>CM056049.1:27689074-28372213 GCA_029574335.1 Rana kukunoris | reverse complement strand
AGACAAACATCTTAACACTGGCATGGGAATAACCCTTAAAGGAACACTAAAGATAAAAATGTTTTGTTATTGTTAATTATTTTTTTAAACATGTTATACTTACCTCCACTGTGCAGCTCATTTGCACAGAGTGTCCCCGAATCCTGTCTTCTGGGGTCCCTCGGCACGCTGTCCGAGCGCTCCTCCACATTGCGCGCGGCGCATGGCGAAAGTTCTATATTGCCGCAGCGGTATAGCGCGCTGCATTGCTCTCGCCCCCCCCAGGGCGCTGCATCAATGTGATGTGATTGACCAGCGCCAGGCAATGGCTGTGCTGGTATCAATCCGTCCAGCCAAGCCAATTAAGGGCCAGGCTGGGGAACTGTAGAGAATCACGGGGCCAAGCGCGGGACTCTCGAGGGGTGAGGTAAAAAAAAACGGGGGCTCGGGGGGGGCGGTACCGTTGGATGTTTTTTCACCTTAATGCATAGGATGCATTAAGGTGAAAAAACATTTTCCTTTACAACCCCTTTAAGGACCGAGCCTCTTTTGATATTTGGTGTTTACAAGTTTAAAAACAGTTTTTTTTGTTTGCTAGAAAATTACTTAGAACCCCCAAACTTTATATATATAAATAAATAATAATAAAAAAAAAAAAAAAAAAATATATATATAATATATATAATATATATATATATATATATATATATACACAGTATATATATATTTATATAAGAAAAATGTTCTATTCTAGAGAATAAAATGGCATTTGTTGAAATACTTATTGTCACACCGTATTTGCGCGCTTCTTTTGAAAAAAAAAGTCACTTTTTTTCATTAAAAAAATAACAGTAAAGTTAACACATTTTTTTATATTGTGAAAGATAATGTTACGCCAAGTAAAATGATACCCAACATGTCACTCTTCAAAATTGCGCCTGCTCGTGGAATGGCGACAAACCTTACCCTAAAAATCTCCAAAATTCTACAGGTTGCATGTTTTGAGTTACAGAGGAGGCTAGAATTATTGCTCTCACTCTAATGATTGCGACGATACCTCACATGTGTGGTTTGAACACCGTTTTCATATGCGGGCGCTGCTCACATATGCATTCGCTTCTGCGCATGAGCTCGTCAGGACGGGGCACTTTAAAAATTGTCACACAATTCCCACCGGAAAATCCGATCGTGTGTATGAGGCTTAAATCGATAATTTGAAAGGGCTTTTAAGGAGGAACAGGACGTGAGAAATTCAGACAAAGAAAAAAAAAATTTAGAAGGGAAATTGGAGGAAAAGGTAAGTGAACCAACAATGCACTAGCTTAAAGGAACCAATTTAGAAAAAATAAAATAAAAAAAACCTTTAAAACCCCTTTAACAAAAAAACAGGGGATAAATACATATTGGTGTGGGGTGAGGAAGAGTAGACAGAGGGAAAAGTAGAGAGAAAGAGAAAGAGGAGGAAGGGAAATTAGGGAAATGAGGGAAAGAGGAGGAAGGGGAGGAGGGTGCAGGCTAGCTGCAAGGGAAAAATAGGGTTAAGGGTGTGCTGGGCAGACCTGGGTGTGACCCACCTATAAGGTGAAACAGGAGGCGTGTCCAGGTGGATCATGAGGTGCCAGCCTCGTTTTTAACCACTTCCATACCAGGCACTTACGCACCTTCCCCGCCCAAGCCAATTTTCAGCTTTCAGCACTGTCGCAATTTGAATGACAATTGCGCGCGGTCATGCTACACTGCACCCAAACAAAATTGGCCTCCTGTTTTTCCCCACAAATAGAGCTTTCTTTTGGTGGTATTTGATCACCTCTGCGGTTTTTTTTTTTTTGTGCAACAACTAAAAATAGAGCGAAGATTTTGAAAAAAAAATAAAGTTTTTATTTTTTTCTGTTAATTTTTTTGTAAATGAGTATGTTTTCTCTTTCAATTATGGGCACTGATATGGTGGCACTGATGGGCACCGATGAGGTGGCACTGATGGGCACCGATGAGGTAGTTCTGATGGGCACTGATTAGGTAGCACTGATGGGCACTGATAGGCGGCGCTGGTATTGGGCACTGATGGGCACTCATGGGCGGCACTGATGGGCACTCATGGGCGGCACTGATGGGCACTCATAGGCAGCACTGGGCACTCATAGGCAGCACAGATGGGCACTCATAGGCGGCACAGGTGGGCACTGATAGGCGGCACAGGTGGGCACTCATAGGCGGCACAGGTGGGCACTGATAGGCGGCACAGGTGGGCACTGATAGGCGGCACAGGTGGGCACTGATAGGTGGCACAGGTGGGCACTGGTAGGTGGGCACTGGGCATGGATTGGCACTGTGGGGTGGCACTGACAGACACTGGGGTGGCACTGATGATCACTGAGGGGTGGCACTGATGGATCAATGTTGCCAATTAGTGCCCATGTGTGGGCACTGATTGGCATCATTTTTTTTTACTGCCCCCCTTTTTTTTTGTCATTTTTTTTTTTTGTCATTTTTTTTTGTCATTTTTTTTTGTATTTTTTTTTTTTCCCTGGTGGTCTAGTGTGGCGATCCGAGGGGGGGCTGCGCTGATAAGCAATCAGCGCGAACCCCCCCTGTCAGGAGAGCCGCTGATCGGCTCTCCTGTACTCGCGTCTGTCAGACGCGAGTGAGGAAGAGCCGTCGGCGGCTCTTCCTGTTTACATCGTGATCAGCCGTGATTGGACACGGCTGATCACGTGGTAACGAGGCTCCGCCGGAGACTCGTTACCGAGATCGGAGGTGCAGGGTGTCAGACTGACACCCCGCATCACCGATCGCCGCGCTGCGCGCCCCCACGGGCGCGCGCGGCATGAAATGAAATCGTGCTAGACGTTTGAGAACGTCTAGTCACGATTTCATAACCACTTCCCTGCCGTAAATCGGCTATTGGCCGGGCGGGAAGTGGTTAAGGAATCTGAGGTGGAGTAATTGATCCAGAGGAGCCAAAGGATGTTAAATTTGTCGAAGGTGTCATTGTCTAGGGCTATCATCTCCCCCATGCACATGATGTCGTTGACAATGGAGACCCATAAGGCCAAGGGTGGTGTTCTGCCCTCACTATACATGGCTGAGGTATAATTAGACAGACAGCTAACTCTCCTCCCCTAACAACTCATTGAGGCAGGTACAAGGTCCATTTTTCAACTTTTATTGAAGGAAAGTTAGAGTAAAACTAGATAAAAGAAATAACATACAATCAGTATACACAATATAAAATAAACAGTCCTAACACACTAGTCTAACTAGGGGAAGGGATATGAACATACCAGCGATGTTTCCATAGGATGACATTAGAATTGCAGCTGGATAGGTGTGGAATCCTCTGGAGCAGATGCATGGTGGTGAAAAGGGAAGATGGATACTGGGGGCTGTCTCTCACAACTCATGGTATAGACCAGTGGAATTATTGTAAGCTACGGTGGCTTTTAAGCAACAATCTCTATCTACCTTCAGTAAATTATTCACAAGTATGTAAAGAGCCACTAGATATTGCAATAGGTTATACATACCATTAGCATATACAAGAATTAACAATGAACATAAGAAGACCTTGCTGAAGACACAACAGGTGGAGCGGTAGTGGTTTTCCAAAATAGGGGTATAAGTTGTCTAGCGGCCGATAGAAAAAAGCGCAGCAGGCAGCGTTTCTGGGACGCTATGGACCCTGGAAGCATGGACAATAATGCTATTTCTGGGGTGCGTGTCAGTTTCTAATCATATAAGCTGTTATATACGTCAAAAACCTGTGACCACAAGGACTGTATGGCCCTATAGTCCCGCCAAATGTGTAGGTATCTTTCATCCACCTGGCCGAATCTCCAACATAAGGGAGGTATGGATGGAAATATTTTATGTAGAGATTAAGGGTCCCTGTACCATTGGGAGAGAAGTTTAAATTTTTTTCCCTGGGTATAGCAGGATATAGAGGAGTTGTGTGTAAAGTGGAATGATTTTTGAACAAGCTGAAGTTAGAAGTTAACTAACCAGAGTTTGCACTCTCCACTTTTAGTAAATCAACCCCATTGTGTTCCTTTTGACCTATCTCGCCAAAGCCTAAAACGAAAATATGACAGGTTCCCTTTAAAATGCACACAATGCTGTACTCCATGGACCAATATCTTCCACCAGCCCTTCTAATTAGTCTTGCTTCTTTTTCAAGGTTGCATGTTCATCTAGGACAACGTGATCAATAGACTGTTCTGATGGGGGTGCTATAATCTTCTCATGGATTCCTCTGGTGCTTATTCGACTTCAGACCTCGTTGATTTAGAAATCTCAGTCTGTGCCGGGCAAACTTACCATTTACACGTCTACAAAATGGCAAATATTTATATTTGTAATCATCGTGTATCTCCCCTTGCTCGACTTCTCCCAAGGAAGCAGAATGCAACATTTTCCGATGATCACACAATGCATCAAAACAGAGCTTGTAATTTGTGTCAAAATTTCACCCTGATAAATTTATCAGGGAATTGTCAGGGAAGAGAAGAAGTTTACAAGCTGTCAGTTGGGACAGTTTAGTTTTTAGCACTTAAGCGATGTGTACGACAACTGAATAAATTTGTAGCGTTGACTGATAAATACATACTAGGCGCATAATAGACTCGTTAGAAGTAGCAGGAAAAAGTATGTTCTGATACTACGAAATCAAGTTGTGTCACATAGACTGGACACCATGACTTTATTTTTATCTTTTCACCTTCACTGTCTGTGAATCTCTACTGTTGAAATAAGATAATACACAGTTTTTTAGTCTTGGGAGGGCCACAGAAGAAGCGGGGAGAAGCTTAGTCAAGATTTTCCTTTCATAGACTCAGCCTTGGTGATCAGTGGAATAAAAACTTTACACAGCACCAGTGGCGGTGCGTCCATAGAGGGCGCCGGAGCGCTGCCCCCTCTCGCTCTCGCACCGCCACTGATTACAATACATAGATTCATGCAGGCCACCTGAATAATGGCAGCTGGTTGGTTGTGTGGAAGTGCCTATCAGAGCCAGCGGCTGTATTCGGCTTCCAGATAATTATCTAAGGGACGTACGGGGGGTGCGTTCCTTGGATATGACTGACAGGCGTCTCAGCCAATCAGGTTCACCGGTTCTGGTTACCGGTAACCTGATTGGCTGAAGCGACATCGAGGGCGAGAAAAGACATCGAGGAACGTGGAAGGAGGATGGCCGACCCCAGAAAGGTAAGTGCCGGGTGGGGGGAAGGGGCATTTTACAGGGCACAGCGGCGACAATTGTCACAGTGACAGTGGCGACAATGGGCACAGTGGCATCAATTAGCACAGTGGCAATAATGGGCACAGTGGGGACAATTAAAGGGTGCAGTAGCATCAATTGGCACAGTGGCGATAATTAAAGGGCACAGTGGCAACAATTCAAAGGCACAGTGACGACAATTGATGGGCACAGTGGCCACAATTGATGGGCACAGTGGCTGCGTTTGATGGCATGGCACAGTGGCTGCGTTTGATGGCATGGCACAGTGGTAACAATTGATGGTACAGTGGCTGCATTTGATGTCATGGCACAGTGGTGACAATTCATGGCACATTGGCTGCGTTTGATGGCACGGTACAGTGACTGCGTTTGATGACATGGCACAGTGGTGACAATTGATGGCACAGTGGCTGCATTTGATGGGCCCAGTGGCTGCAATTGATGGGCACAGTGGCTGCATTTGATGGGCACAGTGAGGCTGCAATCGTTTTTTTTTTTTTCCGTTTACGCCCCCCCAAAAAAAATTGAGCACCAGCCGCCACTGCACAGAACCCCTGTGGTTAGAAGAAGAAGGAAGAATAGAGCCCTATTAGTGGGTTCCCCCATCGTTGGTGTCATTAGGGAGAATAGTGCCCAATTGTTGATGTCATTAGGGAGAATAGTGCCCCATCATTGGTGTCAGTGGGAGAAACAGTGCCCTATCTTTGGTGTTAGTGTAAGGAATAGTGCCCCATCAATGGTGCCAGAGGAAGAATTTTTGCTCCATCATTGGTGTCAGTTGGAGGAATAGTGTCTCGTATCATTGGAAGGAATGGTTTCCCAAGGGCCGGATAAAAGTAAGTAAAGGGCAGCATGCGGCCCAAGGGCCACAGTCTGTAGACCACTATTCTAGAGTGTTTGAAGTCTGGCCAATCCCCCCCCCCCCCCATCCCCAAAGCTTGACATGCCTAGTACAACTCTTTGGGGAACATCTAAAACTATATTCAGCAGATGTCCAAACCTCCTTGACTCACATTGAACTAAAGAAGCACTGAAGAATGCACACATGCAGCCAATATTATTACGTTCCACAGCCGACCTCTTTTCAGAGGGCATTTGTCAGACAGTGATGGGATGATATGTTTGCCTCCTGACTACTGGTTTTAACCCTCAAAATGCAGACTCATGACACCATTGCAGGAAGGTTGTGGCGCGACCCTATTCACTTGAATGGACAACGTTCAGTGGGGATACTACCAGCCAAAAATAATATGTTATTTCATTTTCATCGTGTAAAACCCTGAGCGGCTGCATATTTCTGTTTAGGTGGGCAATCTTATAAATGAAGAACATTCAAACTGGAGAAAAAAAGCCCAATAGGATTATTTATTGCCACCATTCGCACAAAATAAATGTACATGCAGTTCCACAGGATGCGCCATTTTTTGATAAACACACCCCTTCGTTTTCATTGCAGAGGTTTCTCGCATATTATTTTCTCTTCCGATCCTTAGCCTGTAGCGTTGGGTGATTTTCTCTATAGGTGAAATGTTTTTAAGGCTATTTTCTTAAAGAAAAAGCAACAAATTAGTAGTGAAAAAATATGTTCCATTAGATCAGAATATGATCAGAAAGTGGAAATAATACTTTAATCACTAGCCGACCAGCCGCCGCAGTTTTATGACGGCAGGTCGGCTCGGCTGCGCAAAATCACGTAGCTATACGTCATTTCGCATTCCAGCCATTAGGGGCCAAAGCGAGAACAGGGAGCTGTGTGTCAGGAGGAGAAATGACTATTCGTCTGTTCATACAATGTATGAACAGCGATCTGTCATTTCCCCCAGTCAGTCCCACCCCCCTTCAGTTAGAACACACCTAGGGAACATAATTAACCCCTTCCTTGCCCCCTAGTGTTAACCTCTTCCCTGCCAGTTGCATTTGTACAGTAATCAATGCATTTATATAGCACTGATCGCTATAAAAATGCCAATGGTCCCAAAAATTTGTCAAAAGTGTCCGAAGTGTCCGCCATAAGGTCGCAGTACAAATAAAAATCACTGATCGCCGCCATTACTAGTAAAAAAAAATGAATAATAAACATGCCATAAAACTATCCCCTATTTTGTAGACGCTATAATTGTTGCGCAAACCAATCGTTTAACGTTTATTGAAAAAAAAATCAAAAAATATACAGAAGAATACGTATTGGCCTAAACTGAGGAAACATTTATATATATATATATATATATATATATATATATATATATATATATATATATATATATCTTTTTTGGGGATATTTATTATAGCAAAAAGTAAAAAAAATATAGAATTTTTTTCGAAATTGACGCTCTATTTTTGTTTATAGCGCAAAAAATAAAAACCGCAGGGGTGATCAAATACTACCAAAAGAAAGCTCTATTTGTAGGAAAAAAAAGGACGCCAGTTTTGTTTGGGAGCCACGTCGCACGACCGCGTAATTTTCAGTTAAATCGACGCAGTGCCGAATCGCAAAAAGGTGCAAGGTTCTTTAGCTGCATAATGGTCCGGGTATTAAGTGGTTAAAGGCATTCTCAAAAATAAAGACAAGCTGGACAACGGCCATACGTTAAAGCTCAATAGTACTTGGTCTGAAAACTTTCCCCCGGTTTCCTACATTTACATTTGGAGAGCCAAGTTATGCTTTCAACTTACTAAATCTCAATTCACTAAGATATAACACATGGGTTCTTTGCCAAAATTATCATTATCGTCACCCTTGTGACTTGTTATTTTCAGTTGTTTTTGACTCTCTGTGCTGAAAATGAAGGCTGTTATAGCAATGCCAATTATGATAGATTAGTAAATTGAACATAATATCTGTTGCCAGCTGTCTTTGTGAAAACTCCATAATAATACAGGCAGCCAACTCATGGATCATTTCAATGATGAATGCTATATAAAATAATGCTGGTGATTTAAGCACTGTAAAACTAATTCAGGAATGGCTGAAAGTATATCTATGGCAAAACTTTTTTTTTTTTTTCAGTTTTCGAAACAGTAGGGGGGGGGGGGTTACATCCCCAATAATTTTTTGTGTACATCAGGACTGCAAAGAAAATATGCCATCTGCACACTGCCTCATCATATATTGAGCTCCTCTTTTTGAAAAAATGGCTTCAGCTTGGTCATCTACCCCTGGGAGAACCCCACTAACATGTTTTGCCCAATAGGGGCCTAATCGTAGAGGCTTCTACGATTAAGCCCCTGTTGGGCAAAACATGTTACCGGTGGCTCTCCCATACACAGGAGGCCAAGCTGAAGGTATTTTTTTTACTAAGAGGAGCTCAATGTATGATGAGGCAGTGTGCACCATTTTTGTTGTAGTCCTTGATGTGTCTGAGGAACCAGTATTCAACACGACCAGTGCCTGAATGAATTGTGTCCAGTCAGCTGGGAAAACAGATTGGGGTATTTGAGGAGTATCGATTTCTTTTTTTTTCTCCCAATCAGGATATTTCTTCTAGGCCACGTACACACGATCGGACCAAACAACGAGACTGGTCCGACGGACCGTTTTCATTGGACCACCGCTGTAGTGGTCTGATGGTCTGATGTGCGTACACACCATCAGTCCAAAAATCCCATCGGACCAGAACGCGGTGATGTAGAACACAACGACGTGCTGAAAAAAACGAAGTTCAATGCTTCCAAGCATGCATCGACTTGATTCTGAGCATGCGCGGGTTTTTGGTCCAATGCTTTTGTGTACTAACCATCGCTTTGGTCCGATGGACAGGTGTCCATTGGACAGATTTTAAAGCAAGTTTTAAAACTTTGGTCCGATGGACAATGGTCCAATGGGCCGTACACACGATCAATTTGGTCCGATGAAACTGGTCTTTAAGGGGTTGTAAAGGTAAAAGTTTTTTTACCTTAATGCATCCACCGCCCCCCCCCCCGAACCCCCATTTTACTTACCTGACCGTTCAAAATTCCCGGGCGCGTCCACGTCATCCTCTTCGGTTCCCAGCCTGGCCATTGATTGGCTAGGCTGGGCAGATTGATAGCAGCGAAGCCATTGGCTGGCGCTGCTGTCAATCACAGCGGACGATGCGGCGGGGCCGAGTGATACAGTCGGCTGCTATGGCCGCCGCTGTATCATGGGAGCGCACTCGCAAAAGCTTTCCACCGTGCAAGCTCCCTCGCATTAAGGTGGAATGCTTTTGTGAGCAGGACCTGAGACAGCCGCCGAGGGACCCCAGAAGACAGCTTTCCGGGACACTCTGTGCAAAATGAGCTGCACAGTGGAGGTAAGTATAACATGTTTGTTATTTTAAGAAAAAAAAAATTCTGACTTTAGTGTTGCTTTAAGGCCAGTTTCATCGGACCGGTCTGATCGTGTGTACTCGGCCTTAAAGTAGAACTATAGGCAAAATGTAAAAAAAAATGTTTAGCGCAAGGAAGGGTTATGACTGCTGTTAGAGGTTATTTTTTTTCTCCATCTGTGTTCCATTTCGGTGATTTCCCTTCAGTTCCTGTCCTATAGCCAAACAGGAAGTGAGCTCGAAATCCCTGCAAATTAAGGGAATTGCCCAGGGATCACCAGAAGTAGTGTCCCTATTGGAAGATTTCCTCTCTATTACATTTCTGGGGACAACCCAAGATGTGTGATTTATTTTATTTTTTTACTTTCACTATCAATGACATTAGTAAACAGGAGGGGGGATCTCCTTAACAAGAGAACAGGCAGAAATAACCTATTTTCTAATTCATCTCCACTCTATCTAAATCGGAAAGACAAGTTTTGTCTTTTAGGCCGCGTACACACGATCAGACATGTCCGATGAAATAGGTCCGACGGACCGTTTCCATCGGACATGTCTGAAGGGATCTTTTAATCTGATGTGTGTACACACCATCGGACCAAAATCCCCTCGGACCAGAATGCGGTGAGGTAGAACACACCGACGTGCTGGAAAAAGGAAGTTCAATGCTTCCACGCATGCATCGAATCAATTAGACGCATGCGCGGGATTTCGGTCTGATGGTTGGGCGTCCGACGGACAGGTTTCCAGCGGACAAGTTTCTAAGCATGTTTAGAAACTTTTGTCCGCTGGAAAACTGTCCGCTAGGCCGTACACATGATCCAACTTGTCCGCTGAAACTGGTCTGCGGACCAGTTTCAGTGGACATGTTCGATCGTGTGTACGCGGCCTTAAACTGTATAAACTTGGTTTCAGCACCATGGAGAGTTCCTGCCATCTGTGTCCCATTTCTGAGATTTTTCTTCCCATAGCCAAACCGGAAGTGAGTGGCAATGCCTTCAAATTAAGGGAATTCCTTTGGGAATGGATGAGTGAGTTTAGGGGGGAAGAACTTGATTGGCCTGCGCAGAGTGCTGATCTCAACCCGATAGAACACCTTTGGGATGTTCTCGTCCACATCAGTGCCTGACCTTACTAATGAGCTTCTGGAAGAATGGTCAAACATTCCCATCGACACACTCCTAAACCTTGTGGACAGCCTTCCCAGAAGAGTTGAAGCTGTTATAGCTGCAAAGAGTGGGCCAACTCAATATTGAACCTTATAGACTAAGGGCCAGATTCTCAGCATCGCTATGACGGAGTATCTCAGATACCCCGTCGTATCGCCGTTTTTTTTGCCTCGTATCTATGCGAGTGATTCCTAGAATCACTTTGGCATAGATACAGCTGAAGATCCGACAAGTGTAATACCATTACACTTGCGGATCGTAGTTGTAATGACAACTCCGGCCACTAGGTGGCCTTTACGTTGTTTTCTCATTTGCCTATGCAAATGAGGCTACTACGCCGATTCCCGATCGCTTTTACGCCGCCCCGTCGTCGCGTACGTCGTTTTCGTCCGCGTAAGGTTACCTTCTGCTAATATGAGGGTTAACCTTACGCAGTACCGTCGGATGCCGTCGGGTGCCGTCGGATGCCATGTTAAGTATGGCGTCGGGTCAGCGTCGGCTTTTTCCGTCGTTTTACTAACTCGTTCGCGAATAGGGCATTGCGTAGTGTCGATCACATCGTTTTGACGTCGGTTTCCACGACGCTTTCTGACGTGAGCTGGAGCATGCGCACTGGGCTTTTTCCCCGACCGGCGCATGCGCAGTTCGTTCGAAGCGGGGGCGTGCTTAATTTAAATACAAGCCACCCCCTTTGAATTACGCGGGCTTACGCTGGGCGATTTACTCTACGCCAACGCAAACTACGGAGCAAATGGTTAGAGAATACGGCACTTGCTCTGTTACGTTGCGGCGGCGTAGTGTAAATAGCTTACGCTATGCCGGCAAATTTGTATGAGAATCTGGCCCTAAGACTGGGATGCCATTAAAGGGGTTGTAAACCCTCCTGTTTTTTCACCTTAATGCATCTTATGCATTAAGTTTAAAAAACTTTTGTTAGTCAATGCCCCCCAGCCCCCCCCCCCCCTGTTTAACTTACCTGAGTCTAGAAATGTCCCGCGACGAGGATGCGATGCATCTTTTCCAGGGTTCTCAGCTCTTAATTGGATAAATAGATTGATAGCAGCGCAGCCATTGGCTCCTATAACTATATTATCAAAAGTATTGGGACACCTACCCTTTACACGCATATGAACTTTAATGGCATCCCAGTCTCAGTCCGTAGGGTTCAATATTGAGTTGGCCCACCCTTTGCAGCTATAACAGCTTCAAATCTTCTGGGAAGGCGGTCCACAAGGTTTGGGAGTGTCTATGGGAATGTTTGACCATTCTTCCAGAAGCGTATTTGTGAGGTCAGGCACTGATGTGGACGAGAAGGCCTGGCTTGCAGTCTCCACCCTATATCATCCCAAAGGTGTTACCGTATATACTCGAGTATAAGCTGACCCGAGTATAAGCCGAGGCCCTAATTTTACCATAAAAAAGTGGGAAAACGTATTGGGCCAGATTCAGGTAGAGTTATTCCGATGTATCAGTGATACGCCGGCATAACTCTGACTTTGCGCCGGCGTATCTGTTTTCTGTATTCAGAAAACAAGATACGCCGGTTTGCAGGAAAGATCCGGCAGGCGTAATTGTGTTACGCCGTCAGATCTTAAATGCAATTTTAAAATGCCCGCCAGGGGCGTTCCCGCTGATTTACGCCAAGAATATGTAAATCAATGAGATACGCCAATTCCCGAACGTACGCCCGCCCGATGCAGTGACTTTACGCCGTAAGGGGTTTCCAGCCGTAAAGATAAAGCACCAAAAAGATGGCGCATCCTATGTTAAGTATGAACGTCGTGACCTCGGGAAATTTGAAAATGTTTACGTCGTTTGCGTGAATGGGGATTTGACGTTGATTACGTTCACATCGAAAACACCGTCATAATTCGGAGCATGCGCACTGGGATTTTTCAATGGTCGACGCATGTGCAGTATGTTCGGTGCGGGGACGCGCCTAATTTAAATAGCATGCGCCCCCTACCCGCCGAATTAGAATTAGGCCGCCCAATTTACGCTACGCCGCCGCAACTTTATACGCAAGTGCTTTGTGAATACAGCACTTGCAGGTAAAGTTGCGGCGCCATAACGTAAATAGGAAAAGTTACGCCGCCGCAAAGAACCGTTTGCCATCCTGAATCTGGCCCAATGACTCGAGTATAAGCCTAGGGTGAGAATGCAGCAGCTACTGTAAGCGAAAAAGAGGGTCAACAATGCCCATTTGCAGCCTCACTGTGCTTATGTCAAAGATTTGGGCACTCATTTCCTTCATTTAATACATGAGAGTGTACAAACAATATCAAGTGGCAAAGGTGTTAAGAACATTATCAGGTAAAGAATAATATGACAGAACAGAGTTCAGAGAGGCTTGCACACAGCAAATAGCATACTTTTACTGCTCATTTCCTATGCTTGTTATTCTTGGTAGCTGGGTGCAATGGCTTTCATTATGCAAACACAAGGTCTGCCCAAAAACTTGCACGCAAGAAAATTCAAAAGTTTAGTGTGTTGTCCCTTCCTTTTATGGTTCTGCAGCCCAACCTTCCTGAGCCAATTGCAGCGTACCTAAATTCTTGACAGGCTGCGGGCATCCATTTTTCAAAAGTCCTGTTCCGTTTTGCGATAGGCGTTTGACACAGTGTTCCGCTACCGGATATCACGGAGGTCCTCTCATTCTTGGACTCCGTTTCCCAGCAGACACTGTGTTGAATGAATGAATGAATGAATGAAAACTTATATAGCGCAGCACATGCGAACCAAATCGCCTCTGAGCGCTTGTTGTTCCTGTCTCTTTTGATATCAAAGGAGGTGAGTTTTAATCTTTCTCCTGAATGCCAAGTGGTTCTCCTCCAACCGAATGCTGGTTGGTAAAGCGTTCCATATGAGTAGGGTAAGGATCTTGCGCCAAAACAAAGTGTAAATATATATATATATACAGCTGAAGTATTGAGCTGCACCCCAAAATTCAGAATATGAATGGATAAATGGAAATAGCAGGGGGCGCTAGTATTACAAACAAACAAAATTGTGCCACAAAAATAAATGCATCTACATCAAAGGAGATGCCTATCATTAAAGTGCAAATATGTGCAATAATTAATTAATAAATAATTTTTATATATAAATGTCCATAGGTTGTGCAGAAACAAAATGTCCATATACTGTGCAAAAAGTCCTTCTACGTTCAATAGGTGATCAAAAAATTAAGATTTCCACCTTCACCAAATATAACACCAACAGTGTGTGTAAGGGATGGCTCCTTACCGCAACCAATTGACCTTTCTCATTAGAAAAGAGGTCAAAGTAAGCTTAGTATCTCCACGAACAGTTGATAGCCTGGAATCTCTTGGTTGGATACGTTAACCATCATAGGGCAAAAGAACATCGTTCCCGGCACTGAGGCTGATGGCTTGGGTCTACGAGAAGATGTGTCCTTAGCTAGGGAGACGATCGCGTGCGTTCCACCTCACTTGAATTGAGAACCAGCTGGACCGGAAGATGCTGTGCGTGGTCACGTGCCGCCTCACGTGACCACGCACAGCATCTTCCGGTTTTTATTCATTTTATTCATGTTTTCAAATAAACGGTATTATGCTATGGCGGTATTTCTCTGTTCTTTTGCCCTATGATGGTTAACGTATCCAACCAAGAGATTCCAGGCTATCAAATGTCCGTGGAGATACTAAGCTTACTTTGACCTCTTTTCTAACGAGAAAGGTCAATTGGTTGCGGTAAGGAGCCATCCCTTACACACACTGTTGGTGTTATATTTGGTGAAGGTGGAAATCTTAATTTTTTGATCACCTATTGAACGTAGAAGGACTTTTTGCACAGTATATGGACATTTTGTTTCTGCACAACCTATGGACATTTATATATAAAAATTATTTATTAATTAATTATTGCACATATTTGCACTTTAATGATAGGCATCTCCTTTGATGTAGATGCATTTATTTTTGTGGCACAATTTTGTTTGTTTGTAATACTAGCGCCCCCTGCTGTTTCCACAAAGCGTTCCATAGTCTGGGACCTTGGACCGCGAATCTCCTTTCTCCTTTGGACTTGTAGTTGGCTTTAGGTATCTGGAGTAGATTTTGATTGGTGGATCGCAAAACGCGATTGGGGTTATGAGCTTTTATTTTTTCGCATAGATAATGGGGGGCATTCCCATGGATACATCTATGCATTAGACAGAGTGCTTTAAAAGTTATTCTGTCTTTTACTGGTAACCAATGAAGGGATCTCAGTGAAGGTGAGATTGATTCCCAGGGTTTTTTCCCTGTCACAAGTCTAGCACCCGTGTTTTGAACGACCTGCAGACAAGCGATTTGGTACTTGGGGAGTCCGAGGTAAAGGGCATTTGCATAGTCCAATCTGGAGTTCACAATTGCTCCCACCACGACCGCTATGTCTTCCTTAGGAATAAAAGGAATAAGTCTGCGTAGTATGCGCAGCAGATGGTGAGATCCGCTGACTACTGACCCTATTTGTGCGTCCATTGTCATATAGGAGTCAAAAATGACCCCGAGACTTTTGACTTTGGTGCTAGGAGTGATGATTTTGCCCAGAATGGGCGGGGGTGTCCAAGTTGTTGCAGGTTGATTCATACGCTTGGCGTGAAACAGGAGAAGTTCTGTTTTCGCACCGTTGAGTTTGAGATAACTCTTTGTCATCCAGTCCTCTATCAAAGAGAGGCATGTCTCTAGATTGTAGACATGTGCAGACTGGAATATTTAGTTTTGTTTTTTCGTTTTCGTTTGGAAAATAAATTTATTTAGTTACTCCCGAAAATCGTTTTGTTTTATTTAGTTTTTTGTTGGGGAATAGCTTTCATCCGAAAATCCAATAATACTTGGTTTCTGTCGAATGGGCAAAAAAAAAAAAAAAAAAAGTTGCTGGTGGATATCAAAGAATATTCGACGGAACGTCGAATCTTTAGTTCTCATACACCGAAATCTATTCTCTGAAATGTCGAATCTATTATTTCTATAGTGTCGAATATTTTCTCTATGATGTCAAATCTTTTCCCTATAATGTCGAATCTCTCTATATCGAATTTTTACCGCAACGAAAACGAAAATAAAGCATTTTTTATGTCGGATCTTTCGGTTTTTGTTTCTTGCACTTTCGTTATCGTTTGTTAATACGATAACGAAAAAAAACGATTTTCGGACGAAAATGCATTCTAACTAAAACGAATGCACATGTCTACTAGATTGAGGTGGTGATCCTTTTTATTGCAAATGCAGAAATACAGTTGCGTGTCGTCTGCATACGAGTGATAGAGCAGTTTTTGTCTGCTGATGATTTAAAAAAGAGGACGAAGGTAGATGTTGAATAACACCGGCGACAAAGGAGATCCTTGAGGGACTCCACACGATAGTGTGCGTTTCTCAGAAGTGAAAGGTCCCAACTTCACTATTTGCGATCGGTTCTCCAAAAAAGAGGAGAACCAAGATAAATCGCCTTCTGCGACTTTGGCTACTTCAGCCAGCCGAGTCAATAAAAGCTTGTGGTCTACAGTGTCGAAGGCTGCGCTTAGGTCCAACAGAACCAGAAGACGAGATTTTCCTTCGTCTGCGGCCTCAAGAGCATCGTCCCATATCTTGAGCAATGCAGTTTCTGTCCCGGAATCCCGATTGAAATAGATCAAGTAGGTTGTGGGTATCTAGATGCTGTTGCAGCTGTTGTACCACTACTTTTTCCATTACTTTTGAGAGTACATTTAGTACTGTTATGGGATGGCGATGGAGTGGGTCCTTGGGGTCCAGGGTGGGTTTCTTCAAGATGGGTCGAATTGTGCCCTCCTTCAACTGGGAGGGCACTATGCCCTCCCTGAAAGATTGGTTAATAAGCTGTGTGATAGGAGGTGCCAAGATGTTGGCGCATTCCTTCAGCAGTTTGGTGGGGATGATATCATTCGGCGCAGTGCTGTTAGGCAAAGTACCGATGATATTTTTAGTGGCATGGATAGAGATGGGTTCCAGCGTGAACTCACCTGGTTGTGGCGAGTTACTGCAGGTGTTGTGTAAATAATTGCGGGGGGGCTATGGGGGAATTATTTTGCTGAATGCTTTGCCGGATTCCCTCGATTTTATTAATGAAGTAATCCGATAATTCATTACAAAATTCTTGTGTGTCCGAATTGGGGGCTTCAAGACATCCTGGATCCATGGTCTGAGTGACCAGCTTGAAGAGTTCACGGGGGCGATTAAGGGCGCTGTTGATAGCCTCAGAAAAATAGTTTTTCTTGGCTGTGAAGATTTCTTTGTGTTTTTTTCTTGTTATTGCCTTGTAGATGGAGAGGTTCTCATCTGAAGGGCTTCTTTTCCAAGCGGCTTCCGCCCTTCTGCGCTCTTGCTTCAGTAATGCCAGTTGGTTGTTGAACCAGCTGGAGTTTTTTTTCCGGGTGTGGGTTTTTTGTTTCGAGTGTTGAGTGCTCTGCCAATCATGGACCTTCTTTCATCCTCGGACAAGAGGACGTCTATGATAGGCGGTAGTGGAACACAGTGTCAAATGCCTATCATGGAACGGAATGGGACGGGACCAGGAGGAAGCCGCGACTTTTGAAAAATGGATGCCCGCAGCCCTTTGGGTACACTGACTTGAGTATAAGCCGAGAACCCTGGGGCTGAAAACATGGCTTATACTCGAGTATATACGGTTTATCGGGATGAGGTCAGGACTCTGTGTAGGCCAGTCAAGTTCCTCCAAACTTGCTCATCCATGTCTTTGTGGGCCTTGCTTTGTGCAACGGTCCACATCATTTGGTGGAGGGAGAATATGGCGTGGGGTTGTTTTTCAGGGGTTGGGCTTGGCCCCTTAGTTCCAGTGAATGGAACTCTTAAAGGGTAACTCCACTTTGTTGGGAAACAAATTGCAAATAAAGAAAAAATAATATAGGACATAATTGCGACACTAATAATATTTAATTGAATGTTATTAAAAAGTACCTTTCATTTTCAATCTGCAGCCACTGTATTTTCCTAAGAATACATTGCAATATGGCTTTCTGGAGTTTTTCTGTACACAGAGGGCCAGATTCTCGTAGCAGTTACGTCGGCGTATCACAAGATATGCCCCGTAACTTCAAAGATGCGCCAGTGTATCTATTTTCTGTATTCAGAAAACAAGATACGCCGGAATTTTGCTTAGATACGAGCGGCGTAAGTCTCTTAGTTGCATATTTACGCTGGTCGCTAGGTGGCGCTTCCGTAGATTTACGCGTTGAATATGCAAATGAGCTAGATACGCCGATTTACTAATATACTTGCACCGGTTGTCGTATTTAACGTCGTTTGCGTAAACGTAAGTCCGGCGTAAAGTTACCCCTGCTATATGAGGCGTAGGTGAGGCGTACGCAATGTTAAGTATGGATGTCGGGTCAGCGTCGTCGTTTTCGTCGTTTGTGTAAATCGTTCGCGAATAGGGCTTTGCGTAAGTTATGTTCACGTCGAAATCAATGAGTACTTGCAGCGTAATTTTGAGAATGCGCACTGGGATACGTCTACGGACGGCGCATGCGGTGTTCGGAAAAAGAGCCAATTACGTGGGGTCACGATTCATTTACATGGATCACCCCCCATACCTGCCTATTATGATTTAGGCGTGGTTACACCGGCTCATTTACGCTACGCCGCCGTAACTTTGGGTGTAATTTCTTTGTGAATATGGCACCTGCCTCTCAAAGTTGCGGCAGGATAGCGTAAATCAGATACGCTACGCCCGCACAAAGATACGCGTCCCTACGAGAATCTGGCCCAGAATGTGTACTGACCACTCCCTAGAAACATAATTTCCTACTTGTGTGATTGGCTCACTAATTTTCCCAGAAGTCTGCCTAACGGCCTTTTCACACAGGCGGATCCCGTGAGGATTTGTTATTTATGCATCCGCTTTCTCAGCGGGGATCGATTCGTTAATCCCCACTGAGCTGACACTGTGCAGGGACCTCCCTGTTAGATCTCCGCTCTCCTCTATGGGGGGATCTGATGAACATGGACCGTCTGTCCATGTTCACCCGATCCGATCCGCAGATGGATAGAAAAATAGGATTTTCCTCCGTCTGCAGAATCGGACCATAGTGGGGACCGATGAGATCGGGTGTCAGCGGATGTTCATCCGCTGACACCCGCTATCCCTTAGGAATACATGTATGTCCGTATTTCATCCGAAAACGGATGGATGAAATACTGACATACTTTTCGCAGTTGTGAAAGGGGCCTTACATACAAGTCAGATTTCAGGCATTCCCTGTAGCTAAAATGTAATTTTTGGAGTGATACTTTCAATAGGAACACATCTAAAGGGATGCTAGCCCATCAGATTTCTTCATTAGTGCCCTGCAGCTGCACACCTGACAGTTAATTATGAAACCACTCCCATTAGACCCACTCAGTAAAGAGGCATAGACAAACACACAGGGATTTCTTTAGAATAACAAAAGGTAGGAATCTGCAACAAAGGTTGTTATAATCCTTGCAGTGTACATAGATCACCCAGAGGGGAATGTTTTCTTTCTCAACAAAAGTACAGGTACACTTTAGGCCCCTTTCACACTTGTACAACTTTTTCTGCTACTTGGGACTGCAAAGTCACATGACAAGTAGTTGTCCATGATTTCCAATGACAACCACTCATATAGTACAACTTCAAGTCGTGGTGACTTCAAAGTAGTTCCTGCACTTTGATCCTACTTCAGCTCATTGAATATCACTGAAGTCGCATCAAAGCCTGATCACCGTCTTAACTGATCCGAATTTGGCATGCAACTTTTTTTTTTTAAACTGTATTTTTTCATGCTCCCAACTTTGTTAGAACAGTTTGAGGACAGCCTCTTCCTGTTCCAACATGACTGCACACCAGTGTACAAAGCAATGTCCATAAAGACATGGATGAGCGAGTTTGGGGTGGAGGAACTTGACTGGCCTGCACAGTCCTGACCTCAACCCAATAGAACACCTTTAGGATAAATTAGAGCAGAGACTTGCGAGCCAAGCCTTCTTGTTTTCATCAATGCCTAACCTCCTACAGTAAATGCGCATCTGGAAGAAAAAATTCCCATAGACACACACTCAAACCTTGTGGACAGCCTTCCCAGAAGAGTTGAAGCTGTTAAAGCTGAAAAGGGTGAACCAACTCAATATTGAGGGGGGTGTATAGTAATAAGGGGGTAATAAGGGGGTACGTTTTGCGGCGACCAAAGTCAGGAAGGACTGCGGCTTCGGCCGCGGCCTAGCGGCACGCCGTACTTGCACCTGGCAAACCCCCTCATACTGCACTTAACCTCCCCTTGCCCTAGGAGGATCTCTCATCGTCTCCTCTGGGTGCCCAATTGCCTCCTCCTCCATACAACTGGGCTTCACCCAGCTGCACAGCCTCCAGGCTCGGGCCTAGTCCCGGTCGGCGGCCATCTTGCTACTCCCAAGTAACTGTAACATTGCTAGGATATACCCCCACTCCCTTTCCCCAGCCCAAAAGCTGGAAATTAGCTCCTGCCCCCCCCCCCATCCTCAGGTCCAACAGTTCACCACCACTTAGTGCTTGATCCAGGATTCCCCGGTCGCCCTTGTGGAATCAGGAAGGAATTTATTTTCCCCTGTTACTGCTGATTGGCATTGCATGGCCAGCATTTTTTTCGCCTTCCTCTGGATCAAACGGGGAGGGAAGGTTTTTGCGAGTGGGTAACCACTTGCGAATCTTCCTTCCCATCACCATTGAATACCTCCCCAATCAATATCACCTCCCCCAGCGTCTTTCTGTGATTATGTCTAATCTGAGATACTCTGCAAAAAGCATTTGGGGTCTAAGGCCATTCGCCTCAATATTGCCAGCCGTCACCAAAAAAACTCTAAAAAATTAGCAACTGTTAAGAATCAATCGACAATTAGCAGTCGAAAATTACATGCATTCACCCCAACCTAAGCGCATATCATGCGCTTTGGTCAATACAAGATCGGCAGTAAAACACTGACAAGAAATCCATGATTTCATTTTACAAAACGATTTAGACTGCCCCTTTATTACAGAAAGCTGGCTCACAGCCGACTGTAACACCATTCTGGGAGAACTGGTGCCTGAGAACTATCGCATTCAACAGAAGACAGAGTGGGGCAAAGAGGTGGAGGCCTGGCAGTGATCCATAAGACTCACCTCTCGATCACTAAACCAGGCCTTCAGTACTCACTTCCTTTCATGGAAACCCTCACCCTGCAACTGCAAACAAAACCCCAGGACACCATTCACATACTCCTGTGCTATAGACCACCGGGTCCAAAAATGCACCTGCTCATGTCATTGACAGAATTCATCTCCACCTATACCCTAAACACCAAACACCTCCTGCTGCTTGGGGATTTTATCCTCTGGGCCAACTCCTCACAGGACCCCGTCGCCGACGCCTGCATTGACCACTTGGAAGGATTAGGTCTGCAGCAACTAGTATGTGGGCCCACACATGCTTCAGGCCACACGCTCGATCTCATTTTCAGACAAGATCTGGAAATCAATATTCGGGCAAATGAGCCACAACCATGGACAGATCACCATGCCATTAAATTCACAATTACCATAAATGCCCCCTCAAAAAAAACTTTAAAACCGGTGACAACACACTGGACTAGATCTCAGAAGAAGCTCCATTCAGAACTCTTCAAAACTCTTTTAGGGAAAAAAATAAAACCAATTAAACTACATCAAACAGCCACAGAAACTCTTGAGGCCATAAACACAGCTCTGCTACAGTCAGCCGACTTAGTAGTGCCAAAACGCACAACATGCATCCGGAAAAACAACTCCAGTTGGTTTAACGACCAGCTGTCATTGCTAAAGCAAGAGCACAGAAGAGCTGAAGCAGCCTGGAAAAGAAGCTCTTCAGAGGAAAACCACACTATTTATAAGACAATAACCAAAAAATACCATAAAGAAATCTTTATCGCCAAAAAAAATTAATTTCTCCAATATTATCACTACTGCCCTGAACCGCCCCCATGAACTCTTCAACCTAGTCACCAAGACCATGAACCCAGTCTGTCTAGAAGCTCAAAATTCTGAAATTCAAGTTTTTTGCAATTAATTATCGGAATAATTTCATCAACAAAATTGAAAGAATCCATGAAAGTATTCAGCAAAATAGAACCTCTATCGACCCCCCCCCATAAATCACAAACCTAATACCCACATAATTACGCCGCAATAATCCAATTTCACTCTAAAACCCAATTCCATCGATGCCACTAAAAATATCATTGGGACTCAGCACAGCACCCAATGATATCATCCCCACAAAGCTGCTGAAAGAATGTGCCAATATTTTGGCACCACCTATCATGCAGCTCATAAACCAATCGTTCAAGGAAGGCATGGTGCCCCCTTTGCTGAAACAAGGTATAATAAAACCAATTCTAAAAAATCCACCCTCGACCTCAAAGATACAAACAAACGTCGACCTATAACAGGTCTAAATGTCTTCTCCAAGGTAATGGAGAAAGAAGTTGTACAACAGCTACAACATCATTTGGACACCCATAAATTACTTGACCCATTCCAGTCCAGTTTCCGTCCTGGTCACGAGACAGAAACAGCACTGCTCAAAATATGGGATGACACTCTAGAGGGCGCAGGCAAAGGAGAATCTTGTCTTCTAGTACTGCTGGACCTAAGCGCAGCCTTTGATACGGTAGATCACAGATTATTGCTGACGCGGCTAGTCAAAGTAGCCGGAGTTGCGGAACGTGATTTATCTTGGTTCTCCTCCTTCTTGGAAAACCGATCACAAATAGTAAAATTGGGCCCTTTTACTTCTGAAGAACGCACAGTATCATGCGGAGTTTCCCAGGGATCCCCATTGTCACCTATTCTGTTCAATATCTATCTCCGCCCTCTCTTTGAAATCATCAGTAGTGTTGCTCACGAATATTCGCATTGCGAATATTCGCTACGAATATTGCATATTCGAGTATTCGCGAATAACTCGAATATTGCGGCGAATATTCGCTATGGCGAATATTCGTATTTTTTCAAATTTATTTTTAAAACAGATCACATCCTAGTGATCTCCATCGACGTCTAAAAGCATTGCTGGTATGATTAGAGAGAGACCCTGGGCCGAGTAGCTGATGCGACTCTTTTATGTTGCCGAAAATTTGCATTGCGAATTTTCGGCAACATAAAAGAATCGCATCAGCTACTCGGCCCTTCTTTTGCATCAGAGCCAATCAGAATAACTTGAATATTCGGCAAAAGGAATATTGCGCGATATTCCTTTTGCCGAATATTCGAGTTATTCTGATTGGCTCTGATGCAAAAGAAGGGCGGAGAAGCTAATCGCGCAATATTCCTTTTGCCGAATATTTGAGTTATTCTGATTGGCTCTGATGCTTCTTTTGCATCAGAGCCAATTAGAATAACTCGAATATTCGGCAAAAGGAATATTGCGCGATATTCCTTTTGACGAATATTCGAGTTATTCTGATTGGCTCTGATGCAAAAGAAGGGCGGAGAAGATAATCGCGCAATAGGAATATTGCGCAATTATCTTCTCCGCCCTTCTTTTGCCCCCTTATTCTCCTTTCTTTTAAGTAGAGTTAGTGTAGAGTTAATGTTTAGTGCATATTAGTTTAGTAATACAGGAAATGATCTCCATTTATGAGAATTTCGCAATCATTTTCGCATTAGCGAAATTTTGCGAAATTTTTTTTGGATAAAATATCACGAATATTCGATATTAGCGAATATTCGCGAATATTCTTCTATATATTCGCGCAATATCGCGAAATCGAATATGGCGTATTCCGCTCAACACTAATCATCAGTAACCAGAAGCTACTTTACCACTCCTATGCAGATGACACTCAACTATACTTTCACATCTGCAACAAAAAGGATCAATATCTCGGACTAGAGAAATGCCTTTCTTTGATAGAAAATTGGATGACTAAGGCCCCATACACACGAGCGGACAGATTTGTTCAAATCTGTCCGTCCGACAGATTTGAACAAATCTGTCTGCTGGGATTTTGGTTTGCTCGCGTGTACACACGAGCAAACCAAAATCCCCGCCAGCAGACAGCGCGCTGACGTGTCGGTGACGTGGCGGTGACATTGACACCGCCACGTCACCGCACCAGGAAGTAAAACACTTCCGCGCATGCGCCGAATCCATTCGGCGGCGGTGCGGCGGCGGAGCAGGACGACA
The DNA here is from genome assembly GCA_029574335.1 of Rana kukunoris. NCBI lineage: Eukaryota > Metazoa > Chordata > Amphibia > Anura > Ranidae > Rana > Rana kukunoris. Next base: position 28,348,363 of record CM056049.1, on the reverse strand, counting down.
TGTCTGCTGGTAAGTGTACTAACCAGCAGACATGTCGGGCGGACAGATTCCCACCGGATAGATTTCAAAGCATGCTTTGAAATCTGTCGGGTGGACAAATCTGTCCGCTAGCCCATACACACGAACGGAGATGTCTGCTGAAACCGTCCATCGGACCGTTTTCAGCGGACAAATTCGATCGTGTGTTTGAGGCCTAAGAGTTATCTCAAACTCAATGGCTCAAAAACAGAACTTCTCCTGTTTCAGGCCAATCGAAAGAGTCATTCCGCAACAACATGGACACCCCCGCCCATTCTGTGGCAAACCATCACCCCTAGCACCAAAGTCAAAAGTCTCTGAGTTATCTTCGACACCTTATATGACAATGGATGCACAAATAGGGTCAGTAGTCAGCGGATCGCACCATCTGCTGTGCCTACTTTGCACACTCATTCCCTTTATCCCAAAAGAAGACATAGCAGTATTGTTAGTTACAATCATCATCTCCAGACTGGACTATGCAAATGCCCCCTATCTCGGACTCCCAAAGTACCAAATCTCTCGTCTGCAAGTCGTTCAAAATACGGCCGCCTGACTTGTGACTGGGAAAAAACAATGGGAATCAATCTTACCTTTGCTGAGATCCCTTCATTGGTTGCCAGTAAAAGGCAGACTTACTTTCAAGGCACTCTGTCTAACGCATAAGTGTATTCTGGGAAGTGCCCCCCAATATCTATGCGAAAAATTAAAAACACAACACCAATCGCATCCTGCGATCCACCAACCAAAATCTACTTCAGATACCCAAAGCCAGATACAAGTCCAAAGGAGAAAGAAGATTTGCGGTCCAAGGACCCAGACTATGGAACGCTTTACCACCCAGCATCCAATTGGAGGTAAACCACCAGGCCTTCAGGAGAAAAATCAAAACCCATCTCTTCTGAGGGCCCAGGGAAGGGATAAACAAGCGCCCAGAGGTGATTCAGTACGCATGTGCTGCGCTATATACGTTTCTCACTCACTCACTCACTTATAGTAAGTGATAAATAAATTCCAAATTCTAGCATGAGAATATGTTAACTATAAGGTTAACAATACAATAGTGATATAAAGTGCAAGTGCTTATATGATAACAACATCAACAGGTCCAAAAAATGCAGCAATGGTCACTAAATGATAAGCAATTGGTAAGTCCATGCATCAAATGGTTAACTTGAGAGTAGACACCATCACCACGGAACAGATATCAAACTGGCGGCACCCGGTGAGAGGTAGAGGTAAGTGACTACTTACCAGACCACCATGACCCTTCGTTTTAAAAAAAAGTATCAGGTGGAGCTTTAGTACAGTTGGTGGCCTAAGGTCTGTACTCTTATCTGGATAGGACTGGCCAGGAATAGACTCCGAAAGAAGAAATTACCATGGATAAAATAAAGAAAAATGGGCCATAGTGAAGTTCTGTGATTTATTTAAAAACAGATTAAAAACAAAAGCCAAACGGCCGCTTACTTGTGCAAGTGCCGAGACCCTGGCACTAAGGAATCAAGCGTGTTACAGCTAGATGTGACGTGAAGCACCAACCACACTATGTCTCACTCTCATGGGTACTGTAGGTGTAACGTGCGCTCCACCGCCTCTCTGTGCCAAATCGTTTCATTTATTTGATGTCGTCAGGAATCTGACCATAGTGCGGAGTTCTCTATTTACTCAACTCAACTCAATATTGAACCTTACGGATTAAGACTGGAATGCCATTAAAGTTCATGTATGTGCGTGTAAAGGCAGGCGTCCCAGTACTTTTGGTAATATATACCAGCATTCCAAGATGGACTGAAGCTATTCTGAGGGCAAAGGTTGGCCCAACTCCTTATGAGTTCCTTGATATTAATTTATTGTTAGTTGATGTTGTATTGTGCACCTTGTATATAACAGATCATTTATATTGTAAACAATTTGTATAAACCAGAAATGTTAAAGTACATTATACTAAACTATAACGAAACCCAACACATTCCTGCTTAAGTAGATCACCTTTTTTGGTCTTTGCTTTCCCATATTTTATTTTTTTATTTTACACAAAATACATTTTCTGCTGTTATTGGTATGATATACGTGGTGACATTTTGAAGGATTATTGAAAAGCTTTTTGTAGTTGAGATAATGACTTTCAAAGCACTTACCATGCCATGCCAGTCAGATGAGGCATTTTTATTCTTCACCATAGAGATATTAATAATAATGTTATCATGTGGACTGTGAATGACACCACACTTAATGGGAATGCGGCTGTCAGTTAAGCACCGTCCGTTGCCTTGTTGCTAAGGAAAGTTCATAAATCACTTAAATATTTTCCGTATTTTACTTGCGAATCATTATTAATGTTGGAGAAGGGTTCAATCCTGAATTTTTGACATTGAAACAAGAAACATGCCTGGTTTGTGCCGTTTCCATGTGCCAGTCTTCTCTTTTAATTAGTTCTCTTTTTGTTTATAATCTTTTAATTAAAAAACAATGGTAGGCAACAACATTGATTAAGTGAACAGCTAATATCATCCATATTGTCACTGTTCTAAGTTTACCAGAGCCTTGCAGCTTTATGATAACTCAAGTTTTATTGAGTATTCTCCCTTTTTAGGCTGAGCTTGGCTTTAGAAGAGCCCCTGGGGAGATGGCGGTCTCTTGCCAGAAATTCCGTTGTGAAAGATGGTCCTGTAATAGCGTAGAAACACGTAGAAGGTTTAAGACAAATCGTCCTAGAAGATATTCACAATTCCTCGCTGTTATGCCTTGAGAGCTCCACTACGAGCATTACCAGGTAAGAATTTTAATATTTGATGAAATCTAAATCTCTGCTGACTTAGGGGAGCAAGATTAAATGTTAAAGGGAAACTAAAGGAATAGGAAACACAAATTGCTAAGAGATCATTTTTTTGGGGTAGAATTTTGTATGACTCTTCTGTAAAAGACTAATGTCTTTCCCCTAAATAAATTGCCCAAATCGTCCTTTCCGCTCCTCCCAAGACCTCCTGCTCTCTAGTTCCCTTGTTATCTTCTCTCAAGCTCTCCTCCAGGACTTCTCCAGAGCCTCTCCCATCTTCTGGAACTCCCTGCCCTGGTATGTCCAGTCAGCTCCTACCCTGACTGCCTTTTGGCGATCCCTGAAAGCTCACTTATTCAGGGAAGCCTACCCCACCTCCAGCTCCACCCCGAGCCACCACCATCAGATCATCCCCTGCAGCTGTTACTGTTTGTATCACCTTCCCCTCCCTTTAGATTGTAAGCTCCACGAGCAGGACCCCCCTGTCCCTTCTGTATTTAAAGCAGAGGTCCGCCTAAAAAAAATTAAAAAAAGAAGCCAGCAGCTACAAATACTGCAGCTGCTGACTTTTAATATTAGGACATCTACCTGTCCAGGGTGCCCACGATGTTGGCAGCTGAAGCCGATCTGTCATTCGGCTCTTGGCTGCTGCTGCCGCCACCCTCGGTAAGGAAATCAGGAAGTGAAGCCTTGCGGCTTCACTTCCTGGTTCCCTACTGTGCATGCACGTCCTCACTGGTCCCTGCTGTCTTCTGGGACCCGTGTGCCTCTCAGAAGACAGTGGGGGAGGACAGTGTAGGTGCCGGAAATGGCGTAGGTCACCTTGATCGCCAAGGCGACCTATGCCCGGAAGTGGGAGCAAATACCTGTATTATACAGGTATCTCCTCCCTCCTCCCCCCTAAAAGTGTGACACCGGAGGGGGGGGGGGGGTTTCCAAAAAGTGGCAGTTCAATTTTTGGGTGGAACTCTCCCTCCTCTACATTGCAAAAGTGCTGGGAAAACTGTTGCCACTATATAAATAGTAATAATAATAACAATAAAAAATAATAGTACATCAGAGTACATATCTCTCTCCTCTAATCTCCAAAGTTTTTTGGAAAAAGAGGAGAAGCAACAACGTTTTAAAAAAACAAAAAAAGTACTCTTGAGATACTAATGATTACAGAATCAATATGGTCTTTAGCTGGTAAAATAAGGACGCTCCACCTTCAGATCCCAACTGTATGGATGTATCAGCCCCAATTACTACCGGGGCTATATCCAATAGTCTGGGACCAGGGGCGGACTGAGCATTGAGGAACTCGGGCACTGCCCGAGGGCCCCATGCCACCAGGGGGCCCCATCAGGGTTGCCAGGCTCATTGAAACTAGGGACAGTATGTAAAAATCTGTGTTTTTTTTTACATCTGTCCCTGATATGTCCAAAACCTACATGCTTTTAATGTGAAAATCCCGAGATTTTAGCTGCCCCACCTCTGTACTGCCACCTAGCTTGGTGGCCATCTGTAAGCCTGGGGGCCCCATAATCTTCTATTGCCCGGGGGCCCCATGAGTTGTCAGTCCGCCCCTGTCTGGGACCAACTCGCCCTATTTCTAATAGAACTGAAGCCCCTCGGGACCTAGTTGTACAACAAGATAAAACACCAACCCAGAATTATCCATCTAGGGGTGGTTCTAGAGGGAGAGGAGGGAGAGGTTGAGGTAGAGGTTCACAACCAGTACACAGCGAGGGCCCCAGGTACTCAGACCACCACACTCGTGATAGATCACCACAAGATCCCTATGCGGACCGTGAGAGCTAATATAATAATCACTATCCATATATGGAGAGAGATCGTGATCCTTATGACAGGTCTCCATATACTTATAATCGACCACATTTTGAATCCGGAGGGGATTTTCCCAGATGTCCCACAGGCCCCAAACGAGGTGCAGAAATAAAAGAAGCACCCGAGGGGGAGGCGGGCCAGGAAAAAAAATAAAAAAAAGAAAACTGTAAAATGCAGTGGCATTTTTAATCTTAGTCAGGGCACATTTTCAGAAGCTGAACTCTTGACCTTGGATAAAGGTCTTATGTTCGTCCCATCCAAACAGTTGAACAAATTTGAAACATTTGTAGATGTTCACAAATTTGTCCGTAAATTAAATATTCAAAGGCATTTCTTGGCCAATCCTTATCCACCTAAAGAAATAAATAGACAGCCTGGTGGCATTGTCCATTCAGATTTATCTAACCCTTCTCTTTTTAACCCTCCCGGTGCTAATGCACCCTCTATTAAAGTATTCCGTGACTTGGTCTTGAATGACTTGGATTTACTTCCTAAAAAATGCACTTATGACCACCCTGATATTAAAATTGGTCTCAAATCCCTGTGTGAACGGTTAGAATCTTGGGTGATACAAGTACTTATACTGCTCTCTCCCAAGACCCTACTAAAAAACTTAAGATTAATGAAGGATTTCGGGACGGTATTCTTGACAAGAAAGAAAGAGACTATCTAGTACCGGTGGTTCCTAAAATCCCGGTCGTGTACTACCTTCCCAAGATCCACAAAAGTATTACCCAGCCCCCAGGTAGACCAATCGTGAGCGGGATTAACTCTGTGACCTCCAGGATTGGTAGATACGTAGATTTTCATCTTCAGCCGCTAGTACGTACAATTCCATCTTTTCTCAAAGATACGGGAGATACTATACGTCAACTTAAGTCTGTTGATTATCAGGATGGATGTTTGTTGGTGACAGCAGATGTCACATTGTTATATACTTCTATCCCACACAAACTGGGGTTTAAAGCTGTGGAATATTTTTCATCCACTAAGAGTTCTATTCCAGATGATCAACAACAGTTTATCATGAAATTGCTTAAATTTGCCACTTAGGGGAATTACTTCTGGTATAACAATGAATTTTATCTCCAAACCAAAGGTGTGGCCATGGGGGCTAAGTTTGCCCCCAGTCTGGCCAACCTTTTCATGGCCCAGTGGGAGGAGGATGTCGTCTATGCCCTCCAGCACCCTGAATTGACGCTGTGGGCTCGTTATATAGACGTCATCCTCCTCTTATGGCATGGCGATGAAAAATCGCTACATGAATTTATGTTCACCTTAAATGACAATGAGATGGGGATTGTTTTGACATATGAGCCACACCGTGATTCATTTTTTGGATTTGGAAATATCCGTGGTCGATCAAAAATTGGTGACCTAGACCTTTTTCAAGCCAACCGATCACAACGGATATATTCCTACTGACAGCTGTCACTACAGTTAATGGCTTAAATTTGTACCATATAGCGAATTATTACGCATTAGGAGGAATTGCACCTATCTAACTGATTTTCACCAACAAGCGATGATTTAAAAATCGAGATTCATTGAGAATGGCTATACACCTTGTAGCATTGATGATGATATTGATTGTGTTTCTAAGCTTAACAGAGACAATATTGTTTCAGAACAACCTAAACGTACTTCTGATACTAAGTTTAAGTGGTCATTTACCACCCAATACTCGGTACAACACAAACAAATTAAAAATATCTTCAATCGTCATTGGAATGTTCTTCAGAATGACCCCCTATTGAGCCCAGTACTTCCTGACAGAGCTGGTGTTGTATTCAGAGGTGCTATGTCTCTTAGAAACAAACTGGCCCCTAATGTATCCGATCCTCCAATTAAACCTACTTTTTTTCCTGCAATTAAAGGATTTCATGCTTGTCTTAAATGCAATGTATGTCTCCACAATACTTTGACTCAAAGAAAGATAGATAGATTTACGTCTACAGAAACTTCTACTGTTTATCGCATGAAGGATTATAACCTGCCCCTGCAATAAACAATATGTTGGTAGGACCATACGTACCTTTTCTATTAGAGTCAACGAGCATATCACGAGTATATGAAAAAAGGAAAGACCAACCACAGTGTACCCAGATATTATTTGCAACACCATGATCAAAACCCGACAGGTACTAGCTTCCAGGTGATTGACAAGTTCACACCTCTTTGGAGGGGCGAATCTCATGTCAGGGGTGTTTCTCAACTGGAAATGCATTGGATATACCAGCTCAGATGTTTTTCCCCTTATGGGTTAAACATCGACTGGGATATCAATGCTTTCATTAATAAAGCCTAGGGCCTTTTTCATTTTTTTATTTTTATTTTATTTTTTTATATGTATATACTTATTTCCATGTCAGGATTCACATCACTGTATATCCTTCTGAGTATTGTGATATAAGTTATTGCATGTATCTGTTCATCATTTATTATGGTTAAAATGATAATATCTTCTTAGTTCTGCTATGGCTGCATTTTTATTGTATCTATTTCTTGTTGTACTATGAGGGTACAATTTAGTTGTGGTATAGTTCTGATGCATCTTTGGTACATTCCAAGTCTATTGGTACAGTATATGCCAGATATATGCATATGTCTCTTTTTGAATTTTGACCTTCTGAATTTGTTTCTGTTCTGACTCCTTTTTGCTTCACAATGGTTCCCTAGTCCCCGGGCTGTCCTAATATTGGATAGGACCGGCGGCATACTGTTTGGAACGCAAACGTGCACTGTGTGATGAGGTCAGCGGGCGCCGACGTGATGACGCGGGTGCGCCCTTAATGTACGTGTGGGTGTCAGGATCTGCTGCCATATTGGAGCGCGTTGGGGGGGGGGGGTCCTGTGGCATCTGTGCGTTGCCGCGGGTGGGCGTGGCGACGTGTCTGTGGCGTGGTTTGGATTGACAGCTCCCCGAACCTTTGCTGGACACATGTGTATGAAGCCCGCCCTTTAGGGCTGGCCACAAATGTTATGGGAACATCCTTTTGGATTGACAGCTCCCCTAACCTATGCTGGATACATACGTATGACGCCCCGCCCTTTGTGGCTGGCCACAAATGTTATGGGAACGTCCTGTGTTGTTATCAGCTGTATGCACAGGGCGTTTTTTTATATCTTTATCAGCTGTTAGTTGTTCTGACTCTAATATGCCAATTATGTTCAGTATTTAAAAGTGTGGATCAGCAGGTTTATGCCCCAGTTGAAGAGCGTTTGTCTCGAAACATGTAGGGTACTTAGCCTGCCAAATCTAATCTATCCACCAGGCTTTACTCTTTGTGATCACCTGTACTTACCTTTTCATTTTGGCTTAGTACCTCTGTTGTTTTTATCATTATTTTTAATGTTTTTACAATATTTTTATACCTTCCTTTACAATAAAGCCACTTTATCCCTCTTATGGGTTTAATCGCACTATGTGGAGCCTCCCTTTATTTTTTTACTTGTCCTCCCGCGTAACTCCAATTTCTTGAGGTGCCTTTTTTCTCAACCTACCTGTGACGCCAAAGTTGGAAGATTAAGGAATCTACTGGATGCCTTTGGGGTGCCTTCTATGGATACTACCAGCTTGATGACCTCGTTTATGCTTGATTGACATACTACCGTTGGTCTGTGTGTCCACCCTGTCTGGTAAGAGTACCCAGTCTCTTTATTTGCCTTGGATTTCATGCTTTTTTCTATGCTTGATTGACATACTACCACTGGTCAGTGTGTCCACCTTGTCCGGTAAGAGTACCCAGTCTCTTCTGCCTTGGATTTTACGGTGGATTTTTCATTTGAGCCTTGTAATATAGAAGTGATAGGTCTCACCGACTTATTCAACATAGTAGTATCACTGCACTATTTGGGATACATCCCTTTACATCATCACGATAGTGATTTTGGACTTTAATATCTGTTATTCATTTACTGTATATGTCTTATATGCACCTTGCATGGTTTATATGTTTATATGTGTATATGCACTTAATCACATGTTTTGCACCTTTGCAATTTAGTGGATTACGATTTGCACCTATCTAACTGATTTTCACCAACAAGCGATGATTTAAAAATCGAGATTCATTGAGAATGGCTATACACCTTGTAGCATTGATGATGATATTGATTGTGTTTCTAAGCTTAACAGAGACAATATTGTTTCAGAACAACCTAAACGTACTTCTGATACTAAGTTTAAGTGGTCATTTACCACCCAATACTCGGTACAACACAAACAAATTAAAAATATCTTCAATCGTCATTGGAATGTTCTTCAGAATGACCCCCTATTGAGCCCAGTACTTCCTGACAGAGCTGGTGTTGTATTCAGAGGTGCTATGTCTCTTAGAAACAAACTGGCCCCTAATGTATCCGATCCTCCAATTAAACCTACTTTTTTTCCTGCAATTAAAGGATTTCATGCTTGTCTTAAATGCAATGTATGTCTCCACAATACTTTGACTCAAAGAAAGATAGATAGTTTTACGTCTACAGAAACTTCTACTGTTTATCGCATGAAGGATTATAACCTGCCCCTGCAATAAACAATATGTTGGTAGGACCATACGTACCTTTTCTATTAGAGTCAACGAGCATATCACGAGTATATGAAAAAAGGAAAGACCAACCACAGTGTACCCAGATATTATTTGCAACACCATGATCAAAACCCGACAGGTACTAGCTTCCAGGTGATTGACAAGTTCACACCTCTTTGGAGGGGCGAATCTCATGTCAGGGGTGTTTCTCAACTGGAAATGCATTGGATATACCAGCTCAGATGTTTTTCCCCTTATGGGTTAAACATCGACTGGGATATCAATGCTTTCATTAATAAAGCCTAGGGCCTTTTTCATTTTTTTATTTTTATTTTATTTTTTTATATGTATATACTTATTTCCATGTCAGGATTCACATCACTGTATATCCTTCTGAGTATTGTGATATAAGTTATTGCATGTATCTGTTCATCATTTATTATGGTTAAAATGATAATATCTTCTTAGTTCTGCTATGGCTGCATTTTTATTGTATCTATTTCTTGTTGTACTATGAGGGTACAATTTAGTTGTGGTATAGTTCTGATGCATCTTTGGTACATTCCAAGTCTATTGGTATATGCCAGATATATGCATATGTCTCTTTTTGAATTTTGACCTTCTGAATTTGTTTCTGTTCTGACTCCTTTTTGCTTCACGATGGTTCCCTAGTCCCCGGGCTGTCCTAATATTGGATAGGACCAGCGGCATACTGTTTGGAACGCAAACGTGCACTGTGTGATGAGGTCAGCGGGCGCCGACGTGATGACGCGGGTGCGCCCTTAATGTACGTGTGGGTGTCAGGATCTGCTGCCATATTGGAGCGCGTTTTGGGGGGGGGGCGGTCCTGTGGCATCTGTGCGTTGCCGCGGGTGGGCGTGGTGACGTGTCTGTGGCGTGGTTTGGATTGACAGCTCCCCGAACCTTTGCTGGACACATGTGTATGAAGCCCGCCCTTTAGGGCTGGCCACAAATGTTATGGGAACATCCTTTTGGATTGACAGCTCCCCTAACCTATGCTGGATACATACGTATGACGCCCCGCCCTTTGTGGCTGGCCACAAATGTTATGGGAACGTCCTGTGTTGTTATCAGCTGTATGCACAGGGCGTTTTTTTATATCTTTATCAGCTGTTAGTTGTTCTGACTCTAATATGCCAATTATGTTCAGTATTTAAAAGTGTGGATCAGCAGGTTTATGCCCCAGTTGAAGAGCGTTTGTCTCGAAACATGTAGGGTACTTAGCCTGCCAAATCTAATCTATCCACCAGGCTTTACTCTTTGTGATCACCTGTACTTACCTTTTCATTTTGGCTTAGTACCTCTGTTGTTTTTATCATTATTTTTAATGTTTTTACGATATTTTTATACCTTCCTTTACAATAAAGCCACTTTATCCCTCTTATGGGTTTAATCGCACTATGTGGAGCCTCCCTTTATTTTTTTACTTGTCCTCCCGCGTAACTCCAATTTCTTGAGGTGCCTTTTTTCTCAACCTACCTGTGATGCCAAAGTTGGAAGATTAAGGAATCTACTGGATGCCTTTGGGGTGCCTTCTATGGATACTACCAGCTTGATGACCTCGTTTATGCTTGATTGACATACTACCGTTGGTCTGTGTGTCCACCCTGTCTGGTAAGAGTACCCAGTCTCTTTATTTGCCTTGGATTTCATGCTTTTTTCTATGCTTGATTGACATACTACCACTGGTCAGTGTGTCCACCTTGTCCGGTAAGAGTACCCAGTCTCTTCTGCCTTGGATTTTACGGTGGATTTTTCATTTGAGCCTTGTAATATAGAAGTGATAGGTCTCACCGACTTATTCAACATAGTAGTATCACTGCACTATTTGGGATACATCCCTTTACATCATCACGATAGTGATTTTGGACTTTAATATCTGTTATTCATTTACTGTATATGTCTTATATGCACCTTGCATGGTTTATATGTTTATATGTGTATATGCACTTAATCACATGTTTTGCACCTTTGCAATTTAGTGGATTACGATTTGCACCTATCTAACTGATTTTCACCAACAAGCGATGATTTAAAAATCGAGATTCATTGAGAATGGCTATACACCTTGTAGCATTGATGATGATATTGATTGTGTTTCTAAGCTTAACAGAGACAATATTGTTTCAGAACAACCTAAACGTACTTCTGATACTAAGTTTAAGTGGTCATTTACCACCCAATACTCGGTACAACACAAACAAATTAAAAATATCTTCAATCGTCATTGGAATGTTCTTCAGAATGACCCCCTATTGAGCCCAGTACTTCCTGACAGAGCTGGTGTTGTATTCAGAGGTGCTATGTCTCTTAGAAACAAACTGGCCCCTAATGTATCCGATCCTCCAATTAAACCTACTTTTTTTCCTGCAATTAAAGGATTTCATGCTTGTCTTAAATGCAATGTATGTCTCCACAATACTTTGACTCAAAGAAAGATAGATAGTTTTACGTCTACAGAAACTTCTACTGTTTATCGCATGAAGGATTATAACCTGCCCCTGCAATAAACAATATGTTGGTAGGACCATACGTACCTTTTCTATTAGAGTCAACGAGCATATCACGAGTATATGAAAAAAGGAAAGACCAACCACAGTGTACCCAGATATTATTTGCAACACCATGATCAAAACCCGACAGGTACTAGCTTCCAGGTGATTGACAAGTTCACACCTCTTTGGAGGGGCGAATCTCATGTCAGGGGTGTTTCTCAACTGGAAATGCATTGGATATACCAGCTCAGATGTTTTTCCCCTTATGGGTTAAACATCGACTGGGATATCAATGCTTTCATTAATAAAGCCTAGGGCCTTTTTCATTTTTTTATTTTTATTTTATTTTTTTATATGTATATACTTATTTCCATGTCAGGATTCACATCACTGTATATCCTTCTGAGTATTGTGATATAAGTTATTGCATGTATCTGTTCATCATTTATTATGGTTAAAATGATAATATCTTCTTAGTTCTGCTATGGCTGCATTTTTATTGTATCTATTTCTTGTTGTACTATGAGGGTACAATTTAGTTGTGGTATAGTTCTGATGCATCTTTGGTACATTCCAAGTCTATTGGTATATGCCAGATATATGCATATGTCTCTTTTTGAATTTTGACCTTCTGAATTTGTTTCTGTTCTGACTCCTTTTTGCTTCACGATGGTTCCCTAGTCCCCGGGCTGTCCTAATATTGGATAGGACCAGCGGCATACTGTTTGGAACGCAAACGTGCACTGTGTGATGAGGTCAGCGGGCGCCGACGTGATGACGCGGGTGCGCCCTTAATGTACGTGTGGGTGTCAGGATCTGCTGCCATATTGGAGCGCGTTTTGGGGGGGGGCGGTCCTGTGGCATCTGTGCGTTGCCGCGGGTGGGCGTGGCGACGTGTCTGTGGCGTGGTTTGGATTGACAGCTCCCCGAACCTTTGCTGGACACATGTGTATGAAGCCCGCCCTTTAGGGCTGGCCACAAATGTTATGGGAACATCCTTTTGGATTGACAGCTCCCCTAACCTATGCTGGATACATACGTATGACGCCCTGCCCTTTGTGGCTGGCCACAAATGTTATGGGAACGTCCTGTGTTGTTATCAGCTGTATGCACAGGGCGTTTTTTTTATATCTTTATCAGCTGTTAGTTGTTCTGACTCTAATATGCCAATTATGTTCAGTATTTAAAAGTGTGGATCAGCAGGTTTATGCCCCAGTTGAAGAGCGTTTGTCTCGAAACATGTAGGGTACTTAGCCTGCCAAATCTAATCTATCCACCACGCTTTACTCTTTGTGATCACCTGTACTTACCTTTTCATTTTGGCTTAGTACCTCTGTTGTTTTTATCATTATTTTTAATGTTTTTACGATATTTTTATACCTTCCTTTACAATAAAGCCACTTTATCCCTCTTATGGGTTTAATCGCACTATGTGGAGCCTCCCTTTATTTTTTTACTTGTCCTCCCGCGTAACTCCAATTTCTTGAGGTGCCTTTTTTCTCAACCTACCTGTGACGCCAAAGTTGGAAGATTAAGGAATCTACTGGATGCCTTTGGGGTGCCTTCTATGGATACTACCAGCTTGATGACCTCGTTTATGCTTGATTGACATACTACCGTTGGTCTGTGTGTCCACCCTGTCTGGTAAGAGTACCCAGTCTCTTTATTTGCCTTGGATTTCATGCTTTTTTCTATGCTTGATTGACATACTACCACTGGTCAGTGTGTCCACCTTGTCCAGTAAGAGTACCCAGTCTCTTCTGCCTTGGATTTTACTGTGGATTTTTCATTTGAGCCTTGTAATATAGAAGTGATACGTCTCACCGACTTATTCAACATAGTAGTATTACTGCACTATTTGGGATACATCCCTTTACATCATCACCATAGTGATTTTGGACTTTAATATCTGTTATTCATTTACTGTATATGTCTTATATGCACCTTGTGTCACGTACCTGGTGGACGAGCCCGACGTGCAAGGAGTGGCTGCCCTTGCTCCTCTGATCCCGGGACCCCCTGGTAGAGTGAACAGGGAGTGCGGGAGTGCAGAGTCGCACGAGCGCCGGTTGCAGCGCAGGTGCTGGGCCGGAAGGCTTCAGAAGACTCTTGGTGCTGCGTAGAGTGGCAAGTATGGACCGTATCCGCTGATGGCAGGTGAAGATGACTGGAGGCACAGGAATCACCAGAGCGGGAGGTGTACCGTAGTCCAATGGAGGTAAGCCCCCAGCAGGAGAGTCTGAGGCCGGCTAGCGGGTCAGGTGCAGGTATAGTAGGCAATGCAGATCAGGAGTCAGACCGGAGCAACAACAGAGTTGGCAGCAGCGGCAAGAGGGTAAGGCAAGCGGATCGTCAGGCAGGCAATAGGTCAGGGCAGGCGGAAGGCAAGCGGAGTCAGGAACAGGCCGGGTTGTCTGGAACAGATTTAGGTAAGTAGATACGGATAGTCTCAGGAACTGCTGTAGACCGGACAGCAAGAGGCAAACGCTGACAGCAAGTTTAAATATCCTCCTTTGGCGCCAGAATGACGTTCGTGCGATGCGCGCGCACCGTTGCCGCGCCCGCTCCCGTCGCAATGTCGCGATCGCGCTCGCGACCTTGCCGCGAATGCGCGCGTCCCGATCGCGCCAACGCGCCGCTAGCGCCATCTGGTGGCCGAAGTTGTTCATGACATTGCCCCCCTCCAATGGGCAGCCTCCGGATGCCCAACCGGGATATTTCCAGCGGGTGGGAGTCTTTAAATGACTGGATTAGTCTTTCAGCGTGTATATTGTCCTCCGGTTCCCATGAATTCTCCTCGGGTCCGTACCCTTTCCACTTGACGAGGAATTGAACTTGGTTGCGTCTCTTCCTGCAATCCAGGATGGATTCAACCTCAAATTCCTCCTCGCCGTCTATTAGGACCGGCTCCGGCGGACCTGTGTTCCTCTCAGGGAAGGGATCAGCAACGACTGGTTTAAGCAGAGCCACATGGAAGACCGGGTGGATGCGGAAGGTTTCTGGCAACTCAAGTTCGTAGGCAACCTCATTTATCTTCCTCTTGACAGGAAAAGGACCCACAAACCTAGGGCCTAGTTTCTTCGAGGGGCATGCAAGCTTTAAATTCAGGGTAGACAAATAAACCTTAGTTCCAGGTTCCAGGTTGAGTTCCCCTCTTCTCTTTCTGTCAAAAATTTCTTTATTACGCTCTTGTGTCTTAGACATTGTCTCCTGCAGAATCTTATTATTTGTGTCGAAGAAGGTCAGAGTTTCCTGGACGGCGGGTACCGAACACTCCGGGACGGAATTGGACAAGAACAAAGGATGGAAGCCGTAATTCGCATAGAAGGGCGATTGTTTGGTGGCAGAGTGGACGGAATTATTGTATGCGAATTCCGCCAGGGGTAGCAGGGACACCCAATCTTCCTGCGAGAAGGAGGAGAAGCAGCGGAGATACTGTTCGAGTGTCTGATTCGTTCTCTCTGTCTGCCCGTTTGATTGCGGATGGTATGCTGATGAGAATGATAGACCAATTTTGAGACTGCTGCAAAGTGCCTTCCAAAACCTTGAGGTGAATTGCACCCCTCGATCAGACACAATATCCACAGGAACACCGTGAAGCCTAACCACTTCCTTGATAAAGGCTTTGGCCGTCTCCGGGGCGGAGGGTGTACCCTTCAGAGGTATAAAGTGTGCCATTTTAGAGAGTCTGTCTACTACCACAAAGACAGTTGTGAAACCCTCTGACGGAGGCAGCTCAACGATGAAATCCATGGAGATCATTCTCCATGGTCTTTCTGGTACCGACAGTGGTTTCAGGAGTCCCCAGGCTCTGAGTTTGCTCCCCTTGTTTCGAATGCACGTGGTGCAAGATTCCACGTAGTCCCTGCAATCTTTCAGGAGCTGGGGCCACCAAAAGGAGCGTTGCAAGAGTTCAGAAGTTTTGTGTACCCCGAAATGGCCCGCCAGCTTGTGGTCATGGCAAGAACTCAGGACGCTGACCCGTAGGTTTTCAGGTACGAAGATCTTGTCCTGATGCCAAAGTAAACCGTCCCTAGATTGTAGTTCCAGACTTGGAGAAGGGGGAATCACAGCAGAGGCTTGCCTGATTTGGGGCAATAGGTCCCTTTGTAGTAGTAGGAAATTTCCTGAAGGCAGGATGGTATCCGGGGGGTTGGAAGACTCAGAACTACCATACATGCGGGATAGAGCGTCAGGCTTAGTATTCTTGGACCCTGGTCTGTAAGTGATGTGAAAGGAAAACCTTGTAAAAAAAAGTGCCCACCTGGCCTGGCGCGGTTTAAGTCTTTTGGCCGCCTTCAAATATTCCAGGTTCTTGTGGTCTGTGTAAATCAAGATTGGGTGCGCCGCGCCTTCCAGGAGGTACCGCCATTCCTCCAAAGCGGCCTTTATTGCCAACAATTCTCGGTCCCCTACATCATAATTTCTCTCGGCTGTTGACAGTTTACGGGAAAAGAAGGCGACAGGGTGTAAGAGAGCCTTGGGGCCCTGTCTTTGAGATAGCACTGCCCCGACCGCCGTTTCGGAAGCATCCACTTCTAAGATGTAGGGCAGGTTTGCATCGGGATGCCTGAGGATGGATGCAGAGGTGAACAGGTCTTTCAGAGCTTCAAAGGCCGCCTGGGCTTCTGGTGTCCAGCGAAACCGGGTAGTTTGTTTAGTTAGGTCGGTTATTGGAGAAATTATGCTGGAGAAGGCCTTGATGAACTTTCTGTAGAAATTCGCAAAGCCGATGAAACGCTGGACGCCCTTCTTATCTATCGGCGCTGGCCAATCACGGATTGCGGAGACCTTCTTGGGATCCATTTCCACCCCCTTTACTGAGATTATGAGCCCCAGGAATTGTATGCTCGAGCGCTCGAACTCGCATTTTTCAGGCTTAGCATAAAGTCCGTGAGTTCGGAGTCGCTCAAGCACGCTTTTGACATGTCCCCGATGTTTCTCCAGGGACGGGGAAAAAATTAAGATGTCGTCCAGATAAACGATTACAAAAAGGTCGAGGAAGTCTCTGAAGATGTCGTTCACAAAGTGTTGGAACGTCGCTGGGGCGTTGCAAAGTCCGAAGGACATAACTAAATATTCAAAGTGTCCGAAACGGGTACGGAAGGCGGTCTTCCACTCGTCCCCTTCACGTATGCGGACCAAGTTGTAGGCCCCGCGGAGGTCTAATTTAGTAAAGATGACCGCGGCCCCCAGACGTTGGAACAGTTCAGGCACCAGGGGTAGCGGATACCGGTTCTTGATGGTGACTTTGTTGAGTTCCCGATAATCCACACAGGGACGAAGAGAGTGGTCTTTCTTTTCAACAAAGAATATCCCTGCTCCCGCTGGTGATGTGGATGGGCGGATGAATTTCTTTCTTAGACTGTCCTCAATATAGGTCTTCAAAGTCTCAAGTTCAAGACCCGTTAGGGGAAAGATCCTACCGAAAGGGACTTCGGCCCCCGGGAGAAGTTCAATGGGGCAGTCGTAGGACCTATGGGGCGGAAGGGTCTCTGCTCCCTTCTTACTGAAGACATCTAGGTAGTCATGATAAACTTCAGGGACAGATTGGCGGGTTTCGAGATCAGAGTCCATGCAGAGTAAGGACGGAGGCGGAGATACTACTTGCAGGCAGTGCTGTTGGCAATAAGGAGATTGGAAGCTGATCTCTCCCGTGGTCCAGTTGACCCGTGGGTTGTGGGCCTGTAGCCACGGCAAGCCCAGTATGACAGGGAACAGGGGGGAGTTAATCACATCCAGGCGCAGTAGCTCATGGTGGTTGCCAGCGATGGTGGTGGCTAAAGGCTGGGTTTCCCGGGTGACCGGTCCGGATCTTAATGTGGAGCCATCAGCTAAGTATACAGAGAGTCCAGTAGCCCTAGGGCGAAGAGGGATCTGATGTCTGGAGGCGAAGGCTTGATCCAAGAAACAGCTGCAGGCTCCCGAATCAATAATGGCGCTGACTTGGATAGTCTTGTCTGGAAGCTGGAAGAAGACGGGGACAGCTAGGTGAGTGGAATTGCCTGGGGGAACAGGTAGATGAACAGATGACGTGGACAGACACTTACGGAGCTTTGCGGGACAGGTCCTCACGTAGTGGCCAGCTTCCCCGCAATACAGACACAAGTTGTTGGCTCTACGGCGTTGGCGTTCCTCAGGGGTGAGGGAAGGACGGAGGAGGCCTAATTGCATCGGCTCCGAAGTATCTGGGGCAGATGGAGTTGATAGAGCTGGATTGGAAACGGTCGGTACCCGTGGCAACATCCAGACAGGACGAGATGGGGCCGTGGCCCTTTCAGTTCTGCGCTCCCTCAGACGCCGGTCAATCTGAATGGTCAGGTTAATTAATGCTTCCAAAGTTTCTGGGACTCCCACCCGGGCCAGTTCGTCCTTGAGTGATTCGGAAAGTCCTAGGCGGAACTGGTAACAGAGAGCCGCATCATTCCACCTTGTATCCGAACTCCATCTGCGGAATTCAGACACGTAGTCCTCAGCTGGCCGGCGACCCTGCTGTAGAGCATGCAGGGCAGCTTCCGCGGAGGCGGTCTGATGAGGATCTTCATATAGTAAGGACATAGCCTGAAAGAAGGTGGTCAGGTCATCAAGTGCAATGTCCTTTTGTTCCATCAGGCGATGGGCCCAGGCCTGCGGTTCACCCGAAAGTAGTGCGATGACAAAACCGACTTTAGTAGCTTCTAGAGAGAAAGTCCGTGGTTGTAGGGCGAAGTAAAGTTCGCAAGCATTGCGGAATGCCCGATATTTGCTACGTTCTCCGGAGAACCTTTCTGGCGTAGGAACCCTTGGTTCGGGTGGTAGCATGATGACAGAGGGAGACGTGGATGTGCCGGAAGCAGCAGAGGTGGAAGCGGGAGCAGACAATGCCTGGACGCGATTTTCCAAACGCGTGTAGCCCTCTTGCAGGGTACGGACTGCTTGGGTCAGTCCGTCCAGGTGGCGACACAGTTCTTGCATAGGATCCACTCCCTGCGCGGGCTCGGTCATGGCTGTCCGGTACTGTCACGTACCTGGTGGACGAGCCCGACGTGCAAGGAGTGGCTGCCCTTGCTCCTCTGATCCCGGGACCCCCTGGTAGAGTGAACAGGGAGTGCGGGAGTGCAGAGTCGCACGAGCGCCGGTTGCAGCGCAGGTGCTGGGCCGGAAGGCTTCAGAAGACTCTTGGTGCTGCGTAGAGTGGCAAGTATGGACCGTATCCGCTGATGGCAGGTGAAGATGACTGGAGGCACAGGAATCACCAGAGCGGGAGGTGTACCGTAGTCCAATGGAGGTAAGCCCCCAGCAGGAGAGTCTGAGGCCGGCTAGCGGGTCAGGTGCAGGTATAGTAGGCAATGCAGATCAGGAGTCAGACCGGAGCAACAACAGAGTTGGCAGCAGCGGCAAGAGGGTAAGGCAAGCGGATCGTCAGGCAGGCAATAGGTCAGGGCAGGCGGAAGGCAAGCGGAGTCAGGAACAGGCCGGGTTGTCTGGAACAGATTTAGGTAAGTAGATACGGATAGTCTCAGGAACTGCTGTAGACCGGACAGCAAGAGGCAAACGCTGACAGCAAGTTTAAATATCCTCCTTTGGCGCCAGAATGACGTTCGTGCGATGCGCGCGCACCGTTGCCGCGAACGCGCGCGCCCGCTCCCGTCGCAATGTCGCGATCGCGCTCGCGACCTTGCCGCGAATGCGCGCGTCCCGATCGCGCCAACGCGCCATCTGGTGGCCGAAGTTGTTCATGACACCTTGCATGGTTTATATGTTTATATGTGTATATGCACTTAATCACATGTTTTGCACCTTTGCAATTTAGTGGATTACGATTTATTTTTTGTTTCATAGTGCCGCATTTTTTGTTTTCCATTTTGTATACAATATTGTTCTATTGTTGATGCAGGCAGCTATTTCACTTATTTGTTCTATTAGTAGCGCAGCTCTTCCCCACTTCTTAATAAAAAATAATATTCCAAGTTTATGATGATGACAAGTTTTATTGAATATTCTCCCTTTTTAGGCTGAGCTTGGCTTTAGAAGAGCCCCTGGCGAGATGGCGGTCTCTTGCCAAAAATTCCGTTGTGAAAGATGGTCCCGTAAAAGTGTAAAAACCTGTAGTAGGTTCAAGACAAATCGTCCTAGAAGATATTCACAATTCCTCGCTGTTATGCCTTGAGAGCTCCACTACGAGCATTAACAGGTAAGAATTTTAATATTTGATTTAATCTAAATCTCTGCTGACTTAGGGGAGCAGGATTAAGTGCTAATGGGAAACTAGAGGACTAGGAAACACACAAGGTAATTTTTTTGAGGGTAGAAGAGATTTTGTATGACTCTCCTGTAAAAAAAAAAATGTCTTACCCCTAAATAAATCGCTCCTCCCAAGACCTCCCGCTCTCTAGCTCTCTTGTTAACTCCTCCCATGCTCTTCTCCAGGACTTCTCCAGAGCCTCTTCCATCTTCTGGAACTCCCTGCCCCAGTATGGCCGGTCAGCTTCTACCCTTTTGACCTTTTGGCGATCCCTGAAAGCTCACTTATTCAGGCAAGCCTATCCCACCTCCACCTAAGGACTGTACTCGAGCCACCTCAATCAGATCATCCCCTGGAGCAATTATCTTTTGTATAGCCTTCCCCTTCCTTTAGATTGCAAGCTCCACAAGCAGGACCCCATGTCCCTTCTGCATTTAAAGCGGTGGGGAAGAGATTTTGTATGACTCTTCCATCAAAAAAAAAAAGATATCGGCCAAATCGTCCTCCTCGCTCCTCCCAAGACCAAGTGCTCTCTTGTTACCTCCTTCCATGCTCTCCTCTAGGACTTATCCAGAGCCTTTCCCATACTCTGGAACTCTCTTCCCCAGTATGTCCGACCAGCTCCTACCCTGTCCGCCTTTTCAGCGATCCTTGAAAACTCACTTATACAGGGAAGCATACCCCACCTCCACATAAGGACTGTACCCGAGCCACCCCCATCAGATCATCCCCTGCAGCTATTACCTTTTGTATTGCCTTCCCTTCCCCTATAGATTATAAGCTCCACGAGCTGGACCCCAATCTCTTCTGTATTGTACTGTATTGAGTGAATAACTTGTATAGAGCTACAAATGTAAACTAAATCGACTCAATGCGCTTTGCGTCCATTGACGGCCTAATCCTTCAGAAGAGGTGGGTTTTAAGTTAAGGTCTTCCTCCATGGGGATACGTTCTCCCTTCGATTTGTAATTGTGCTGTCCCCCCTCTACATTGTAAAGCTCTGCGAAAACTGTTGGCTCTATATAAATCCTGTAAAATAATAATAATTTGTATTTTATTTATTTATTTTTATTTAGTAATAATAATAATATTTAATAATATTTCATTATAATAATAATAATAATAATAATAATAATAATCTAAGTTTACAAGGTCCATGCAGTTTTATGATAACGTAAGTGTTATTGAATTTTCTCCCTTTTTAGGCTGAGCTTGGCTTTAGAAGAGCCCCTGGGGAAATGGCAGCTTCTTGCCAGTAATTCCATTGTGAATGATGGTCCTTTTAAAAGTGTAAAAACACGTACTAGGCTCATGACACATCGTCCCAGAAGGTATTTAGAATTCCTCGCTGTTTTGCCTTGAAAGCTCCACTTTGGGAAATGTGTATCACAAAACCCTGTGAATAACAGAGAAAACATACGTGAAATCAGGGCTTTTTTTTCCTCAGAAAATAAGTGCAGGTACAGGCGGTCCCCGGGTTACAAACAAGGTTTCATAGGTTTGTTCTTAAATTAAATCTGTTTGTAAGTCGGAACAGGTAAATCTTTTAAGTGTAGCTTCGGTCAAAAAATGATTTTTAAGCTTTTTGGACGGCATAGGGAAGGGTTATCATCACCCCTGTAACCTTTGTTTTGCTAACTGTGCCCCTGTTCAGAAGATTTCACCTCACTTTCCCAATGACAACTGGATTTTGAAAAATGTGGAATGTTGTAGAAACAAGGTGTCACGGTTTGGAGTCAGGCTCAGAGGCAAGTAGCTACAGGAGCAGATCAGATATTCACACAGGTCACCCTGGCTGATGACACAAGTTCATCTGAGGTGCGGGTTCTAAGCACTAACAGGTATTCACCAGAGCTCCTGATGGTTGAGAGGCTTTGCTGCGTGTTAGTGCCAGGTTTTGATCCTCAGAATAGCCCCACCAGGAGGTCAGCAAGCCAGGGTCCGGAAGCAGATATAACAGGTAGGGATCAAGCAGAAGCGTAGTCGGGGAATGAGCCAAAAGTCGGTAACAGATAGTTGCAGGTTGGGATTCTGCAGAAGCATAGTTGGGGGACGAGCCAAAAGTCGGTAGCAAATGGTAGCAAAGATCGGTTGGCAGCAAGTGAGACAGGAGCAAGATATTGGCTGGTGAAGGCACAATATTCTGGCAACCAGGAAGTGCAGGGACATGGCTTTTATAGGAAGTTCAAAGGGCAAAGGGTTCAAGGTTCAAGGCAAACAAGATTCAAGACAAGATCATTCAAGGGAACTATTCGAAGAACTGTCAAAGGGCTGTCCAGCATTCCAGGTGGCTCAGCAAGCAGAGTCACTACCAGAACACCAGGGGTCCCAGGTTCAAGCCCAGGTCCTAACACAGGGATTGGTGATAAAGCATCAGTAGAGGTACCTTTTTCCTATAATAACTCTTACGGGAGTGAGTTTCCCTTCCTAGGGGTAGATTTCCTCTCACTTCCTGTTGTCTCCTTCTATTTGTAAGTAGAAGTCATTTGTAAGTCAGATGTTTGTAACTAGGGGACCGTCTGTACTCCCCTCTTCCAAGTCACCCCATGGCCTCCTAGCACTGTCCCTTGTTTCCACCTCCTAATTTGTATGGGATTTGTTAATAACAAGAAAAGCAGTAAAATACAACTACCACCAGCAACAAAATAACCCCTGCAACAATATAAATAAAAACATAAGACATTTTAATGATAGCAGATGTCTTTTATATGTAATTTCCCATTGGGATTAATAAAGTATTTTGAGGAGAAGCCATACTTTAAAAGCCCCAGGAACATGACAATAGTGAAAGAGGGAAATATAAACAAGTGAAAGTTAGTATATAGATATAATTATTGTGGATTGTTTTGTTGATCTAAATCCAAATCTTGAGTTAGATTGTTGATCTATATGTATTAAGGTTGGGGGAAAGTGTAAATGTACATGTACTGTATACAGATTTGATGGACTGAAGTTGTGATAATATGTTGGATGAAATTTCCCTTACATTCCTTTTTTTGTGGTAAAATAAAAGATAATGGGGCAGATTCACAGAGCAATTACGCCTGTCTAACTGGTGTTAGACAGGAGTAATTTCAAATTTCGCGCGCCGTATCACTAGTTTGAATCCTCAAACCATGATACGGCGGCTTCGGGCTTCGATCCAAAAGGCTTACGTCTTCGTAAGCCTTCGGATCTACGCTGCGATATTTTTGCGGCCGCTGGGAGGAGTTTGCGTCGTTTTGATGCGTCGGGATATGCAAATGTGTTTTTACGGCGATCCACGAAGATACGAGCGGTCTTCGCAATCGCTTACGTCTGTTTTTTTTTACGTACTGTTAGACCAGCTTTTTGCTGGTCTAACGGTGCGTAGCCCATGTTAAGTATGGCCGTCGTTCCCGCGTCGAATTTAATTTTTTTTTTGCGTAACTCGTTCGGGAAAAGAAATGTCCGTAAACGACGCTACTTAAACAACGAATGACGTAACAACGTGATTTCGCGCAATGCACGGCGGGAAATTTGCGAACGGAGCATGCGCAGTTCGATCGCCGCGGGAACGCGCCTATTTTAAATCCTTCACGCCCCCTACTCGTGTAGATGGATTGCGACGGGAGAAATACACTACGCCGCCGTCGTTTACTGGACAAAATCTACCTGGATTCCACGTAGAGCCAGGTAAAATACGGCGGCGCAGTGTATTTCTGATACGCTACGAGAATCCAATTCTCTCTGAATCTGGGCCAAAATCTACAGTGCCTTGCAAAAGTATTTACCCCCCCTTGGCTTTTTACCTATTTCATTACATTACAGCCTTTAGTTCAATGTTTTTTTTTTTTATCTGAATTATATGTCATGAATCAGAACACAATTGTCTGAGGCCGCGTACACACGATCGAATATATCTGCTGAAACTGGTCCGCAGACCAGTTTCAGCGGACAGATTCGATCGTGTGTACGGGCTAGCAGACAGGTTCCCAGCAGACAAAAGTTTTAAAATTATCTGCTGGAAACCTGTCTGTCCGACATGTCCGCTGGTTAGTATGCCTAACCAGCGGACATAATATGCCGGCATAACTCACACTTTGCGCCGGCTTATCTTGTTTTCTGTATTCAGAAAACAAGATACGCCGGTATGCATTGAAGATCCGACAGGCGTAATTGTGTTACGCCGTTGGATCTTAAATGTGTTTTTAAAATGGCCGCCGGGGGCGTTCCCGCTGATTTACGCCGAGAATATGTAAATCAGCGAGATATGCCAATTCACAAACGTACGCCGGCCCGACGCAGTCACTTTACACTGTTTACGTAAGGGTTTTCCTGGTGTAAAGATAAAGCTGCCCATAGCAGGCACATCCTATGTTAAGTATGGACGTTGTGACCGCGGGAAATTTGAAAATGATTACGTAGTTTGCGTAACTCGTCCGTGAATGGGGATTTACGTCGATTATGTTCACGTCGAAAACACCGTCATAATTTGGAGCATGCGCACTGGGATTTTACATGCACAGTACGTTCGGCGTGTGGGCGCGCCTAATTTTAATAGGAGACGCCCCCTACCCGCCAAATTTGAATTAGGCCGCCCAGTTTACGCTACGCCACTGTAACTTTACACGCAAGTGCTTTCTGAATACAGCACTTGCGAGTAAAGTTTTAGCGACGTAACGTAAATAAGAAAAGTTACGCCGCCGCAACTTTGCGCGCGGCCTTTCTGAATCTGGCCCATTATGTCCACCTGTGTGCAATCTAAGTGTCACATGACCTGTCATTACATAGACACACCTTTCTGAAAGGCCCCAAAGGCTGCAGCACCTAAGCAAGAGGCACCACTAACCAAACACTGCCATGAAAACCAAGGAACTCTACAAACAAGTAAGGGAAAATGTTGTTGAGAAGTACAAGTCAGGGTTAGGTTATTAAAAAAATATCCAAATCTTTGTTGATCCCTAGGAGCCCCATCAAATCTATCATAACCAAATGGAAAGAACATGGCACAACAGCAAACCTGCCAAGAGACGGCCGCACACCAAAACTCACAGACCGGGCAAAGAGGGCATTAATCAGAGAGGCAGCACAGAGACGTAAGGTAACCCTGGAGGAGCTGCAGAGTTCCACAGCAGAGACTGGAGTATCTGTACATAGGACGACAATAAGCCGTACGCTCCATAGAGTTAAGCTTTATGGCAGAGTGGCCAGAAGAAAGACATTACTTTCAGCAAAAAAATAAATGGCACGTTTATGGAGGAAGGTGCTCTGGCCTAATGAGACTAAAATTGAACTTTTTGGCCATCAAAGAAAATGCTGTGTCTGGCGCAAACTCAACACAGCACATGACCCAAAGAACACCATCCCCACTGTGAAACATGGTGGTGGCAGCATCATGCTATGGGGATGTTTTTCAGCAGTCAGGACTGGAAAACTGGTCATAGTTGAGGGAAAGATGGATGATGCTAAATACAGGGATATTCTTGAGCAAAACCTGTACCACTCTGTGTGTGATTTGAGGCTAGGACGGAGGTTCACTTTACAGCAGAACAGCAGTGGTTTAAGGGGAAACATGTAGATGTGTTGGAATGGCCTAGCCAAAGCCCAGACCTCATTCCAATAGAAAATCTGTGGTCAGACTTCAAGATTACTGTTCACAAGCACAAACCATCCAACTTGAAGGAGCTGGTGTAGTTTTACAAGGAAGAATGGGCAAGTGGTAAGATGTGACAAGCTCATAGAGACTTATCCAAAGTGACTTGGAGCTGTGATAGCCGCAAAAGGTGGCTCTACAAAGTGTTGACTTTAGGGGGTTAATAGTTATGCACATTGACTTTTTCTGTTATTTTGTCCTATTTGTTTTTTGATTCACAATAAAAAAAAAAAAAAACATCTTCAAAGTTGTGGGCATGTTCTGTAAATTAAATGATGCAAATCCTCAAACAATCCATGGTAATTCCAGGTTGTGAGGCACCAAAACACGAAAAATGCCAAGGGGGTGAATACTTTTGCAAGGCACTGTAAATATGCATGGAAACCTCAAATGACCCGTTCTTCCTTGGTCTTCCAAGCTTTATTAATGTTTGCTGAACCTGCCTAGAACCAAACCAGGTACGTCAGGTGAGGTCACCACCTTTTGCCTCGTACACACGACCGGTTTTCCCAACGGGAAAAATGCGAGGAGAGCTTTTGTCTGCGAGTCCCAGCCGTGTGTATGCTCCTCACAGTTTTTCAGATGGGAAAACTGCCCAAAAACCGCCAGACAAAAAAAGAGAACTAGCTCTCTTTTTTCCCACTGGGAAAACCGGCTGGAAAACTGCGAGGAGAGCTTTTGGTCGGGAATCCCGGCTGTGTGTATGCTCCTCACAGTTTTTCAGACGGGAAAACGGCACTAAAACCGCCAGACAAAAAAAGAGAACCAGCTCTCTTTTTTCCTGCCGGGAAAAGCGGCTGACTTTTGCCCAACGGTTTTTGGCAGTTTTCCTATGGGAAAAATTGAGATGAAGCATACACACGGCCGGGATTCCCGACCAAAGCTCCATTGCAGTTTTCCTATTGGGAAAACCTCTCGTGTGTAGGGGGAAAGACTGACCGAGCAGGTTCTCGGCTTTCCCCTTGGGATTTCCAATGGGAACTTTTCCCGTCGGAAATCCCGCACATGTGTACGGGGCATTCGATTTATTGTCACGCTGGGATGCTTGGGTCTCAAGACAGAAGCAGAATAAACATTTCTTTGGCAGGTAATATAGTCAATGGGCCAGATCCACAGAGAGAGTACGCCGGTGTATCTACTGATACGCCAGCGTACTTTCAAATTACCCGCGTCGTATCTTTAGTTTGAATCCTCAAACCAAGATACAACAGCGTTTGGGTTCGATCCGACAGGCGTACGGCTTCGTACGCCTTCGGATCGTAGATGCAATACTTTGGCGTCCGCTGGGTGGAGTTCTCGCCGTTTTCCACGTCGAGTATGCATATTAGCTATTTCCGACAATCCACGAACGTACGCGTGGCCGTCGCATTCTCTTACGTTGTCTCTAGTCGGCTTTTTCCGGCGTAAAGTTAAAGCTGGTATTTTGCGGCGTATAGTTAGACTTGCCATGTTAAGTATGGCTGTCGTTCCCGCGTCGAAATTTGATTTTTTTTTTTTTGCGTAAGTCGTCTGTGATTAGGGATGGACGTAATTAACGTCTAAGTTAAAAAAATGACGTCGTTGCTACGTCATTTAGCGCAATTCACGGCGGGAAATTTCGGGACGGAGCATGCGCAGTTTGATCGGCGCGGGGACGCGCTTCATTTAAATGAAACACGCCCCCTACTTGCCGATTTGAATTACGCGCCGAGAGATACACTACGCGGCCGTAACTTACGGCGCAAATTCTTTGAGGATTGAAAGATTTAAAAAGTAAGTTACAGCGGCGTAGCGTATCTCACTTACGCTGCGCCCATCTATTTGTATGTGGATCTGGCCCAATGTTTGTATGTTTTGTATATAGCTGTTTAGGTGGCATTCCGGTGGATTAATTGGGTTTTATAACTGTTTTATTAAGCTCAGTTGCAATGTTTCATGGAT
Organism: Rana kukunoris; assembly: GCA_029574335.1. NCBI lineage: Eukaryota > Metazoa > Chordata > Amphibia > Anura > Ranidae > Rana > Rana kukunoris. The sequence continues at coordinate 28,320,933 of CM056049.1, read as the reverse complement.
AAAATTAGCCCCTAACTAATTGGCGCTGCTTCTTTTCCTTCCTACTGGCAAGTTTCTCAATATTTTTTCCTTTTCAATGCGTTTTTGTGAAAAATAACAAAAGAAAAGTTCTACGGAAAGAGCAATATGATGGCTTTGAAATGCTTGCCGATGAATTGTCTTGGCTGTCTTCTTTGTGTTCACTCACACATGTTGTGCCTTGTGTTTCCACGCTGCAAGGATTGCTTTGTACACCTTCTGAATGCCGTTCATGGTTCACTGAGCCGAGCAATGAATGCTAGAGGACCAGGAGTTGAGAAAAAAAAAATACAAACGGCAAAGTTACTCTTATCTGAGTCTTTTTCAGAAGTTCTTGAAGGAGTAATTTCCTAAGATAAGCTTAAGACAATATTGTGTTCTTGACATTTTGTTGTATCCTACTGTAGATTTAACCACTTTATGAGGAATAAATTGGAACTTGTGCTGAAAATGCCCTGGGGAGGTGAATTCATTTCTATGACTGAACATCGAATCTCTACAAACACCAAGGAAATCTTCTCATGGCTACCAGCGCACATACTCGTAACTCAGAAATTGAAAACAACTTTACTACTGGCTTGGTTAAAAAAAAAAAATGTATATATACGTCTATTTCATTAAATGGAAAACTGCAGAGTAATTCACAACAGCTAGTAGGCATTCTGGGTAATTATTGTAAATTCTTTTTTTTTAATAAAATGTTTTTGCTATTTTTATTTTATTGGTTCATATCCTCCATAATCCTTAAACAACTAACTAAATAAAAATTCTTTAGAGCTTAGCTTGCATTGGCACCAAGGTGTGGCCTTAATCACTTAAGACCCGGACCATTATGCAGCTAAAGGACTTTGCCCCTTTTTGCGATTCGGCATTGCGTCACTTTAACTGACAATTGCGCGATCATGCGACGTGGCCCCCTAAATAAAATTGGTGTCCTTTTTTTAAATGTCTGTGCTTGCAATGACCAAAAATACAACGAATGTTATTGGGAAGATTTGCCTGGTCATACAAAACAAGGGCAGCGATCAGGGCCGTCTTTAACCACTTAAGACCCGACCCTTTATGCAGCTAAAGGACCTTGCCCCTTTTTTGCGATTCGGCACTGCGTCGCTTTAACTGACAATTGCGCGGTCATGCGACGTGGCTCCCAAATAAAATTGGCATTCTTTTTTTTCCCCACAAATAGAGCTTTCTTTTGGTGGTATTTGATCACCTCTGTGGTTTATATTTTGTGCGCTATAAACAAAAATAGAGCGACAATTTTGAAAAAAAAAAACAATATTTTTTACTTTTTGCTATAATAAATATCCCCCAAAAATATATATAATTTTTTTTTTATCAGTTTATTCCGATAAGTAGTCTTCTACATATTTTTGGTAAAAAAAATAAAAAATCGCAATAAGCGTTTAACGGTTGGTTTGCGCAAAATTTATAGAGTTTACAAAATAGGGTATATTATTATGGCATTTTTATTAATAATAATTTTTTTACTACTAATGGCGGCGATCAGCAATTTTTTCTGTGACTGCGACATTATGGCGGACACATCGGACAATTTTGACACATTTTTTGGACCGTTGTCATTTTCACAGGCGGCGATCAGCGTTTTTTTTCTGTGACTGCGACATTATGGCAGACACATCGGACAATTTTGACACATTTTTTGGGACCATTCTCATTTTCGCAGGGAAACGTGCTATTAAAATGCACTGATTACTGTGAAAATGACAATTGCAGTTTAGGAGTTAACCACTAGGGGGCGCTGTAGGGGTTAAGTGTGACCTCATATGTGTTTCTAACTGTAGGGGGCGGGGCTGGACGTGTGATGTCAGTGATGATCTTTCCCTATATCAGGGAACAGACGATCAGTGTCACTGCCACAATGAAGAACGAGGAAGGTGTGTTTACACTCACCTCTGCCCGTTCTTCAGCTCCTGTGACCGATCACGGGACACCGGCGGCGATCGGGTCCCGCGGCCGCGATGTAACCCATGGCTGGGCACTTAAAGGAGGCGTACCCTTACGTGATTGTGCCCAGCCGTGCCATTCTGCCAACGTATATCGGCGTTAGTCGGTCCTTAACCCCCTTAGCGGTGATCCCGAGCGTGACTCGGGGTGGATTTTCAATGTTACAATCGGTAACCCCGAGTTACGCTCGGGGTGGATGTGCAGAGTTTGCAGCGTGTGCTGGCTTACCTTTTTCCAGGCAAGTTACTGTACTTACCTTGTCCCTGGATCCAGCGATGCATCCGCGCTGTGTGAGCGAGTGACGTCCTCCATTCGATTCACACAGTGCCCGTGCGCCGCCGATCTCCGTTCCCTGCGACGTTACGACGCACGGGGCGGAGACCGGCGGCAAATTCAAAAATGTAAACAAACATATTACATACAGTATATTGTAATCTTATAGATTACAGTACTGTATGTAAAAAATACACCCCCCCCCCCCCCTTGTCCCTAGTGGTCTGCCCAGTGTCCTACATTCACTTTTATATCATAAAAACATTTTTTTTGTGCCTGCAAACTGTAGATTGTCCATAGCAACCAAAAGTGTCCCTTTATGTCAAAAATGGTTTTAGAGCAGCTAGAAAACAGCGATAATAAATGATAATCACTTGCAGAATTGAGCGATAGCGATTTGTGGGGAAATCCGTCATAAAAAAATAAAAGTAATGACAGCGACAATTCTGCAACTGAGCAAATTTCAGTGATTTTGATTTGATTACATTATTGAATAATTTTTATTATAATTATATTATTATTTGTTATAATTATTTATAGTTATTTATTATATTATAATTTTATGATTTTGTGTTTCAAACTTTATCATACCCGGGATGTCTACTAGACTCTGGTTTGGACAGATTTAAGTGAGTTATTCCTAAGAATTGTAGGCCTACAGTATAAAACGCCAAATTTTCATGCAAAATAATTGTACCGCTTTTGGTACGTAATTCCAGACAGAATCATACCGCCAGGGAGGTTAAGTGGATAAAGTGACCCTGAACTTAAACAGCAAAGCTTTGCTATGTTATAAGGAACATCTAGAAATGTTAATTGTGTCTAAGCAGTACCCTAAACTGGGCTTTTTGTCTTGAATTCCTCCTAAAAAAAATAGCAGTTCACTTTCTGTGCCTAGTTACTCCTGTGGCTTTATCCTCATAGCTGTATATCTACAGCAGGGGCCTCCAAACTTCAGCCCATGGAAACCGACAATCTAGGGGGCACGTGTGCTGCATCGCTAGGGACCCGGTGAACGTGTCCGCCAGGCACCCGCGATTGCCCGTGATCATAGCAGGACCGTGGATCTCTGTGTGTAAAAGAGGAATAGAAGAGGAGACCGATGTGTGTTCCCAGTACAGAGGAACACACATTGGTCTCCTCTCCTTGTGAGTCCCCTCCCCCTACAGTTAGCATCACTCCCTAGGGAACATATTTAGCCCCTTTCTGCCAGTCACATTTACACAGTAATCAGTGCAGTTTTATAGCACTAATCGCCATATAAATGTGAATGGTCCCAAAAACATGTCAAAAGTGTCTGATATGTCCGTCGCAATGTCACGGTTACAATAAAAAATCGCAGATCGCGGCCATTACTATTTAAAAATAAATAAAAAATAATGCAATAAATCTATCCCCTATTTTGTAGACGCTATGGGCCAGATTCACGTACATCTGCGCATTATTGGACCGGCGTAGCGCACCGCCTTTACATTAGACTGGCGCAATGTAGCGGCGCAATCACCCTATTCTCGTATAGAAATTTGCGCCTGCGCAACGTTATTTCTGAGGCGCAAGGCGGAGTAATACAAATTGGGAAGGATGTGGGCGTGTTACATTGAAATGAGCCGTGACCCCATGCAAATGAAGGGTCGGCCGGCTCGCGCATGCGCGCTTGAAGCAGACCATGGTCAGCACCTCTGTGCGCATGCTCACAACTCAGGAACAGCGCAATCAGTGAATTGGAAGTGGACTAGGGCAACTTTGTGAACTACGCAGACAGCATAAATAGACCCGGACACGGTCGGGGATTGAAAAGAAGATCAATGACCTCCGGCGTCTGGTCAGAAAGAAGCTGGCCAAAATGGTAGCCCATGCCAGGAGCACAGGAGGGGGCCCACCATGCCCTGTTAGGCTGACAGCGGAGGAGTGTGCGGTGGCCAACACCTTTCATAGACAACAGGTGGAGGGCCTGCCCGGCTATGACTCAAGTCATGAAGGCGTAATGCCAGGTAATCAGGTGTGTAGCATGTGGGGGGGGTGGGGGGGGGGTGAAAGGGAATATGTGGCAAGTGTGAGGATCCTCCAACCTGTGAATGTTTTGTGTCATCCCCAGATGAGCAGGAGGGTGCTGGGCCATCTGGGCTGACCGCACCATCCCAGGGACAACAGCCTGATGAGGACCCCCCCGACAAGGCCGGAGTCCTCGGAGGAGGTTGAAGAGGAGGAGGTTGAGGAGGAGGAGTTTGAGGAGGAGGAGGATGTCATGTCAGCCAGTGGATTGCTGTTTTTGGAGGAGTATTCCTCTCTGGCTGGCAGCAGCCTGCCCTCCATAAGGGCTAGCCCCTCCCACTCATCCCCCAACAGGGCTCCTCTCCCAAGGGCCTCCCCTTCTCCCCGGCCACAAGCCTCAGCTGGAGGCAGGAAGTCGTCCCAGAAGACCAGGGGGGTGGCTGAGCTTCTGCCCGCCAATCTGAGAAGGGACCAGGCCCTTCAGACCCGCCATCTGGGACAGGTCAGCCAGACTTTGGGGCGGATGGAGGAGAGCCTGTCCTCCATAAAGGATACGCTTGGGGACCTGGACTGCCACTCCCGGGCTCTTACAAACTGCCTAAACGCACTGCAGACTACTACAGCAGACGTTGGGCAGGATGTGAGGGCCCTCACCCAGGCTATCCAGGCCAACACGGCAACACTAGGTGCTGGCCTGAACAGAATTGCCGTGGCCTTGGAGGGCAGGCAGCCAGGTGGGCAGAGACCAGGGGCTGCTCCTCCTTCCCCGGATTCCCCCCCCTCCCCATGAGTCTCCCCTGAGGAGCCGGGGCTGTGGCCGTGGGCGCCCCAGGCGTGGCTCACGCCAACGGCATTAATTTGTTTTTCCCCCTTTTTTTTTTCTTTTTTTTGCTGGACATTTTTTTCTTTTTTTGCTGATGTGAATGTTTTCGGAATGTGGGGGTGATATTCCTGCCGGCAAAGGGGTGTCACCCTCAGTTTTGGTGGAGAAGGGTTCCCCAGGACCAGGGAGAAGTGATTCCCAGGTCCGTGTGAATGGTGTATGAATGTACAGTGACATAATTGGAGCCGTGGTGTGGCGTTGCTGCTCACAAGCCCAGCATGGTGGGCTTGTGCTAATCCAATTAGATGAGGATGTGATGTGTCTGTGCTAGGGACCACAGTGGTGTGCATGCATGCATTCTCATTGTGCCATGATTATTGTGTGTGTTTAACATGCAAAGATGCCTAATGTGAGCTGTCTCCTGGCTGCTCTTCCCTCAGAAGACGGAGTAGCCTCGGTTAGTGGGGGATTGTCTGGTCAGGTCATCACGTAGGTCAATCTGCAGGCCCTTTCTCACTGCGAAGTTGTGCAGAATGCAACATGCACCGATGATCTGGCACACAAAGTTGGGGGAATACAACAGGGTCCCCCCAGACTTATCCAGGCATCGGAAACGTGACTTCAGGAGGCCAAAGGTGCTCTCCACCACTGCACGAGTATGGGCGTGGGCTTCATTGTATCTTTCCTCTCCTGGGGTTTGGGGGTTCCGAATAGGAGTCATGAGATGGGGTCCCAGTGCATATGCAGAGTCACCTGTAAGGAAAAACACAGGAGGATGTTAGTCACGCATGTGCCCCTTGTGATGTGTGCATCATGGGGGGGGACAGTCATGCCTGCCACCCATGTCACTCACCAACCAGCCAGATGTCTCCATACACGTTCTGGATCCGGGGTGTTTGGCACGGACGTGCCATATGAGGCCTTGGGCATCAACTATCACCTGTACGTTGATGGAATGCCAATGCTTCCGATTGCGGTATATGTGCTCTGTCTCATGGGGGGGGGGCTGGAGTGCCACATGTGTGCAATCAATGGCCCCGATGGTGCGTGGGAATCTGGCAATTCTGTAGAAATCTGTCATTGCCTTCATCCGCAGGTCCTCAGTGGTGGGTTTGATGATTTGGTTGGCCATGCGTCTGAGGATTGCAGGGACAATCTGGTGCACACATCTGCTCACGGAGGATTGTGACATCCCAGACCCCACTCCACTTGTTCTTTGAAAAGAGCCACTGGCAAGGAAATGGAGTGTTGCCATGACCTTGACCAGTGGCTGCACTGCATGTGAGCAGTGTGTTGGGCTGGTGATGTCCTCCTGCAGGGTTATGGTTAATTCCAGGATGGCATGAGGGGTGAATCTGAAGATGCGATACACCTCAGAATCACTCATGCCAAAGAGGTCGATGCGGGTGCGGTATATCCTCTCCCGTGCCCTCCTCTGTGCCCTCCTCCTTCTTTGCTCCTCTAAAGTCAGTAGTATAGCTATGTGCGACGATGCCCCTGGCATGTTGGCATACAGATTGTTGGGCAGCAAGTGTGACTGCTCAGCTTCTCACTAACAGTGTTGCTTTCTCTGACATGTAGACAAATTGTCTAATTTTAGACCACCTTTTATATGGTCTAATTTTAGACAGGCCGTCCAGCTGTTGCGCAACAGCGCGTAGCCTGTGCTGCACCAACGTTCTTTTGTGGATCCCCGTAACTCCCTCATTAGCATATTTGAATAGCAAATCAATGGTGTGTGTAGCGCAGTTTTGCACGGACGGATGCGCCTGTCTAACGAAATTTCTTGCGTATCTCGTTTTGGGGATGCGGAGTATCCAACGCATGCGCAAATTTAGACTTACGCCGCGCATCTCCTGTTACGCCGGCGTAATCGCTCTGTGAATCTGGCCCTATAATTTTGCACAAACTAATCAATTTACGCTTATTGGGATTTTTTTCCCCAAAAATATGTAGAAAAATACGTATCGGCTTAAAAAGAGGAAAAACATATAAAAAAAAACATGATGATATTTATTAAATCAAAAAGTAAAAAATATTGTGTTTTTCAAAATTTGTCGCTCTGCTTTTGTTTAGGAGGGGGTAAAAATGCCCGGTATTGAAGTGGTTAGAGGTGGAGACCCCCGATCTACAATTGATCTACAGTATTGAATCTAGGGCATTGTTGCCTCTGACTTTTAGCCCCACCAGATTTAGAGTTAAGCCGCGTACACACGGCAGAGAACCTCGACGGGCAGAACACATCGTTCCGCCCGTCGAGGTTCTCTGCCGGCCGTCGAAATCGGCGACCCGCCCGTCGGGAATGGCAACCAGCCATTCATCCAGGCGGGCCGTCGAGCAAAAAGAGAGCGTGCTCTCTTTTCGCTCGACGGGATTCCCGACGGGCGGGGCGAGCGCTCTGTGTACACACGGCCGAGGTCCTCGCTGGAATGCAGCTTCCAGCGAGGTTATCGCTGGTTTCCAGCGAGAACCTCGGTCGTGTGTACGCCGCCTAAGATTTGGTGATGCCGCTACCGTGTGGCTCATTGTTCTCCTTGCTGGAGAGGAAATTGTACTTGAGAATTTGCAGTGCAAATATCTCCCTGTTTCTGTATATATAAAGGCCTGCACTACATTATATAACACCTATACCCCAGCAGCTGAATGAATACATTACCCTGCTGGTGTAAGACATCAAAAAATAATATGAAAACCCAGAGCTTTTGTAATATGAATAATCTACATGTGAACATACTGTATATGTTAAAATACATACAGTCTTTGACCCCCCACATACATGCATAATAAAGTACAGTAAATAAAGTCCAACAAATAAATTCTAAATGACTCAATCTTCCACCTCCGTGACCTGTGCCCTGAAAATATATAAAAGGCACACCAGATTTACATGTCTCCTTACTTTATGCAGGCTCAGGGACCAATTGCTTTAGCAGTAGAGAGGCTCCTACTGACTAGCTGGATAAGTACAGCAGCAGGTCACTCCGGCAGATGACACAGGCTCACCCAAGGTGCCAAAATCAAAGCTTTAACCACTTAAGACCCAGACCAATATGCAGGTAAAGGATTGCAATTCGGCACTGCGTCGCTTTAATTGACAATTGCGTGGTGGTGCGACATGGCTCCCAAACAAAATTAGCGTCCTTTTTTCCCCACAAATAGAGCTTTCTTTTCGTGGTATTTGATCATCTCTGCGAATTTTATTTTTTGCGCTATAAACAAAAATAGAGCGACAATTTTGAAAAAAATGCAATATTTTTTTTTTTTTTTTTTTTTTTTTATTATTTTATTTATATCGAGGGAATTAGTCCACAAGGATTACAAACAAAGAAAATATAACAATTTAAATAGATAATAATGATATTGCTCATGCACCTACATGGATAACATAAACTTAACAGTTGTATTTATTTTCCATTTTCTTAGGGAAGTGAAAAAAAAAAATATATATATACATATACATACATATACACATATACATACACACATACACACATATACACATACACATATATATATATATATATATATATATATATATATATATATACATATACATATACATACACATACATACACACACACTAATAAAAATAAAAAAAAAAGAGAAAAATAAAATAAAAATAAATAAATAAAAATAAAAATAAAAAAGAAAGGGAGTGAGGAATATAAAAGGGGGAAAAAGAAGGGAAGGGGTTTGCAGGCATGGAAGTTTAAGTATCAGTCCTTCAATACAATATTGTCCTGGTTCACTTCCCAGGTGTCATTTATGGAGCATGGTTCATATGATTCATATGAACCCACGAATGGTATGTATGGAACGATCAGTTTGGCGTAGCGGACTCTCTGAGGCGTTGGCCCTCTATTGAGTACCTGAATATATTCCAGGGTTGCCAGGTATCTTTGTAATTCTCTTGTCGTTTTTGTCCAGTGAGGACCAAATCCTCTAACCGACCGATTTCGTCAACCCTCCGAAGCCAAGAGGCTATAGACGGAGGATGCGGTGACTTCCAGTTGAGTGGAATACAGTGTTTGGCTGCGTCGAGAAGGTGACGGATAATTGATTTTTCATAAACTCGCATAGGGATATCAGTTACATGTAAAAGAAAAAAGGCCGGGTCTTCCGGGATCGTACAATCCGTGAATTGTTGTACAATTCCACGAACCCCCTCCCAGAACCCCCTAATACGGGGGCATGACCAAAATATATGTAAAAGAGTACCCCTATTATTCTGGCACCTCCAACAAAGATCTGAGGACGTCGGGAATAGTTTATGTAAAAGGGCAGGGGTCCTATACCAACGTGTAAAAAGTTTATAGTTGGTTTCCTGATACTTAGAGCACCTGGAAGACTTATGAGTTAACTGAATTATCCGGTCTTTCTCGTTCGAGGTAAAATGACGGTCTAAGTCTCTCTCCCATTTCAATAGAGTCGGGGGTTGGTGGTCTCCCTGAGGTGTTATCAATACAGCATACATCAGAGATAATGTATGGGCAATCGTCCCAGTCTTTGAGCAAAGCTCTTCTATAGTCGTAAGTGGGTATTGCAAAACGTCAGGGGGGGGTGGGATGGTCTTAAGAAAATGACTTAACTGCAAAGCTCTCATAAAGTCTAGTTTAAACTGACCGTTAGGGTCCACCAGCTCAGAATACGTCCTCCATCTACCCAAAATACTAAAATGAGACGCCTGGTGAACTCCTGCTTCCCGTAGTTTGCGAAAAATCCTATCATGTAGGCCTGGTACAAATTGGGGATGACCTATCACAGGTCTCATTGGAGATTCGCGCGTCGAGAAGGGGGGTCCCGATAACAGGCGCGCACACTCTCCAACCGTATTACCTATTAGTGGGTGTTGCTTAACTTTATGTGGTAAGGCTGTATAACACCAGGGAGCTCTGATAAGAGGGATTTCACTCTGGTCTTGTTCCAACTGCGTCCACAGTTTGATGTCCTTATGCCTATTCCAGTCGAGAAGTCTACTAAGGTGGCATGCTTGATAATAAAGACGCATATCTGGTAATGCCAACCCCCCGTATGATTTAGGTAGTGAAAGTGTCGCCCTACTCAGTCGTGGGTGTTTCCCTGACCATAGGAAACAAGTAAAAATAAAATGAATTTGTTTAAAGAAATTCCTAGGAATATGAATTGGAAGGGCCTGCATATGATAAAGAAGTTTAGGGAGCACTGCCATTTTAAGAATATTACAGCGGCCCAACCAGGAGTGAAGACCACTACTCCATTGGTCCAGCGACTGTTGAATTGTCTTCAAAAGAGGTGGGAAGTTTAACTTAAAAACTTGGGAAAAGGACGTAGGTATATGAATACCAAGATACAACAAAGCCGTATCTGTCCATTTCAGGTGAAAGCTATCTCTAAGTCTAATAAGTTGAGTAGGTGGAATCCCTATGCCCATTGCCTCTGATTTATTATAGTTGATCTTAAAATTAGAAAGCTGACCATATAATTCGAATTCGTGTAACAGATTTGGCAGGGAGGTCATAGGGTTTGTAAGGGTGAACATCAGATCATCAGCGTAGGCACAGATTTTATATTGCCTTTCGTTCACTCCTATACCTGTAATATTTGGATTCAGTCGGATGTGGCACAAGAAGGGTTCCAGAGAGAGTGCAAACAGGAGGGGTGATAAGGGACAGCCCTGTCTAGTGCCGTTGGTAACTGTGAAGGTCTCTGAGAGAACCCCATTAGCTCTAACACTGGCTGTAGGTTCAGTGTAAGCTGCAGTTATCCAACGAAGCATCTTACTCCCCAGGCCTATATATCGCAGCGTCTCAAACATGAACGCCCAATTGACCCGGTCGAACGCCTTTTCGGCGTCCGTCCCAAGGAAAAGGCATGGTGTTTTTTTATCTACTGCAATGTGTAACAGGTTTAAGACTTTAGTGGTATTGTCTCTGGCTTCCCTAGTCGGGACAAAACCTACCTGATCTAAATGAATGAGAAACGTTAGATGCTGTTGGAGTCTAACGGCCAGGATTTTAGTAAATAACTTAAAGTCAGTATTAAGAATAGAGATCGGCCGATAGCTCCCGCATTGGTTTGGGTCTTTGCCTTTCTTCGGAATAACCGATATCTGTGCTTGTAATGTAGTTTTGTGGAAGACTTTACCCGGGCCATTAAACAGGTCTACTAAACGATGTCCTAAAAAAGGAAACAGGGCCTTGTAATATGCAATAGAAAGACCATCTGGTCCCGGGGCTTTGCCCGGTTTCGTACTATCTAAGGCTTGTTGAAGTTCGGTCAACGTGATAGGGTCTTCCAAAAGCTCACGTGTTTCAGGCTGCAATAAAGGCATAGCAGATTGGGACAAATATGACACCATAACCTCATGTGCGGGGGTAGGTACACTCAAGTTGTATAAAGAACCATAAAAGATTCTGAATTCCTGGACAATTTGTTGAGGTAATGATTTTTTTTGACCTATGGAGTTTACTATATGTGGTATGTAAGACGCAATTCGCTGTTTCCTCAAAGTTTGGGCAAGGAGCCTACCACATTTATTACCTGATTCATACACTTTCTTTCGGCACACCTGCATTGCTGCCTTAGCTTTAAATTGCAAGATATCGGTTATATGTGAACGTACCATGTCCAATTCAGATCCGAGTTGTCTAGTCGGGGTTGCTTTATGGGAAGTCTCTAAATTATGTAACTTAATAAGTAACATATCCAATTGTGCTGTCCGCAAATGCTTTAGTCTTGCGCCGTGTTTAATAAGGACTCCTCTTATAACGGCCTTATGGGCCTCCCACACTACCCCTGCGTCACTATCTGGTGTTGCATTAGTGTCAAAATAATACCCAATTTCTCTGACCACATCAGCTAAAACCTCTGCATCTTGTAACAGGCTTTCATTAAGTTTCCACTGCAATTTTTGTCTCGTACGTGCCCGTGATAAAACATATCGTATACTGATCGGGGCATGGTCAGACCATGTAATTAATCCGATCGAGGTATCTTCCACTGCATGTAGCTGACCATGCGGAACTAAGAAATAATCAATCCGTGAGTACGTTTGATGTGGTTTTGAAAAAAAAGTATAGTCCCGCTCACCCGGGTGGAAAAGACGCCAAACGTCTATCAGCTGTGCGGAGTGAAACGTCGATCCAATTCGTCTACGCATGTCACGCGGTGTCGACGATGTTCCTGAGGAGGTATCTTCCATCGGCAATAAAGGTATATTCAAATCACCCCCTACTATAAGGTGTCCATCATAAAAATGTAAAAGTCGCCCTATCTGTTTCCTCAAAAATACGTCCTGATGATTATTAGGTGCGTATAGGTTCGCGAGGGTCACGGTTTCTTCTCCAATCTGTCCCTTCAAGAACAGAAATCGTCCTTCACTATCTATCTGAGAATCTATAAACTTCCATGGCACTCTATTAGAGATAAGTATAGACACTCCTCGGGATTTAGTTTCAGTGTAATTAGAGTGGAAAGTTTCCGGGTAGTGCCTGTTGAAAAAAAATGCAATATTTTTAACTTTTTGCTATAATAAATATCCCCAAAAAATATATTTCCCTTAGTTTAGGCCGCTACGTATTCTTCTACATATTTTTGGTAAAAAAAAAAAAATGTTTAACGTCGTTTGCGTTAGCGTAGGTCCGTCGTAATGTTACCCCTGCTGTATGAGGCGCAGCCAATGTTAAGTATGGACGGCGTGCCGGCGTTTTTTTTCCTGTCGTTTACGTAAAACGTTCACGAATAGGGCTTTGTGTAAGTGTCGTTCACGTCGTTTACATTGCGTATTGGCATCGTGATTTGGAGCATGCGCACTGAGATAAATTCACGGCTGGCGCATGCGCAGTACGTTTGGCGCGGGATTGCATGTTATTTAAATAATACACTCCCCCTACCCGCCCAATTTGACTTAAGACGGGCCATTTACGCTACGCCGCCGCAACTTCACAGGCAAGTGCTTTGTGAATACAGCACTGGCCCGTAAAAGTTGCGGCGGCTTGGTGTAAACAGCATACGCTACGCCAAAACAAAATTACGCAATTATACCTGAATCTAGCCCATAGCGTCTACAAAATTGGGTATGGTTTTATGGCATTTTTAATCATATATTTTTTTTTTACTAGTAATGGCGGCGATCGTCGATTTTTTTTCCTAACTACGACATTATAGCGGACACATCAGACACTTTTGACACATTTTTGGGACCATTGTCATTTTCACAGTGAAAGGTGCTACAAAAATGCACTGAATACTGTGAAAATGACAATAGCAGTGAAGGGGTTAACCACTAGGGGGTGCTAAGGGGTTAACTGTGCCCTAAGGGAGTGATTCTTACTGTAGGGGGGCATGGCTGTAGGTGTGACATCACTTATCGTCGTTCCCAATAACAGGGAACAGACGATCAGTGACACTGCCACAGAAAAGAATGGGGAAGGTGTGTTTAAAAAGCTCCTGTGACCGATCGTGGGACGCAAAGAGGTCATTTAGGCAGCCAAATCTTCCGGGGCTGAAGTGGTTAATAGCCTACCGATTCCCCTTTAAATATGTCAAGTTTTCCAAGTACCACATTGAAAAAAAAAAAAAAAAGGGAAAGCATGAAATATTTTTGCCAATCAAATCTACGCGGATATATGCCAGTCCCGTTGGCAGGCCTGACTGCGGGCTGCTGTAATATTAAGTTGCCATTTAATTTAGCTTTTAACTTCTCTCGCTCTTTCTCTTTTCCTAATCAGCAAATCCGGGTGGGAATTTGTCACTCGCATCTCGACTTGTCTTGTTGCCGTTTAATTTAAAAATGTTGGATTGGAGCAGCCTGAATAAGTTCCCTTGCCTGTAATAGATTGCAATTACACGCTTTTGGATCGTATGCATGCAAATACTTAGCAAAAAGCCGCTTCTCCTTATATACTGTTATGGGCCAGTGTGGTACCTGCATCTTATAGGCTTGGATACAATTAATTGTTTCGCCGCGAACTTTGCGTTATCTTTGTACAGGTGGGCTATTTGCAATGCACACTCTCGGAGAAATAGTAGCAGTGTACAGTTTGAGGAAAAGCAACACATGGTTTTGTTTTATGGGAAAACCCAGTTAGTAGTCCAAATAAATGTATTCATTAATTAATACTTAACCACTTAAAGGGGAGTTCCACCCACAATTTCACTTTTTAAATATAAATACCCCTGTAATACACAAGCTTAATGTATTCTAGTAAAGTTAGTCTGTAAACTAAGGTCCGTTTTCTTAGGTTGTTACAGCATTTAGTTTATAATCTAGAAATAGACCGTGGCCATCTTAAGTGTGGGCATCATGAAGCCAGACTGTATGACTTCCTGGATTTCAGCTTTGCAGATCTCGCACATGCTCAGTGCTGCACAAGCAATGTAATAGGTTTCAGTCAGGTTTGCAAGGACTACTGGGAAACATGATGCCTATCCCAGAAACCCTTGCAAATAGCCTTGTGACTTAATAGCCTAGGCTAATAAGGAGGAGGAAGTAATGAAGGACTACAAAATAAAGGAATTTACAAGCAACAAAATAAATAAAAATTGTCCACTCTGAACACTATGGGCCAGAGTCACGTACCGGCCGCGTCGGCGTAGCGTATGCCATTTACACTACGCCGCCGCAACTTAAATGAGCAAGTGTCGTATTCTCCAAGCACTTGCTCCGTAAGTTGCAGCGGCGTAGTGTAAATGGCCCGCCGTATCCCCGCGTAAATTAAAGGGGGCGGCTTTATTTAAATTAACCGCGCCCCTGCGTCGATCGAACTGCGCATGCGCCGGCCGGGAAAAAAGCCCAGTGCGCATGCTCCAGCTCACGTCGGAAAACGTTGTTGAAACCGACGTGAAAACGACGTGATCGTCACTTACGTAATGCCCTATTCGCAAACGACTTAGTAAAACGACGTAAACTATGGAAAAAGACGACGCTGTCCCGACGCCATACTTAACATGGCATACGACGGAACTTCGTAAACTTACCCCTCATATAGCAGGGGTAAGTTTACACACACAGCTCCCGGTTCTCGCTCTGTAACAAGCGAACGCAGGTGCCCGGTGGTGATGCGCAGCCGAGCGGCGGATGGTTGGCAAGCGGTTAAAGAAATCACTAGGCAAACACTAAATAAAAATGTTTATAAACTTACAAAAAATAAAAAATAAACATACAGTAGGTGACTGCGATATTGTGTCAATCTCACTCCCTTTCTCACCTACGAGCCCCATCGCGGGAGCTAGCGCCGAGCTCGCTTGCCGCGATGGAGACAAAGCCGTCATAGAAGCGACAGGGATCCGACTTGGTGAGGTGAATATTTACCAACTTGGATTCTTGCCAAATCTACACACAGCGTTTAGTATGTATCATGAGGGGGAACTCCCCGCCGGATTTTAAGTAAAAATCCGGCATGGGTTCCCCCCTCAAGAGCATACCGGGCCCTTAGGTCTGGTATGGGTTGTAAGGAGACCCCCCTACACCGAAAAAACGATGCGGGGGTCCCCCCACAATCCATACCAGACCCGTATCCAAAGCACGCTGGCCGGCCGTTCAGGAAGGGAGAGGGGGCGAGCGACCCCCCCCTCCTGAGCCGTACCAGGCAGCATGCCCTCAACATGGGGGGGTCAGGTGCTCTGGGGCAGGGGGGCGCACTTCGGCCCCCCCACCCCAGAGCACCCTGTCCCCATGTTGATGAGGACAGGGCCCCTTCCCGACAACCCTGGCCGTTGGTTGTTGGGGTATGCGGGCGGGCGGCTTATCGGAATCTGGGGGCCCCCCACCCTAGGTGAATGAATATGGGGTACATCGTCCCCCTACCCATTCACCTGGAGGCAAAGTGTAAACACAAAATAAACAACACAGGGTTTTTAAAGTATTTTATTAGACAGCTCCGGACGGCCCCCCTGTCTTCTTTAGCTCTTTTACCAGGGGGGTCTTCTCCGCTCTCCGAGGGGTCTTCTCCGCTCTCCGGGGGGTCTTCTCCGCTCTCCGCTGTTGATTCGGCGCTCTCCGGTGCCTCCTTCTTCTTCAGGACTGGCCGCCGCTTCTGTCACGTCTTCTTCTTCTGTTCTTCTCTTCTCTTCTCCAGATGTTGACTCGACGCTTCCTCCCGTTGTTATGACGATTGCGCGGCTCCCAGCGACTTATATAGGCCTATCTTGTGACGTTGCAGTCCCATCATGCTCCGGTAGGTACCACGTGGTATATTAAACTATTTATGGCTTATCACAGTTTCTTATTGTTTTATATGTACAAACTTTTGTATACTTTTGATGTATACATTTCTGTGTATGTGCGATATCTGTATTTACCTCTTAGGCCGCGTACACATGATCGGACCGGTCCGATGAAACTGGTGTGTACGGCCTATCGGATCGTTGTCCGTCGGACCAAAGTTTTAAAACATGCTTTAAAACCTGTCTGATGGAACCTGATGGTTAGTACACAAAAGCATCGGACCAAAAACCTGCGCATGCTCAGAATCAAGTCGATGCATGCTTGGAAGCAATGAACTTCGTTTTTTTCATCACGTCGTTGTGTTCTACGTCACCGCGTTCTGGTCCGATCGGATTTTGGTCTGATGGTGTGTACGCACATCAGACCATCAGACAAGTTCATGACAAGCGGAGGACTGATCCTGGCGACCTTTATGTAACCCTATCCCCTACCCAGAACCCACTTAACCCCACAACTACCAAAGATAACGCGGACTATGTTGTGGAGAAAATTGGCCTTCCGGCCTACTTTATTTAACAAATAAAATTTAATATAAAATTTAATATAAATAACATTATAAATAACTTTTTAAATAACCATATAAAACTATAACACTTGGTGGTCAAAAGACCACACCTCAAACCTGGACACTGGGACAAAATTCTTCCCTAGGCCTCAGTCGCGCAGCACCGACTCGGAGGCAGTATGACGGTCCACAGTGACCTACGAACTTTAACCCCTTCCTGGTTAACCTGCGTCAACCGGAAGGTACGTAATACTCCCATACCACGTATGGGTACAACCTTTACTCCTGTACTAGTCTTTCCGAGCCCGAAAAGAACCGCCACAGCTCCCAAGAATAAAGCCTTATTCTTGAGAGCACCGCCACACCCTCAACGCCCTCTCTATGTCCTCCTGCAGTCCTAGGACCCATAAGGCGATGCCGACATCATTGAGATGAACCCCATCTCTGCGCAGATAACGCCATGTATCTACCTCTAGCTCCCTGTGGCGAACAACCAACCCACCGTTCCTAACAAAGAACCTCCCCACTTCTTTATTGACTTTCGCACGGGCCTTATTAACCTTTTCTACGGACCGTGCCCAACGCCAAGACGTACGACCCACCATGTCCGACCACACCAGGATAATGTTGGGAAATAAAGAGCGCAACCTGAGGAAGTCATATTTCACATCCCTAATCAATTGGTGCATTGATCGGGTCCCCATATCGTTGCCCCCCGCGTGGTTTACCAACACGTCTGGCGCTCTATCCAGGCGCGAAAACCGCAGGACTTCTGGCATGACCCCGCTCCATACCGTTCCCGGGACCCCAATCCATCTGACCTGGGCTTCGCTGGATGGTATGCCTAGTTGTCTCCCCTCGGGCCGAACATCAGCCCGTCTGGCCCCCCAAAACACGTATGAGTGGCCCAGGATCCATACTAAGCCACACGCACCACCTGAAAAACATCAACGTAGACACACATAAACGTCAAGAACCCGATTCACACTCAACTGATGTACATTGCTTTTTTTTTTTTTTTCACCCCTACACCCTAACGTACATCCTGATTAGTGATGTCGCGAACCTAAAATTGCGCGTTCGCGAACCGCGATTGCGAACTTGCGCATATGTTCGCGAATGCGCGAACCGGGCGAACCGCCATAGACTTCAATGGGCAGGCGAATTTTAAAACGCACAGGGACTCTTTCCGGCCACAATAATGATGGAAAAGTTGTTTCAAGGGGACTAACACCTGGACTGTGGCATGCCGGAGGGGGATCCATGTCAAAACTCCCATGGAAAATTGCGTAGTTGTCGAAGAGTCAGTTTTTAATCCATAAAGGGTATAAATCACCTAATATTCATAAATTGTTTGGAATAACGTGCTCTAAAACATCAAGTATGATGTTATATCGATCAGGTAGTGTAAGGCTTAGGGTTAGGGTTACGGTTAGGGTTACAGATAGGGTTAGGGTAACAGATAGGGTTAGGGTTAGGGTAACAGATAGGGTTAGGGTTAGGGTAAGAGATAGGGTTAGGGTAACAGATAGGGTTAGGGTTAGGGTAACAGATAGGGTTAGGGTTAGGGTAAGAGATAGGGTTACAGTTAGGGTTAGGGTTAGAGATAGGGTTTTGGTTAGGGTTAGGGTTACAGACAGGGTTAGGGTTACAGATAGGGTTAGGGTCTGTAACCCTAACCCTATCTGTAACCCTAACCCTATCTGTAACCCTAACCCTGTCTGTAATAGGGTTAGGGTTCACAGTGACAGACCAAACTCTGACAGATCAAACTCCCCGTTTAACGCACCGCAAACCCCTGCAAACCGTCTATTTGCACAACCGCAAACTCCCCATTTGCACAAGGTTGGATACCAAGCTAGCCATGTCCCGTTCCTTGTCCTCACTGACGTCAATGAACGTTTTTGAGATTGCAGGCGATGGTTTTTTTTTCAAAGCCTATGGTCGTGCTGAGGTAGTTCAGTGACAGTTAAGTGACCCATAAAACAATGATTCTGCAGTGTGGGCCCATTGTTGGCCTAGTAGGCTTTAATGATCGCAAAGAAAATTAATGGTTTTTCTATGCAAAATTATCCAGCCGATCGCTTTTGGTCTGATCAAAGTGAAGCAACGACCTTATCCTCTGGGGTGTGCCAACATTGCCATTGCCAACACACTCATAGAGGTGGTCGCTTCATTGTGATACGCAAGCCCCTTCACCACAACAAGGTAGCGATCACGAAGGGGAATTGACACATGTATGTGCCTTTTTTTTTTGTTTTGTTTTTGCAGCCACAGTGCAGCACCAGAGGCCAGAAAAATTAGGCATGTACACATGTCTGAAAAATTAGGTGCTGTAGCAGCAGCCAGAAACATTGATGTTTTCCAGGAAGAAAGTGCACTAAAACATTGAGGCTTGAACCCTATTTGGTGGCGGATAAGTCACGTAAGTCATAAGGCATGCAGACATAAAATACAGCAGCGTGTGGACCATTTGTAGCCCAAGAAAGCTCATCTCATCAGGCCTTTAGTCAAATGTATCGCCCACTGTCAGTCCCTTCGGGATCCATGCCTCATTCATCTTAATAAAGGTGAGGTAATCAAGACTTTTTTGACCTAGGCGACTTCTCTTCTCAGTGACAATACCTCCTGCTGCACTGAAGGTCCTTTCTGAAAGGACACTTGAAGCGGGGCAGGACAGAAGTTCTATCGCAAATTGGGATAGCTCAGGCCACAGGTCAAGCCTGCACACCCAGTAGTCAAGGGGTTCATCGCTCCTCAGAGTGTCGATATCTGCAGTTAAGGCGAGGTAGTCTGCTACCTGTCGGTCGATTCGTTCTCTGGGGTGGACCCCGAAGGGCTGTGGCGACGCGTAGGGCTGAAAAAGCTCCACATGTCCTCCATCAACAACACGTCTGTAAAGCGTCCTGCCCTTGCCGGCGTGGTCATGGTAGGAGGAGGATTACTTTCACCTCTTCCCCTGTTAGATTCCCGTTGTGCTGTGACATCACCCTTATACGCTGTGTAAAGCATACTTTTTAATTTATTTTGGAACTGCTGCATCCTTTCCGACTTCCGGTAATTCGGTAACATTTCAGGCACTTTCTGCTTATACCGGGGGTCTAGTAGCGTGGCCACCCAGTACAGGTCGTTCTCCTTTAGCCTTTTTATACGAGGGTCCCTCAACAGGCACGACAACATGAAAGACCCCATTTGCACAAGGTTGGATGCCGAGCTACTCATGTCCCGTTCCTCGTCCTCACTGATCTCACTGAAGGTCTGTTCTTCCTCCCAGCCACGTACAACACCACGGGTACCAGATAGGTGACAACGAGCACCCTGGGATGCCTGCTGTGGTTGGTCTTCCTCCTCCTCAAAGCCACATTCCTCCTCTGACTCCTCTTCCTCACACTCCTCTTCCAGCGTTTCTGCAGGTCCAGCAAGCGATGCTGATAAGGCTGTTTCTGGTGGTGATGGTGACCACAACTCTTCCTCTTCCTCTCGCTCATCTACGGCCTGATCCAACACTCTTCGCAGGGCACGTTCCAGGAAGAAAACAAATGGGATGATGTCGCTGATGCTGCCTTCAGTGCGACTGACTAGGTTTGTCACCTCCTCAAAAGGACGCATGAGCCTACAGGCATTGCGAATGAGCCCACTGGGCAAGTGGGCACAGTTTACACTATGAGCCTGACACACGCTGGCAACTGACTACTATTCTATTGCAGTAACATTTTTGGGGTTTTTAAATGTTATGTACTGTGCCACCAAGACAGATGGGTGGTGGGTGGCACTGGGCACAGTGTACGCTGTACCCTGACACACGCTGGCAGACAGGCAACTGACTACAATTATATTGCAGTAATAAAAATGTATTTAAAATGTTATCGACTGTGCCACCAAGATAGATGGGTGGTGGATGGCACTGGGCACAGTGTACCCTTCCTGACACACACACACGCTGCCTTCCTAGCAGGCAACTGCAATGAGATTACAGAGAAAAAAAAGCCACCAAGATAGATGAGTGGTGGATGGCACTGGGCACAGTGTACCCTTCCTGACACACACACGCTGCCTTCCTAGCAGGCAACTGCAATGAGATTACAGAGAAAAAAAAGCCACCAAGATAGATGAGTGGTGGATGGCACTGGGCACAGTGTACCCTTCCTGACACACACACGCTGCCTTCCTAGCAGGCAACTGCAATGCAGAGAAAAAAAAGCAGACTGATATACCAGCCCTAAAAAGGGCTTTTTGGAGTTACCAGCCCTAAAAAGGGCTTTTTGGGGTGCTGTCCTTACAGCAGAGATCAGATGAGTCGTTCAGGACACTAAAAACACTACTCTAGCTATTCTTTCCCTTTCAATTCAGCAGCAGCAACAATGTCCCTCCTCTCACTAAGAATGCAGGTTCCGAATGAATCTAAAATGGTTGCTGCCCTAGAGGTGGGAGGGTCAGGGAGGGACGGTATGCTGCTGATTGGCTGGAATGTGTCTGCTGACTGTGAGATAGAGGGTCAAAGTTTGCTCAATGATAAATAATAGGAGGCGGATCGAACATCGCATATGTTCGCGCGCATCGGCGAACGCGAACGCGCAAAAATCGCCGCGAATTGTTCGCCGGCGAATAGTTCTGTACATCTCTAATCCTGATGTCCCAATTACACATGTAATAAGTGTGGGCGAATATACAACCGAAATCTATTCGAGTCCCACCGCCCAATCCTCTTCACTAACTCGGCATTCAGACCAGCCCGGGCGGCCTCGGTGGCAGCCCCGATCCGGAACGAATGCGAGGCATACTCTCGTAGATCAGACCCCGCCCCCTTCAAGCACTGTCGGAAAACAGCGACAAATTGGAATCTAGATAACGCAGAGCCATCTTGGTGCATCAAAAATTACCCGCCAGTCCAGGACGCATGGAACGAAATGCTTCCACCGCCCGCACAGGACAAATTTCTGCTCCGGGAATGTCAAACAACTGGAGGCGCACTCCCTTACCCCTCTGGTCAGTTTTAGACCTACGCACCCAAACACCCAACTCCCCTTCCAAACATTCCACATCCTGAACCAGCAGACCCCCTTGCACCCCCCTGGAGGAACTCACCAGTTCTCCCACCCTCAGCGCCCCGAAAAAGGCCAATGCAAAAGCGGCCCTGAAAAGCGCGCACTCGTAGCCTGACGAGCACACGGAACGTAATTGCAGGAAAAGAGCCTGCAGCATCCCAAACGAGACCGGCCGCCTGTGAGCCGCCGCCCTACGACCTTTTCTAAAGAATAGGATTTTCTTCCGTCCGAAAAAATCAGATCATTGCGGAGGCGGACAATTACGGGTGTCAGCGGATGGTCATCCGCTGACACCCGTAATCACATAGGGACCGATGTATGTCCCGTTTTCATCCGCAACGGATGGATGAAAATGCGGACATTTGGTCCGTACGTGTGAAAGGGCCCTAAGGAGGGCTGGGCTACCTCCAGTCATTTGCCCTTCATCTATCCATCAGCATACACGTGCTTCCACTGAGGAGACTTTACATTTTAGAGTTAGGACTGCAGTATACAGAGAGCCTTGACGGGGCCTGCAGCTTCCGCATGTATTTGCAAATGCGTGCAACTAAACCCCTGTTTTTAACGCATACTGTTATGGCCCGTACACACGGTCTGAATATCGGACGACGGATCGTACGACTTTTTTCGCTTAATAATCGCAAGTAAAATAAAATAGGTTATTAAACTCACGAAAATTCTCGTACGACAGAAAAAAAAAATCGGAAGTGATGTCACGTGTTGTAATGTATTTGTATTGTATTTTCGGACGACGGCTGTACCGACTAAACGAAAATCGTACAATCTAACGCATGTCCGATCGAATAATATCGCATGAACGGTCGTGATCGGCTCTCAAAAATAGTGTACACACGATACGAAAATCGTACGATCCATCATCGGACGAACGTTTTCGTCCGATATTCGGATCGTGTGTATGGGCCATTAGGCCGCGTACACACGATCAGTCCATCCGATGAGAACGGTCCGAAGGACCGTTTTCGTCGGTTGACCGATGAAGCTGGCTGATGGTCTGATGTGCCTATACACCATCAGTTAAAAAAACGATCGTATCAGAACGTGCTGCAAAAAACAAAGTTCAATGCTTCCAAGCATGCGTCGACTTGATTCTGAGCATGCACGGCTTTTTAACCAATGCTTTTGCATACTAACGATCGGTTTTGACCTATCGGTTAGGCGTCCATCGGTTAAATTTTAAAGCAAGTTCTTTTTTTTTTGCACCAAAGTATAACTGACCCATGTGGCCCACACACGACCGGTTTGGACCGATGAAAAGGACCTTCAGTCCATTTTCATCGGTTTGGACTGATCGTGTGTACGCAGCCTTAGACAGGTGAATTTGGTTGGTTGCTGATTGGTTGGTAAGTTGAGCTTGGATATTCTGTGTGTTTTTTGAAAGGCATGCAGATGGGCACAGTGAGGCATGCAGATGGGCACAGTGAGGCTGCAAATGGGCACAGTGAGGAATGCAGATGGGCACAGTGAGGCTGCAAATGAGCACAGTGAGGCTGCAAATGGACACAGTGAGGCTGCAAATGGACACAGTGAGGCTGCAAATGGGCACAGTGAGGCATGCAGATGGGCACAGTGAGGCTGCAAATGAGCACAGTGAGGCTGCAAATGAGCACAGTGAGGCTGAAAATGGGCACAGTGAAGCTGCAAATTTACACAGTGAGGCTGCAAATTTACACAGTGAGGCTGCAAATATACACAGTGAGGCTGCAAATGGGCACAGTGAGGCATGCAGATGGGCACAGTGAGGCATGCAGATGGCACAGTGAGGCTGCAAATGAGCACAGTGAGGCTGCAAATGGACACAGTGAGGCTGAAAATGGGCACAGTGTAGCTGCAAATTTACACAGTGAGGCTTCAAATTTACACAGTGAGGCTGCAAATGGACACAGTGAGGCTGCAGATGGGCACAGTGAGGCATGCAGATGGGCGCAGTGAGGCATGCAAATGGGCACAGTGAGGCTGCAAATGGGCACAGTGAGGCATGCAGATGGGCACAGTGAGGCTGCAAATGAGCACAGTGAGGCTGCAAATGGACACAGTGAGGCTGAAAATGGGCACAGTGAGGCATGCAGATGGGCACAGTGAGGCTGCAAATGAGCACAGTGAGGCTGCAAATGGACACAGTGAGGCTGAAAATGGGCACAGTGAGGCATGCAGATGGGCACAGTGAGGCTGCAAATGAGCACAGTGAGGCTGCAAATGGACACAGTGAGGCTGAAAATGGGCACAGTGAAGCTGCAAATTTACACAGTGAGGCTGCAAATTTACACAGCGAGGCTGCAAATGGACACAGTGAGGCTGCAAATGGACACAGTGAGGCTGCAAATGGACACAGTGAAGCTGCAAATAGACACAGTAAGGCTGCAAATTGGTACAGTGAGTCTTCAGATGGGCATTGTTGACCCTCTCTTCCACTTACAGTAGCTGCTGCATTTCCCACCCTAGGCTTATACTCGAGTCAATAAGTTTTCCCATTTTTTTGTGGTAAAATTTGATGCCTTGGCTTATATTTGGGTCGGCTTATACTCGAGTATATACAGTACTTCAAATTTTAACATTAAAAACAAACAAAGAAAATAAAACATTCTACTCTCTAAACTTTCTGTTTAACATCCCTTTACAGAAACAGCAAAACGGCTCGTCAAAGGTTTCACGGACACTAATAAAAAGATTACTTTCTTCTTGGCCTTTATTCTCCGTTACTTTCTATTTTGTTTACAATGATTGCCATTTTCTCCTTACTAAAGAACCCTGACATAATCCATTTTTTAAATTAAAACAGGGAAATAGACTTGAAACTGATCCTTCCCCACCATGGCATGCGCCTTTTGTATGTGGTGTGGCTCTTTCTTTAATAGTCAGATGTTATCATTGCAATCCTGACTGCCAGCAATTTATTTCACGTTCATTTGAGATTTACTAAGGGCTTAAAAAGGCATCTGATTTTGTCTGCGGTGTTAGAGTTTTTAAGACTCTTAAAAAGGGCTTAAAGGAAATTGGATGTTTGTAGAGGTGGGGTATTTTGGAAGGAAAACGGATACCAGGTTTTCAAGATTAATTTTTTTTTTTTTTGCAGTGATTTATTTGCAACCGTGTTGCCTTTGCTAAATGTTTGTGCTCCCCATAACCAAAAATACAACGAATGTTATTGGGAAGATTTGCCTGGTCATACAAAACAAGGGCAGCGATCAGGGCCGTCTTTAACCACTTAAAGGGTCACTAAAGGAAAAACATTTTTTTGCTGAAATGACGGTTTACAGGGTATAGAGACATAGGGCCAGATTCAGGTAGATGGGAGCATCTTTGCTCTGGAGTAACGCATCTCATTTGCGTTACGCTGCAGAAATTTTAGGAGCAAGTGCTGTTATTCAGGAAGCACTTGCTCCTAAAGTTGCGGCAGCGCATCGCAAATGAGCCGGCGGAATTCAAATTGGGCGGGTACGGGGCGTGTAGTATTCTAACTATGCGCGATCCCGCGGCGAACGTACTGCGCATGCGTCGAGGGTCAATGCATCCCAGTGCGCATGCTCCAAGTTCTGTCAGTGAACGTCAATGACGTCACGTCCCCATTCATGAATGTTTTACGCAAACGACGCGATTTGTTTTTTTTCCGACGCGATGACGACGCCTATACCTAACATAGGATACTCCACTAGGGGGCTGCTTTATCTATACGCCGTGTATCGCTTCCGGAAACGTCGTAAAGTCACTGCGTCACGCCCGAAAAAGAACGTGAATTGCCGATTTCCGCTCATTAACATATTTTTTGAGCGTAAATCGGCGGGAACGGCGCCATTTTTAAGTTGAAGTAGCGATGGCGAAATTCAATTACGCCGATCGCATCGGAACTCCAACCCGGCGTTTCTTGTTTTCTGGTTACAGAAAACAAAAACGCCGGCTTAAAGTGACAGTTAGGCTGGTGGATCCATTGATCCGCCAGCCTAACTCTACCTGAATCTGGCCCAGTATATCCAAATAACACATAGGGCCAGATTCAGGTAGATGGGAGCATCTTTGCTCTGGAGTAACGCATCTCATTTGCGTTACGCTGCAGAAATTTTAGGAGCAAGTGCTGTTATTCAGGAAGCACTTGCTCCTAAAGTTGCGGCAGCGCATCGCAAATGAGCCAGCGGAATTCAAATTGGGCGGGTACGGGCGTGTAGTATTCTAACTATGCGCTATCCCGCGGCGAACGTACTGCGCATGCGTCGAGGGTCAATGCATCCCAGTGCGCATGCTCCAAGTTCTGTCAGTGAACGTCAATGACGCCACGGCGTATCGCTTCCGGAAACGTCGTAAAGTCACTGCGTCGCGCCCGAAAAAGATCGTGAATTGCCGATTTCCGCTCATTAACATATTTTTTGAGCGTAAATCGGCGGGAACGCCCCCGGCGCCATTTTTAAGTTGAAGTAACGATGCGATGGCGAAATTCAATTACGCCGATCGCATCGGAACTCCAACCCGGCGTTTCTTGTTTTCTGGTTACAGAAAACAAAAACGCTGGCTTAAAGTGACAGTTAGGCTGGCGGATCCATTGATCCGCCAGCCTAACTCTACCTGAATCTGGCCCATAGGGCCAGATTCAGGTAGAGTTAGGCTGGAGTATCAGTGATACTCCAGCCTAACTGTCACTTTAAGCCGGCGTTTCTGTTTTCTGTAACCAGAAAACAAGAAACGCAGGGTTGGAGTTCCGATGCGATCAGCGCAATTGAATTTCGCCATCGCATCGCAACTTTAATTTAAAAATGGCGCCGGGGGCGTTCCCGCTGATTTACGCTGAAAAATATGTTAATCGGCGAGAATCGGCAATTCACGATCGTATTCGGGCGCGACGCAGTGACTTTCCGACGTTTCCGGAAGCGATACGCGGCGTAAAGATAAAGCAGCCCCCTAGTGGAGTATCCTATGTTAAGTATAGGCGTCGTCATCGCGTCGGAAAAAAAAAAAAACGCGTCGCTTGCGTAAAACTTTCATGAATGGGGATGTGACGTCATTGACGTTCACTGACAGAATTTGGAGCATGCGCACTGGGATGCATTGACCCTCGACGCATGCGCAGTACGTTCGCCACGGGATCGCGCTTAGTTTAAATAATACACGCCCCGTACCCGCCCAATTTGAATTCCGCCGGCTCATTTGCGATGCGCTGCCGCAACTTTAGGAGCAAGTGCTTCATGAATAACAGCACTTGCTCCTAAAATTTCGCCAGAGTAAAGTAAATGAGAAGCGTTACTCCAGATCAAAGATGCTCCCATCTACCTGAATCTGGCCCATAAAAGTTAACTGATTCCTTTTCAAAATGATTAAAAATAGATCAAGATCAATCATATAATGTGCCTGCAGGTTAGTTTCACTTTTAAACTGGCTTCATGTTTCTGTAAAGTAGACAGAGACACACAGAACAAAAACAAACAAATCCAGGGCAGTGTTTTGTTTTTAAAATTAATCTGATTGGTTCTGGGAAGTTTTAGACACACAGTAATGACAGCTTAGACCACAGTGAGAAAGCTCCCAGCACTGTGGTTATAAGGAAACAGACAAGCAGGAAGTGTGGAGATCAGAGCAGGATTACAGCAACTTCAAAGCAAAAACGAACAATGAGGACATGGAACCAGTACTGCAGTAAGGTAAAGGAAGCTATTTAGCTAAAAAAAAAAAAATTCCTTTAGTGATCCTTTAAGACCCGACCCTTTATGCAGGTAAAGGACCTGGCCAGTTTTTGCGATTCAGCACTGCGTCGCCTTAACTGACAATTGCGCGATGTGGCCCAAACAAAATTGGCGTACTTTTTTTCACAAATAGAGCTTTCTTTTGGTGGTATTTGATCACCTCTGCGGTTTTTATTTTTTGCGCTATAAACAAAAATAGAGCGACAATTTTGAAAATAAATCTATATTTTTTACTTTTTGCTATAATAAATATCCCCCAAAAATATATAATTTTTTTTCCTCAGTTTGGGCCGATACGTATTCTTCTACCTATTTTTGGTAAAAAAAAAAATCACAATAATCGTTTATTGATTGGGTTGCGCAAAATTTATAGCGTTAACAAAATAGGAGATGGTTTTATTGCATTTTTATTAATATTTTTTTTTTTACTACTAATGGCGGTGATCATCGTTTTTTTCCTGACTGCGACATTATGGCGGACACATCAGACAATTTTGACACATTTTTGGGACCATTGTCATTTTGACAGCAAAAAATGCTCTAAAAATTCACTGGTTACTGTGAAAATGACAATTGCAGTTTGGGAGTTAACCACTAGGGGGCACTAAAGGGGTTAAGTATGAGCTCATTTGTGTTTTCTAACTGTAGGGGGGCGGGGCTGCACGTGTGACATCATTGATTGTGTTTCCCTATATCAGGGAACACACGATCAATGAACAGGGAAGATGTGTTTACACACACCTCTCGCCGTTCTTCAGCTCCGGAGGACTGATCGTGGGACACCGGCGGCGATCGGGTCCGCGGATCGTGCGCCCGACCCACGGCTGGGCTTAAAGGGCCACGTACCTGTACATGGATGTGCCCAGCCGTGCCATTCTGCCGACGTGAAGGGGGTCCTTAAGTGGTTAATATTGATTGGGCGGACCCTGGGCAAACATTTTCTTGGGACCCCCTGAATCCACCCATCAAATATTTGTAGGCAGCACACACTTAAGGGGCAGCTGCTTTGGGTCCCACAACAATGACTGGGCCCTGGGCAGCTTCCCCTTTTGCCCTATGTTAGCCACTTCAGCCCTGGAGGATTTGGCTGGCAAATGACCTGGCCACTTTTTGCGATTTGTCACTTTAACTGACAATTGTGCGGACGCGCGACATAGCTCCCAACCAAAATTGGTGTCCTTTTTTTGTGGTATTTGATCACCTCTGCGACAATTTTGAAAAGAAAACAAACAATATTTTTTTACTTTTTGCTATAATAAATATCCCCCAAAAATATATATAAAAAAATTCTTTCTCAGTTTAGGCCGATACGTATTCTTCTACATATTTTAGGTAAAACAGATTTTTTTTTTGCAATAAGCGTTTATTGATTGATTTGTGCAAAAGTTATAGCGTCTACAAAATAGGGGATAGTTTTATGCCATTTTTATTAATATATTTTTTATTAGTAATGGCGGCGATCAGCGATTTTTATCGTGACTTCCACATGATGACGGACATATCGGACACTTTTGACACTATTTTGGGAACATTGTCATTTGTACAAAGATCAGTGCTATAAAAATGCACTGATTACTGCGTAAATGACACTGACAGGGAAGAGGTTAACCACTAGGGGGCGATCAAGGGGTTAAGTGTGTCCTAGGGAGTGATTCTAACTGTGGGCTCACTACAGCATGACAGAGATCACTGCTCCCGATCACAGGGAGCGTTAGATCTCTGTCATGTTGCTAGGCAGAACAGGCAAGTGACAAGATTGCAGACCAATGCAGAGCATCGAGTTTGCCGCTTCCGCGAGCATGATCACAGAACACGTGGCGGGCGCGCGCACCCCCACAATTTTGTACTTTTTGCTATAATAAATGCCCCCAATATTTTTTTTAAAAAAAAGCTAAATTTTTCCTCAGTTTAGGCCGATGTGTATTCTTCTACATTGCAATAAGCGTATACTTATTGGTTTGCGCAAAATTTATAGAGTTTACAAAATAGGGGATTGTGGCATTTTTATTAATATTTTTTTTATTAGTAATGGTGGCGATCAGCGTTTTTTATTGTGATTGCGACATTATGGTGGACACATCGGACACGCTTGACACTATTTTGGGACCAATCAGTGCTATAAAAATGCACTGAATACTCTGTAAATAACACTGGCAGGGAAGGGGTTAAACACTAGGGGGCGATGAAGGGGTTACGTGTGTCCTAGGAAGTGATTCTAACTGTGGGGGGATAGGCTCACTAAAGCATGACAGAGATCACTGCTCCTGATCACAGGGAGCGTTAGATCTCTGTCATGTTCCTAGGCAGAACAGGGAAATGCCTTGTTTACATAGGGATATCCCCATTCTGACGGTTCGTGACAAGATCGCGGACTGGCGGGGAAGGAGTTAAACACTAAGGGGCGAGGAAGGGGTTAAGTGTGTTCTAGGGAGTGATTCTAACTGTGGGGGAATGGGCTACAAGTGACATGATCCCGATGACAGGGATCAGTAGATCACTGTCCTGTCACTAGGCAGAACAGGGAAATGCCTTGTTTACATAGGCATCTCCCCGTTCTGCTTCTCCGTGAGACGATCGCGGGACACCAGTGGACATCGAGTCCGCGGGCATGCTCACTGAGCCCGCAGTGGGCACGCTCGCGTGGTGGGATTTTCAAAGCAGCGTACAGGTACTTCATACCTCCCAATCGTCCTGGATTTCGTGGTAAATCCCGCAATCAGGGCTAAAGTCCCGCGATTCCACAGCACTCCCCCCCGCTCAACAACTCCAATCTGCTGCGGAACCCCCTCCCCCTGCTCAACAACTTTGATTGGCGGAATCCCCCCGCTCAACAACTCCAATCCGGAGTAGGGAGGTATGCTCATTTGTCCCTCATTCTGAAGTTGAAAAGTTGGGAGGTATGGTACTTTGCTTTGCCCAGCCGAGCCATTCTGCAGACGTATATGTTCGTTAGGCGGTCGGCAAGTGGTTAAAGGGGTTGTAAAGGTAAAAATGTTTTTCCCTAAATAGCTTCCTTTACCTTAGTGCAGTCCTCCTTCGCTTACCTCATCCTTCCATTTTGCTTTTAAATGTCCTTATTTCTTCTGAGAAATCCTCACTTCCTGTTCTTCTGTCTGTAACTCCACACAGTAATGCAAGGCTTTCTCCCTGGTGTGCAGAAAGCCTCTTGAGGGGGGAGGGGGCGAGCAGGAGTGGCAGGACAGGAAGTGAGGATTTCTCAGAAGAAATAAGGACATTTAAAAGCAAAATGGAAGGATGAGATAAGTGAAGGAGGACTGCACTGAGGTAAAGGAAGCTATTCAGGGGGAAAAATTACCTTTACAAACCCATTAAAAGCCTTTTCGACATAGGCTAAATCTGTTCTACAATACTGTATGAAAGATTAACTTTCACAGTTTAATTTCTAAGACAGGTTTAGCCAAAATTCACTTTTTTTTATTTGAAACAGCGAATACATTAAAAAAAGTGTCTTGAACAATTGAACAAAAACCACCTGCTGATAGTTCAAGGTTAATGGATGCATAAAGCCAAAGTAATTGTACATCCAATCCTAGATGACAACAACGTTGATGCATGTGTGGGGCTTGCAGTGTTTCTATTACAGCTGCCTATGTTGAGGGCTAGCCAAAGATGTGGTGCATTGACATTTGCTTGTCAAAGAGTGATGCCGCGTACACACGGTCGTTTTTTGCGATGAAAAAAAAAACGACGTTTTCTGTGAAGTAAAAAACGACGTTTTTGAAACGTCACTTTTCAAAGACAATTTTGCATACACACCATCGTTTTTTCACAAAAAGCAAGGTTACGTTCACCACTCTTTTCCATTGAAGCTCGCTTCATCATAACTAGCTTCTGGGCATGCGCGGGTTGAAAAACGTCGTTTTGAACGACGTTTTTGCTACACACGGTGACTTTTTGTGAAACAAAAAACTAATGCCGCATACACACGGTCGTTTTTTGCGATGAAAAAAAACGACGTTTTGTGTGAAGTAAAAAACGACGTTTTTGAAACGTCACTTTTCAAAGACAATTTTGCATACACACCATCGTTTTTTCACAAAAAGCAAGGTTACGTTCACCACTCTTTTCCATTGAAGCTCGCTTCATCATAACTAGCTTCTGGGCATGCGCGGGTTGAAAAACGTCGTTTTGAACAACGTTTTTGCTACACACGGTGACTTTTTGTGAAACAAAAAACTAAGTTTTGAAAAACGACACAAAAAATTCAAGCATGTTGGAATTTTTTTTTGGTCGTTTTTTTTTAAGACAAAAAACAACGTTTTGCCCACACACAATCAATTTAAATGACGTTTTAAAAAACGTCATTTTTTTTCATCGCAAAAAACGACCGTGTACGCGGCATTAGGGGGGGGGGGCGAGAGAAGTGAAAAAAAATTGCTCCCGTTGCCCCTGCTGGTGACCTTCCAGCTTTAGCCAATAATTGTGGTTTTGCCGAGCCTTAACACGTCTGTTGATTTAATAAGCCAAAGAGCAGACCCAATCACGGGAAGAAATTATAAAACCGTAATTTGATTCACATATCAAAATGTTAGACAACGTTCTTCATGGTCGTGAATTATTTTGTCTATCCCAGGCTAAACTCCATTCTCACCTCATCTTTCCTAATAGCCAAAAAAAAACTCCTGGGATCGAAGTATGACACTTTTATACGTGTCTAATGGAAAGAAAGATTCCTATTACCATCAAAAGACGTATTAATAAAATTGTGAACGATTAGGGAACGAGATTCATTTACTGCTTTATCTGTTGTTAGGAAAATGTCCTTCTAAAGTTTTAAACAACTTATTAGACGGCGTTATCTTTTTAAAGGTCGGCGGAACATTTGTAAGGATTTCTAAATAAAATGGCAAGTCGACAGCAAGAACAAGAGGCCAGATTCTCAAAGACTTACGCCGGCGTATCTCCACGTAAGTCCGAATGTACGCCGTCGTATATGCGCGCCTGATTCTTAAAATCAGTTACGCATAAATTCGGCCAAGATACGAGCGGCGTAAGTCTCCTTCGCCGTCGTATCTTGGGTGCATATTTCCGCTGGACGCTAGGTAGCGCTTCCGTTGATTTCCGCGTAGAATATGCAAATGTGCTAGATACGCCGATTTTCGAGCGTACGTGCGCCCGTCGCAATTAGTTGTGCTGTTTACGTAAGACATACACCGGCGTAAAGATAAAGCTGCTCTCTAGGTGGCGCAGCCCATGCAAGGTATGGACGTCGGAACAAGCGTATCTTTTTACGTCGTTTGCGTAAGTCGTACGCGAATAGGGCTGTGCGTAAGTTACGTTCACATCGTAGGCAGACGTATCTTAGGCATTCTATCCGACGCATGCGCACTGGGATACGTCCACGGACGGCGCATGCGCTGTTCATTAAAAGCGTCAATTACGTGGGGTCACGATTAATTTACATAAAACACGCCCACCTCTTCCACATTTGAATTAGGCGCGCTTGCGCCAGTACATTTACGCTACGCCGCCGTAACTTAGGACGCAAGTGCTTTGAGAATACTGCACTTGCGTCCTAAGTTGCGGCGGCGTAGCGTAAATACGATACGCTACGCCAGCTCATAGTTACGCCGCCCTACATGAATCTAGGCCAAGGAACTTAAATTTACCATAAAACAGCTTACTGTAATATTGAAGCGATTTGGTATTTAACCAACTTGCCGACCGCCGCCTGTACATTTACGTCAGCAGAATGGCACGGCTTTTTTTGTTGTTGTTAATTATTATATTTATATTGGTAAATTATAGACACAAGTCACTATGCATTTGCACTTTAGAGGGTATCAATTCTAGAATTCTAGGGCCAGATTCACAAAGGACTTATGACGACGTATCTCCAGATACGCCGTCGTAAGTCCGAATGAGCTCTGTCGTATCTCGGCGCCTGATTCAAAGAATCAGATACGCCAGAATTTAGCCAAGATACGACCGACGTAAGTCTCTTACGTCGTTGTATCTTAACTGCATATTTACGCTGGCCACTAGGGGCGCTTCCGTAATTTTACGCGACGAATATGCAAATGAGCTAGATACGCCGATTCAGAAATGTAGTTGCGCCCCGGCATATTGATATACGTCATTTACGTAGGCGTTGGACCGGCGTAAAGTTACCCCTGCTATATGAGGCGCAGCCCATGTTAAGTATGGACGTCGGAACAGCATCGAATTTTCCGTCGTTAACTTCATTTGCGTAAGTCGTTCGGGAAAGGGGCTGGGAGTAAGTTACATTCACGTCGATATCAATGAGTATTTCCGACGTGATTTTGGTGCATGCGTATTGGGATACGTCCACGGCCGGCGCGTCATTTACGTGGGGTCACGTTTCATTAACATACAACACGCCCACTACCAGCCTACTTTGAATTACGCGTGGTTATGCCGGCCCATTCACACTACGCCGCCGTAACTTAGGGTGG
Organism: Rana kukunoris; assembly: GCA_029574335.1. NCBI lineage: Eukaryota > Metazoa > Chordata > Amphibia > Anura > Ranidae > Rana > Rana kukunoris. The sequence goes on along the minus strand of CM056049.1, from coordinate 28,286,981 downwards.
AAGTTCTTTATGAATACGGGACCTGCCGCTCTAAGTTACGGCGGCGTAGTGTAAATGAGATACGCTACGCCGCCGGAAAGATACGAAAATGTATCTGAATCTGGCCCTAGATCCTAAACACATAACACAAGAGGGGGAGGGTATGGGGGATTAAATTCCTCCCGTCTGCCATCTGCTCCCCCCTCCTCTTCTTTCATCTCTTCCTCCCCCCTTTTCTCTCTCTCTCTCTCTCTCTCTCTCTCTAGATCTATTTTGTCTCTCTACTCTCTATATCTCCCCCTCACTTTTCTATTTTGCTGACTCCCCTAACTAGTGGATATAGACTATGGGGGCCATATGGTTGGGTATATTAGGTGCCGATCCTGACCTCCTTGGGGCCCTAAGCAAAATGACATTTCACATTAAAGTTGAGAAGGGGGGGCGCTGCCGACAGTGACATGTCACATTAAAGATTAAAGTTGAGAAGCGGGGGGAGGGGGTGTTCTGCTGTCGGAAATGACATCTGAGAAGCTGGGGGTGCTGACTTCTCACCTCTTCTCCCATGCAGCCAGCGAGTTGAGAAGCGGATTGAGGGGCTGAAAAATGACTTCTCACCAGGCGGGGCCTCTAGTAATTTGGGGGGCCCTCCACAGCTTTGCGGGGCCCTAAGCAGCTTGCATAGTGAGCCTATAAGGCGGATCGGCCCTGGGTATATTTTACCTAGGATGAGTAGATTTTCCAGTATAATTACTATCAATATTATTAGTCTATTTTAATGTAGGGGGTATATTGAGACCGAATATGTGTTTTATGTAGGGTTGTCCAGATACCGATACTAGTACTCGGGACCGATACCGAGTATTTGCGGGAGTACTTGTACTCGCGCAAATGCTCCCGATACCTAAATAGAATACTTTTTTTGTACTTATCAACATGTTCTGTGAAAATTCTTTGAGTTTTTTACTACTGCGTGCCAAGAAAATAATTTTTTTTTATTCATTTTTACTCATTTTTATTCTTTTATAATGTCTTGAGTTAGAGTTCTTCATAATTCTAAAGAAAATATCCTTAGTCTGTATTGTGGTTTGAAAACTGTCACATGACATTTAAAAAAGTATCGGTATTTGGTATCGGCAAGTACATGAAAAAAAGTATGGGGACAAACCTAGTTTTATGTATATGTGTTTTAAGTATTTCTGTATTAAAACATATGTAATGTTATGTTGAAAAAGATTAATAAAGAAAATATTAAACTATATATATATATATATATATATATATATATATATATATATATATAAAAAAAGAATGGCACGCCTGCACTAGGGGACGTCCCTGTACGTCCCTTTGAATCTGCCGCCAGGCGGGCACGCGTGCCCCTGCTGCGTGCTCAGTGAGCATTTTTTTTTCACCTTAATGCATAGGATGATAAAAATCTTTTACCTTTACAACCCGTTTAATCGGGCGCTCCAGAGATGGCTATAATTGAAAATGAAGAACTTGTCCACACTAGACAGCATTGTTGGCTCAGTCTGTGGTAGATAACCAATTGAGATGATTCCATGGTGCTCCAGATAAGCAGAGGCAAGGAGAAAAATAGAGATAAAGAGTAGTGTTGCTCACGAATATTCGCATTGCGAATATTCGCTACGAATATTGCATATTCGAGTATTCGCGAATATCTCGAATATCGCGGCGAATATTCGCTATTTCGAATATTCGTATTTTTCAAATTTCGCAATCAAATTCGCAATAAAATTCGCAATCACGAAATTTCGCAATCACGAAATTTCGCATTCGCGAATTTCGCAATAACGAAATTTCGCAATAGCGACATTTCGCAATTTTTTTTTTTTTTTATAAAATATAGCGAATATTCGTAAATATCGAATATTCGTGATATTTTATAAAAAAAAAAAAAAATCGCGAAATTAGCGAAAATTCGCATTAGCGAAAATTCGCATTGGCGAAAATTCGCATTTTTTTTTTTTATAAAATATCACGAATATTCAATATTAACGAATATTCGCGAATATTCTTCAAAATATTCGCGAAATATCGCGAAATCGAATATGGCGTATTCCGCTCATCACTAATAAAGAGCCATGAGAGGGACCCTTCTAAAGGTAGTATTCAGTTGTACGTATGTGAAAAGTATGGCAAAAAGTGTAATAAGCGTACATGATAAGGCTGTTGGATACCCGTCCTAGAATCAAGCAATCTATAATAGCACATGTGGAGAACATGACCGTTTCCACACAGAGACTGGGCGGTCTCACTCAATGTTCATCAGGGTTCGCCAGAAATTCCTATGCCTTGTACACACAGTTGGACTTTTGACCACGCAAAAGTCCACCGTGAGTCCGTTGGAAGTCCGACGGAAAGAAAGAGAACAGGTTTTCTATATAAGGTCCGTGGGACTTCCGAAAAAAAAATCAGATGGAGGCTACACAAGGCCGGACTTTCCGAGAAAAAAAGCCAGTTGGACTTTTTTCTCAGAAAGTCCGGTGACTTGTCAGCCTTGTTCCACTATGAGATTTGTTCCAGAACTAACTGCGCATGCGCAGTTACCAACTGCGCATGCGCAGTGATAGTCTACGGAAATAGCCGAACTCAACAGCTGATCGTCAGCTGTCTATGCTCTCGGCCACGGCGGCTGTTTAACAGATTAGTTAGCAATAAAAATAAAAAAAATACATTCCTCCCCTTTCTGCCGAGCGGCAGCGTGCATTACCTGCCATCCGAACGATCGGGAGCGAACGCATCTGGCAGCTAACACACGCGCTCGGCAGTTTCCGTCGGATGGGCGTGCTCAGCTGGAACAAAACAGATAGATGGAACCAGACTGGCAGATCACCGGCTGTGTGTGCGAGGCATAACACTGTGATTAGATTTGGTAAACAGCAGTAAAATGGATGAGGCCCTGAAATTGAACCGATGTGTGATCAGCAGTAGTGTTGAGCAGAATATGCCATATTCGATTTCGCGATATATCTCGAATATATAGTCGAATATTCGAGATATATTCGCTAAATACGAATATTCGTGATATTTTTTGGAAATGAAATGATTGCGAATTTTCGCTATTGCGATTTTTTCGCTATTGCGAATATTCGAGAAATGCGGAATGGAGCACTCTGATTGGCTCAGAATATTCGTGATATTTTATAATACAAAACAATTGCGAATATTCGAGAAATGCGGAATGGAGCACTCTGATTGGCTCAGAATATTCGTGATATATTACAATACAAAATAATTGCAAATATTCGGCAAATGCGGAAGGAGCACTCTGATTGGCTCAGAATATTCGTGATATATTACAATATAAAATAATTGTGAATATTCAGCAAATGCGGAAGGAGCACTCTGATTGGCTCAGAATATTCGTGATATATTACAATACAAAATAATTGCAAATATTCGGCAAATGCGGAAGGAGCACTCTGATTGGCTCAGAATATTCGTGATATATTACAATACAAAATAATTGCGAATATTCGGCAAATGCGGAAGGAGCACTCTGATTGGCTCAGAATATTCGTGATATATTACAATACAAAATAATTGCGAATATTCGAGAAATGCGGAATGGAGCACTCTGATTGGCTCAGAATATTCTTGATATTTTATCGTAATTTCGCAAAAATGCGAATGAGAAATTTATTGCGGAATTTCGACAGTAACACTCTGAAATCGAATATATGTGTTATTTTAGCTAAAAACAATATTGCGAATTTCTCGAAAATAATCGCGCGATATTGCTATTGCCGAATAATCGCATTGCGATTTTTCGGCAATATAAATTGATCGCTGCAGCTACTCGGCCCAAGGTCTCTAATCATACCAGCAATGCTTTTAGACGTCGATGGGGATCTCTAGGATGTGATCTGTTCTAAAAAAAAAAAAAAATACGAATATTCGAAATAGCGAATATTCACCGCGAAATTCGCAATATATCGCGAATACTCGAATATGCCATATTCGAGCCGAATATTCGCAATACGAATATTCGTGAGCAACACTAATCAGCAGAGGTGCCCATTCAATAAAAAGGAGTGTCCAAGTGGAGTCTTCTGGAATAGATAACCAATTGTTTAGGTATGACCATATTTGGAATGCAGTATGGCCAGTGCCAATCCTGACCTCCCTGGGGCCCTAAGCAAAAGGACATGTCACATCATTAAAGTTGAGAAGCGGGAGGAGGGGGTGTTCTGCTGTCAGAAAATGACATCTTAGGCCCCGTACACACGACCGAGCTTCTCGGCAGAATCCAGCGAGAAGCTCGCAGGGATCCATATTCTGCCGAGAAGCTCGATCGTGTGTACGTTTTCGCCGAGCAAACTGACGAGCGAGGCGTCGAGCCAAAATAGAGAGCAGGTTCTCTATTTGCTCGATGGGCCATCGGGACTAATGGCTCGACGCCTTTTTCGACAGCCTGGTCGACGAACTTGACGACCGGCCGAGAACCTCGTCGGGCGGAACGATGGGTTTAGCCCGACGAGGTTCTCGTATGTGTGTACGCGGCCATGCATTAAAGTGAGAAGCATCGGGTGCTGACTTCTTACCTCTTCTCCCATGCAGCCAGCGAGTTGAAGAAGCGGGTCAGCAGGCGAGGCTTCTAGTAATTTGGGGGGCCATCCGCAGCTTTGCGGGGCCCTAAGCGGCTTGCATAGTGAGCCTATAAGGCAGATCAGCCCTGAGTATGGCAGTATGATAATGACATATACCGTATATACTCGAGTATGAGCCGACCCGAATATAAGCCGAGGCACCTAATTTACCACAAAAAACGGGAAAACTTATTGACTCGAGTATAAGCCTAGGGTGTCCATCTGCATGTCCCACTGTGTCCATGCCTCACTGTGCCCATGACTAGACTGATGTTTAACATGGGAGTCTATGGACAGGGGGCTACATGTGTGCCAAGTTCTGGGTCCAGGGGACCTACGACCGGCCGGTACAGTCCGGGAGATCAGGCGCAAAAAGGTGACTTGAGTATATGCAGAGGGGGGCATTTTCAGCACATTTTGTGTGCTGAAAAACTCAGCTTATACTCGAGTATATACGGTACACTATATTGTCAAAAGTATTGGGACACCCATCTAAGAAAGACAAGTTGAAGCCTTCTATGAGGATACAATGCTAATGGTAGGGAATTTCCTTTAACCACTTCAGTCCGAGGCCATAGTAAGCCTCCATATGGCTCCATAAATTCGGGAGGCCGTCTTTTTACGGCCTCGGCTCCTCCGGCCACTGGAAGGCGCACGCACCCGCCGCGTCACCGCGATGCCGATCGGCGTGCCTGTCGTCCGCGATTTCCGCCAGGTACCCGCGATAGGCAGTTTTAGAGCAGGGACATGGAGCTTTGTTTGTAAACACAGAGCTCCACGTCCTGTCAGTGAGAGGAGACCAATCTGTGTCCCTTGTACATAGGGACACAGCATTGGTCACCTCCCCCAGTCAGTCCCCTCCCCCCACAGTAAGAATCACTCCCAGGATACACATGTCAAGATCCTACGGGGTAAAAATGACTGCACCAGCCAAGCAGACACTGGCTGGAAAAAAGCCATTTAACCCCTTCCCCACCCCCTAGTGTTAACCCCTTCCCTGCCAGTTACATTTATACAGTAATCAATGCATTTTTATAAATGTGTAAATGTGAATGGTCCCAAAAATGTGTCAAAATGTGTCCACCATAATATCACAGTCCTGACAAAATTCGCAGATGGCCATATTACTAGTAAAAAAAAAAAAAAAAAAATGTCAGAATTCTATCCCCTATTTTGTAGCCACTATGACTTTTGCGCAAACCAATCACTATACGCTTATTGCGATGTTTTTATTATTTTTTTTTACCAACAATATGTAGAATACATATCGGCCTAAACTGAGAAAAAAATGTTTTTTTTTTTTTAGAAAAAAAATGATATTTATTACAGCAAAAAGTAAAAAATATTGTTTTTTTTTTTCAAAATTGTCGCTCTTTTTTTGTTTATAGCACAAAAAATTAAAACCGCAGAGGTGATCAAATACCACCAAAAGAAAGCTCTATTTGTGGGAAAAAAAGGACACCAATTTTGTTTGGGAGGCACGTCGCACGACGCCTGGGCAGGAAGGGGGTATATGTGCCCAGTAAGCAAGTGGTTAATTAAAATATTTTGTCTAATTTAAAAGCTACTTAATGTACAGTACTATTCAGTATCTCCTCTTTAGTCATTTTGGTTTTAAGTACATAAATATATATTTGCCAGAAATAATTTAAAGAGGAAGTAAACACTGATGGGTTTTGCTTCCTCTTTATTTCCCTGCAAAGGTAAAGCATAATGGGCTAGTGTGCATCGCATAGTATCCCATTATGTGTCACTTACCTGGAAACAAAGCCTGCGATGTCCCTGCTGTCCCCACTAGCAGCGAGCGTCCATCTTCACCCCTCTTCCTTCTGGGGCCGTGAACTCCGGTTCTGTGATTGGCCGTAAACACGTGAACTCACTCCCACACATGTGTGCGGGAGCCGCCAGTCACGGCATTACCCCTTTAGAAACGGCATGATCGTTGTTTCTAAAGTGCGCATGCGCCATAGACATCAGCGCACAGCTATATTGTAATTATCTCCTAAACCATGGAGGTTTAGGAGATATTTTCAGCACCTACAGGTAAACCTTAATTTAGGCTTACCTGTAGGTAGGGTTGAGCGAACCCGTTCGGTACGGACTTTGGGTTTTTCCCGAACCCGAATAATTGGTGAAAGTTCGGGTCTGATTTCGGAGTTCAGGAAAAAAAATGCGCGGGGTTCCCCCCAAATTCAATAACCAGACCCTTTAGGTCTGGTATGGATATTAAGGGGAACCCCGCCGTCAATTTAAAAAAAAAATTACGTGGTGTTCCACCCAAATATCCATAACAAGACCCTTCAGGTCTGGTGTGGATTTTAAGGGGAACTCCACCCCAAATAAAAAAAAAATGGTGTGGAGTTCCCCCTAAAATCCACACCAGACCCCTTATCTGAGCACGTTGACCTGGCCGGCCACAGAAAAGAGGGGGAGACAGAGTGCGGCCCCCCCCTCTCCTGAACCGCACCAGGCAACATCCCCTCGACATTGGGAGGGTGCTTTGGGGTGCCCCCCAAAGCACCTTGTCCCCATGTTGATGGGGACAAGGGTCTCATCCCCACAACCCTTGCCCGGTGGTTGTGGGGGTATGTGGGCAGGGGGCTTATCAGAATCTGGAAGACCCTTTAACAAAGGGGACCCCCAGATCCTGCCCCCCCCCCCTACTATTTAACGAAGGAAGTGTAAATAGTAGTTTTACTCGCGACCTAGTCCTAAACTCTTTGGCCGCGCCCGCGCAACCCCTGTACCCGATCGCCGTTGGTGTCCCGCAATCGGGTCACAGGAGCTGAAGAACAGGGAGAGGTGAGTGTAAACTGTCATAGGGAACGACGATCAGTAACGTCACACGTCCAGCCATGCCCCCCCTACAGTAAAAAAAAAAACAGGACATGCTTAACCCCCTAGTGCCCCCTAGTGGTTAACCCCTTCACTGCCATTGTCATTTTCACAGTAATCAGTGCATTTTTATAGCACTTTTCACTGTGAAAATGACAATGGTCCCAAAAATGTGTCAAAAGTATCCAATGTGTCTACCATAATGTCGCAGTCACAAAAAAAATCGCTGATCGCCGCCATTAGTAGTAAAAAACAAAATATAAAAAAAAATGCCATAAAACTATCCCCTATTTTGTAAACGCTATAAATTGTGCGCAAACCAATCAATAAACGCTTATTTGGATTTTTTTTACCAAAAATAGGTAGAAGAATACGTATAGACCTAAACTGAGGAAAAAAAATGTTTTTTTGTATATTTTTGGGGGGATATTTATTATAGCAAAAAGTAAAAAATATAGAATTTTTTTTTTAAATTGTGGCTCTATTTTTGTTTATAGCGCAAAAAATAAAAACCGCAAGGTGATCAAATACCACCAAAAGAAAGCTCTATTTGTGGGGGGAAAAAAGGACACCAATTTTGTTTGGGAGCCACGTCGCACGACCGCGCTATTGTCATTTTAAGTGATGTAGTGCCGAATCGCAAAAAGGGGCCAGGTCCTTTAGCTGCATAATGGTCCGGATCTTAAGTGGTTAACGTTCCATATGTTCAGGCATATTGCCATGATGTTTTTAGATGCATTGCAGTTTATTTCTGAAGAACTTCACCTAAGCTGCAAAACACACCTCAACTTAATCAGTTTCCTTTACGTAAAATACATCTGTGCCCAAACTTTCTACATTAAACTCTTTGCAAATTACTTAACAAGCAGCAACATAGCTTTAAAATAAGCCACCATTTACCTCTATAGCTGTTTGTGTTGGGAATGATCAACGATCCTCAAAGATCGTATTGAGGGCTGTAGGGGCTTGTGCACATTTTTCTTATATTTTTCCTATAGATTTGAATGCCGGTTTATGGATTGCTACAGCCCCATGCACACAGCTACAGAAAGAGCAATAAACGTGCGCTGTGTTCAGATCTGTAAATGCAAAATAGAAAAATCTGTGTCCAGAGTCCTGCATATGGACCGTATTTTACAATGTACACATTAAACATCTGTGTTACCGTTTTTATGCATAATGTATGCTCTTGGAGAGTGTGATGGATGGGCACATCCGCCAGACCTGTGTCTCCTGTCCTGCAAACGCACGCGCAGCCTGCAGATTCGCCATAACCAGCCCTTATCCCCCCGATCACGAGACAATCCACACAGGTGTTGAGGGTTAAACATGCAGAGCATCAACTGTTTATTAAATACAAGACATACAACTATTGCACACAGTTAGGGACACTCCTTGTCCAAGAGGGGAGGGGGTAGGGGACAAGGAACAACCAATGGGAACTGAACACTTGTACATTGACACAGAAACTACAGATAAACATAAAGGCCCGGATTCACAAAGCACTTACGCCGACGTATCTCGAGATACACAGCGTAAATGTAAATATGCGCCGTCGTATCTGTGCGCCGTGCCCACAGAACTAAGATACGCCTAAAAACTGACTTCATCCGACCAACGTAACTTGCCTACGCCGGCGTATAGTGGGCGCATATTTACGCTGGACGCATTTGGCACTCCCATTGATTTTCGATGCAAATATGCAAATGAGGGAGATACGCCGATTCACGAACGTACTTGCGCCCGGGGCATGTTTTAAGCGATTTGTGTAAGGCAGGGGTGTCCAAACTTTTTTCAAAGAGGGCCAGATTTGATGAAGTGAACATGCTCGGGGGCCGACCATTTTACCTGACATTCTTTGAACCATTAAAAATCGGGCTAAGTGTGTTCGTTCGATCACGAATACACTACCCAACAAGAATTCTCCTGCCTTTGTGGCTGTGTGTGAGTAAAGAGATGAGTTTGGGTGTATTATTTGGATATATATTGACGTATAACACGCTCCTTCACTTTAAGGGGGAAGTTTCAGGGGAAAAAAAACGTACATTTTAAATAAAGGTCTGTGAAGCAAAATAAGGGTCAGTGCTCATCTGCAGCCCCACAAGTGCCATGAATGCAGAACCCCGATTTCCATCAGTGCAGCAACCTCATTGCCAGGAATGCATCCACCATTGCCATCAGTGCAGCCTGATTGATGCCTATCCATCTGCAGCCTTGGAGGGGACGGGACGAGCGCCAAAAGATTACATACAGGAGAAATTCCTGTTTGCACGGCAGCCATCGCAGCGTGACCCTTTAAAGACCCCCTCCATCACAGACCCCCCCCCCACCCCAGATCCCTCCATTACAGGCCCCTTCACCCCCATCACAAACACAGATCCCCATTCCACCACAGGTCCCCCACATCAGACCCCCCTCCACAAACACACATCCCCCCCCCCACCCAACCCATCACATCCCCCCCATTACAGATCCCCACTCCACCACAGACCCCCCCCCCCCCAATCACAGATCCCCCAGCAGACCCCACCCCCCCCAATCACAGATCCACCCCATTACAGACCCCACTCCACCACAGATCCACCCCCCCCCATCAGACCCCAGACCCCACCTCCACCACAGATCCCCCCCTATCAGACCCCACTCCATCACAGATCCACCCCCATTGCAGACCCCACTCCACCACAGATCCCCCCCATAAGACCCCACTCCATCAAAGATCCACCCCATTACAGACCCCACTCCACCACAGATCCCCCCATCAGACCCCACTCCACCACAGATCCCCCCCTATCAGACCCCACTCCATCACAGATCCACCCCCATTACAGACCCCACTCCACCACAGATCCCCCCCATAAGACCCCACTCCATCAAAGATCCACCCCATTACAGACCCTGCTTTACCACAGATCCCTCCCATCAGACCCCCCTTCACCACAGATTCTCCTTCTACCACAGATCTCCCCCTATCAGACCCCACTACATTACAGATCCCCCCATCAGACCCCACTCCACCACAGATTCTCCTTCTACCACAGATCTCCCCCCATCAGACCCCACTACATTACAGATCCCCCTATCAGACCCCACTCCATCTCAGACATCCCCCCATTACAGCCTCCCTCCATCACAGTCCTTTGCGGAGTCAGCCTGTCCCTTTCATTAACGCAGCATTCCCCCCTTCCTCCCCCTCTCCACACTGTCCTACCTTATTCACACTCACAGCCAGGAAGCACGCATGGCAGGTCCAGACAAAGGGCGGGACTTTTCAAGTTAATGTTCGGTGATTCGTTGCTGGGACTGCCCCATTGTCTCTGGCAACCAATCACCTGCTTTGTAACTTAGAAAGTCACAAACTTTGCCCGGACCTGCAGCGCTGACAGGCTTGTGTGAAGCTGTGAATAAGGTGTGTGGGGAGGGGGAGGAAGGGGGGAGTGATGCAATTATGTAAACAAGAGACCTGCCGCCTCCCAAGTAATCAATGATGTTAGCGGCGGGCAGGCAAGAGGCGGCAGAGGGGAGAGAACACTAATTTAGCGATGTCTGAAATATATCTTTTGTGACCCCAGTGCTGGGAGATCGTTTGGGGCCACAAAAGATATATATGTCCAGAAAACCAGGCGGGCCGTTCCAAATCGCATCGCGGGCCGCGATTGGCCCGCGGGCCGGACTTTGGACATGCCTGGTGTAAGGTTTACGTCCGGCGTAAAGTTATTCCCCAGATTGGAGGCGCAACTCATGCAAAGGTATGGACTAGGGAACGAACACCGTTGAATTTTACGTAGTTTACGTTCTACGTAAATAGGGCGCGGGGCGTAGGTTACGTTCACGTCGTAGGCAGTAATTCGGGGTATCTTAGCCAGTTGTTTCAACGTGATTGTGAGCATGCGCACTGGGATGCGTCCAAGGTACGACGCATGCGCAGTTCATTTTAAGTACTTGTCTGAAGCTAAGCCCACCATTTGCATGGGGTCATGCTTCATTTAAATGTATCACGCCCACTTCCAGGCCACTTCCACCTACTTTGAATTACGCTGACTTACGCCTACGACTATACGCTACGCCGGCGCAGAGTTGGGAGCATTTGCTTTGTGAATTCCATGCTTCCCTCTCTGCGCTGTGCCGGCGTAGCGTAAAAGACATACGCTACAGCGGCATATCAATGCGCCGATGTATGTGAATCCGGGCCAAAGGGATTATGGTAAGCAGGCAGCCTCTCAATACACATCCCCTGCAGAGAGATGTCTCCAGTCCAGACCATTGTCTATGTGCCATTTACCAACACAATTAGACACAGCAACAAAAGGGGAGGGGGGATGGGGGCAGGGATGGACTGGCCTTTGGGACTACAGGGAGTTTCCCGGTGGGCCGATGGCTCAGTGGGCTGGCTTCAGTAACAGCAGACCACCGCCCCCCTCTGCTCCAGTGTCTCTCCCTTCCCGTAGCGCTTACCTGGGGGGGGACAGAGAAGCAGGGGGAGGACCAGAGGAGCAGGGGGGACGACTGAGGAGCATGAGGGAGGGGACAGACAGCTAACTAAACAGCTATGGCCTGGAAGTTTCTCACTTCTGTCTAATCTTGTCCCATAAGGGGGGCACCAAAATAATTCTTTGCCCCGGGTGAAATAATGTCTAGCTTCCCCACTGGTACTGCCTATAAGAGTACAAGTACCAGCCGTTCTACTATAATAAAGTAGAATGGCTAGTGACAAGTGAAGGGGGAGAGGGGGCTCGGGTGGCCAGGGCGCGAGTTGTCCGGACGCCATGGAAGAGACCTGTCAAAGTGGGCCAGTCTGGATGAAGTCCAGGGCCAAATTTTTGTCCCAGTCCAGCCCTGGATGGGGGAGAAGGAATGTAGCATTACATTACATTATCTCAATGCCAGCTTGTCCCCAGGTCTCCAGTCTCTTCTGGGCCATAATCTGTGGGTAGGAGGCCCGCCCACAGTCCCTTCCAAAACACACATTGACAGTGGGTTCTGTCACAGAGAGCAATAGTGCTCTAAGTTTTAGTAACAGAAGATACTAGGCAACATTAGCAGGAGCTGCCTGTGACCTAGAAATTAAGGAGGCTAGGTGACAATAGCCATCTGCGCCCTAGAAACAAAGGATGCTAGGCAAGCCCGCTGACAGCTGATAAATCATCGGTTGTTAAGCTCCTTAATAACCAGCTATTCTTCACACAGTAACCACCATAGTGATACAGACGCAAAGTGCAATATGTATATAAATTATAAACGGTGCTCTGGCTGCAGCTAAATGACTCCACCAATGGTGGATGTTCGAATTATTACAAAAAATATATAAAACTGTAGCCAGCGCCCCCCCCCCCCCTGCTTAAATACTGTCAATACGATCCAAGGCTATATCAATATATAAAGTGCAAACAGTCCATAATTGCAAGTATTAATCATTGCAATCCAATGTGTACTCCTTAAAGTGGATGTAAAGCCGCTCTCATCTTTTCTAAACTCCTGCCATAGTGCTGATCTATAAGGATATAGATGCCTCCTGCATGTATCCTTACCTGTCAAGTGTCAAATGTCTTCCCTCTGTCTGTTATAAGAACTGAAAAACTGCAGATTCTGTGGGTGGATCTGTTGTCTGGAGCTTGGTGGGTGGAGTCGTGAAGTCAGTAGACTCCCCGCCCTCCTCTACACTCCCCTTGTCAACATGCATTCTGTCCCGTGTATTCTTTACACTCAATTATGTTATGATCACCAACATCCAGTCAAAATCCAGAAAAGTAACCACATGACTTCAGAAAAGTAGTGGGGGTGGGAATTAAAAAATAATGCCTGTCTCCAGGCTAGTGCATGAGATATGTAAATAGCATGTCACTCACAGCAAGGGGGCAGAACGGACTGAGATTTTTCTCTGTAAGTCCGTTAATTCAAACACTAAGGCCGCATACACACGATTGAATTTATCTGCTGAAACCGGTCTGACGGACCGTTTCAGCAGACAAATCCGATCGTGTGTACGGGCGAGCAGACAGGTTTGTCCATCGGACAAATTTCAAAGCATGCTTTGAAATTTGTCCGCTACAAACCTGTCCGTCGGATCTGTCCGCTGGTTAGTACACTAACCAGCGGACAGAACTGTCCGCGCATGCGTCGAATGTATTCAACGCATGCGCGGAAGCATTTTATTTCTGGGTTTGGTGACGTGGCGGCGTCAACGTCACTGCCACACACCGTCGGACAAAAATCTGGAGGAGACATGTCCGCTGGAAACGGTCCGTCGGACATGTCCCTCCGTGTGTACGCGGCCTAAAAGAGGATTGCTCAGTGCTGGATTAACTCTGTGTGGCAAGACTGGGCACAGATGATAGGAAATCTTATACTGTACATTGTGACATCAAAAAAATAAAAAATTACATCCACTTTAATGTCCATATATCATTGCCTTCTTATCTCCAATCCATGCTTAACCACTTCAGCCCCGAAAGAATTGACCCCTTCTTGACCAGAGCATTTTTTTGCGATTCGGCACTGCGTCGCTTTAGCTGACAATTGCGGGGTCGTGCGACGTTATACGCAAACAAAATTTACGTTAATTTTTCTCCCACAAAGAGCTTTTTTTTGCGTTTTTTTTTTGCGCTATAAACAAAAAAAGAGCACCAATTTTTTTTAAAAAAGCAATATTTTTTACTTTTTGAAAAACCACTGCACAAATACTGTGTGACATAAAACATTGCAAGGATCAGCATTTTATTGTCTAGGGTCTTTGCTAAAAAATAAACAGTATATAATGTTTAAAGAGTTCTAAATAATTTTCTAGCAAAAAAAATAAAAATACATATTTAAACTTTTAAACAAAAAGTTCCAGAAAAAGCCTGGTCTTCAAGTGGTTAAGGGAGTAGAATAGTATATATGCAATTACTCAGAATCCGCTGATGTAAAAACTTGCCGACACGTTCTTCAAAAACACAGATGTCTGAGTTAGAATGTAAACCGAATGCCAAAATATCAATAAACAGAGCTGGGAAAGAAATCAAATTTTAATATATTTGCACATTTCTCATAAGGAGGCAACCGGTCTCTTAGAAATAACATTCACATGGCAAATTTTTGTATAAAATAAAGGTACATAATGTGCCTATGTAGGAAGTTTGGCAAACTGAGATATGGTACAAAAACCATTGAGTGAAACTTAGTCTATGTAACCCCTAACATCAAACTTTTCCTATTTGGTGCCTTTTGGTGCCTTTTGGTCTGTTAAAGCGGTTGTACACCCCTAAAAAAAGATCAATTACTTACTTTAGAACAGTGATGGTGAACCTTGGCACTCCAGGTGTTTTGGAACATTTCCTATGATGCCCATGCACTCTGCAGTGTACTAGAGCATCGTGGGAAATGTAGTTCTAAAACATCTGGGGTGCCAAGGTTCGCCATTACTGCCTTAGATCGAAGCCCCCGCAGAGGTCCTCTGACACGTCCTCTGTTACCACCATGATACCTGGAGTGACTTTCGGGTATTGCCGCTCCGGTGACTGGCCGGATCGGCGATGGCGTAATTCCCGCGCATGCACGCTGTTGTCTACGGTGCAGTAGACATCGGCGCATGCTTTTCTGCAAATATCTCCTTAAATATCTCCTTAACCATGTAGGTTAAGAAGATATTGCAAGCACCTACAGGTAAGCCTTAACTTTAAACCCCACTGAATCTGTGGAATGACTTGAAGACTGCAATCCACAAACAGTCACCATCAAATGTAACAGTTCTGCAAAGAAGAGTGGGCAAATATTGCAAAGTATAGATGTGCAAAGTTAGTAGAGACAAATCCCAACATACTAAAGGCTGGAATTAAAGCAACAGGTGGTCCAACAAAATACTTACACAAGGGGGGGATCCTTTTTTCAACTCAGGGATTCTTTTTATGAATTAAAACAATTCTGACATGTTGGTGTTATATCTCTCACTTGTATGTTATAAGTTGCACTAGTAAATACAGCTGGAAAAATCTGTGTCTGTCTTCAATTCCGGCTGCAAAGCAACAAAATGTGATTATTTTAACCACATGCCGACCAGCCCACGACCCTATACGTCAACAATAGGGATGAGCTCCGCGTTCGATATGAACGTACAGTATGTTTGACGAATTTCGAACAAAACGGGTCGTTCGCGCCAAATTCGAGTGATGTGCGTCCGCCCATAATACACTGCGGCGTTGCGCGCTGATGATTGGTCAAGCTTGCACCATGACCCTGCATGCTTGGCCAATCACAACGCGCAAAAAAAGAAGAACAATAATTGGCCAAAGCCAGGGTGGCTTTGGCCAATTATGGCTCAGGGGGTTTAGTACACGCCCCACACTATAAAAGGCTGCCTGCAAGGCGGCCTTGTGTAGTGTGTTGCGGCTTTGTTAAAGAGAAGATCAGTCAGACAGTTAGAGAGAGAGAGATAGATAGAGACACAGGGACAGATTCATAGAGCCATTATGCCGGCGTTCTAGGAGATGCGCGGCGTAAGTCTAAATCTGCGCATGCGTATTGATGCGCCGCATCCCCAAAACTATATACGCATGAAATCTACTTTTTTTGGACCGGCGTAATTTCGATAGACCGGCGTATCCGTCCGTGCAAAACTGCGCTAGACACACCATTGATTTGCTATTCAAATATGCAAATGAGGGAGTTACGGGGATCCACAAAAGTAAGTTGGTGCAGCGCAGGCTACGCGCTGTGCGCAACAGCTGCACGTCCTGTCTAAAATTAGACCATATAAAAGGTGGAATAAAATTAGACAATCCGTCAACATGTCAGCTAAAGCAACACTGTTAGTGAGGAGCTGAGCAGTCACACTTGCTGGACAACAAACTTTATGCCAACATGCCAGGGGCATCCTTGCTCATAGCTATACTACTGACTTTAGAGGAGCTAAGAAGGAGGAGGGCAGGGAGGAGGGCACGGGAGAGGATATACCGCACACGTATAGACCTCTTTGGCATGAGTGATTCTGAGGTGTATCACATCTTCAGATTCACCCCTCATGCCATCCTGGAATTAACCACAACCCTGCAGGAGGACATCACCAGCCCAACACACCACTCACATGCAGTGCAGCCACTGGTAAAGGTCCTGGCAACACTCCATTTCCTTGCCAGTGGCTTTTTTCAAAGAACAAGTGGAGTGGTGGCTGGGATGGCACAATCCTCCATGAGCAGATGTGTGCACCAGGTTATCCCTGAAATCCTCAGACGCATGGCCAACCAAATCATCAAACCAACCACTGAGGACCTGCGGCTGAAGGCAATGACAGATTTCTCCACGCACCGTGGGGGCCATTGATTGCACACATGTGGCACTCCAGCCCCCCCGTGAGACAGAGCACATATACCGCAATCGGAAGCATTGGCATTCCATCAACGTACAGGTGATAGTCGATGCCCAAGGCCTCATATGGCACGTTCGTGCCAAACACCCCGGATCCAGCCATGACAGCTACATATACAATCAGAGCCCCATCCCAATGGAATTTGAACAGAATGTATATGGGGACACCTGGCTGGTTGGTGAGTGACATGGGTGGCAGGCATGACTGTCCCCCCCCCATGATGCACACATCACAAGGGGCACATGCATGACTAACATCCTCCTGTCTTTTCCCTTCCAGGTGACTCTGCATATGCACTGGGACCCCATCTCATGACTCCAATCCGGAACCCCCAAACCCCAGGAGAGGAAAGATACAATGAAGCCCACGCCCAAACACGTGCAGTGGTGGAACGCACCTTTGGCCTCCTGAAGTCACGTTTCCGATGCCTGGATAAGTCTGGGGGGACCCTGTTGTATTCCCCAAACTTTGTGTGCCAGATCATCGGTGCATGTTGCATGCTGCACAACTTTGCAGTGAGAAAGGGCCTGCAGATTGACATACGTGATGACCTGACCCCCGAACCAGACAATCCCCCCCTAACCAAGGATACCCCGTCTTCTGAGGGAAGAGCAGCCAGGAGCCAGCTCACATTAGGCATCTTTGCACGTTAAACACATACATTAATCATGGCACAATGAGAATGCATGCATGCACACCACTGTGGTCCCTAGCACAGGCACATCACATCCTCATCAAATTGGATTGGCACAAGCCCACCATGCAGGACTTCTGAGCAGCAACGCCACGCCACGGCTCCAATTATGTCACTGTACATTCATACACCATTCACACGGACCTGGGGATCACTTCTCCCTGGTCCTGGGGACCCCTTCTCCACCACAAATGAGGGTGACACCCCTTTTCCAGCAGGAATGTAACCCCCACATTCCAAAATCATTCACAACATAAAAAATAAAAAAAATCGTCCAGCAAAAAAAAAAAAAAATTCCCAGCAAAAAAAAAAAAGTCCAGCACCAAAAAAAAAGGGGGAAACAAAATGAATGCCGCTGGCGTGACCCACGCCTGGGGCGCACACGGCCATGGCCCCGGCTCCTCAGGGGAGACTCATGGGGGGGGGGTAATCCGGGGAAGGAGGAGCAGCCCCTGGTCTCTGCCCACCTGGTGGTCTGCCCTCCAAGGCCACGGCAATTCTGTTCAGGCCAGCATTTAGTGTTGCCGTATTGGCCTGGATAGCCTGGGTGAGGGCCCTCACATCCTGCCCAACGTCTGCTGTAGTAGTCTGCAGTTCGTTTAGGCAGTTTGTAAGAGCCCGGGAGTGGCAGTCCAGGTCCACAAGCGTATCCTTTATGTAGGACAGGCTATCCTTCATCCTCACAAAGTCTGGCTGACCTGTCCCAGATGGTGGGTCTGAAGGGCCTGGTCCCTTCTGAGATTGACGGGCAGAACCTCGGCCACCCCCCTGGTCTTTGGTCTTCTGGGACGACTTCCTGCCTCCAGCTGATGCTTGTGGACGGGAAGAAGGGGAGGCCCTTGGGAGGGGAGCCCTGTTGGGGGAGGAGTGGGAGGGGCTACCCCTTATGAAGGGCTGGCTGCTGCCAGCCAGAGGGGAAGACTCCTCCAAAAATAACAATCCACTGGCTGACATGACCTCCTCCTCCAACTCAAACTCCTCCTCTTAAAACTCCTCCTCCTCAAACTCCTCCGAGGACTTCGGCCTTGTCTGGGGGTCCTCATCAGGCTGGTGTCCCAGGGATGGTGCAGTCAGGCCAGATGGCCCAGCACCCTCCTGAACATCTGTGGATGACACAAAACATTCACAGGTTGGAGGATCCACACACTTGCCACATATTCCCTTCCCCCCCACACATGCTACACACCAGATAGGAAAAAAAAAACCTTACCTGTCATCACGGGCTCCTGACTGGAGTCATAGCCAGGCAGGCCCTCCACTTGTTGCCTATTAAAGGTCTGGGCCACCACACGCTCATCCGCTGTCAGCCTAACAGGGCATGGTGGGCCCCCTCCAGTGCCCCTGGCATGTGCTGCCATTTTGGCCAGCTTCTTTCGGACCAGACGCCGAAGATCATTGATCTTCTTGACGATCCCCTCGCGTGTCCGGGTCTCCCCCCCCCAATGAATTTACCTGGTCGGTAATGTTCTGCAAAATCTCCTTCTTCCTGGCCGGGGTGGTGTTGGCACTCTCTGGGCCGTGCAGGAAATGCCCATATTGGGTAAGGGCCCGGGCAATAATTTTTTTTCCCCCAAAGTAAAATTGCTCTTGGGCTTCCTCTCAGTCATATTCATACAACAACTCTCTCCCAAACCATCACCAAAAATCACTCACAAAAACAAGCAGGAAAAATCAAGCAACAAAACAAACAAACAAAATCTATCAACCAAAAAGTCTCAAAACACTAGATCAAACAGTCAACAAATATCACAAAGACAAGTCACAACGCAACAAACGCGAACACACAACAGAACAAAAGCACCTTGCTGTATAGGAAGGGATACAAAGGGATGTAATTTTGCAAACGAAGTGCATTTGTGTCTGTCTATTTAAGCTCTCTGCGTAGTTCACTAAGTTGCCCGGGTCCACTTCCAATTTCACTGATTGCGCCGTTCCCGAGTTGTGAGCATGCGCAGAGAGGTGCTGACCATGGTCTGCTTCATGTGCGCATGCGCGATGCAGCCGGCCCTTCATTTGCATGGGGTCACGGCTCATTTCAATGAAACACGCCCATGTTCTTCCCAATTTGAATTACTCCGCCTTACGCCTCGGAATTTACGTTACACCGGCGCAAATTTCTGCCCAAATACTACGAGGATACGGTGATTGCGCCTCTACATTGCGCCGGTCTAACGTAAAGGAGGTGCGCTACTCCGGTCAAAATATGAGCCAATGTACGTGAATCTGGCCCACAGTGTCTTTTCTACTAGATAGATAGATAGATAGATAGATAGATAGATAGATAGATAGATAGATAGATAGATAGATAGATAGATAGAGCAGAAAGGCGTGTTAGTGGACGTGGGCTATTTAATTGCACATAAACGCAGTCGCTCTTACTGCACGTTTGCTGTGTTTTTGCCCATAAACGCAGTTGCTGTTAGTGCACGTTTGCTGTTTAATAGCACCTAAACGCATTAGCTGTTACTGCACGTTTGCTGTTTAATAGCATCTAAACGCAGTTGCTGTAACTGCACGTTTGCTGTTTAATAGCACCTAAACGCATTTGCTGTTACTGCACGTTTGTTGTTTGATAGCACCTAAAGGCAGTTGCTGTAACTGCACGTGTGCTGTTTAATAGCACCTAAACGCATTAGCCGTTACTGCATGTTTGCTGTTTAATAGCACCTAAACGCAGTTGGTGTAACTGCACGTTTGCTGTTTAATAGCACCTAAACGCATTAGCTGTTACTGCATGTTTGCTGTTTAATAGCACCTAAACGCAGTTGGTGTAACTGCACGTTTGCTGTTTGATAGCACCTAAATGCATTAGCTGTCACATGTCACATGTCGCATGTCACTGTCGTCAGCGCCCCCTGCTTCTCATTTTTAATGTGCCATGTCATTTTGCTTAGGGCCCCAGGGAGGTCAGGATCGGCACTGGGTCTTGTAATGACCTGGGGGGAGTGGTGGTGGGGAAACTCATGCAATTTTTTTCAATGATGTGTATCCATATTGCAGGGACCAAACATTACATTAAAGCCGCAAGCAGTATTACATTACTTTTTTTCTGAGAGTAATCTCATGTTGTGCAGGGACATTTCTAAACACGTGCCACTACTATAGACACCCAGCAGGTACGATATTTAAAGGAATTTTTCATTTTTTTTCACTTTAAGCATCATTAAAATCGCTGCTCCAGAAAAAACAACCGTTTTTAAAACTTTTTTTTTCATTGATACATGTTCCCTGGGGCAAGACCCGGGTTCTGAAAGACGTTTTCCAACATTAAATTGAATATTGGTCTTTAACCACTTGCCTACTGTGCACCTACACCCCCTTCCTGCCCAGACCAAATTTTAGCTTCCGGCACTGCGTCGCTTTAACTGACAATTGCGCGGTCGTGCGATGTGGTTCCCAAACAAAATTGTCGTCCTTTTTTTGGTGCTATTTGATCGCCCGTGCGGTTTTTATTTTTTGCGCTATAAACAAAAAAATAGCGACAATTTTGAAAAAAGACACAACATTTTTTGCTTTCTGCTATAATAAATATCCCATAAAAAAAAAAAAAAAATTGACCTCAGTTTAGGACGATACGTATTCTTCTACATATTTTTGGTAAAAAAAAATTAAAAATAAAATCGCAATAACCGTATAGTGACTGGTTTGCGCAAAAGTTATATTGCCTACAAAATAGGGGACATAATTATGATTTTTTTATTTTATATTTTTTTTACTAGGAATGGCGACGATCTGCGTTTTTTTTTTCCGGGATTGCGACATTATAGCCAACACATCGGACACTTTTGACACATTTTTGGGACCATTCACATTTATACAGTGAACAATGCTATAAATATGCATTGATAACTGTATAAATGTAACTGGCAGGGAAGGGGTTAACCACTAGGGGGCGGGGAAGGGGTTAAATGTGTATCCTAGGTGTGTTCTTACTGTAGGGGGAGGGGGGGTGACTGGGGGAGGTGACCGATTGTGTCCCTATGTACAAGGGACACAATCGATCTCCTCTCTCCCTGACAGGGACGTGCAGTTCTGTGTTTACACACAGAGCTGCACGTCCCAGCTCAGTTACACAGAAATCGCGGGTGGCCGGCGGCCATCGCGGCCGCCGGGCACGCGCACAGTGTTGTTAGTAACCCGACGGGTGCGCGTGCGCGGCGCCGGCGGCGCGCGCGCGCCACCTAGTGGCCTAAATTGACATCACGTCATATGACGTGATGTCAGGATAATTGAGTATCCCGCCCGCCGTCATTTCACGGTGGGCGGGTATTAAGTGGTTAAAATGATAGTTTTTGAATTCGAACATTCGAGTCCCATAGACTTCAATGGGGTTCTAAATGTTCGCGTGAACCCGCAGTCTGTTCGAACGTTCTGGTGCGAACCGAACGCGGCTATGTTCGGCTCATCCCTAGTCAACAAAATGGCTTGGCTAGGCATATGAGTGTACAGGTATGTCCCCCTTAACCACTTTCCCACCGCGCCATAAGCATTTTACTGCTACGGCGCGGCGGGGTTATCTCGGGACGACGTCCCTGGGACGTCGTCCTTGACTTCCGCGATTGCGCGTCCCCTGGGACGCGCTCACGAAAGTGTCCGTGCTCGCCGGGTCTAGAAGACCCGGCGCATCACGGATCACGGTAAATTGCCGCTGATCGCGGCCGTTTACCACGTGATCGCGCCGTCAAATGACGGCGCGATCACTTGTAAACAAACCGGCGTCATTTGATGACGCCGGTTCCTCCCTCTCCTCCCTCTCCGCTCTGTACAGTGTGCGAGGAGAGGGGGGGGGGAGCGGGGTGTCAGCAGCTGAGCTGTGGCTGGATCTGTGACAAATGCAGTCACAGATCCAGCCATCCCTCAAAACATCCCAGCTCTGCCATCCCCCCAGTACCCTGCAATCCCCAGTACCCTGCAATCCCCAGTACCCAACAATACTCAGCAATCCCCCAGTACCCAACAATCCCCCAGTACTCAACAATCCCCCAGTACTCAACAATACCCCAGTACTCAACAATACCCCAGTACTCAACAATACCCCAATACTCGGCAATACCCCAATACTCGGCAATACCCCAATACTCGGCAATACCCCAGTACTCGGCAATACCCCAGTACTCGGAAATACCCCAATACTCGGCAATACCCCAATACTCGGCAATACCCCAATACTCCAGTACTCAACGATACCCCAGTACTCGGCAATACCCCAGTACTCGGCAATACCCCAATACTCGGCAATACCCCAATACTCCAGTACTCAACGATACCCCAGTACTCGGCAATACCCCAGTACTCCAGTACTCGGCAATACCCCAATACTCGGCAATACCCCAATACTCGGCAATACCCCAATACCCTGCATGATACTTTGCAATACCCCAATACTCTGCAATACCGCCTATGGGGATTTTTAGGTAGCAAAGTTTGGCGCCATTCCATGAGCGTGCGCAATTTTGAAGGGTGACATGTTGGGTATCTATTTACTCGGCGTAACTTCATCTTTCACATTATGAAAAAAAATTGGGCTAACTTTACTGTTTTGTTTTAAGCACAAAACAGTTTTTTAAAAAACACGCGTTCAATACATTTCTGCGAAAATACCGTGCGAGATAAAAAGTTGTAACGGCCGCCATTGTATTCTCTAGGGTCTTTGCTAAAAAAGCATATATATAATGTTTTGGGGTTCTATGTAATTTTCTAGCAAATAAATGATGATTTTTCCATGTAGGAGAGAAATGTCAGAATTGGTCTGGGTGTTCCAGAACGCCTGATGGTGCTCCCTGCATGTTGGGCCTCTGTATGTGGCCACGCTGTGTAAAAGTCTCACACATGGGGTATCGCCATACTCGGGAGGAATGGCAGAATGTGTTTTGGGGTGTAATTTGTGGTATGCATATGCTGTGTGTGAGAAATAACCCGCTAATATGACAGAAACAAGATTTTTTTTTTTTTTTTTTACAGAATTTTCAGTCGTTTTTCTTTTATAGCGCAAAAAATAAAAAACCCAGAGGTGATCAAATACCACCAAAAGAAAGCTCTATTTGTGTGAAAAAAAGGACAACAATTTCAAATGGGTAGAATGTTGTATGACTGAGTAATTGTCATTCAAACTGTGAGAGCACCGAAAGCTGAAAATTGGTCTGGTTAGGAAGGGTGTTTAAGTGCCCAGTGGTCAAGTGGTTAAGATGCGGTATTGTGGGCGCGCACGCCCGCCGCAAGTTCCGTGAGTCCGACTGTGGGTCCGGCGGACTCGATGCCTCCGGGGATACCCGCGATCGTCTCACATAGAGGAAGAACGGGGAAATGCTGATGTAAACAAGCATTTCCCCATTCTTCCTAGTGACAGGACACTGATCACAGCTCCCTGTGATTGGGAGCAGTGATCAGTGTTGTTTCACACGTAGCCCACCCCCCACAGTCAGAACACATCCCTAGGACACACTTAACCCCTTCAGCGCCCCTACTGGTTAACCCCTTCCCTGCCAGTGTCATTTTTACAGTAATCAATGCATTTTTATAGCACTGATCACTGTATAAATGACAATGGTCCCAAAATGGCATCAAAAGTGTCCGTTGTGTCCGCCATAATGTCACAGTCATGATAAAAATCTCTGATCGCCGACCATTACTAGTAAAAAATAAAATATTCATAAAAATGCCATAAAACTATTCCCTATTTTGTAGACGCTATAACTTTTGCGCAAACCAAAAATATGTAGAAGAATACGTATCAGTCTAAACTGAGGAAAAACATTGTTTTAAATTTTATTATACATTTTTGGGGGATATTTATTATAGCAAAAAGGTAATAATATTGCTTTTGTTTTCAAAATTTTTGCTCTCTTTTCGTTTATAGTGCAAAAAATAAAAAAACGTGCAGAGGTGATCAAATACCACCAAAAGAAAGCTCTATTTGTGGGGAAAAAAAGGATGCCACGTCTCACTACCGCGTAATTGTCAGTTAAAGCGACGCAGTGCCATATCGAAAACAGTGCTCCGGTCTTTGGGCAGCCAAATGGTCTGGGGATGAAGTGGTTAAGGAGGGTGATTATTTTCTATACCCGATGGCCCGGATTCACATACCTGGGTGCATCTTTGTGCGGGCGTAGCGTATCTTCTTTACGCTACGCCGGTGCAACGTTGAGAGGCAAGCATGGAATTCACAAAGCAAATGCTCTCAATGTTGCGCCGGCATAGCGTATAGTTGTCGGCGTACCCCAACGTAAGTCAAAGTAGGTGGAAGTGGGCGTGATATATTTAAATGAAGCGTGACCCCATGCAAATGATGGGCTGAGCTTCAAAAAACGAACTGCGCATTCATCGTATCTTGGACGCATCCCTGGGCAGCACAGTGGTCCAGTGAGTAGCACTTTCGCCTAGCAGCAAAAGGGTCGCTGGTTCGAATCCCAACCACGACACCATCTGCTTGGAGTTTGCATGTTCTCCCTGTGTCTGCGTGGGTTTCCTCCGGGTACTCCGGTTTCCTCCCACACTCCAAAAGACATGCTGGTAGGTAAATTGGATCGTCCAAAAAAAAAAAAAAAAATTGACCCAGTATATATGTATATATGTATATATGTGTGTATGACTGTGTGTCCATAGCGTTTCATGATCCTACGGGGTAAAAATGACCGCACCAGCCAAGCAGACACTGGCTGGAAAAAGCGCCCAGAGGCGATTCAGTTCGCATGCGTTGCGCTATACAAGTCATTCATTCATTCATTCATTCATGAGCACAGTCACGTCAAAATAGCTGCCTAAGATACGTCAAAACACTGCCTACGGCGTAAACGTAACCTACGCCCAGCCCTATTCACGTACTACGTAAACAATGTAAAATTCGACGGCGTCCGTTCCCTGGTCCATACCTTTGCATGGGTTGCGCCTCCTATATGGGGAATAACTTTACGCCGGACGTAAGCCTTACGCAAATCGTTTACATGCGCCGGGCACAAGTTCGTTTGTGAATCGGTGTATCTTACTCATTAGCATATTTAAAATGGGAACGCCGGATGCGTCCAGCGTAACTATGCGCCCACGATGGCAAGTTACGTCGGGCGGCTGAAGCCTATTTTTCCGACGTATCTACCTTGGGGAATCGGCGCAGAGATACGACGGCGCACATTTGTACTTACGGCGACGTATCTCGCGATATGTCGGTGTAAGTCCGACGTGAATCCGGCTGGAAGTATTTAACTGGACTTAACGGTTCACGACCGAGAACCTCGGCAGAATCCAGCGAGAAGCTCGCTGGGATCCATATTCTGCCGAGATACTCGGTCGTGTGTACGTTTTCGCCGAGCGTCCCGTCGAGAAAGCCGTCGAGCCAAAATAGAGAGCAGGTTCTATTTGAAATCGTCGACCAAACCGTCGGGGAAAGGCGTCGAGCCATGGTTCTCGATGGGCCATCAATGGCCCATCGAGAACCATGGCTCGACGCCTTTCCCCGACGGCTTGGTCGACGATTTCGACGGCCGGGCGAGAACCTCGACTGGCGGAACGATGTGTATTGCCCGTCGAGGTTCTCGTACGTGAGTACGCGGCCTTACACAAATAAAAACATTCAGAAAATGCTTTTTGTATCTTTGCAGAATTTCATTGCGACCTTTACTCCCAACTGAATAGGACTGAGAATGATGCAAGGATTTTATGAATTCAAGTCAGCAGAAAATAAACAGTTCCTTTAATAGCATGGCATACTATTAAACACCCTTCAACACAAAGCCCATAAAAGATTTTTCTCCTCCTCTCTTGATTCATAACTGTTGTTACAGATACAAGGTTAATGGCTCTCTCTCAAATTCATTTTTGGACCTATGAAAGTTCATTTGCATGTCTGCAATTAAGGATGAATTGATCAGTCACTAATTAATGCCGTGCTATTACACATTTTAATTTGTAGATTATGCAGATGTGAGTCTTTGCACATTTTTAATTCATATATTATACAAGCCCAAATGTTTACTATGCCCTTTTTAATCTCCTTGCACTAGTGTAGCCGTTACTCACCACTGATGGATTGGTCGCTTGGCTCAGAGGTCTATGTCATCATGTACTTGTTTGGTGAGTGCTTTCCCATTATCATAATGAGTTACAGATACTTGTCTGTCACACTCTTTTCAAACAATGCAAAGAGTTTCATTTAACTCTGTAAATAATTGTGTGATTTCTTCCTATCATATGTTGGATACATTTTCAAGTGTGTGTTTCCTTCCAAGAAGAACTCTGCAATTACATCCATTATTTTAGTAGAATTGTTTTTCATATGGTTTAATAGCACGTAAGAGTCGGTTCACACTGGGGCGACTTGGGATCCGACTTGAAGTCGTCTCAAGTCGTCTCAAGTCGCGCTGTCCAGAAAAGCAATGTAAGTGAATGGGAGCGGTGTTAATACACACTACTCATGTCGCTCCGACTTCAGAAGAGGTTCCTGTACTACTTCAATCAGACTTCTAGGCGATTTGTACCCATTAATTTCAATGGAAGTCGCTTCCAAGTCTGATCACTGTTTTAATTGAAGCTACTTTCCAACAAGATAACATACATTTCTCAGGCAAACCCCTCCCTCCCCTTCCCTCTCCCAGAGCTGATTGTTGTTTTATTGGCCACTGGAATGTCTCCTGACCTGAAAAGGACTTCAAGTCGTGTTGTAAATCGCCCCGGATCGCCCTGTGGTTCATGCTCAAGTCGTGTTGAAGTTGCTTCTGAAAGTCGTGCTGGAAGTCGTGTCGCCCCAGTGTGAACCGACTCTAAATCTTAACGGGTTGTAAAGGTTTGTCTTTTTTTTCTAAATAGGTTCCTTTTAGGCTCCATGCACACTGAAGCTGATAAAAGCTATAAAAAAACGCCAGTAGCTTTGCAGGGAGCCTTGCAATGTTTTTTAGCGTTTTTGCGTGTAGCTTTTATCAGCTATTTTTTTTTTCAATGGATACAAAAATGCAAAAAAACTCTAACTCGATACACCCGAGTCCTCCTGCAGGCTGAGACAGTGACTACTTCACCACCAGGACCCCCAGACTTGAACTTCTCCTCGGTGGAGGATTGTGGTGATGCTCCTCTCTCTGCCATAAGAGTAGATGGGGATAGGTACTCTCTACACTACAGTTAAAGTGACCCATCCGGGCGGCTTCTGAAGATGGCGGACGTGTAGAGGAAGAGCTCCGGTCCCCGTTCCGCACAAAGCCGCCCCCGTACAGCATCTGTAGCTGCCATAGCTCCGGGAGCGATCCCAGCACCTACCCGAACGTCCCCTAACACCCTATGGGCAAGATCGGCTTCCAGAAAGCCGGGTACAGAGGTTTCGCCCCGCCACCACCCACAAAGATGGATCGTAACATGGAGCGTTTCCTGTATAGGCCGCAATCCCCGGCCTTGATTAACCCGACGGTCCCGTCGGATCGTGCCAAATCCAGTCCGGAGGCGCTGACAACCCCGCCGGCGGATAACGGATCCCAGCACAATGGATCCCAGCATGCCCTGTCACCAAGCAGCAAGGACGTGGTCACGGTGGACGTTTTGGATCATAAGCTGCAGAATCTCCTACAGAACCTGACCCATAACATCACCAAAGAGGTGGGTAAAATTACTCAGGAGCTCAGGTGGGAAATTGATCAATTGGGTGAGCGCACATGCTTGAAACTAAATTTGATGAACTGACCTAATATGTACATGTGCTGGAGGAAGATAACGCGGCCATGAAACATACCCTGTCCCAACTCCAATTACAGCAGGAGGACTTGGAGAACAGAGAAAGGCGCCAGAACCTTAGGATAAGGGGGATACCTGAGACGGTTACTGATAAGGAACTGCGTCCATACCTACTGGGCCTGTTTGTTACCCTAGCGCCCCATATACCGGACATTGACTGGCGTCTGGACAGGGCACATAGGTCCTTGGCCCCTAAACCCCCTGCAGGATCCAACCCCAGGGATGTTGTGGTACGATTTCATTTTTATGAGAGCAAAGAAGCCCTCTCTGTGGCGACCCCCAACAAAACTCGTATTGACTTTAAACAGGCCAGGATACAGATCTTCAATGATCTTTCCCCTATCACTCTGGCAAAAAGACGCAGCTTTCGTCCTGTCACCACTCATCTGCAGAATCACCAGGTCCCCTACCATTGGGGGTTCCCTTTCCGCCTATCTGTCCTGAAAGATGGGGTCCAACATTCCCTGAGGGACCTCTATGAAAGTGACGCGTTCACACGCAGTCTGGGGCTCCCCCCCCCCGTCCCTGAAGAGGACCTTCAACTACCTATGCCGAATCCTAGGCCTTTGATGACACCAGCCAAGATCTGGACCCCTGTTCATCGCAAATCGAGGAAGGTGTATTCCACACCTCAGAGGGCCGACCACTCCAGGTTCCAAACTTGAAGATTACCCCTTCTGTGCTGGCTCCAGCGATCCTCCTTTATCCCTCACCTTGTGGTGTAGGCTGAGGCTTATCCTGAGTCCATCAGGACTTACGGTCCCATGCTACTCACCTTGATGTCGTTATTTGACCCTACTGTTGATTACCCCTATTTGACACTGGCCCTGTCCTCCACATCCCCTGTTTTTTCCCTTTCCTTTTTGACTCACATCACTGCCCCCCAAGGTGGACTGTCCTTCGGGTGTCTCATCTGCTTTTCTGATGCAAATCGGTGTAGACTACTCCTACAAGTGCGGCAGGCACTCGCTCATCCTCGGCCTTCGTGTGTCAAAATGCCCCTCACCCCACGCTGCGGCCTGGGTTCCCTGAGGTTTTTTTATCCTCAGGGCTATCTGGAAAAATGTGTTTTGAACTGTTATTTTTGTTTCATGTGTTTTATTTGTTGTTTTTTTTCTCTTTTTTTTTGTTCTTTCTATTTCTTTTTTTGGTCTTTTTTTTGACCCTCCACTGCTACCCAATGTGTTCTATGTTACTCTTGTCCGAATTGTGTGCATGCTTAACGCTGTTTTTTTCGCACCATGGTTGTTTTTTGGTACTGTATGTAACCAAGCCTGTATTGTTGAATGATATGCAATGGCTCTGAAGGTTTACTCGTGCAATGTTAAAGGTTTGAATTCCATCGGAAAAAGATGGCAGGCTCTGAAGGAATTTAAATCTTCGGGTGCGGAGGTGATTATGGTGCAGGAGACTCATTTTAAGCCTGGGGGATCCTTTAAATTTGCTTCCAAACAATTTCCCACGGCATTTGTGGCTTCCGATCCCTCTGGTAAGGCGGGAGTAGCAATTCTTTTTAAAAGATCGTGCCCGATCCGTGTTATTTCCTCACATTTAGACCCTAAGTGCCGATATGTTCTCCTGGACTGTAGTCACCTGGACACCCAGCTTACTTTAGTAAACATATATGCCCCCAATGTGGGCCAAATCGGGTTTCTTTCAGAAGTTCTTGAGAAACTCCAAACACTTTCCCATCCCTTTATGATTCTAGGGGGGGATTTTAATGTCTGCATGTCCCCGACTAGGGACAGACAGGCCTTGTTTCGGGACACTCCTAGTAATGCTGCCCAGAAGCTATCCGCATCATTCCGCAAACTGACCAGGTCTCATAATCTTTTTGATACCTGGAGAGTGAAACACCCTGTACAGAGGGGGCTCACCTTTTATTCCCCACCTCATAAGCTTTACTCTAGGCTAGACCATTTCTTTGTAACAGCCCCCTTGCTTCCATACGTGGTCTCATCTGAGATTAACCCGATCACATGGTCAGATCATGCCCCCATTAAACTCAATGTTGTTTTGTCAGCTCCTGCCCCCAGGACTTGCCACTGGCGTCTCAACGAGTCTCTGATTAAGGACCCGTTGATGCAAAACCAGTTGCAACACAAATTATCTGAATTTTTTCATCTCAATGTGGGATCGGTAGCAGAGGTTTCCACATTATGGGAAGCCCACAAGGCTTTTTTCAGAGGAGAATGTATATCCGCTAGTTCCTGTCTGAAAGGGACTCTATAAGACATAAGGATGAGCTTATAGCTCGACTTAGGGCTGCAGAGGCTCGTCTTCTTGACTCCCCTACGGTGGAATGGTTGAGGGTAGTGACATCTCTGCGGAACCGTATTAAGACTTTTAACCTGAATAAAATCTCCAAATCTATGTTATGGGCTAGACAGAAGTTCTATGAGTTTGCTAACAAACCGCATAAAATGTTAGTTAATAGACTAAAGCCACGCCCCTCTCTCTCGATCCCTGATCACTTGGTACAACCGGACGGCACCCCCACATATTGCCCTAAAGCTATGACTAATGTATTCAGTAATTTTTATGAGAAATTATATAATTGCTTGAGAGAGGAGCAATCTACCCAATTCTCTCAGGCCCTTTTTGATGCCTTCATGTCCTCCCTAGCTTTGCCTAAGTTATCCAGTGAACACAACTTGACACTTAACGCCCCTGTCTCATTAGAGGAAATAGTGAAGGTAGTGAAGGACCTCCCGGCTCACAAGTCCCCTGGCCCAGATGGGCTACCATATGTCTACTACAAAGTATTCTCAGACACTCTGAGCCCTCATTTACAAACTTTATTTTCTTCACTGCTTAAGGGCACCGTCCCTCATGTTCCCTTCTTACATGCTTTCTTGACGCTCATCCCGAAACCTGGTAAGGACCCCTCATTGCCTGATAACTATCGTCCCATCGCACTCTTAAATTCTGATTATAAGATTTTTACTAAAATATTAGCTAACCGACTTTCTCCTCTTTTGACGGCCTTGATACATAGAGATCAGGTGGGCTTTGTCCCTACCAGACATGCTGGTGACAACACTAGGAGGACGGTGGACCTGATAGACTTACTGACTAGAACTAAGCAGCCGGCTATTGTCCTCAGCCTGGATGCACAGAAGGCTTTTGACCGCCTTAGTTGGCCTTTTATGTTTGCAGTCCTGGACAGGTACGGTTTCTCGGGCCCTTTCATTAAAGCATTACGAGCCATTTATTCTACCCCCACATCTCAGGTTCAGCTGTCCTCATGTCTGTCTCGGAGGTTCCCCCTTTCTAATGGTACCAGGCAGGGGTGCCCTTTGTCGCCTCTGCTGTTTATTTTATGTCTAGAACCCTTGGATGCGGCTATCCGACAGCATCCAGATATACAGGGGGTTCCGCTGATACAGAGGGACTATAAGCTTTCACTTTTCGCTGACGACATCCTCTTGACCCTTACTCACCCTTCTACCACCTTGCCCGCTTTGCACGATGTCCTCTCTGTGTTTGGTGATCTGTCAGGTTTTAAGATTAATCAGTCAAAAACTGAGGCTTTACCGATCAACTTATCTGCTGACTTGCTCCAATCCCTTCAAAATCAGTATAATTACCACTGGTGTTCCTCTTCGCTGAAATACCTAGGTGTGCAAATTTCCCCATCATATTCCACCCTATATCAGGCCAATTTTCCCCCTGTTTTAGCAGAAATAACACGCCTTTTGAGTTCATGGACCTCCCTCCCGATTTCTCTCTTAGGCAGGATCAACGTTCTTAAGATGTCAATACTCCCAAAACTGTTGTTCTTTTTGAGACCCTACCTGTGTCGGTCCCGATGTCACAGCTGAAACTTCTCCAGAGGCGGTTCCTCAAATTCATTTGGAATAACGCGTCCCATAGGATTGCACAATCTGTAGTATATGCCCTTAAACACAGGCACCGGATGTTATCAAATATTACTATGCCTCACACCTCCATGTATTAACTTCCTGGTCTCTCGGAAAGCTCCTTCCAGGTGGGCGGAGATAGAGATGGGGATCACTGCCCCGGTACATCCATGTTATATGCTTTGGCTTTCTTCAGCTAAATTTATGCCCCAACTTAGATCTTTGTGTCTCGCCCCGATGCTATTTACCCTGACTATCTGGAGGAGGTTTGTGGAGCGGTTCTCCCTCTCCTCCAGATGCTCCCCCCTAATGAACGTTCTTTTTAACCCAGACATCCTCGATAGTTTGTCATTTGAAAGAATGGGCCCTTGGACTCAAGCCGGGATCTTTCAGCTGCGACATTTGGTCCACCCAGTTACTCGTGCTCTTTTGTCATTCTCAGAGCTCAAAACAAAATATGATCTCCCATCCTGCCTACAGTATCCATACCTACAATTTAAGCATTTTTTCCTTTCCTCCTTCCCCTCACTTTCGCTAGAGAGGCCCACGAACTTCAAGCGCCTGTGTGTAGCTGGCCCCTATGAGCCTAAACAAATCTCATCCATTTACAAGATTTTACACAAATCTCCTCCTCTGTCAGATGCTTTGCATAAATATATGCACAAATGGTCCTCCATTTTACAGCATCCGATCTCATTGCTGGATTGGGGGAAGATTTGGGCTAAAACGTCCAAAATGTCACGCTGTGTGATACAGAGAGAAACTGCCTTTAAGATTTTGATGTTCTGGTATAGGACCCCTGACTTATTACATGCTCGTGACCCCACACTTTCCAATCTTTGCTGGAGATGTCAGGAGTCTGTGGGTTCCCTTTTTCATATTTTCTGGGAATGTCCCCTCATTAGGCCTTTATGGATACAGGTACAGGAGCTTTTACAGAAATTACTACCTTACTCTATACCCCTAAAGCCTATACACTTTCTTTTAGGTTTGCCCCTTGCAGATATTCCTAAATCGTCACAGAAACTTATGTCCTTTATTCTCTTAGCTGCCAGGAGGGCCATCCCTAGGCTATGGCTCTCCACTTCACCCCCCACCCTCCATCAAGTCCTCGCGATTCTAGCAGACACACGCCGGATGGAACACCTAACTGCCAAAGTTGAAGACACTTTACATCTTTTTGATAAAATATGGAATGTCTGGGATGATTCTGAATTCTCATCAGACTCCCTATCTGAACCTCCCCACGGTACTTGATTCCCATGGTGCTTTTGTTTTGTTCTGTTTTATTTGACTATGCTTGATTTTATGCCCTTGTCTGCTTACTTGCTTATCGGCATATGTGTTACTGTTTATATTTTGTCCATATCTTTAAACTACTACTTCAGGTGTGGATCTAGTTCAATTTTCCAGGTTATGCATGTACCGGTCTGCAGTTAATACATGAAGCCTTGATGGGTACTGGTCATACATGACTTAGTTGATCCCTGCTTGAAATTGCTGATTTATATGAGATATGATTAGCTATGTTTAACTGCTCATTGAATGTACTTTTCTTTCTGTCGGACGATATATTTTGTTTCTGAAAATCTTTCATAAATAAACAATTAAAAAAAAAAAAACTCTAACTCTGGCGTTTATCTGCGTTTTCTGCGTTTTGCGTTTTTTCCCGCCGAAAAACGGCACATTTAAACTCAAATTTCGGGCGTTCAGAATAAACTCCAAAGCTCATTAACACTAAAAAACGCCCAGGTGTGCATGGGCACATAGGCTAACATAGAATTCAGTTTATGGGCTTTAAAAAAAAAAAGCCAAAACGCCAATAAACTGCAGTTTATCAGCTTCAGGGTGCATGGAGCCTTAAGCTCGTGCATTGTTGGTTCACTTACCTTTTCCTTCAATTTCCCTTCTAAATTTTTTTTTCTTTGTTTGAATTTATCACTTTCTGTTTCTCCTAAGTAAACTTTCCACCATCATCCGAGCGGGGGAAAGTCATTTAGAACAGCTTACTGAGGAGAATCAGGAAGTGAGAAATTCAGACAAAGAAAAAAAACACTTAGAAGGAAAATTGAAGGACAAGGTAAGTGAACCAACAATGCACCAGCTCAAAGGAACATATTTAGAAAATAAAAAAAAACAACCTTTACAACCCCTTTAACCACTTAAGACCCAGACCAATATGCAGGTAAAGGACCTTGCCCCTTTTTGCGATTCGGCACTGCGTCGCTTTAACTGACAATTGCGCGGTCGTGCGACTCGGCTCCAAAACAAAATTAGCGTCCTTTTTTTCCCACAAATAGAGCTTTCTTTTGGTGGTATTTGATCACCTCTGCGATTTTTATTTTTTGCGCTATAAACAAAAATAGAGCGACAATTTTGAAAAAAAAACATTTTTTTTTTACTTTTTGCTATAATAAATATCCCCAAAAATATATAAAAAACATTTTTTTCCCCTCAGTTTAGGCTGATACGAATTCTTCTACCTATTTTTGGTAAAAAAAATCACAATAAGCATTTATCAGTTGGTTTGCGCAAAATTTATAGCGTTTACAAAATAGGGGATAGTTTTATTGCATTTTTATTATTATTTTATTTTTTACTACTAATGGTGGGGATCAGCGATTTTTTCATGACTGCGACATTATGGCGGACACTTCGGACAATTTTGACACATTTTTGGGACCATTGTCATTTTCACAGAAAAAAATTCATTTAAAATGCATTGTTTATTGTGAAAATGACATTTGCAGTTTAGGAGTTAACCACTAGGTGGCGCTGAAGGGGTTATGTGTGACCTCATATGTGTTTCTAACTGTAGGGGGGTGTGGCTGTAGGTGTGACATCATCGATTGTGTGTCCCTATAAAAAAGATCACACGATCGATGACCCGCCACAGTGAAGAAAGGGGAAGCCGTGTTTACACACAGCTCTCCCCGTTTTTCCCGGTCCCGGAGCTCCGGACCGGGTCGCGGGAGCGTGCCCGCGACCCACGGCTGGGTACTAGCACAGGACGTACCTGTACGTGCATGTGCCCAGCCGTGCCATTCTGCTGACGTATATGTGTAGGAGGCGGTCCTTAAGTGGTTAAGGACCCCCTACCGACTATATACCTCGGCAGAATGGCACGGCTGGGCACATGCACGTACAGGTATGTCGCCTTTGAGAGCCCAGCCGTGGGTCGTGGGCGCGCGCATGTGACCGGGTCCGAGACTCCGTGACCACGAGACCCGCAGACCCGATCACCTAGTGGTTTACCACTTCACTGCCATTGGAAAAAATATTAAAAAATAAAAAATATATATAGTTGCGCTAAATCCTATTTTGTTCACTGTTAGTTTGCAGGTTAGTTGCTGCTTATCACAATAGCTTCTGGCTATTCTTATTTATTTTATTTGTATCTTAGCGCAGTTGTTTTCCAATTTTTTCCATACTTTACTGCCATTGTCATTTTCACAGTAATCAGTGCATTTTTATAGCACTTTTCACTGTGAAAATGACAATGGTCCCAAAAATTTGTCAAAAGTGTCCGATGTGTCCGCCATAATGTCGCAGTCATGAAAAAAATCGCTGATCGCTGCCATTACTAGTAAAAAAAAAAATATTAATAAAAATGCCATAAAACAATCACCTAATTTGTAAACGGTATAACTTTTGCACAAACCAATCAATAAACGCTTATGGCGATTTTTTGTACCAAAAATATGTAGAAGAATACGTATCAGCCTAAACTGAGGAAAAAAAATATATATATATATTTTTGGGGGATATTTATTATAACAACAAGTAAAAAATATTGAATTTTTTTCAAAATTGTCGCTCTATTCTTGCGAAAAAAATAAAAACCCGCAAAGGTGATCAAACACCACCAAAAGAAAGCTCAATTTGTGGGAAAAAAAGGACGCCAATTTTGTTTGGGAGCCACATCACATGACCGCGCAATTGTCAGTTAAAGGGACGCAGTGCCGAATCGCAAAAACTGGCCAGGTCCTTTACCGGCATAATGGTCCGGGTCTTAAGTGGTTAATAGCACATAAATCGTAATCAGTGAGTTCAGAAAGAATTTGCAAAAAAAAAAAGCCCATTGGTGTTTTTTTTGGCAGAGGCGTCTGTTGTCATATGTTGGGTACAGTGAGATAATGTCATACGGGCCACCTGGGTCTTTAGAAGCCTTCTAGAGACCTAGCTAGCATGTATGACATCATTGCACTATACCCAACATATGACAAAAGGCACCTCTGCCAATCAAACCACCAATGGGCTTTTTTGCAGACTTGTTGTCACAACCTGAATGACCTGCTTGGAAAAAGAAGAAATGACTGCACATCAAAAGGTTCCAACATAGCGTCCTTTTGTGTGACAAAACACGTTGGTGGAGTGACGTGCTGACGTCACCGCGCTTTCCACGTTCCGCCTTTCACGGGCGTGTTTTTTTGCTTTTTATATTTGCTGGCCCGCTTCTGTTTGTTCTTATTACACTTTGATT
The DNA here is from genome assembly GCA_029574335.1 of Rana kukunoris. Taxonomy (NCBI): domain Eukaryota; kingdom Metazoa; phylum Chordata; class Amphibia; order Anura; family Ranidae; genus Rana; species Rana kukunoris. Next base: position 28,250,467 of record CM056049.1, on the reverse strand, counting down.
CTGATGCCAATACAGACCTCTATTTTTTATTGAATACATCATCGTCTGGTTTAACTTGATAATACCTTGGTATATTGAGGACCTGTCATATGGGGTTTTCGGTATACAATTTTTTTGGCAACTTTTTACTTAATTACCTTTGGTGTGTCTATCACCTTGCATTTAGTAATCATATTATTATTTAGTTGTTTATGTCATTGGTCCAACCAGGTACGTGACAGTACAATCCAGCCATGACCGAGGCCGACAGAGTTGCTCCCCCGCTCGAGTTTAGAGGCATGAGAAAAAAAAAACACCAGACGCCACCTGAAGCAGCTTCGAAATCATCCTGTGTGCATGAGACCTTAGAAAGCTTTCAAAAATATATATTTTAATTGTTTGTTTTTATTATTTACACAATGCAAAGTGAATGAACAGAAGAAAAATCTAAATCAGATCAATACTACTCTTTGGATTCAAACCAGAATACGTTCTTACATTTGCACAAAGTCGTAATTTTGTAAGATTAGAGTTAGAATTTTGATTAATCAATTAAACTAGGCAGGTGCGAATAATCAATTTCATTAGGTGTTTGAAACACAATCTTTAACTGAAACAGAAACAGCTGTGTAGGAGGCTTAAAAGTTGGTGAGGAACAGCCAAACTCTGCTACTAAGATGAGGTTGTGGAAGAGAGTCACAGGTCATACACCATGGTGAGACTGAGCACAGCAACAAGACAAGGGGTAGTTATACTGCATTAGCAAGGTCTCTGCCAGGCAAAGATTTAAAAAGCAGACTAGGGTTTTTAAGATGTGCTTTTTAGGTGCTTTTGAAGATGCAGAAAGACATGAGCAATGTTGAAAACCGTAGAGGCAGTTGCTGACCAAGAAAACGTAATGCAGTAGATGAAAGACACATACTGTAATATAAAAAAAAAATCCAAAAAGAAAAAAAACACTGCGCTAACGAATAAAATAAAAAAATGCGTGAAGATATCCCAAAATTCATGTAGGGAGTAAGCTGCCAGTACCAATTACCTAAGATACCCAAAGTAAAAAAACAATATAAAAATAAGGTACAGCGCTAAGTGAACAATGATATAACAAACATAAGTGAAATAAATTGTGAACAGTAAACAACTGTGACATGAAAGTTCAAATGAGGAATATGGATGTCCATAGACGGTCATTCACATCAAAATAAAGTGAATAGAGAAAGGTCCATAGATTGTGATTTGCATCAAAATAAAGTAGAAAGAAGATCTTCTTACACCAAAAAGGACACCCAAATCGTGAGATGTAGTCACATATAAATGACCGTCGTGACATCGGTCAAATTAAACATAGGGATGTTTATAGACTTCCCGAGTAGACTGACTCCAGGTATATATGATGAGATGACAACTCCAAAATGCACTCGCTCCAATAGGTAAGTTGATGATTCAAACTCTCATGGAATGAGAAACAAAGGAAGACCCCATAGCAAAATACCGTTTGAAAGCGGGTTTATTAAAAAGAAAAATTGCACTTACAATTAAGTTTAAACAATGGCGCGTTATATATAAGTGTAAAGGAAAAGTGGCGTCAGCAAAGGACGACGTCCTTTTGGTCAGGATGAATGGTGTCCTTGACATGGCCACCATCAGGGGGGTACAGGCAGTACACCTGAAAGAGGCATGGAGGTCCCCAGGGGCCCAGCTGGCACTTCTTTTTTTAAGGGCCCCGGAGTATAGCAACCCCCTTTTTTATTTTATTTTTTATAAATTTTTTTCTTTATATGTTTCTTTTTGTTTATATTAAAGGGATCGGAGGTCCCCAGGGCCCCGGATGGCAACCCCACCTTTTTTTTTTATAATTATTTTTTTATTTATTATATATATATATATATATATATATATATATATATATATATATATATATATATATATATATATATATATATATATATATATATATATATATTTAAAGGGCCAAAGGTTCCCCAGGGGCCCAGAGGTGGATGGCAACCCCCCTTTTTTAAAATGTTTATAACATTTCTTTAAATTGTATATATGTATATGTATATGTATATATATATATATATATATATATATATATAATTATTAAAGGGCCCAGAGGTCCCCAGGGCCCTGGATGGTAACCCCCCTTTTTTTATTTATTTTTTATTAAAAAATATATATATTTTTTATATATTTTTATTTTTTGTTTTTATTAAAGTGCCCAAAGGCCCCCAGGGGTCCGGAGGTCCTCAGGGCCCCGGGTGGCAAACCCCCTTTTTTTTATTTTTTTTTATTAAAAAAGGGCCCTGGATGGCAACCCCCCCTTTTTTTTTATTCCTGATGGCAGCCCTGGTCCTTGATGCTGAGCAATACTGGCAGATACTTATCTATCATGCCATACCATCAGGGAAAATGTGATTGGCCCCAAATGTATTATGCAGCAGGATAACGACCCCAAACATACAGCCAATGCCATTAAGAACTGTCTTCAGTGTAAAGAAGAACAAGGAGTATTGGAAGTGATGGTTTGGCCCCCCTCAACATCATGGAGTCTATATGGGATTACATGAAGAGACAGAAGGATTTGAGGCAGCCTACATCCACAGAAGATCTGTGATTAGTTCTCCAAGATGTTTGGAATAATTGAGAACCTGCTCTCTATCTAAGTCCATCAGACTTTTTCCATTGGAAATTCCGACCATGTGTAGCGCGGCATTAATATTGATTTGAAGACATGTGATGTTGTCACAGTCAGGTGTCAGGCACAGATAACAGTAGCTATAGTAGTAGAAAGGCCCCTTACCAAACAGCAGGACAAGTCTACAAGCAGGTCACCCTGGCAGATGACGCTGGCTCATCTGACTTGCGGGAGTCTAAGTACTGACTGGTATTTAACAGATCTCCTGATTGTGGAGATGGGTTTTGCTGTATGTCAGTTTCAGGTCACCCAACCCCTCCCCGAATTACAATTTTTTTTTTTACAATTTAAAAAAATTGTTTTATTATAGCACATTTTATTTATACAGTTTACTATACTCAGTTATGAATGGATACAGAAGTGATCTGTACTAATCACTCACTGTGTCCAATTCAGAAAAAGAAGGGGCCGTTAAAAGACATTTTTACTGGCCATTTCACCAGCCGGCAGGAGAGCGAAGGTGGCAGCACTGTGGGGAGACAAGGGGTGGTCCGCGAACACGGGGGGGGGATCAGATGTGGGCAGCACAGGGAGGGGGATCAGTGCAGCACGTAAGGAGGACAATTACAGAACAATGCACTGTGTCTGTGTCCCTTCCTCCAGCAGCTTAAAGCCAGCAGGAAGGAGAGAGGGAGAAACCGGCTTCCAGATGCTGAAGGGAGAGACACAGACACAGTGCATCATTCTGTAATTATCCTCCCGTCCTGCCGCAACAATCCCTCTGCTTTCAGGGCCCCCCTGTGTCCCTGAACCCTCTACAGGAGGCCTGGTGGTACCCCCCCTATTGGCGGCCGTGGTGTTACCCCTTTGGTCTGCACCCCCATAGCAACATATTCATTCAGCCTCTATCTTTTATTTTCAAATTAAAAGTAGTAATAAGCTCTCAGTTTTTTTTTTTTTTCTGTGGCACGGTCATTGACCAGCAAAATGGTCTGGGGCTTAAGTGGTTAACCACTTTAAAACGTCCAAAAAGGGGATCTCTTATCTCGGGTGGACGTCATATGCCGTCCTGTACTTTGTGCGGGGATATCTGAATGATGCCTGCACCTATCATTTTCTTCCGGCGGCGATCCTGCGCACCGTAAGAGCGATTATAGCGGCAGTTCTGCCACTTGATCATTCTTATAGGCGGCGGGAGGGGGGATCCTTCTCCAGGCTCTCCCATCCCATCGGGGGCCTGGAGGCCTGGGCGCGATGTTATGCCGTCACGTCTGGGTACCCATAAGTAAACAAACCACAATTGCGGCTACTAAGAATGAGATCTGTGATTTTTTTTTTAAAGATCTATTTCTTTCCAGCCTGGAGGAGAGATGTGGGGTCTTATTGACCCCGCCTCTCTCCTTAAAGAGGACCTGTCACACACTATTCCTTTTACAAGGGATGTTTATATGTAATAGGAATAAAAGCGATACATTTTTTTTTTTTAAAGTGTAAAAAATAAGTAAATAGGTTAAAAAAATAAAAAATAAATAAAACGCCTCTGTCCCCGGTAGCTCGCGATCAGAAGCGAATGCACACATAAGTCCCGCCCACGTATGTAAATGTCATTCAAACCACACATGTGAGGTGTTTCCGAATGCGTTAGAGTGTGTGCAACAATTCTAGCACTAGACGTCCTCTGTAACTCTAAACTGGTTACCTGTAAAAAAAATTAAAGCGTCGCCTATGGAGATTTCTAAGTAACAAAGTTTGGTGCCATTCCATGAGTGTGCGCAATTTTAAAGTGTGACATCTTAGGTATCTATTTACTTGGCGTAACATCATCTTTCATATTTTACAAAAAAATTGGGCTAACTTTACTGTTTTGTTATTTTTTTAATTCATGAAACCATTTTTTTTTGGAAAAATGATTGCGCAAATACCGTGCAAGATAAAAAGTTGCAATGACCGCCATTTTATTCCATAGGGTGTCTGCTAAATAAATAAATGTTTGTGGGGTTCTGAATAATTTACTAGCAAAAGAATGATGATTTGTACATGTAGGAGAGAAGTGTCAGAAAAGGCCCGGGAAGGAGGTGGGCTTTAAAGCCTGGTATTGAAGGGGTTAAACAGAAAACAGAGCTATAGCTATATAGCAGATTCCATCCTCTTTTTTTTTCCGTCAAAGGGAGCGCAATGCATTGTAAGCACAAGAGCAAAGCTTGTGTTTACTATGGGTTGACATACTATGGATTTTCCTATTCATGCACGAAAGGCCATCCTTTTTGAAGCATCAAGTACAACAGAAAGTTAAATGTGTACACGTGTCATAGATTCAAGGTCTTGATCGTTGAATAGAGTCTAGAAAAACATGCCTTTGAAATTCAGATCCCACAAGCCCCTGCACTCCATAGGACCTTCACCGGGCTGACCTTTAACCCATGACAACTGAGCAACCTGAACGGAGTGCTGCATACAGTAATGGTATTTCATTCTGGTTGGCGATCGCCGATCACAATACTTTTTCATCCACCTAGGGGATTTAGTCATATAAAAGAGGAAAGAGTTTTTTTTTTAAGGATTCCCCTCTGAGACTGAGAGCTACACAAATAACCAAGCTAATGCTGCTGAATCCAGATTCCAGAGACATCAATCGATTGACTTGTATTGTCCTCTACTGTACTCCTTTGGGCAGGTAGTTCGCACGCTTTTTTCCATAGATCTATTATAGTATAGTTGCAAGCAAAGTGTGAAAGGGCTTTAAGATAAAGAAAAGATAGAGGGCGCTAGGGTAAATAAGTGATTAAACTACAAACACGCTGTGAGTAAATCTACAAACAATATGATGTGAATAATGGTATAAAACCCAATGGTGTGTATAAAAAGGTGAAGCAAATCAATCAAAATGTGCTGTACAATAATAGAACCAAATAGTGTAACTAGTGCGTCCTATATGGTGTCCTGATAATGACAAACAGTGCAGTCCTTAAAATCCAAAAGGAGAAGAAGAAAAAACATAGAAAATTCTTCAATGAAATTCCACAGTTCCTTCACCAGGCAGATTGAATCACCCCAATCGTGCTCAGAAAAAAGATTGCGCTTACCAGATGGTCATGACCTCTTAACAAAAAGAAGGTCAATCTCGCTTTATGCAGGAATATGCCTGCATTCATTTGGAAGGGTTTCTTCACCACCAAGCAAAAAAAGGTTTCACTCCATAGAGATGTACATGGAATAAATGGACAGAGAAATAGCTCCCATAGTGCGATCAATTTAATTAAAAATGGAATAAAAACAAAACAAGCCAAATGGCTACTTACAAAAAACAGTGCCCTATCCCGGCACTGAGGCTGCAGGCAATCACAAACTGGGGGTCAGATAGCACACTCGCATGGAGCGGCCTCGCTCTGTTGCGTGAAAGAGCAGTAATTCCTCAGAGAACCGTGGCTGCATACATAGACCTCGTACCTCACGGATACGTGTTGTAGCAACTCCTTCGTAGTACGTCTCTGAGACAGACGCCGGGAGAGAGGACACAGGGTGTACACGTGACCAGGCTGCGCCGACCGACGTACGTTTCGTATGGATAACGTCTTAAGGGGGGCGTTACAACGTTAAAAAGGCTTTAAACCTTGTCAGGTTTGTATTGTTTTAGAACAATGAACTGGCACCGGTAGTACTGGGACAGGACTAGGGGCAGCCCGTCCATTAAGGGTGTACGGGTGCCGCCCCCCCCCCCCCATCTCTGCCTCCCCTATCCATGCGTCCGACCCGTTTCAGGACACCGGCGCATGGATTCCAATGCGGGGGAGGCTGTTTTTTTGAAGCACAGATTAGAGTAGCCATTCTCAACCAGGGTTCCTCTAGAGGTGGCTAGGGGTTCCTTGAGCTGTGGCTGTTTTACCTTCTGTTTGATGGTGCCTACATAGTTCTCAGCCAATTCCACTTGGAGGAGCCAGTGGTATTACACCAATGATCTTCATAGTTCTCTGTAAGGAGGGCATTCTTACCACGACTGTAAAAAAGGGCATTGTTCCCACTGACCCCCAATGAATGGATTTTATCAGGGGTTCCCCCAGACCTAAAAATTATTTTTAGGCTTCCCCAGCGGTAAAAAGGTTGAGAAAGACTGGATTAGAGCAAGAGTTCTACTAGGCTTCAATATAGGGTGGGCTCGGGTTGCTAAGAGTGAACTCTGAGCCCACCCAGGTGTGTTACAAGGGCGAATCAATATTTGCTGTTGTAACACTGATCCTCCTCCCGGCCAATCAGGAAGCGTGTTTCACCCGATTGGCTGAGAGAACAGGCGATCCTATTGGACGCCTAGGAGGAGGTGGGGAGGAGCTGGGGCCGCCATGGAGGAGAGGCCATAAAGTTGAGGACTCAGAGCCTAACTGCTGCACCACGGTGCCTGTCACCCGCCACAATAGGGTATGACTAAGCACTAGACCTCTGTGCGAAACGCGTCAGTTTTAATATCCCACTGCTTGCTGTGCTGTGTTTTGTAGTGCTTTTATCCTTTTGCACCAATAAAGGATACCTTCCAAGGTTGATGTTGGTGTGCGGCTGTCCTTATATTTCTTCCATTGATTTCTACAATAGGGTAAGTGCCAGACCGACCGGCAAACAGCAAGGGGGTGATGCTCAGGGGTATGGGTTTTTGTTTGCTGCCCCCCCAAATAAAAATACACCAGCTGCCACTGGACAAGGCCACCCAGTGTCCAGGGTAAAGATTACAAACTACCCAGCCTTGTAACAGAGGGAAAGCGCCCCATCCCTACAGTAAACCATTGCGCCCAGAGCTGCCTCCCCTCCAGCCCAGCCCTTGTCCTGGCCCTTGACACCAGCACACACAGCATATACTCGGTGCAAAGTCACTTAGTTCATGTGTGTCCAATGTTTTGAAGGCCACACAGGATTCCTTCTTCAAGGGGATATGGTGACCTTTTGCAGGGTTTTTATTGCTGTTTGTTTCCCTATTGAGGAGATTTTCCCTCACTTGTCAGGGCAGAATGAAAAGATAAATCTCTCCAATGTTGGTATAAACTAAAACACATTTTAGCAGAGTCAGAAAGAATTAAAATTTGTACCTCACTCTTCCCTTTTAGCTCGTATGGGCATTACAAAGACAGGATGTGAGCAAAGTTCTCCCCACTGGATTCCAAAAGATAGTCTGATTATTCCCAACGTGCCACATCCCTACTAATACAAACTCAATCTTTCGAAAAACTGAGCTTGAAATATTTCCTCCTCTCCGATCCCCTCCTTTAATGACTTTACCATGACTTTACCATTGATATCAACGTCACAACCATTGGTCCCTCTACACATGCCAGGCTGCTAGGCTCTGATCTTCCCATCAGCCCCCACATCCAATCACTGGCTTAACCTCCACAACATTTCCAGAATTCGTCCCTTCCTGACTGACGACTACTATAACTCCCTCCTCACTGGACTACCTTTACACATGCTATGCCCCCATCTTCAGTCTATTATGAATGCTGCTACTGGACTATTACATCGTACTAACCGATCTGTGACTGCTACCCCTCTCTGCCAATCTCTTCACTTACTTCCACTTGGAAGACCTGAAGGACCTGGTATGGATTAGGGGGACCCCCCCACACCATTTTTTTTATTTTGTCACAGTGTTACCCTTAATATCAATACCAGACCTGAAGGGCCTGGTTTGGATTTTAGGGGGTCCCCCACACCATTTTTTTTTAAAAACATTTTGGCACAGGGTTCCCATTCATATCAATACCAGACCTGATTGGCCAAAGCATGCAGGTCAGGTGCATGCTTTGGCCAATCAGCAGCCATCAATGCACTGCGATCTCGTAGTGCATTATGGGGCATTTCATGGACACTCAAATTTCCCACAAATGCCCCATAGTGTTCTAAATTCTGCGAACCATTACGTTCGAATTGAACAGCGGTCTCATCCCTAATCACCAACCTCATCTGCAGATATCGTCCAAATCATCCACTATGCTCCTCTCAAGACCTCCTGCTCTCTAGCTCCCTTGTTATGTCCTCCCACGCTCACCTCCATGACTTTTTCAGAGCCTCTCCCATCCTCTGGAACTCCCTGCACCAGTATGTCCTGTCAGCTCCTACCATGTCCACATTTAGGCGATGCTTGAAAACTCATTTATTCAGGGAAGCCTATACCTTCTCCACCTAAGAACTTTATTTGAGTCACCTCCATCAGACCATCCCGTGCAGCTATTACCTCTTGTATCAGAAGGGGCGGGTAAATGGTATATTTACTGGCCCTTCCCCGCTCTGCATCCTGACCCACCCTTCGCAGCATCTGGCAAGAGAGGAAGGCCAGGGGTTCACACAGAAGCCCAGGGCAGCAGAACATGGATGGGGGGGCAGCAAGGTGGCATGTAAAGGAACAGATCCCTTACTTTCAGTAGCTGCAGGAAGAAAATGGAGGGCATCAGCTTCTCTACATGCCACCCCACTGACCCTCCTATCAAGATGTACAGGTGAGCCACATGGGCCCCCTGGAACATGAGGCCAGGTCACATTTGCAACCCCTGTGACCCCTGTATATACACCCCTGCCTGTAGATCTTCTATGGATGGAGGAGGTAGCAAAGGGCAGACACTCTTAATGAGTGCATTTCACAGGTCCAGCACTCATATTAACCTCGGTAGCACCAAAAGATTGCAACTGAAGAGGGTATAGAGGACTAAAGATTTCAACTAGGACAGTCAGCACCAGCACCAGCACCAGCACTATCTGGCACTTCTCATTAAATGTAAGTACTGTCCCTTGTTTTGTTTTTTTTTGTTTTTTTTAACCTAAACTCAGGCTTTAACAATCAGAGAAAAGAAACACTGAGGTTGTTTTCCTAAAGGCAAATAGGCTGTGCACCTTGCAAGTGCACTTGCTCCAGAGTTTAGTGAATGAGGTAAAGCCCTGCTGATTCCATCATCCAATCACGTGCAAGCTAAAACTGTGATTGGGTATTCTTTGTAAAGTGAAGCTTTGCCTTATTTTCTAGGCTCTGGAGCAACTGCACTTACAAACTGCACAGTCTATTTGCCATTAGTAAAGCAACCCCACTGTGCTGGGCAGTGGCGGCTGGTGGTATTTTGTTTGCCTCTCCCACCCGTGGCACCTCAAACAACCAGCTGTCTGCTGGTCCACCAGCAGTTACACCATCTAGGTGGTAGGGATGAGCCGAACACCCCTGGGTTCGGTTCATACCAGAAGCTGCGAACAGACCAAAAGTTTGTGTGAACTTTAGAACCCTGTTAAAGTCTATGGGACTCGAACATTTGAAATCTAAAGTACTAATTTAAAGGCTAATATGCAAGTTATTGTCCTAAAAAGTTTTAAAAAACGGCCGTTTTTTCAGGAGCAGTGATTTTAATAATGCTTAAAGTGAAACAATAAAATTGAAATATTCCTTTAAATTTCGTACCTAGGGGGGTGTATAGTATGCCTGTAAAGTAGCGCTTGTTTCCTGTGCTTAGAACTGTCCCTGCACAAAATGTAATTTCTGAAGGAAAAAAGTCATTTAAAATCACTCACCTTAGGGTCTGGTATGCATATTAAGAGGAACCCTGCATCAGATAAAAAAAAAATGATGTGGGGTTCCCCCCAAATATCCATTCCAGACCCTTCAGGTCTGGTATGGATTTTAAGGGGAACTCCACCCCAAATCTAAAAAAAAAATGCCGTGGACCCCCACACATTTTTTTTTTATGAATGACTTTTCTCTGTATTGCATATTAGCCTTTAAAATTAGCACTTTAGATTTCAAACGTTCGAGTCCCATAGACTTTAACAGGGTTCTAAAGTTCACACAAACTTGCCGCGAACACCCCAAATAGTTTGCTGTTCGGCAAACAGGCAATGTTCGAGTCGAACATGAGTTCTACTCGAACTCAAAGCTCATCCCTACTAGGCGGCAAGGAACATCGGGCATCGGCGGAGATCGGGAATCGACGGGGACATCGGGCATTGGCAGGGATCAGGAAACGGCGGGCACATAGAGCAGCGCAGGGGGGGATCGGGCAGTGGCTCCTGTGTCTTCTCCTCCTCGCTTCTGATGTGCGTCTCCTCCCCTCCTCCTAGGCATCCAATAGGATCGCTTGTCCTTTCAGCCAATCGGGTGACGGGTATCAGACCAGCTTTCCAATTGGCTGGGAGGAGGATCAGTGTTGCAACAGCAAATGTTCATATGTTCAATCACTGTTGTAACATCTGGGTGGACTCATGGCGCAATGGTCTGCGCCACAAGCCCACCCTATTTTGAAGCCTATTAGAGGCTCTGGCTCTAATCAGGTGCCTCAAAAAAACACCCCCTCCACTGTAATTGGGGGTGGCAGCCATTAACTGGATATAGCATGGGGGTTGTGATTGTGGACAGAGGGGGCGGTGCTAGTGGCGCCCCTAATGGATGGGCAGCCACCAGTGCTGGGTGATGTGTTCCAGACTACTACTGAAGCAAGGCTGACTTTTAACAGTCATAAAAATGCCACATTTTACTTCATAATAAACTTCATAGAAGATATGCATAATGCAATTTGTTCATTTATCAAACAATGTCGCTGGCCATGTTTTTGCTGTGCCGTCATTTCAGAGTGCTTTTTCTCTTTCCTCTCAGTTGGCTTTTGTACCGAGCATTGTAGATTGTGAGTGGGAGGAGGTGATGTGAAAGGGTAAAAAAAATACAAGCATTGAAACAAAATTGTTGCAGTTCTCTGAAATTTTAATGTCATAAGAAAAAACACACACAAAAAAAAAACAATCTTACTTTTTTTCCCTTGAAGTAGATGACATTATAAACAGGAATAAAAAAAACGCCAAAGAACAAAAGGGGCAGACAGAAATAATCTACTTTTTGCAAGTAAAAAGTCTGGAAACATCAATTATGTGGATAAAACAGACACTCAAAGTGTAAAATAAAGATGTTTTTGACATTTATAAAAAACGCAGTGGAAAGACACTTAAATGGGCTTTGTCCTATACTGTTAAAGCATATCTCAGTCTCCATATTTTGCAATTTACAAGATTAAAGGGTGATTTTTTTTAATGTCTAATAGAATAAAGACGAGGCTTTATTCAGACACAAGAACTTTGCTGTTGATTAAACAAGAATGGACAAAACAACCCAACATAGTAACAATAGTTGAAAAGATACCGTTGCTTTGAATTTAGGAGATATATGCAAATGTAATACTATGGCCTCCTGCAAAGTAAATGGATCATATACTAGCACATTATGTAAAACTCACCTGCAAACAAAGCCCTCCACCGATGTGTGAGGCCGCGTACACACGACCGAGAAACTCATCGGGCAAAACACATCGTTTTCCCAGTCGAGTTCCTTGTTCGGCAGTCAAAAAACTCATTGAGCCAAATTTTCCCATTGCCCATCGAGGAAATAGAGAACATGCTCTCTTTTTGGCTCGACGAGTTCCTCAACGGGTTTCTCGGTAAAAAGTGTACACACGACCGGTTTCCTCGGCAGAATACGTCTCCCATCGAGTTTCTTGCTGAATTCTGCCGAGGAAACCGGTCGTGTGTAGCAGTGGTGGCCCATTTGTGGGCGCACTGGCTTTGCCCTCCCTAACACTGCCGCCGCCCTCCCTATCCATGTGCCTGGCCCCTTTTAGGACGCCGGGCACCTTTTAGGACGCCGGGCACATGAATTCCTATGGCAGATATGGGGGGGTGTTTTTTGAAGCACCTGATTAGAGTCAGAGACTCTAATAGGCTTCAAAAAAGTGGGCTCGGGTCACAGAGCATTGCGTCCGGAGCCCACCCAGTTGTGTTGCAACATCGAACAAACATTCGCTGTTGCAACACTGATCCTCCTCACAGCCAAACTGGAAGCGGGTCCGATACCTGTCACCCGACTGGCTAAAAGGGGGGGGGGCAGAGAGCTGGAGCATTGTGTGTATAAGGCAGCAGTGTGATCCAGGGGGAGGGAGCAAAGAGCCAAAGCATTTTGTATATAGGGCAGCAGTGTGATCCAGGGGGATGGGGGCAGAGAACTAGAGCATTGTATGTATAAGGCATGTAAAATGCATGTTAGTAGTCAATGGAATTCAAAATTGTGAGTTTAATAGTCTGCGAGGTGCAAAAAGTAGGCAACTACTGGTATAGAGGGATCCTACAGATATGGAATATGCAGTACCTCACAAAAGTGAGTACACCCCTCACATTTTTGTAAATATTTTATTCTATCTTCTCATGTGACAACACTGAAGAAATGACACTTGGCTACAATGTTGTGTAGTGAGTGTACAGCTTGTGTAACAGTGTAAATTTGCTGTCCCCTCAAAATAACTCAACACACAGCCATCAATGTCTAAACCGCTGTGAACATTTCCAAATTGAGCCCAATTAGCCATTTTCCTTTCCCGGTGTCATGTGACTCGTTAGTGTTACAAGGTCTCAGGTGTGAATGGGCATTATTATAGGCTTTCCTATAGAAACTGTAAATATCTCCTAAACATGCGCTGTTTAGGAGATATTTACTGTATATGCAGCTGATGACGTCATCGCCGCATGAGCTTGGAAGGAATGGCCATCCGTGGCGTTCCTTCAGAGCCCTGTTCCGTGACCGGAAGTTACCGCATGCATCCGGCAACTCCCAGTCACACAGCCGGAATCCGCAGACACAGAAGGAAGATGAGTGAAGATGGATGCAGTCTCCAACGCAGTGGCAGCTGATGTTTTTTTGTTTGGGGGGGTGGCGGCACCTTAAACCCCCCCCCACTGTCTGCCAGTCCACCGGCACTTACCCGGTCATCAGAGGCGGGGATCGGTGGGCACCCTTAATCGGCGGGCACACAGTGGCGGGGATCGGTGGACACATTGGGCAGGGGATGAGGCTGTAGCGGTCATCTGGCAGCGTCTCGTGTGTCCTCTTCTCTTCTGAGATCACGGCGGCTTTCGCCATGCATCTCCTCCCCTCCTCCTAGACGTTTGTGTCCCTGGTTACTGAGTTTTACTGCAAAACCTTGTTTTCTGGTCCTTAAATGCCTTCTATGGTCACCTGTAGCTCTTGGTCTCGGTGATGTTTGCAGACATCCTGACCTATGTTTTGATTATAACATACAATATTACACGAGACTTGGAAGGCTTTTACTTCAAATGGACATAAAACCATGAGGAAGCCCAGAGTGGGGAGAAACATGTTGGGATTTCGATCTAAAAGTTCTGTATCCAAAAAACTGTGTTCCATGTACTTGCCATAATTGTTTTTTTTTAAACAATTTTTAATCTGTGTCTAAAAAAACTACATTTTTTTTATAGTACCGGTACTTCTTGAGATCACTGTACCTTACTCGCACCTTAAAAAATCCCATAAAATCTCCCTTTATCTACTTGATCAAGGGATATGGTGCTAATAATAGTGGCGTGCCCGTGGTTATAAAATCTATTTCATAAAGAAATCATGTTCCTCTTGACTTCCTCACCAACTACAGTGCTGATGTGGAGGAGCGCCACCTGCAGTGGAGAAAGTAGACTGCACCTGCCTACATGCAGACTGGGAAACTCAAAGCAGAGGTCTCTCAACGAGAGATGGCAAAGATTGGCAGATAGTTTACATCTTATAAATATCCTTTCTGAGTGAGTGAATAACTTGTATAGCGCAACAATTGCGAACTGATTAGCCTCAAGGCGCTTGGTATCCCTTTTCCTTCTGTTTCTCCCTCAGAATAGATGGATCTTGAGTTTTTTTCCGAAGGCCAGGTTATGAATTTCCGTTCGGATGTTAGTTGGTAAGGCGTTCCACAGTCGAGGTCCTTGGAATGCAAATCGACGTTCCGCTTTGGTTTTGTAGCGGGCTTTGGGGATTTGTAGTAATTTTTGGTTAGTTGATCGAAGCACTCGATTGGGGTTTTGTTGTTTTATTTTCTCACATTTGTATTGGGGAGTGTCTCCGTGTAAACATTTGTGCATCAGGCATAGGGCCTTAAATGTGACTCGGTCTTTTACAGGCAACCAATGGAGGTATCTCAGGGACGGGGTTATTGATTCTCAGGATTTTTTCCCTGTTACTAGTTGTGGTGCCGGTTTCTAGACGACTTGGAGACGGGCCAACTGGTATTTTGGGAGTCCGAGGTAGAGGGAATTTGCACAGGGAATTTGCACAATCTAACCTGGAGTTAATGATTGTCCCTACCACTACTGCTGTGTCTTCTTTGGGGATGAAGGGGACAATTCTTTGTAGGAGACATAGAAGATGGTGTGATCTGCTAACTACTGATCCTATTTGTGCATCCATTGTCATGTCAGAGTCAAAAATGACTCCGAGACTTTTGACTTTGGTGCTTGGGGTGATGGTTTGTCCCAGGATGGGTGGTGGTGTCCAGTGAGTTCTGGCTAGTTTCTTTCGGTTTGTATGGAGTTGAAGGAGTTCTGTTTTTGCTCCATTGAGTCTGAGGTGACTCTCCGTCATCCAGTTGACTATCTGAGGCATTTTTCTAATACAGGGTATTGGTTCTTTTTGTCGCTGATACGAAAATAAAGTTGCGCGTCGTCTGCGTAGGAGTGATAGAGAAGGTCTTGATTACTTATTATTTTTAGGAGTGGGTGAAGGTAAATATTGAATAGCACGGGCGATAGTGGTGATCTCTGGAGGACGCCGCAAGACATGCTGCGTGAATCAGACGTGAAAGTCCTAGTTTCACTGTCTGAGAACGATTTTCCAGAAAAGATGAAAACCATGGTAGATCCAAATCTGCCACTCCAGCTCTTTCAAGGTGAATTTACCCTTTAACCTCCATCATGGATGGATTTGTCCTTAACCTCAACCTGAGCTTGAAGTCAACCATAACCTTTAATAATTTCTGGAAACATTGTAACATTGAAAACGATCATATTACTCTTAGGCCGTGTACACACGATCGGTCCAACCCGATGAGAATGGTCCGACGGACTGTTTTCATCAGGTCACCGCTGAAGTGTCCTGATGGTCTGATGTGCGTACACACCATCAGTTCAAAAACCGATCGTGTCAGAACGCGGTGATGTAAAACACAACGATGTGCTGAAAAAACAAAGTTCAATGCTTCCAAGCATGCGTCGACTTGATTCTGAGCATGCGCGGGTTTTTGAACCAATGCTTTTGCGTACTAATGATCGGTTTGGACCGATGGTCAGGCATCCATCAGTCCGATTTTAAAGCAAGTTTTAAAACTTTGGTCCGAAGGATGACAGACTGATGGGCCGTACACACGGTCGGTTTGGAACGATGAAACTGGACTTCAGTCCATTTTCATCGGGTTGGACTGATTGTGTGTACGCGGCCTTACACTTGCTTTGGTAATACTATTGTACTAACCATACCTTGAAAACAAATATATGCCATCATTTATCAACAACAAACATTCAGACAGATATTCTTCCTAAGGAGCCATATATTCATAAAAAAAAATACAATAAAACTTTAGTTATCCTTTAAGTAACTTTCCCGAAGTTCCACTCAATAAAAGTTTGTAACTGTAATATAAGATGCATTGACGTCTAACACTAATTGAATAGCAGATGCTCCACGTTGCAGTCTTGGTTGATGGTTGTGACTGAGGCCTCGAGAGAGGAAGTGACAACAAATTGCCCACCAGTCATCATAATTCTCAGCATTTTATTATTCCACACCTTATGGCACAGTTTCTAGGAGGATTCATTGTTTAACATGACTTTCTTGAGATATTTGTTTTTTGGCTTTTTTTGACATTTTACAAGTGAGAATAATATCCTGAACATTGTTTCTACTAATGCTGAAATCAGGGACAAATCAATTATTTCGAAATATACTGTGGTTTGCAGTAAATTACGAGTTGGGAAAAAAAATCTTTAGATTCTTGATATGTTGAGAGTATAATAAACTGGGAAACTTTGACATAAACACTATAAAAAAGTTCTCATTAAACAAATCTTTTTTTTGTTTGTTTTAGCTTTTTTTATATATACTAAATTCCAACATTACATTGCTATGCCCTTACATTAAAAAATAAAACGAATCAGAATTTGTCCCAATTTAATGAAAGAAAAAAAAAATCAGGGGAAATACAGAATATAATTTATTTTTAACATCTTTTATTTCGAAAAATTATAAAATATACAAAGAAATAACTAAGGAGGCCCAATTTCCATGACTAATGTCAACACTTTATTCAATCGTTTGGGTAATTTAACCACTTAAGACCCGGACCGTTAGGTAGCTAAAGGACCCGGCCAGTTTTTGCGATTCCGCACTGCGTCGCTTTAACTGACAATTGCGCGGTCATGCGACGTGGCTCCCAAACAAATTTGGCGTCCTTTTTCCCCACAAATAGAGCTTTCTTTTGGTGGTATTTGATCACCTCTGCGGTTTTTATTTTTTGCGCTATAAACAAAAACAGAGTTTTTTTTCTATAATAAATATCCCTCAAAAAAAAAAATATATATATATAAAAAAATCCTCAGTTTAGGCAGATACGTATTTTTCTACATATTTTTGGTAAAAAAATCGCAACAAGCGTTTACTGATTGGTTTGCGCAAAAGTAATAGCATTTTCAAAATAGGGGGTAGTTTTATGTCATTTTTAATAGTATTTTTTTTTTTTACTAGTAATGGCCGCGATCAGCGATTTCTTTCGGTACTGCGACATTATGGCGGACACTTCGGACACTTTTGACACATTTTTGGGACCATTGACATTTTTATAGCGATCAGTGCTATAAAAGTGCATTGGATTACTATAAGAATGCCACTGGCAATGAAGGGGTTAACACTAGGGGGCGGGGAAGGGGTTAAGTATGTTCCTGGGTGTGTTCTAACTGTATGGGGGGGGGTGGCCTCACTAGGGGAAATTACTGATCTTCTGTTCATACATTGTATGAACAGAAGATCAGCGTTTCTCTCCCTGACAGGACTGTGTCGCTTTAACTGACAATTGCGCGGTCGTGCGACGTGGCTCCCAAACAAAATTGGCGTCCTTTTTTTCCCACAAATAGAGCTTTCTTTTGGTGGTATTTGATCACCTCTGCGGTTTTTATTTTTTGTGTTATAAACAAAAATATAGCGACAATTTTGAAAAAAAAGTAATATTTTTTACTTTTTGCTATAATAGATATCCCCCCCCCCCCCCCCCCAAAAAAAATATTAAAAAAAAATTTTTTCCTCAGTTTAGGCCGATACGTATTCTTCTACCTATTTTTGGTAAAAAAAAAAACGCAATAAGGGTTTATCGGTTGGTTTGCGCAAAATTTATAGGGCCAGATTCAGGTACATCTGCGCATTATTGGACCGGCGTAGCGCACCGCCTTTACGTTAGACTTGCGCAATGTAGCCGCGTAATCACCCTATTCTCGTAGCTTTTGCGCAGAAAATTGCGCATGCGTAACGTTATTTCAGAGGCGTAAGGCGGAGTAATACAAATTGGGAAGGACGTGGGCGTGTTACATTGAAATGAGCCGTGACCCCATGCAAATGAAGGGCCGGCCGGCTCGCGCATGCGTGCTTAAAGGAGACCATGGCCAGCTCCGCTGTGTGCATGCTCACAACTCGGGAACGGCGCAATCAGTGAAATTGGAAATGGACTAAGGACTACGCAGACAGCATAAATAGACAGACACAAACGCACTTGCATGGCAAAAGTACATCCCTTTGTCCCTTCCCATTTAACCAAGTGCTTTTGTCCCATTGTTTGTTGCGTTGTGTTTTGTATTTGTCAGATTAGTGTTCTGTGTGATCAAGTGTTTGTTAGTAGATCTTTGAAAGTGTTTTTTGATAAGTGTTTGAGAGACTGTTTGTTTGATATATTTCTGTTCGTTTGTTTTCTTGCTTAATTGTTGCTGTTTGTTTTTGTGAGTGTTTCTTGCTGAGTGCTTGTGTGATTTTTTGGGTGTTAGTTTTCTCTTTGTGTGTGTTCTTGCTTGATTGGTTGTGCTTGTTTTTGTGACTGATTTTTGTTGACTGGGAGTGTTTTTTTTCAGTATGACAGAGAGAAAGCGAAAACTAAATTTTACTTTGGGGGAAAAAATAATTCTTGCCCGGGCCATTAGCCATTATGGGCGTTTCCTCCATGGCCCGGACAGTGCCAACACCACCCCGGCCAGGAGGAGGGAGATTTTGGACATCATCACTGAACAGGTCAATTCAGCGGGGGAGGGGGAGACACGGAACCGGTCTGGGATTGACAAAAAGATTAATGACCTCCGGCGTCTGGTCAAAAAGAAGTTGGCCAAAATGCTTGCCCATGCCAGGGGCACAGGAGGGGGCCCACCATGCCGTGTTAGGCTGACAGCGGAGGAGCGTGCGGTGGCCCTGACCTTTCATCGGCATGAAGTGGAGGGCCTGCCTGGCTTTGACTCAAGTCCGGAGCCCGTGGTGCCAGGTAAGTTTTTTTTTTTATATCAGGTGTGTAGCATGTGTGGGGGAGGGGGTGAAAGGGAATATGTGGCAAGTGTGTGGATCCTCCAACCTGTGAATGTTTTGTGTCATCCACAGATGTGCAGGAGGGTGCAGGGCCATCTGGCCTGACCGCACCATCCCCAGGACAGCAGCCTAATGAGGCCCCCTTGACAAGGCCGGAGTCCGCGGAGGAGGTTGAAGAGGAGGAGGAAGAGGTTGAGGAGGAGGAGTTTGAGAAGGAGTCAATGTCAGGCACTGGCCTATTGTTGTTGGAGGACCGTTCCCCTCTGGCTGGCAGCAGCCAGCCCTCCCTAAGGGGGTGCCCCCCCTCCTCCCCCAACATGGCTCCTCTCCCAAGGGCCTCCCCTTCTCCCCGGCCACAAGCATCAGCTGGAGGCAGGAAGGCGACCCACAAGACCAGGGGGGTGGCCGATCTCCTGCCCGCCACTCTGAGAAGGGACCAGTTTCTCCAGACCCGCCATCTGGGACAGGTCAGCCAGACATTGGTGCGGATGGAGGAGAGCCTGTCCTCCATCAAGGATACGCTGGGGAACCTGGACTCTACCGGGCTTTCACAAACTGCCTTAATGACCTGCAGACTACATCAGCAGGCGTTGGGCAGGATGTGAGGGCCCTCACCCAGGCTATCCAGGCCAACACGGCAACACTAGGTGGTGCCCTGGACAGAATAGCCGTGGCCTTGGAGGGCAGGCCGCCAGGTGGGCAGAGATCAGGGGCTGCTCCTTCCCCGGTTTTCCCCCTCCCCCATGAGTCTCCCCTGAGGAGCCGGGGCCGTGGCCGGGGGCGCCCCAGGCGTGGCTCACGTCAAGGGCACTCATTTTTTTTCCCCCTTTTTTTTGCTGGAAATTTTTTGATTTTGCTGGTCATTTTTTTGTTTGAATGTGGGGGTGACATTCCTGCCGGAAAAGGGGTGTCACCCTCAATTTTGGTGGAGTAGGGTTCCCCAGGACCAGGGAGAAGTGATCCCCAGGTCCGTGTGAATGGTGTATGAATGTACAGTGACATAATTGGAGCCTTGGCGTGGCGTTGCTGCTCACAAGTCCTGCATGGTGGACTGGTGCCAATCCAATTTGATGAGGATGTGATGTGTCTGTGCTAGGGTCCACAGTGGTGTGCATGCATGTATTCTCATTGTGCCATGATTAATGTATGTGTTTAACGTGCAAAGATGCCCAATGTGAGCTGTCTCCTGGCTGCTCTTCCCTCAGAAGACGGGGGACCCTCGGTTAGGGGGAGATTGTCTGGTTCAGGGGTCAGGTCATCACGTAGGTCAATCTGCAGGCCCTTTCTCACTGCGAAGTTGTGCAGCATGCAACATGCACCTATGATCTGGCACACAAAGTTTGGGGAATACAAGAGGGTACCCCCAGACTTATTCAGGCATCGGAAACGTGACTTCAGGAGGCCAAAGGTGCGCTCCACCACTGCTCGTGTTTGGGCATGTGCTTGATTGTATCTTTCCTCTCCTGGGGTTTGGGGGTTTCCGGATAGGAGTCATGAGATGGGGTCCCAGTGCATATGCAGAGTCACCTGTAAGGGAAAAGACAGGAGGATGTTAGTCATGCATGTGCCCCTTGTGATGTGTGCATCATGGGGAGGTACAGTCATGCCTGCCACCCATGTCACTCACCAACCAGCCAGGTGTCCCCATACGCGTTCTGATCGAATTCCATTCGGATGTGGCTTTGATTGTATATGTAGCTGTCATGGCTGGACCCTGGGTGTTTGGCACGGACGTGCCATATGAGGCCTTGGGCATCGACTATCACCTGTACGTTGATGGAATGCCAATGCTTCCGATTGCGGTACATGTGCTCTGTCTCATGGGGGGGCTGGAGTGCCACATGTGTGCAATCAATGGCCCCGATAGTGTGTGGGAATCTGGCAATTCTGTAGAAATCTGTCATTGCCTTCAGCCGCAGGTCCTCAGTGGTGGGTTTGATGATTTGGTTGGCTATGCATCTGAGGATTGCAGGGACAACCCGGTGCACACATCTGCTCATGGAGGATTGTGACATCCCAGCCACCACTCCACTTGTACGCTGAAAAGAGCCACTGGCAAGGACATGGAGTGTTGCCATGACCTTGACCAGTGGCTGCACTGCATGTGAGCGTTGTGTTGGGCTGGTGATGTCCTCCTGCAGGCTTGTGGTTAATTCCAGGATGGCATGAGGGGTGAATATGAAGATGCGATACACCTCAGAAACACTCATGCCAAACAGGTCTATGCGTGTGCGGTATATCCTCTCCCGTGCCATCCTCCGTGCCCTCCTCCTTCTTTGCTCATCTAAAGTCAGTAGTATAGCTATGTGCGACGATGCCCCTGGCATGTTGGCATACAGATTGTTGTGCAACACGTGTGACTGCTGAGCTCCTCACTAACAGTGTTGCTTTATCTAAAATGTAGACTTTTTTTCTCTTTTTAGACCAGCTTTTATATGGTCTAATTTTAGACAGGACATTTTGCTGTTGCGCACACTGCGTAGCCTGCGCTGCCCCAACGTTCTTTTGTGGATCCCCGTAAGTCCCTCATTAGCATATTTGACTAGAAAATCAATGGTCTGTCTAGCGCAGTTTTGCGCGGACGGATGCGCCTGTCTAACGAAATTACGCCGGACAAAAAAAAGTAGATTTCTTGCGTATCTCGTTTTGGGGATGCCGTGAATCGAAACGCACGCGCACATTTAGACTTATGCACGCGCATCTCCTGTTGCGCAGGCGTAATCGCTCTGTGAATCTGGGCCCTAGTGTTTACAAAATAGGGGATAGTTACATAGTTACATAGTTAGTCAGGTTGAAAAAAGACACAAGTCCATCCAGTTCAACCATAAAAAAAATAAACAAACAAAATAAAACATAGTACAATCCCATACACCTAACTCCATACCCACAGTTGATCCAGAGGAAGGCAAAAAAAAACAGCAGAGCATGATCCAATTTGCTACAGGAGGGGAAAAAATTCCTTCCTGATCCCCCGAGAGGCAATCGGATTTACCCCGGATCAACTTTACCTACAAATCTTAGTACTCAGTTATATTACATGCATTTAGGAAAGAATCCAGGCCCTTCTTAAAGCAATCTACTGAGCCGGCCAGAACCACCTCTTGAGGGAGTCTGTTCCACATTTTCACAGCTCTTATGCCGCGTACACACGGTCGTTTTTTGCGATGAAAAAAAACGTAGTTTTTTAAAACGTCATTTAAATTGATCGTGTGTGGGCAAAACGTGTTTTTTTGTCTTAAAAAAAACGACCAAAAAAAAATTCCAACATGCTTGAATTTTTTGTGTCGTTTTTCAAAACATCGATTTTTGTTTCACAAAAAGTCACCGTGTGTAGCAAAAACCTCGTTTAAAACAACGTTTTTCAACCCGCGCATGCCCAGAAGCTAGTTACAGTATGAAGCGAGCTTCAATGGAAAAGAGTGGTGAAAGTAACCTTGCTTTTTGTGAAAAAAAACGATGGTGTGTATGCAACATCGTCTTTGAAAAGTGAGGTTTCAAAAACTTCGTTTTTTACTTCACAGAAAACGTCGTTTTTTTTCATCACAAAAAATGATCGTGTGTACGCGGCATTACTGTGAAGAAACCTTTCCGTATTTGGAGGTGAAATCTCTTTTCCTCTAGACGTAAAGAGTGCCCCCTTGTCCTCAGTGTTGACCTTAAAGTGAATAACTCAACACCAAGTTCAGTATATGGACCTCTTATATATTTGTACATGTGGATCATATCCCCCCTTATTCTCCTCTTCTCAAGAGAGAATAAATTCAGTTTTTCTAATCTTTCCTCATAGCTGAGCTCCTCCATGCCTCTTATCAGTTTGGTTGCCCTTCTCTGCACTTTCTCCAGTTCTCTGATATCCTTTTTGAGAACTCCAATCCTGTAAACCTTACCTTACACATGAGCCGTGTGTGGGGAACTGTATCAAACGCTTTTGCAAAATCCAAGTATACCACGTCCACTGCCACGCCTCTGTCCAGGGTTTTACTTACCTCTTCATAAAAGGAAATCAGGTTTGTCTGACAACTTCTGTCTTTCATGAATCCATGCTGTCTGCTGCTTAAATAGTTTGTTTCCAGCAAGAACTCATCCATGTGGTCTTTTATTAAACGTTCCAGTATCTTCCCAACTATAGAAGTTAAACTAACAGGTCTATAGTTACTTGGTAATGACTTTTAAAATATAGGCACCACATTGGCTCGACGCCAATCCAGTGGTACTATTCCCATCATTAACGAGTCCCTAAATATTAGATACAGTGGCTTTGAAAGTTCAGAGCTCAATTCTTTCAGGCCGCGTACACACGACCAAATAGATTCGTTCAAATCGGTCGGGCCGACCGATTTGAACAAATTTGTCTGCTGCCGTTTTGGTTTGATCGCGTACACACGATCAAACCAAAATCCCCGCCAGCAGACAGCGCGCTGACATGTCGGTGACGTGGCGGTGACATTGACGCTGCCACGTCACCGCACCAGGAAGTAAAACACTTCCGCGCATGCGTCGAAACCATTCGACGCGTGTGCGCGAAGACATGTCTGCTGGTTAGCGTAATAACCAGCAGACATGTCGGGCGGACGGGTTCCCAGCCGACAGATTTGAAAGCATGCTTTCAAATCTGTCTGCTGGCCAAATCCGTCGGCTCGCCCGTACACACGATCGAATCTGTCTGCTGGGACGGTCGGGCTGTCCGTTTCCTGCAGACAGATTTGATCGTGTGTACACGGCCTTAGGATCCGTGGGTGGATGCCATCTGGTCCAGGTGCTTTATCCACCTTTGTTCTGTCTAAATATTTCTGGACCATATCACTTTTGAGCCATTGTGGATTTGGGGCTGTGTCACTCCCACCCCCATTATGGACATGAGCTCCCCCATGCTCCATTGTATAAACAGAGCTGAAGAAAGCATTTAATAAATTTGCCTTCTCTATGTCCTCAGTCACCCACTCTAGATTATTTTGTAAAGGACCTACATGCTCAGACTTCACCTTTTTACTATTAATATATTTAAAGAATCTTTTGCAATCTGTCGTTCATTTTGAATTTTTGCATCCTTGATTTCCTTTTTACATATTATATTATATTCTTTGTAACATTTAAACGACACTAGTGTTCCTTCATTTTTATATTTTTTAAAAGCTATTTTCTTATTGTTTATAGCTTTTTTAACTTTGACCGTGAGCCACATAGGTTTTATCTTTAGCCTTTTAAACTTATTGCCCATGGGAATATACTTTGCAGTGAGGTCCCAAAGAGTCTTTTTGAAGAATTCCCATTTCTGTTCTTTGTTCATCGGTGCCAATATTCCCTCCCAGTCCAAGCCCTGGAGAGCAGTCCTCATGCTTTAAAAATTTGCTCTCTTGAAATTAAGTGTTTTTATCTTTCCTGTAAGGCCTCGTACACACGACCAAATACATCTGTTCAAATCGGTCTGAGGCCGCGTACACACGATCAAATCTGTCTGCTGGAAACGGTCTGCTAGACCGTCCCAGCAGACAGATTCGATCGTGTGTACGGGCGAGCCGACGGATTTGGCCACCCGACAGATTTCAAAGCATGCTTTGAAATCTATCGGGTGGGAACCCGTCCGCCCGACATGTCTGCTGGTTAGTACACTTACCAGCAGACATGTCGTCTCGCACCGGCGCCGAATGGATTTACTTTTTTTACTTCCTGGTGCGGTGACGTGGCGGCGTCAACGTCACCGCCACGTCACCGACACGTCAGCGCGCCGTCTGCTGGCGGGGATTTTGGTTTGCTCGTGTGTACACGCAAGCAAACCAAAATCCAAACAGACAGATTTGTTCAAATCGGTCGGACAGACCGTTTTGAACAAATCTATTGCCTCGTGTGTACGAGGCCTCACAGACCGATTTGAACAGATATGTCTGCTGGGCTGTTTTGGTTTGATCGCTGTACACACGATCAAACCAAAATCCCCGCCGGCAGACAGCACGCTGACGTGGCGGTGACGTGGCGATGACGTTGACGCCACCACGTCACCGCACCAGAAAGTAAAACAATTCCGCGCATGCGTCTAATCCATTCGACGCATGTGCGAGCAGATATGTCTGCTGGTTAGCGTACTAACCAGCAGACATGTCGGACGGATAGATTCCCAGCAGACAGATTTTAAAGCATGCTTTAAAATCTGTCGGCTGGCCAAATCTGTCTGTCCGCCTGTACACACGATCGAATCTGTCTGCAGAAACGGTCTGTCAGACCGTTTTCAGCAGATAGATTTGATCGTGTGTACGCACGCGGCCTATGTATTTCTTGCTTATAGTTAACATTAAATGAAATCATGTTATGATCACTGCTACCCAGGTGTTCCTTTATCTGAACATTAGTAATAAGCTCTGCATGGTTTGAGATTACCAGGTCCAACAGAGCATCATTCCTAGTTGGGGCCTCAATAAACTGAACCATAAAATTGTCCTGCAATAGGTTTTTAAATCTTTGTCCTTTAACTGTCCCAGAAATTCCATTATTCCAGTCAATTTGAAATCCCCCATTATTATCACCGTCCCAGCCCTTGCAGCCCTTTCCATCTGTGCAAGGAGCCGAGTCTCCACCTCCTCATTAACATTGGGTGGTCTATAACAAACGCCAATGATTAACTTAGAACTACGCACATCTGTATGCAGTTCCACCCATAATGCTTCAACTTCATCACACTCTCCATCAACCAGGTCCTCTTTCATGCTTGCTTTGAGGTCACTTCTCACATAGAGACAGACCCCTCCACCTTTCCTTTTTACCCTGTCTTTCCGAAAGAGAGCATAGCCAGGAATATTAATAGCCTAGTCATGTAAGGATTGAAGCCAAGTTTCAGCAATACCGATTACATTATAGCTCTCCTCATGCACCAGAGCTTCCAACTCACCTGTTTTGCTTGGAAGGCTTCTGGCATTGGTGAACAAACACTTAAATGTATTGTTACATTTTTCGCTGGTGTTTTTCATATAATTCATATAATATAATTTTTAGTAGTGCAAATGGCACTATAATTTCCAATGGCTGTTTGCAACATGGGAACTTTCTTGTCACCTGCCATAACCCCACCTTCATCTATCCCCATTCCACTCTCCATTAATGTCGGACCCCTAACTGACCTGTGTGCCCGATAGTTTTATTGCATTTTTATAAAAAAAATGTTTTACTACTAATGGCGGCGATCAGCGATTTTTTCATGACTGTGACATTATGGCGGACACTTTGGACAATTTTGACACATTTTTGGGACCATTGTCATTTTCACAGCAAAAAATGCATTAAATAAGCATTGTTTACTGTGAACATGACAATTGCAGTTTGGGAGTTAACCACAATGGTGTGCTGAAGGGGTTAAGTGTGGCCTCATCTCTGTTTCTAACTATAGGGGGTGTGGCTATAGGTGTGACGTCATTGATTGTGGTTCCCTATATAAGGGAACACATGATCAATGACAGTGCCCCAGTGAAGAACGGGGAAGCTGTGTTTACACGCGGCTCTCCCCGTTCTTCAGCTCCAGAGACTGATCACGGGACTCCAGAGGCGATCGGGTCCGCGGGTCCCGCGGCCGCGATCACAGAGCTTCGGACCGGGTCACGGGCACGCGCCCGTGACCCACGGCTGAGCATTTAAAGAGGACGTACCTGTACGTGCTTGTGCCCAGCCATGCCATTCTGCCAATGTATATGTGCAGGAGGCAGTCCTTAAGTGGTTAACGGATGCTGATACAGGATAAAAGACATATCGCAGCTGACTGTTTATCTCAATTTAAAGCAGAGGTCTACCTAAAAATTAAAAATCTTAAAAGCCAGCAGCTACAAACACTTACCTGTCCATGGTACCCGCAATGGTGGCAGCCAAAGCTGACCAATCGCTCGTCTCTCGGCTGCCCCAGCCGCCATCCTCGGTGAGGAAATCAGGAAGTGAAGCGATGCGGCTTCACTGCCCGGTTTCCTACTGCCCATGCTCAAGTAGCATGGCACGTCCTCAGTGGTCCCCGCTCTGTTGTGGGACCTGTGTGTTTCCCAGAACACAGCGGGGACGGGACGGGAAGGGGCGTGACTCACACGGGAGTCTAATTCCGGAAGTGGGTGCAAATACTTGTATTACACAGGTTTATGCCCCCCCTCCTGAAAGGTGCCAAATGTGTCACCGGAGGGTTTCGAAAAGCGGAGGTTCACTTTTTGTGTGGACCTCCACTTTAAAACTTATAAAAATCTTAAGCAACTTATGTATATCATTATTTAAGCTCTAATTAAAACTGTGAACTGATACAACCTATGTATAAATACATATGCATGTGGTTCTGATAACTCTTCTTACTTTCATGGATAAAAAAAGTTATATGTGACGTTTGATACGTATTGTTTACATGATTCGACTGCTTTACTGTACCATACTTATATTTATTCTCAATAAAACTCTTGTTGAATACAAAATAAAAATAAAAAAAAATGAGGCAAATATTTAAATTTATAGTATTAACCACTTGCTTACTGGGCACTTAAACACCCCTCCTGCCCAGACCAATTTTCAGCTTTCAGCGCTCTCACACTTTAAATGACAACACTGTACCCAAATTATTTGTTTGTCCTTTTTTTCATACAAATAGAGCTTTCTTTTGGTGGTATTTGATCACCTCTGGGTTTTTTGCGCTATTAATGAAAAAAGACAGAACATTTTGAAAGAAAAATATTTTTTCTTAGTTTCTGTGATAAAATGTTGCATATTATAAATTTTTCTTCATAAATTTTGGCCACAATATATACTGCTACAAAATTTTTGGAAATTATTTGGTCTGTGAGAAAGTTTTAGAGTCTACAAGCTATAGTGCAAATCATAAAAAATGAGGCGGCACAGATGTGCACTGACTAATTGCACAGCTGTGCACTGATGAGGTGGCACTGATTGGCACAGGTGGGCAATTAGATGGTTTTAGGCTGGGTTCACACAATTGTGAATTGGATGAAGGTTTTCCCACATTCAATTCGCAATAGCAGTACATTTTGACTGGCTCTCCATGGAGACGGTTCACACATCTGCACAGCGGCACAGGAGCCCTGTGTGTCTTTATATTTGGGCTGAAATCGGACCTGAAACGGTGAACTGGGACACATCGGACCCCTGCTGTGAGCAAAAATGTGAAGATAGTGTGAACCCAGCCTCAGTTTCAGAATACTTTATTAATCTCAAAGGGAAATAACTAGAATTTTTTTTTACTGAATTCTAACATTTAATTGCTTTGATCTTACAATAATACATATAATGAATAAGAATTTGTTGTACCGGTATATCATATTTAATAACTTGGTTGGCCCAATTTGTTGAAAAAACGCTGGTGAATATATATATTTTTTTAAACAAAAAGAAAAACTAATTGATAGAATAGAATAATTGAAATAGAATATATATATATATATATATATATATTTTTTAAACATAAATCTTTTATTTTGAAAAAATATAAATGATACAAAGAAATAAGGCAAATATTTAAATGTATATTATGAAATGGTTTCAGCTTCAGAATGATTTATTAATCCCTGGAATCACAGGAAATTACTAGTTTTCTGGAATTTGCATCATTTTACAGTGACTTTTTTTTTTTTGTTCAATCATCTGCACTTTGAACAGTAACACTACATTGCGATCACCCAACCTTCTAGATTGTATTGATGCCATTTCTTGAAGGCAAACATCAAATGGTTTTCCAAAAATTTCTTTACCTAATTGTTTTATATGAAAGTTTTAGGCAGGAAAGAATTCACTGGTAAGTGTATTAAGTTTTGTCCATTTGATATTTCTTTGCCTTAGGAAGCTTTGTTCAGCATGTCAGGCAATATATAATCCATAAAAATCTCTTTTGCTGGCAGTTGGCAGGTCAAATTGAATTACAGTCTCGTTTCAACCTAAATGTTGAAGTGAATTTGGAACTCCGACACCTCCAGATAACCTCTATATTTGGGTGGATCTATTTCTGGTTTAGATCAACCAGTCTGCAGTGACTACCAGTGTACTTATCAAGAAACATTTTGATGGAAGCCAGGTAGATAGATAGATAGATAGATACAGGGCTTTTTTTCTGGGGGAACTTGGGGGAACTCAGTTCCACCATCTTTGGCTCAGACCCTTTGGTGCCTGCTCACCACAATCACTTGTAAACACAGAAGTCTGGTTTCTGTGTTTACAAGTGCCAGCTCTTCACTCTGTGTGTAACCCCCCTGAACTCTGCACTCTGTATGTAGTGCAATTCTGGTATTTAATGCCCCTTTAAGACCCTTCTACTGTTTGTGAAATCTGAACGGGGACGTGGTTGAGTTCCTGCACCTATTTTTTGAGAAAAAAAGCTCTGGAGATAGATAGATAGATAGATAGATAGATAGATAGATAGATAGATAGATAGATAGATAGATAGATACGATTGATAATGCTAAAGTAGGTGTTTGTACATCCAAAGACAGATTTGGGTTTGCAAACATACACAGAGCATTATGTATGCAATAAATACTAAACAGCTATTTAACTTTGCAATGGAATCTTCTTCTCCAAAGTCCTCAGATCAAGTCTTGCTTCTTTGTCTTCAAGAACAACTCTTTTGTCTTCCCATATGCCTTTTTTAAGTGTCCTCCTCTCCCCCTAACTTCCTTTACATCATATACTGTACTCTAAAGGGTTTCCTCATAAACCAGTCCAACTGGTTAATTTGCATAGTTATATAGAGGGAGCTTTAACTTTATCCATACAAACACAAGCAATAAAAACTAACAAGCCATTTAATACCTCTGCACTCTATCCAAAACTAAAAAAAAAAAAAATTTCCACGCAAACGTTAATGACTCAGTTCTTCCTGAGGACTATGAAAACTCAACGTCATAAGCTCAGAATGGGGGCCAGTAATACAGTCTTGTGGTGATTCTGTCAATGAGCATGCTTGTTAAATGATGTTCGAAATCTTTTGTAATTGTTCCAACTGGCACTCATGTTATTTACATCAATAATCCATCATGTTTTTGGCCTCGTACACACGATGAGATATGTCCGCTCAAACTTGTCCGACGGACAGTTTAGAGCGGACATGTCTCATCGGATTTCGGTCCGATGGCGTGTACACACCATCGGATCAAAATCCCCACCGGCAGACAGCGTGGTGATGCGGCGGTGACGTTGACGCCGCCACGTCACCGCTACGTCACCGCACCAGGAAGTAAACACTTCCGCGCGCATGCGTCGGACCCATTCACAGGATACGACGCATGTGCGGGAAGATATGTCCGCTGGTTTGCCGTACTAACCAGCGGACATATCCGACGGCTTTGTCCGATGGACAAACCTGTCCGCTAGCCCGTACACACGATCGGATTTGTCTGCTGAAACGGTCCATCGGACCGTTTTCAGCGGACAACTTTGATCGTGTGTACGCGGCCTTTGAGTTGCTCTATACATCGATAAGCTATTGACGTAGGTGTGTGTCTGTCACTTTGATGGGAAAAGATGGAACCAGGATGCATTATGGGAAGAAGCCAAGCTGGTCTGAGTAGTGTGATACTTTGTCTTGTGCAGTGTTTCTCAACCTTTTTTCAATCAAGACATCCTTATAAAATTCAGCACAATCTCAAGACACCCCATTCTTAAAAGTTTAAAAAAAATGAAAGTAATAGTTCTACACAACGCAGCAACATCCACACGCAAGACAGCAGGGTGACACATGTATATTCCCCAGTTTCTTCATAGCGCACACTAGAAATATGAAGTTCCCTTTGAAAAGCAGGTCAAAGGCAGACTATGGAGACTTCCAAACTCCATCCTGGTCCTCTCACTGAAACCAACAAAATTGCCACTGTTGCACTGTTCACAGTGCTGGATGTATGGATTTTCTTGCTAGATGTCAAAACTAACCACATACTATAGTGACCTGCAGTGACAGATGACATGAAGATCATAGCAGGGTTCTAGCTGTTTTAACCAGCCTTTATTCCTTGTATGTGTCACAATCTCAGAGTGAACCACAACTGCGGTCAAGGGAAGATTTCAATGCACTTCTCTATGTTATGTGAAATTTCAGTACTAGACCCCAGGCGTCACTCCAATCAAAACAGGAGTTTGGGGGTTCACTACATCATCTCTCTCACATATAGGTATGCGTTGAACTACTAAGGATGGAGGTATTACAGCATGCGTCAAATCCCTAGTGTTGAAAGATTACAATAAATAAAAGTAAGCACAAGTGCGGTAAAGATTCCAATGCACTTCTCTATGCAAGTGATTATCAGTACGGGACCCCAGGCATCACTCCAATCAGAGAACAGGAGTTTGGGGGTTCTCTACATCGAATCACTTTAACATAGAGGAATGCATTAGGCCACTAAGGGTTCAGGTATAAAATACATTCAACCCTTAGCATAGAAAAGTTAAGGCGAACATGTTCAATGACTTAGGGGGTGAGCCCATGGACATATAACAACGTATGTCAAGCACGTAGTATATAAGGATAATGCAGGCAAATAAGTTGCATAAAAGAGGCAAATATAGCTCAGCTAATATATGAAGCAGGTAATTCTAGAGCAGTAGTAAGTGCTAGTTATCCGTTTGCAGAGCTTGAATGTTGTAATCTCTTTAGCAGCAAGGTTTCTGTAGTGCAGGGTTCGCTGGAGGGTAATATCTTAAAGGTGTCCCCAGCAATGGCATGAGTTAGATGGTCCGAGGGATCCAGCGTAGCATGATGTGCTATTGTGGTAATGGATGGTAGCAGTAATTGTAGCACGGCCGAGTACGGCTTGAACCCCATTTGAATGGGACCAGAAGCCTTTATAGGCAGCAGCCAGGTGGCTGGAGAAACCAGCGGTGATCCACGGCGCACTTCCGCAATCCATGCTAAAACGCACTTAGCACCGGGCGATGACGTCATAGTGCAGTCGCCGTATGCGTTTCAGCGTGGAACGCAATACGGCGAGGGAAGTGCCTGTTACAGTATGCTGCTGTTGACCTCTCTTTAATTTGAGTGTTAATAGGTATTGAAAAGAAGGCTTGGCCCCCTCTCAGAAGTGACGAGTGTGCATGCACATCCTTTTGACTTTGAATTTTGAACATTGAGTTAGCGCTGCACTCTCTCTGTATTGTATTATGTACTGGCTATTGGTGCTGGCTGCTAACATCATTTTTTTATCCAAGCGCATATATTGTTTGGGTTTATATAAGAAGGCCAGTATGGTGTCCTGAATTTATGGGAGGAGCCCGGGGGGTATTTAGGCATCCCACTCACCAGTGCTCCTTGTCGTTTCCACTGCGCAATACCCTCCCTTTCCCCTTTTTTCAGGGCACTCTCAGCACATTCTTCTCCATATTCACCCATTACTTATCTTGGGTATGCCCCCTTTTCTTGGCATACCGGCCAGATTACCAAGGCACACTTCAGGTCTATTTATGTTGTAAGTCTTATTGCGGGTTTATGTGATCCATATGTGTCTCGGTCATAGGGCAACGACCATAAATATGTTATGGTGGCTGGTGATATTATTATGCCTGATCAGTATATTTATTCATATGTCCTTGTGTTTGTTCTCTTTTAGTAGAAAATAATACCTTTTGCCGATTTTTCAGAGTTTCATTGCCTTCATCACCTTCTTGTACCTCTTCGTCTTGACAATTTTTTTCTCCAACAGTGGCAGGCAAAGTAGTCTAAACTCTCATGAGCAATTTCTTTTACATAAGCATCACTTTCAACTCTTAAGTTGTTTTTGGTACTACGCATGTGCTTTGGTATACTAAGTATTAGACCATCTGCTTTTTTTGCAGCCTCCCCCTTCTTCAATTCCTGTCACCATTTATGTTTTCTTTAACACCTTTCAAGTGCTGGCTATGAAGTGGTTTCTCTCTCCTGTCTGCTTCTTTTCATCGTTCTTCAGCAAAAAAGCTCTTAAGACTTTGTTGATCATATACTGTGCTTAATATGCTCAGCTAGGCTTCTTTCTTTTTCAATTGAAATGAGAGGAGTGATTTCAGTGTAATAAACTTTGCTGCAAAAATTACCAATTTGCCAATATGGATTCTCCAAATTTTACCAAGCTGCTTAAAAAAAACGTTATGCTAAATTTGGAAAGTTTTTTTGATTATTATTTAGGTGTTGTGGCAGAGCGAGGCTCTGTCCCTATGAAAATGGGGTTAAAGTGGATGCAGAGTCTGCATATCGGTGGACTGCAGAGCTACAGAGCGTAGATTTGAAACAGAGAAAACTGCTCTGGCAGCTTTCTCTGGATCTTGCTATTTCTGGATGGGGCTCTGTAGTTTGGAGAGCCTTCAGAGTCTTCAGTGGGATGGCATCTCCAACCCTGTGTCTGGGTCTTGTGGACAGCTAGCAGGGTGTGTGCCCAGGTGCACACAGCCCATATAACAAGGGACTGGTGAGAGCAGAAGGGGGAGGAAGGTGGAGTTGGAGCAGTGGCTCATAGTGAGTGTCTCTGTGTCAAGATAGATGCTGTGTGCATTAAGAAGTTCAAATCTGTGTGCATTGAAGGGCTTCAAGCTGTGTGCGTCCAAGAAGCTAGAAGCAGTGTGCATTAAGGGGCTTCAAGCTGTGTGCGTCCAAGAAGCTAGAAGCAGTGTGCATTAAGGGGCTTCAAGCTGTGTGCGTCCAAGAAGCTAGAAGCAGTGTGCATTAAGGGGCTTCAAGCTGTGTGCGTCCAAGAAGCTAGAAGCAGTGTGCATTGAGGGGCTTCAAGCTGTGTGCATTTAAGAAACCCAAAGCTATGTGCATCCAAGACTGTGGGCCTGGAAGAACTGGTGGTTTGAGGGACCAGTACCTATAGCAGTAGGGCCGTTCAAGAGTAGCCAGGTGGGCTTGCATTTTCAGTTATGTTTGAATGACGTCTAAACCTCTGCGTGGGATTCCTAAGCAGACTTTTGTTTTGTTTTGTTTGTTTTTTCATTTAATACAGTACATGTGGGCTACCAGGCCCTTAACTATAAACGCCTGTCTGATGTGGACTCACTACACAAAAGCGCATTTACCACCTGGACAATCCTCTATGTCACAGCGTATAAAGGGCAGTTTGGTTTATTACATTTTTTTTTTTAATAAATAAGCTAATGAGGGACCAGGTACTTAAAGCGGTTGTAAAGGTTATTTTTTTATTTTCTAAATGGGTTCCTTTAAACTATCACATTGCTGGTTTCTCAGTAAGCTGTTCTGGCTGACTAACCCCCAGCCAGAATGGCTTGAATGATGGGGGCAAGCTTACTGAGGAGAACCGGAAAGTGAGAAATTCAGACAAAGAAAAAAAAAATTAAGAAGGGAAATCGAAGGAAAAGGTAAGTGAACCAACAATGCACTAGCTTAACCCACCAGGCGGTATTCCCGAGTCTGGCTCGTGGTAAGATTTCTTTACCAAAAGCGATATCCCCGAGCCAGACTCGGGATCGCCTCACAGCAGCCACAGACAAAGTTACTTACCTTGTCCCTGGATCCTGCGATGTCTCCCCGCTGTGTGAGCGAGCGGCATCCTTGCTTGATTCACACAGTGTCCCTATGTGCCGCCAATCTCCGTTCCCTGTGACGTTACAACGCACGGGGGCGGAGAACAGCGCCAAATTCAAAAAAGTAAATAAACACATTACATAGAGTATACTGTAATCTTATAGATTACAGTACTGTATGTAAAAAAATACACCCCCCCTTGTCCCTAGTGGTCTGCCCAGTGCCCTACATGTACTTATATATAATAAAAACTGTTCTTTCTGCCTGCAAACTGTAGATTGTCCATAGCAACCAAAAGTGTCCCTTTATGTCAAAAGTGGTTTTAGAGCAGCTAAAAAACAGCGATAATAAATTATAATCACTTGCAGAATTGAGCGATAGTGATTTGTGGGGAAATTTGTCATAAAAAAAATAAAAGTAATGACAGCGACAATTCTGCAACTGAATCAAATTTCAATGATTTTGATTTGATTACATTATTGAATAATTGTTATTATAATTATATTATTTCTTTGTTATAATTATTTATAATTTAGTTATATATTATATTATAATTTGTGATTCTGTTTTTCAAACTTTATCATACCCGGGATGTCTACTAGACTCTTGTTTGGACAGATTTAAGTGAGTTATTCCTAAGAATTACAGGCCTACAGTGTAAAACGCCAAATTTCCTTGAACAATATTGGTACCGCTTGTTGGCAGCCATGGCAGGAGAAATTCCGGTATGGAACACCAGGGTAGTCAGCCAAACACGATGAGATAGACAGGATCACAGCTCAAGACGTAAGCCGGGGGTCAAGCCAGAGGTTCAGGATAGGAATGATTTTCGAGTTCCAGTCAAACTCATGTTCGACTCGAACATTGCCTGTTCGCCGAACAGCAAACTATTTGGGGTGTTCGCGGCAAGTTCGAAAAGCCGCAGAATGCCCTGGAAAAGTCTACGGGAGAAATCTAAAGTGCTAATTTTAATGGCTTATATGTAAGTTATTGTCATAAAAAGTGTTTGGGGACCCGGGTCCTGCCCCAGTGGACATGTATCAATACAAAAAAAGTTTTAAAAAAACGGCAGTTTTTTCAGGAGCAGTGATTTTAATAATGCTTGAAGTGAAATAATAAAAGTGAAATATTCCTTTAAATTTCATACCTAGGGGGTGTGTATAGTATGCCTGTAAAGCAGCGTTAGTTTCCTGTGCTTAGAACTGTCCCTGCACAAAGTGTAATTTCTGAAGGATAAAAAGTCATTTAGAATCACTGCTCCCAAAAAAACTGCAACTTTTTTTGCATTGATACATGTCCCCTTGGGCAGGACCCAGGTCCCCAAACACTTTTTAGGACAATAACTTGCATATTAGCCTTTAACCCAGGGGTCTTCAAACTACGGCCCTCCAGGTGTTCAGGAACTACAATTCCCATCATGCCTAGTCATGTCTGTGAATGTCAGAGTGTTACAAGGCCTCATGGGAAGTGTAGTTCCGCAACAGCTGGAGGGCCGTAGTTTGAGGATCCCTGCTTTAACCCCTTCAATACCGGGCAATTGTCATATGACGTCCACAAAGTGGTTCTCCCATCCAGAGTGGATGTCATTTGACGTCCTGGACTTTGGGGGGGGGGGGATATCTGAATGATGCCTGCAGCGAGAGGCATCATCCAGATATCCATCTCTTCTGCCGGCGATTCTGCACAACATAAGAACGATCATAGCACCGCTTGATCGTTCTTATAGGCGGCGGGAGGGGACACCCCCCCTCCCTCCGCCATCCGGTGCATCTCCGGGCTCTCCCGTGCCATCGGGGGCCCGGAAAATGAATCGTCCGGCGCTAGCTGGAACCATAGTGATGACCAGTCATCTCTATGACCGTCGGAGGACCCGGGCGCGATGTGATGACGTCACGCCCGGGTCCCGTAAAGTAAACAAAGCCGCGATTGTGGCTACTAAGCAACAGTATTCATGAGATTGGTGAATTTTTTTCACCGATCTCATGGTTTCCAGCCTGGAGAAGAGATGGGGGGGTCTTACTGACCCCGCATCTCTCCATAAAGAGGACCTGTCACACACATTCCTATCACAAGGGATGTTTACATTCCTTGTAATAGGAATAAAAGTGATAAAAAAATAAATAAAAAAAGTGTAAAAAAATAAATAAATATGT
This sequence comes from Rana kukunoris, assembly GCA_029574335.1. Taxonomy (NCBI): domain Eukaryota; kingdom Metazoa; phylum Chordata; class Amphibia; order Anura; family Ranidae; genus Rana; species Rana kukunoris. The sequence continues at coordinate 28,213,859 of CM056049.1, read as the reverse complement.
AAAAAATAATAATAATAATAATAATAAAAAAAAATGTAAACGCCCCTGTCCCCGGTAGCTCGCGCGCAGAAGCAAACACACGCGAAAGTCCCGCCGACATATGTAAACGCCGTTTAAACCACATATGTGAGGTATCGCCGCGTGGCGTTAGAGTACCAGCAACAATTCTAGCACTAGATCTCCTCTGTAAATCTAAACTGGTAACCTGTAAAAAATATTCAAAGTGCCGCCTATGGAGATTTTTAAGTACCGAAGTTTGGCGCCATTCCATGAGTGTGCGCAATTTTAAAGTGTGACATGTTAGGTATCTATTTACTCGGTGTAACATAATCTTTCATATTTTACAAAAAAATTGGGCTAACTTTACTGTTTTGTTATTTTTTTAATTCATGAAACAATTTTTTCCCCAAAAAAGGCGTTTGAAAAATGATTGTGCAAATACCGTGCAAGATAAAACTTTGCAATGACCGTCGTTTTATTCCCTAGGGTGTCTGCTAAAAAAACATATATAATGTTTGGGGGTACTGCGTAATTTTCTAGCAAAAAAATAATGATTTGTACATGTAGGAGAGAAGTGCCAGAATAGGCCCGGTATGGAGGTGTGTATAAAAGCCCGGTATTGAAGTGGTTAAAATGAGCACTTTAGATTTCAAACGTTCGAGTCCCATAGACTTTAATGGGGTTCTAAAGTTCACACAAACTTTTGGTCTGTCTGCAAGTTCTGGTGCGGACCGAACGGGGGCTCATCCCTAGTTCAGGATAATGGGTAAGCAAGCCGGGTCGGTAGGAGGAAATCCAAGAGTCAGGATACACAAGGCACAGGAGACACAGGAAGCTGAGGGCAATCCAGAAACCTGTATGTGTCAGTGGCAGGTTTAAATAGGCCAGGGGGTACCCACATCTGTCACCGCGTGTGCGCATGTCTGCACGTGTCAGCGCGCACATGCGCAAAGGGATTCATTTGGCGCAACCATGATGGTTACTGGCAGGATTGCCCATACCTAGGCCATTTCCCTGACAGTGTGTGTGTGCAGGAGACAGCTCTGGATCAAAGGTGAGTATAGCACTAGAAATTAACTTTTTTCTTTATTTTTTTCTATTTTTAGAGCTGCTGGTTTGTGGATTTTCGAAAATTAAACTGAAAAATACTACTTTAACGTTTTTCTTGCCCATTTTCTGAGCTTTGTTTGCTACACACATACTATATATATTTTATATCAAACATTCTTCTTCTGATTTAAGGATAATAAAACAGTTCATGACATGGAAGTTAATGATTTGCAAATAACAGGTGTAGGATGATTTCCTGATACCTTAGTGGGAACAGACTCTGTCACTTTTATTTACTAAATCAATCCCATTATGTCCGCTAGGAAAACAACAGTTAAATGGCTATTAACTCTTGGCTGATGCGCAAATGGAGGAATCCTCCCAGGAGCCGTAGACCTTTGTTCTTTAACCTTTTCCAGACCTGCCTGGCACGTGAAGAGCGAATTACTCCTCTCTTCCTCCTCCATCTTCCTCATAACTTGCTGATTATCCCAGTAAATTATGAATAATATCTACATGTCCAGTGTTTGCCTGGGAGCTGGATTTCACCTTTCTGTCCTTCGTTTACCAAATTTAGGAACGCCGGCATTTATTTTACAGGAACACATAATGCATTGTATAAAGTATTGGATAAATCTACTGTGCTTAGAAAAAAAAAAAAACTCCTAAAATAAAATGTAATTAAAATGTTCAAAACATGACAAATAGAAAAATACACAAATCATGGTATTTTTTTGTCACAGAAATGTAGAAGTCTTATCTAAATGGGTTGAAAAGAAAGTTTGCATTTTTGGATACGGCAAGTATGAGTTAAAGGATATCTAAATGTTTGTTTAACCACTTAAGACCCGGACCAAAATGCAGGTAAAGGACCAGGCCCCTTTTTGCGATTCGGCACTGCGTCACTTTAACTGACAATTGCGCGGTCTTACGACGTGGCTCCCAAACAAAATTGGCGTCCTTTTTTCTCCACAAATAGAGCTTTTTTTTTGGTGGTATTTAATCACCTCTGCGGTTTTTATTTTTTGCGCTATAAACAAAAATAGAGCGTCAATTTTGAAAAAAAAAACAATATATATATTTTTTTGCTATAATAAATATCCCCCAAAAATATATATAAAAAAAACTTTTTTTTTCCTCAGTTTAGGCCGATACATATTCTTCTACATATTTTTGGTAAAAAAATTGCAATAAGCGTTTATCGATTGGTTTACGCAAAATGTATAGCGTTTACAAAAGAGGGGATAGTTTTATTGCATTTATTATTATTTATTTATTTTTTCTACTAATGGCGGCGATCAGCGTTTTTTTTCGTGACTGCGACATTATGGCGGACACATCGGACAATTTTGACACATTTTTGGGACCATTGTCATTTTCACAGCAAAATTTTTTATAAAAATGCATTGTTTACTGTGAAAATGACAATTGCAGTTTGGGAGTTAACCACTAGGGGGGCGCTGAAGGGGTTAAGTGTAACCACATATGTGTTAAAAGGAAAAAGGGCAGAAGATTTAATAAATGGAGAAATGAAAAAAATTACTGAAGTTCCATTTTAAGAAAGCTTCATTTTAGTTTTCTTTCAAGATCAAATCAATATTATTTTAACCCGTTGTCGCAGGGCCCTAAAACAGCGTGGGGCCCCATAGGCCGATGCCTACTCTGCCTACTTGGTAATCCAGCACTTGTCCATTTACATCAAACTGAAACAACTATGCCTAAGGGGTGGAGGCCTTTAACACCATCTCTCTTTTACGTATAATGCCATGCACGACCGCGCAATTGTCAGTTAAAGCAAGGCAGTGCCGAATCACAAAAAGTGCTCTGGTCAGGAAGGGGGTAAATCCTTCCGGGGCTGAAGTGGTTAACAGACAATTGCACGGACGTGGCTCCCAAACAAAATTCGCTTCCTTTTTTTCCCACAAATAGAGCTTTCTTTTGATGGTATTTGATTGCCTCTGCGATTTTATTTTTTTGCGCTATATACAAAAATAGAGCGACAATTTTGAAATAAAAACAATGGGCCAGATTCACAGAGCCCTTACGCCTGTCTAACTGGTGTTAGACTGGAGTAATTTCAAATTTTGCGCGTTTTCTAGCTAGTCGGAAACCTCAAAACTCAATAGACGGCTGCGGGCTTCAATTCGACTGGATTACGTGTTCGTACGCCTTCGGATCTACGCTGCAATAAAATTGCGGCCACTGGGTGGACTTCCCGTTGTTTTCCGCGTCGGGTATGCTAATGAGCTTTTGCCGGCGATCCCAGAAATTACGATCTTCATTCGCAATCTCTTACGGCACCTTTAGTCATCTTTTCGCTGTGTAAAACTATACCAGCTTTTTGCTGGTCTAATATTAGACAGCCCATGTTAAGTATGGCCGTCGTTCCAGCGTCAAATTTCTACGTTTTCCGACATCTTTTATTATTTTTTACGTAAGTCGTCCGGGAATAGGAATGTTCGTAAACGACGCTACTCAAGCAACAAATGACGTAACGACGTGATTTCACGCAATGCACGGCGGGAAATTTCTGAACGGAGCATGCGCAGTTCGATCGCCACGGGAACGCGCTTAATTTAAATGCTTCACGCCCCCCAATCGCGTATTTCGATTACGCGGCGAGAAATAGACTACGCCGCCGTAGCGTACGGGCAAAAATCTACCAGAATTCAATGTAGAGCCTGGTAAAATACGGCAGCGTAGAGTATTTCGATTACGCAGCGCAATATTAAGTGTATCTGAATCTGGCCTAATATTTTTTAATTTTTGTTATAAGAAAAACTTAATAAACTAAATTTTAGTCAAACATTTAGGCCAAAATTTATTCAGCCACATGTCTTTAGTAAAAAAAAAATCGCAATAAAAAAATAAAAAAGCTACCTAGCAGCAACAGTGACACTAATAGAGCGATCAGAAAAATGATCGCTTAGTGACACTGGCAATAGGGAGTGAAAGAGTTAACTAGGGCGGTACCATTATTTGCATGGAAATTTGGCGTTTTATACTGTAGGCCTGTAATTCTTAGGAAAAACTCACTTAAATCTGTCCAAACAAGAGTCTAAGGCCTTGTACACACGAGGGAATAAATCCGCTGAAACTGGTCCGACGGACCATTTCATCCGAAAAATCCGGTCGTCTGTATGGGCAAACGGACCGTTTTGGCCGGATTTTTCCAGCGGAAAAATTTCAAAGCATGCTTGAAGATGTCCGCTCCTTAGTACACAAAAGCCTCGGACCAAAAACACGCGCATGCTCAGTCTAAACGATGGGACGGGAGCACTCGTTCAGGTAAAACTCGCGTTTGTTTGGGACCTGGCACATTCGTCACCTAAACTCTCTATATAGTGTTCCGTTTATATCGTTTTTTGTTCTTTCTTCTCTTGCTAGAAGAGACCCGTTGTCTTGCTTATGCAATTTTGTCCAGATGTCACATACTGCTAGCTTGCATTTTCATTAGTGTTTTTTCTATTTGACACAGTTTGCTAGCCAGATGTCCCCACATTTGTTTCTGTTCTCCACATTTTTAGTATGTCTATTTGGACTTCATGTTGAGCGTATCATTTGTTTTTATAATTTTTTTTTTTTTTTTACAGTTGGATTTAACGGTTTTTGAAACTTTCAAAAATATTTTTTTTTCTTGTTTCACCATGTTTTTGTTTTTTTTTTAAATTAAAATTTCCCTTTTTTTTCAGCAACTTATGTAATTTAGTTGTCTTGTCCTTTATTTTTTACTTTATTTTGGGGTATTTATATTTTTTTTTTAACATTTTATGCTTCTTTTGGGTTTACCAAGTTCTAACAGAAAAGGTCCCCCCCCCCCAAGGAGTTTGTGTCCTTTGCAAATGACACATTTTCTTTTACAAATGTCTGATGCTTACTCACCACAGTATAAAACACAATAGACAAGGTTTGAAAGTAAATACAAAAGCCATTTATTTCCGGCCAAAAAAAAAAATTAGAAATCACCAGAACGGCAGCACTTGATGAGATTGCAACATACATGCATACTTGGGAATTACAACATGATTAAGGAAAAATTTCGTAACCTCAGGAGTCAATAACAAAAATCAGGATCAGCAGCACATGAACAAAGGAACCCAAGCTGTCCTACTACAACGAGCTCAGTTTTTTGGACAATCAACTGGATGGCAGGGAATCATCTTCTCGACTTCTTTGCAGACTTCCTTCCAGCGAAACTTCCACGGGTCCGTCCACGGACCCTTGCAGGTGGGGGTGATGTGGCAGCAGGAGGAGGATGATGATGATGGGGAGCAGGCCAAGCCGGGTCACACAGCACAGTGTCCCTGCTCAGCTCGTCCCTTTTCATCCTGGCCAGGACCTGATTAATAATGTCCTTGGCCAGGCTTTTTTGCTCCTCCCCCCCTTGGTTGAGCTCATTGGCCACAAATGCACTATAGCATTCCGTGGGGTTGAGAGGGGCCCTCATGATTTCCGCAGCCTCCCGGATGACCTGAAGGCTTTCCTCGTGCACCTCCCTCCTGCGCCTCCTTGCAGCTGGTGGCCTCATCTGGAGGGGAGGAACTTGGCTGATGGTGCTCAGCCTGGGCCTGGGGACCTGCTGCACCTCACTTGGGCCGGCCTCCTCCTGGCTGCCACTCCCCCCTTCCGCCTGGCTGACATGGGCCTCAGGAGCTGCCACCTCCTGGCTGGTCTCTTCTTCCTGTGGATAAAAAAGGCAACATGTTTTATTTTTTTGCACAATCAATCACACACATTTTCTTTCTCTAGACTGTTTTAGTTAGTATTTTTTTAAATTAAACAGACTGTCCTTCTGACCCCTGCATTTGGCATCCCAGTTTGTTTTTTGTTTACAAGATCAACTCACTAATTAAAAATAAATAGCAGCACAAAAATATTTTTGAAAATACTAGACCTCACTGAAGATGGCCAGATCTGGCTCCATGTCAGCCAGCCCCGCTGCAGACTCTGCAGGGCTCCTGGGACCTGGGGAAGTTCCGCTGGGAGGAAGGCTGCAAGGTAGTGTTGAATCCGAAGCCCTGCCATCCAGTTCATCATTCAAAAAACTGAGCTCTTTGTAGTACCAGAGCTTGGGTTCCTTTGTCTTAGCTGCTGCTGATCCTGATTTTGGATATTTCCGTTTTTTATATACATTCCTGTAGCTTCTCCTGAGGTTACTAAATTTTTCCTTAACCATGTCGCCTGTGCAACTTGGCACCCAAGTGTGCAGGTATGTAGCAATCTCATCAAGTGCTGCCTCTCTCTTCCCAGTGTCCAAATAATGTGTGTGCCTGGTGTCCCAAAGAAGGGGCATATCCCGATATCGGGTTATTAGTTCCATTGTTGCCTCCTTCCCTTTCAGCAAATCCATTTTTTTGTCAGCTCCTAGATGTAGCTTCAATAGTAATGTCTAGAATAGAAAATGACAATCAAACACAAAGCACAACTTTAAAAAGGCTCAGCTTTGACATTCTTAAAATATGTGCGCATTCATTCATTTTAGAGCATCAACATTATACAAACACAGTGTCTTCTGCTGCTACATAGCTGGCCAGCTCTGCTGCATTGTTGTACCCCCCAAAAAGTTGTCATTCAGAGCCCATTTTGCAAGTTGTAGCCTGTAGTTAAGAACACATCCACCATGAATATGAATGCTAGCAATCATCTCAAGGCACTAGTTCATGTGTAGCTATCGTGGCCCTCAGCATTGATGGCAGAAAACACTACGGGCCAGATTCAGGTAGATGAGAGTATCTTTCCTCTGGAGTAACGCTTCTCATTTACGTTACTCTGAAGACCCTTTCAGCGCAAGTCCTGTAATTCACATAGCAGTTGCGCGTAAACTTGCGCCAGAGTAACGATAATGCGCTGGCGTAACCCGACGCAAGTGGAAGTGGGTGTGATCATATGTAAATGATGGGCGGAGCCCGGCGCAGAGGCTTACGTTCAGCGCATCATCCACGGAGCATGCGCAGTGAGTGCGGCTCCACTCGCCCCCTTGTGCGCATGCTCACAACTTCCGTCGGCACCACTTCCTGGGAAACGTCAGCGCAATGCGTTCCGCTGGGCGCTTAAAAGCGCTGGCGGAAACGCCATTCCGGCGCAAAAGTAGTTCCGTTTCCCCCCACCCCAGGGAAGATACTTTTGTGCTGTGATGGCTGCTCCCGCTACCCCCAGAGAGAGGAGGAACCTCAACTTTAATACCCAGGAGGTCTCAGTGATTATCTCGGCTATGGAGACGGAGAATGAATTTCTCCATGGCAAAAAAAGCCGGAAGACCAGCCGGGAGAGGAAGCAGGGCATCCTGGAGTCCATTGCTGCCAGGGTCAATGTCCTGGGCTACTCCACCCGGACTGCTGGGGACATACAAAAGAAAATAAATGACCTGCGGCGCAAGGTGAGGGACAAGGTGGCCTCCATCAGGAGGTATGAGAGGGGCACAGGTGGTGGTCCCCCATGTCCTGTCACCCTGACCGCAGAGGAGGAGGTGGTTGCTCGCTGCCTGGAGAGGGAGCAGGTGGAGGGGGTCGCAGGCTATGACTCCGTGGAGGAAGGCACAAGGACAGGTAAGTGTTTTATAATCCCCTATTTGTTGTTTTGCATTTGGGGGGGGGGGACATGTGCCAAGTGTGTGGGACCACCAACATGTGTCTGCTTTGTGTCATCCACAGATGACGGAGCTGGGCCATCATCTGTCAGCCTGCGTTCCACCCCATCCCCCCCACGCCATCATGTGCCCGAGCCACTGGGTGGTGAAGAGGTTGTGGAGGAGGAGAGTGGCCACACCACACCTGCCGAGGTGGTTGTGGAGGATCCTGCTGTGGCAGAGCAGGACTTTTCTTTGGTTTTGTCTGTCTCCTCCCCTTCTCCTGGCCCGTCTGTCGTCCCCTCCCCCATCCTTGGAAGCCCCTCAAGGGCGACTCCTTCCACCCGAGGACATCCATCTTCTGGCCCCAGGAAGGCGACCCAGAAGACCAGGGGGGTGTCTGATGGTGTCCAGGACCAGTTGGCGAGGGATCACGCCAGGCAGACGGAACAGATGGGGGCCATAGCGGTGCACTTGGAGAAAGTGGCTGACAGCCTGGGCTCCGTTGCCAACCTCAGCAACGCAGTGCAGGATGTCAGCTCTAATTGCGCTGCAGTGGTCACCACTTTGGGGGAGGTGCAGGGGGATATCCAGCACCTTACTGCAGCCGTCCAGGCCAACACTGCTGCCATCCATGGGAACAGTGCTGCCATCCGGGAGCAGGGGAGGCTGAGTCGGCGGGCCCAGCATTACCAGGTGACCCGTCAGCTCCGGATGCAGGCCCAGACGAACACATACCTTGGACGGATAGCCAGGGCCTTGGAGGGCACGCAGGCCACACCTGCCAGGAGTGGCCCACCTGGGGATCAGCCACCTCCAGATGCCCCCCCACCCCCACCCACTCCATCCAGGCAGCTGCGGAGCCAGAGAGGGGCCCCCAGAAGAAGCCCCCGGCATCCCCGATGAGGCCTTTTATTTTTTCTGGTTTTATATTATTGTTTTTGACATACTCAGGTCATGAGTTTATTTTTTATTTTTCTCAGGTTATGAGATTATTTTTCTTTTAATGATCAGGATATGATATTTCTAATTTCTTTTTGTACTGCACACGGTCAGGAGTGCAGGGGACAGTGTGAATGGTGTGTGAATGTGAGAGGGTGGCACTCCTGAAAGTAAGGGGTGTCACCCTCGGCCGTGGTGGTGAAGTGAACCCCACGGCTGAATGAATGATGTGTGAAAGGTGTGTGAATGGACAGTGACATCATTGGGGCCTTGACGCTGGCGTTACTGCTCCCAACTCCTACATGCTGGACTTGGGCTAATCCAATGCGATGTGCATGTGGTGTGTGTGATCCAGTGGTGTACACGCGTGCACTGTCTGTGTTATTAATGTTTTGGTTTAGTGTCCAAAGATGCCTACGGCGAGGACCCTCCTGACTGCTCTTCCATCAGCAGACTGGTTCTCCTCTGGCAGGTGGGGACTGTGTGGGTCGGGGGTCAGGTCATCACGTATGTCAATATGCAGGCCTTTTTTCATAGCAAAGTTATGTAGTATGCAACATGCACCGATGATCTGGCACACAAAGGTAGGGGAATACAAGAGGGCCCCCCCAGACTTATCCAAGCATCGGAAATGGGACTTCAGGAGCCCAAATGTTTGCTCAACCACTGCACGGGTTTTGATGTGTGCTTCATTGTATTTTCTCTCTCCTCTGGTTTGGGGGTTCCGGAAAGGAGTCATTAGATGGGGTCCCAATGCATATGCAGAGTCACCTGTAAGGTAAAAGACAGGAGAATGTTAGTCATGCATGTGCGATTTCTGTTGTGCATCACGGGAGGGGATAGTCATGCCTGACTCCCTTGTCACTCACCAACCAGCCAGCTGTCCCCATACATGTTCTGGTTAAATTCTGCTGGGATGGGGCTCTGACGGTATATGAAACTGTCATGGCTGGACCCGGGGTGTTTGGCACGGACGTGCCATATGAGGCGTTGGGCATCGGCTATCACCTGTACGTTGATGGAGTGCCAATGCTTCCGATTGCGGTATATGTGCTCTGTGGCACTGGGGGGCTGTAGGGCCACATGTGTGCAATCAATGGCCCCCACAGTGCGTGGGAATCTGGCAATGTTGTAGAAATCTGTCATTGCCTTCTGCCGTAGCTCCTCAGTGGTTGGTCTGATGAACTGGTTGGACATGCGTCTGAGGATTGCAGGGACAACCTGGTGCACACATCTGCTCACGGAGGACTGTGACATCCCAGCCACCACTCCACTTGTACGCTGGAATGATCCACTTGCAAGGAAATGGAGTGTTGCCAGTACCTTCACCAGTGGCTGCACTGCTTGTGATCGGTGTGTTGGGCTGGTGATGTCATCCTGCAGGGTTGTGGTTAGTTCAAGTATTGCATCTGGGCTGAATCTGAATAGGCGATACACCTCCTCATCCCCCATGCCAAAGAGGTTCATACGTGTGCGGTATATCCTCTCACGTGCCCGCCTTCTTGGTTCCAGGGGACCCATCAGTAGTTCTAGGACCACAATTGCCCCTGGCATGTTGGCACACAGAGGTGTTGTCCTTGCAAGTGGGGGTGCTCAGCTAGCTCTTATCGTCGGTAACGCTGCTGTAGCTGCTCTCCTGCTGACCTGTGACCGTCTGGAGTAAAGATAAAGCAGCCTTTTGTAGAAATAACTTTGCGCCGGACGGACCAGATACGCGCGGCGCATGTAGCCGGCGTATGGTGCTAATCCGTTCGTGAATTGTGAAAAATCCCTCATTTGCATATTTGCAGGGGAAATCAATGGGCGCGACTGATGCGCCCAGCGAAAATAAACGCTGACGATACTCTGGCGTCGGAACGTTCCACCGGTCGCAAATGAGTCGTTATTGGGCGCATCTAGTTTGGTGGGTACGGGCACATAGAAACGACGGCGCATCATCACAGTTACGCGGCGCATATCCAAATACTCCAGCGCAAGTGTTCGTGAATCTGGCCCTACCTACTTATCTCTGTCCAACCAACACACAAAAATACTTGCATGATCTGACTGCATACTCTAAAATCCAAATAAAGAGGATAGAGCATTCTTTACATATATCTTGATGAAGTGATGTGTACAAGCACTTGGCTCTCAAAATTTTATGGTGGGCCCCAAAATACATAAATAACAGTAGCACAAAAAGGGTGCAAACAACATTGAAAAGCCCCATCCCCCATGGCTGTTCAAATTATAGGCCTCTGATCCGATGTTTTCATTTACCTTTGTCTCTCTCTCTCCTCGTTTCCGCTCGAGTAATCTCCGCGTAACCTACGTAATCACGTCGTTTCCATTATATCCCCACGCAATCAAGAAACGCCGCCCTCGTCTCCGCCCATGACGTTGATTGGAAAATATGGCGATGTCACACGAGCGCACATTAGGCTCTGATCGGGATCAGGAAGGGACAGAGGCCGGAACGTCCAGATCCAGGCCAAAACGTTACAAGGCCACAAACATGTCTCTACAAGAGATGGTGGAGTTGGTGTCCATCCTGCGACGGAAGGACTATGATGGTGAGCATGGCCCATACAGCACCCCTAACCGGAGGAAGTCCAAAATTATGGATAAGGCAGCGAGGAAACTTTATGAGATGTTTGGGGTCACCAGGTCCAAAGAGCAGCTCCGGAAACGCTGGTCCGACTTAAAACTGCGCGAGCCAGAGCAGTATCGCAAAATAAAGAAAATCATTGAAAAAAGTAAGTACTTTAAAATGTCTTTGGAGTGCCTATTATTGGATAAAATGTTTTGCCATGTCTATTTCGCCATCTGCCTCGTTGGCCTCCTTGTATTTTTGAAACCCTGCATTGTAAATTTAGTAATGTTTGTCTAATATAAATCCGACGACTTGCCACGATCGTAGTCAACATCGATCCATCACATAGTTTATCCTCAATCCACAGGTCCAGGAACATCACACCTGGACGTGGCTATTTGGCGAAAAACATCGTTTCTAGAAACAATGTGGAAAATATGATGTGTTTGTGCAAACTAAGTTGATTTAAAAAGCAAACACGATTCATTAATTCACACAGTGATGAGATAACCTAATAGGCACCTGTTTTGACATCTGTAATTTTGAGAACCTGTCTCCCCGCATAAAAGAGTAAATTGGAGTTTTGGAGAAGGGAATCCAAAAACTACTTATTCAGGAGGCCAGCCATGTGTGTCACTTCACCAAAAAGCCTCATTATATCACAGCTAGGGAAAAGTCATCTACCAAAAAAAAAAAAACATGGTGTTTGCTGTAATAAGACCAATACTAGAATTGTAACGCCACTTCTAAGCAATGTTTGCAAATTAGTCCCTCCAAAAAGATCTGTTTGCTGATGAGTTTCCTTATTTTTTGTTGTTTTTAGGGGACAGAAGAGGACAGCGCTATGAGGAGTCAGGGAGGCCCACACTGTCTCCCAAACGGCCCAAAAAAATTGTTGAGCAGGAGGATGATGAAGAAGGAGAGGAGGAGGAAGGGAGAGAGGAGGAAGGCGGATTGGAGGAGGAAGGCGGATTGGAGGAGGAAGGCGGATTGGTGGAGGAAGGCGGATTGGTGGAGGAAGGCAGATTGGTGGAGGAAGGCAGATTGGTGGAGGAAGGCGGTTTGGTGGAATTTGGCGGATTGGTGGAGGAAGGCGGATTGGTGGAGGAAGGCGGATTGGTGGAGGAAGGAGAAGTTGAAGAAGAAGAAGTTGTAGAAGATGTTGAACTTGTCAGTACAACAGGTCAGTGACACCCCAGCTTTGCAGGGAAAAAGAGATGTAGATAGGCCTGCACCTTACTTACTTACAATGTTGTGTTTTTCCTTTGGAATTTTTAGGGGATGAAGATGGGATTAGCACATCTGTTGCTCCTATTTTTTCTCGTGCAAGTGCACAAATCCTAATACAGCAGATAATGGAGTGCAGCACCGATCTGGCCAATATGAGGGAAAGGATGGTGGTGATGGACCAAAACTTCAAAAACATGCTAGATATTTTGGGACGTATATTGAAGACTATCCCCCCCAGCTGCCCCCCATGCCCCCCCTGCCCTCACCCCTAACCACCCCACTCTCAAAGATGTTGTATAATGTTCGTTTCATATCCCCCAAAATTTGAGGATGCACACACACACACGGGTTTATTTACTAAAGCTATAAGGTGCAAAAGCAGCATCACTTGGCATATAAAACAATCTTCTTCCATGTTTGGATGCAAAGTCTTAATTGACTAAGCTTAATTTAGAAGCTGATTGGCTTATATGCACAAATAAGCCGGAGTTTGGACTGTTTAGTAAATAAACCCCAATGTGTGTTCACATGTGCGATCTGCCATCACAGGACATCAATTGTATGTGCTTTGTGGGTGCAACCCCTTCCTTACTTATCAAGTAGGTGACAGAAAGGGGTTGCACCTACAAAGCACATACATTGATCACCCATGATGGCAGATAGCACATGTGAACATTTCGCATGGGATCTCATGTGAAAAATCACCATTTGGCCCATCACACACACAGCATGTGTGCATCCTCAAATTTTGGGGGATTCCGGCGTGACCTAAGACCATGTTGTCTGGGCTTGTTATGCCAAATAAAAGGTTGAACTTTGTAAGTTCGATTGTTATATATGTTTGTCAAAACCACAAAATATTTTTTGAATAAATAAATACTTTCTAAACCAATTTTTCAAAGAAAAGACAAAGATTTACGTAAATAAAAAAGAAATAAAAAAACCTTTTAAAAACACACACACCAGTGGCTTCTTAATTCTAACCTCAATACCCAGTTTGTAGAAGAGTGACTAGAATGTGCAATTGTGTGTATTTACTAAAACCTGCTAACTAAATTGGCCACAAGAAATGCACTAGTTTCAGAACCTGGAAGACAGATCAAAAGAGAAAAAGCAATAATGACAAACAACTGTATAAAGTCCAATGGTCGAATTTTTTATTATTTCTTGGTAATATTTCTTTATTTTGGGGGCCAAATTATAAAGAAATATTATTCTGGCATAGCTATGGCCCCCCGACCCATAAAGTACTCAACATACCTCACGAGCAGATTGGGTGACTGAGCCAGCGCGACCAGTGTCCAGCCCAGGAAGGGTATCTGAGGGTAGTCCTGCCTCAGCACCGATGTTGGGTAGGTACGTCTGGGAATGCCTGCGTAAAAAATTATGCAATATGCAGCAGGCCAAAATAACAGAGTTAAATTTATATTCCGCCAGATGTATCGCTGTCTGGAACAGGCGGAACCGGCTGGCGAGTATCCCAAAGGCATTCTCGACTACCCTCCGGGCCCTGGCCAGCCGGAAATTGAAGACCCTCCTCTCCGGGGTGAGGGTCCTCTGGGGAAAAGGCCGCATGAGGTGAGGTCCAAGCCCAAAAGCCTCGTCCGCTAAAAAAACAAACGGAAGTCCTTCCACATTGTCTTCATCCGGTGGCAGTTCAAGACCACCAGTTTGTAGACGCCTGTAAAATTTGGTCCGCGCGAACACTCCCCCATCAGACAGCCAGCCATTCTTCCCCACGTCCACATACAAAAATTCGTAGTCTGCCGACACCACCGCCATCAACACGATACTATGAAAACCTTTGTAGTTATAATAGTACGACCCCGAAAGAGGTGGCGGCACTATGCGGACATGCTTCCCAACAATTGCCCCTCCGCAGTTTGGAAAATCACAACGCTGGGCAAAGTGGGCAGCCACAGTCTGCCATTCCTGTGGCGTGGAGGGAAACTGTGGGGACAAAAGCAAAAAACAAATTAGCACTTTGGCACATAAACAACATTGCAAACACTAGTAAAAATACAACATTCTGCAACATCACGGTATTAACATTTCTAAAAATTAGTGTATAGAGAGTATTTAGGGCAACAAATCTAGAGCCAATTATTATCAGACTCCACATCCCCCTGATGGGGCAATACACTTTTTTAGGGGGAGGGAGTTGAACTACAATGGAGCAGGACACCAAAAAAAAAAGGTGTTTTTGTCCCTAGGAGATGATGCTGGACAGGTTAGTAGTGTTGAAGGAAAAAATATGCAGGTAGGCCAAACCACATTAACCTGGAAAGCTTAACAACATGCATGGGGAGAAAAGGGAACATTAAGCACACAGCATATTACAATCATGGCGACTAGGAAAACCAACACAAAAAGGTGAGAAAAATATGCAAACATTATTAAAGACACAGATTGTGATGTTAAAGGAGGAAACTTACCTTAATAAACTCCTCCTGCATGACTTGTATGATGGCAGAACACGTCTCCGGTATGATGATCCCAAGCGCCTGGGGAGAGATGCCTGTTGAGAACTTGAGGTCCTGCAGGCTCCTCCCAGTCGCCAGGTACCGCAACGTGGCAATAAGCCTCTGCTCAGCCGGAATGGCTTGGCGCATCACAGTGTCCTGCCTCGTGATATAGGGGGACAGGAGATCCAGCAGACGGTGGAAAAACGGGGTCCGTCATACGGAGAAAGTTCCTGAAGTCATCAGGATTATTCTCCCGGATCTCCCTAAGCAGAGACATATGAGAGAATCGATTACGCTGCCGCAACCAATTCTTGGCCCAGGAACTCCTCCTCCTACTGTTCCTGTCCAAATCACTGGAATGCACACAAACTCCAGAACAAAACCCATAAACAGCACGAACTCGTGAAAAGTTGCGCTGCTGCTCCATCATGGCTTCAAACCGGCCGGCTGGTCAGTCAAGAACACACTCAAACAGAAAGCACACCCAAATCCAGCAAGACCTGCAAAGATCGCACGTCAAACAGATACGACCGTACAGGACGGCACTGCAAAGCAGAAACGCCGCGTACGGCGACACTGAATGACAAATACGAGCCCACAAGCACACACTGAACCTGAAAATACGACCTGTTAAGCGCGGAGACTGAAAAGCACGAATCAGCTCTAACCAAACCTTCGCTAACACGGAACTAGCAGAAGCGGAACAGAGGGCGGCGCCGATGGCTTCGTCATTCCCCTTTATAGTGACGTCGTACGTGGTTTACGTGCCCACGTTCTGGTCCGCTGGGATTTCGGTCCGATGGTGTGTACGCTCATCAGACCAACAGACAAATTTGCCTTATCCGCTGGGAAATATCCGTCGGATGTTTCCGACCGGATACATTCCCTCGTGTGTACAAGGCCTAAGGCCGCGTGCACACGATCAAATCTGTCTGCTGGAAACGGTCTGCTAGACCGTCCCAGCAGACAGATTCGATCGTGTGTACGGGCGAGCCGACGGATTTGGCCACCCAACAGATTTCAAAGCATGCTTTGAAATCTATCGGGTGGGAACCCGTCCGCCTGACATGTCTGCTGGTTAGTACACTTACCAGCAGACATGTTGTCTCGCACCGCCGCCGTGTTTTACTTCCTGGTGCGGTGACGTGGCGGCGTCAACGTCACCGCCACGTCACCGACACGTCAGCGCGCCGTCTGCTGGCGGGGACTTTGGTTTGCTCGTGTGTACACGCGAGCAAACCAAAATCCAAAAAAACTGATTTGTTCAAATCGGTCGGTCCGACCGATTTGAACAAATGAATTGCCTCGTGTGTACGAGGCCTAAGGCCTCGTACACACGATCAAATCTGTCTGCTGGAAACGGTCTGCTAGACCGTTTCAGCAGACAGATTCGATCGTGTGTACGGGCAAACAGACGGATTTGGCCATCCGACAGATTTCAAAGCATGCTTTGAAATCTGTCGGCTGGGAACCCGTCCGCCCGACATGTCTGCTGGTTAGTATGCTAACCAGCAGACATGTCTTCTCGCACACGCGCCGAATGATTTTGACGCATGCGTGGAAGTGTTTTACTTCCTGGTGCGGTGACGTGGCGGCGTCAACGTCACCGCCACGTCACCGACATGTCAGCGCGCTGTCTGCTGGCGGGGATTTTGGTTTGCTCGTGTGTATACGCGAGCAAACCAAAATCCCAGCAGACAGATCTGTTCAAATTGGTCGGTCCGACCGATTTGAACAGACTCATTTAATCGTGTGTACGAGGCCTAAGGCCCCGTACACACGAGCAAATAGATTTGTTCAAATCGGTCGGACCGACCGATTTGAACAAATCTGTCTGCTGGCCGTTTTGGTTTGATCGCTATACACACGATCAAACCAAAATCCCCGTCAGCAGACAGCGCGCTGACGTGTCGGTGACGTGGCGGTGATGTTGATGCAAGAAGATATGTGACATGTGCGAGAATATATGTCTGCTGGTTAGCGTACTAACCAGCAGACATATCGGGCGGACGGATTCCCAGCCGACAGATTTTAAAGCATGCTTTAAAATCTGTCGGCTAGCCAAATCCGTCGGCTCGCCCGTACACATGATCGAATCTGTCTGCTGGGACAGTCGGGCCAACCGCTTCCAGCAGATAGATTTGATCGTGTGTACGCGGCCTGATAGGCATCCCAGGTATGACATTTTTCTTTAAAACAAAATTATAAATTATAATATAATAAATAACTATAAATAATTATTCAATAATGTAATCAAATCAAAATCACAGAAATTTGCTCAGTTGCAGAATTTTCGCTGTCATTATTATTATTTTTTTATGACGAATTTCCCCACAAATCGCTATCGCTCAATTCTGCAAGTGATTATAATTTATTATCGCTGTTTTTTAGCTGATCTAAAACAATTTTTGACATAAAGGGACACTTTTGGTTGCTATGGACAATCTACAGTTTGCAGGCAGAAAGAACCGTTTTTATTATATAAAAGTGCATGCAGGACACAGGGCAGACCACTAGGGATAGGGGGGGGTGTGTATTTTTTACATACAGTACTGTAATCTATAAGATTACAGTATACTGTATGTAATGTGTTTGTTTACGTTTTTGAATATGGCGCCGTTCTCCGTCCCCGTTCGTCGTAACATCGCAGGGAATGGAGCTCGGTGGCACACAGGGACATTGTGTGAATCGAGCGCGCACCCGTTTGCTCACACAGCGTGGATGCATCGCTGGATCCAGGAACAAGGTAAGTAAACCCTGCCTGTGGATTCAGCGAGGCGAGCCTGAGTCTGACTCGGGGTTACCGATCCCAGCACAGAAATCTAACTCCGAGTCAGACTCGGGAATACCGCCAGGGGGGTTAAAACGATAACGAAAATACCTAAAATTTGCACGAAAATGCATTCGGACGAAAACGAATGCACATGTCTAATTATTATTAGTCTCATACAACATTGGAATTCTACTATAGCTTGTGGGCGGAGCATTCAACCAGAAATGTACGATTGCGGCGTCATACATTTTAGCTCTTCGTCAAATCTTCTTAGAACATTCGACAGACACCATAAGCCTGTAAGTGACAGATTCAACCTTTATTAATTCGGATTTGTGGATGAATACATTTTTTATCCACTTAAGACCCGGACACATATGCTGCTAAATGACCCAAGGGGCCAGATTCAGGTAGAGTTAGGCTGGAGTATCAGTGATACTCCAGCCTAACTCTCACTTTAAGCCGGCGTTTCTGTTTTCAGTAAGCAGAAAACAAGAAACGCCGGGTTGGAGTTCCTATACGAGCGGCGTAATTGTATTTCGCCGCCGTATCGGAAATGCAATTTTAAAAATGGTGTGCGGGGCGTTCCCGCTGATTAACGCCGAGAATATGTTAATCAGCGAGAATCGGCAAATCACGATCGTATTCGGGCCCGACGCAGTGACTTTCCGACGTTTCCGTAAGAGATACGCGGCCATGTTAAGTATGGCCGTCGTCATCGCGTCGAAAAAAAAAATTTGAGTCGTTTGCGTAAAACGTCCGTTAATGGGGATTGACGTCATTGACAGAATTTGGAGCATGTGCACTGACAGTCGACGCATGCGCAGTACGTTCGCCGCGGGATCGCGCCTAGTTATAATAATACACGCCCCCACCCCGCCCAATTTGAATTCCGCCAGCTCATTTTCGCTACGCCGCCGCAACTTTAGGAGCAAGTGCTTTGTGAATACAGTACTTGCTCCTAAAGTTTCGGCGGAGTAACGTAAATGAGAAAAGTTACTCCAAATTAAAGATTCGCCCATCTACCTGAATCTGGCCCATGGTGTTTTTACAATTCGGCGCTGCGTCGCTTTAACAGACAATTGCGCGGTGGTGCGATGTGGCTCCCAAACAAAATTTGCATCCTTTTCTTCCCACAAATAGAGCTTTCTTTTGGTGGTATTTGATCGCCTCTGCGATTTTTATTTTTTGCGCTATAAACTAAAATAGAGCGACAATTTTGAAAAAAATCACTATTTTTTAATTTTTGTTATAAAAAAAATCAAATAAACTAAATTTTAGTCAAACATTTAGGCCAAAATTTATTCAGCCACATGTCTTTAGTAAAAAAAAAAAAATCGCAATAAAAAAAAAAAAAAAATTGCTACCTAGCGGGAACAGCGACACTAATACAGCGATCAGAAAAATGATCGCTTAGTGACGCTGGCAATAGGGAGTGAAAGGGTTAACTAGGGCAGTGATCAGGGGGTTAAAACTTTATTAGGGGGGGTACGGGGGCTATCCTGAACCTAGCACTAACTAACTTTCACACTGCCTGTCACACTGACACTAAATGCAGTGATTAGATCACTGCATTCAGTGACACTGTGACAGGGGGGTGTGATCACAAGGGGTTAATGTGCCTATGTGAGTGTGTGTCAGTGTTGTGTTGGTGCACACTTACTGTGGATGTCTTCTCTCATCAGCAGCGGTGGGAAACACCGCTGCGATGAGAGATGACATAATTTCCTCCTCCTGTGTAAACACAGGAGGAGGAAGTGACACGAAGGGGGGGCGAAAAAAACGGACATCCGCCCGCTTGTCGGCGATCGCTCCCAGAGCCAGGGGGACCGCCGCACGCCGCGGACGGGGTCCCGATCGGACCCCCGAACCGCACAAAGGCGAGGACGTAAATATACGCCCTTGTGCCTGTACGAGCCATGTTGTGGACGTACATAGGCGTGCGGCGGTCCTTAAGTGGTTAACTAAACAAAATAAATAAAAACACATTTTGGGAATAACTAAATACATTTATTTTTCGGATGAAAATTCCTGAAACTAAATATTTCAGTGTACACATGTCTAATGATAAATGGAAAATTTTGGATTACCCAACACTTTTTGGGGTCAATTCACAAAGAGAAACGTTATTGGTTTTCTTCAGCTGTTAAATTAGCACTCCTTATTTAACGCTAGCAAACATGGTATTCACGAAAGCTATAATCGTTATTTAACATAGTCGTTATGGTTTTCAACTGACTCTTTATCCAATCGTTATGCTAACTACTCAGACGTTATTATTAACATTTGGGACGTTAAAGTAACTCTTAAGATCGTTAAATAATGCTGGAGAGATGCATTCTGGGAGCAGAAGGGGAGGAGAACAGCTGCATGTGGAAAAGAGCAGATACAGAGAGAGAGAGAGAGAGAGACACAAGCAATACACATGGTAATTGAGCATGTGATGTGCAAAACTTCTAGGGCCAGATTCAGGTAGATGGGAGCATCTTTGCTCTGGAGTAACGCTTCTCATTTACGTTACTCTGGCGAAATTTTAGGAGCAAGTGCTGTTATTCATGAAGCACTTGCTCCTAAAGTTGCGGCAGCGCATCGCAAATGAGCCGGCGGAATTCAAATTGGGCGGGTACGGGGCGTGTATTATTTAAACTAAGCGCGATCCCGCGGCGAACGTACTGCGCATGCGTCGAGTGTCAATGCATCCCAGTGCGCATGCTCCAAATTCTGTCAGTGAACATCAATGACGTCACATCCCCATTCATTAAAGTTTTACGCAAGCGACGCGATTTTTTTTTTTCGACGCGATGACGACGCCTATACTTAACATAGGATACTCCACTAGGGGGCTGCTTTATCTTTACGCCGCGTATCGCTTCCGGAAACGTCGGAAAGTCACTGCATCGGGCCCGAATACGATCGTGAATTGCCGATTCCCCCTGATTAACATATTTTTTCAGCGTAAATCAGCGGGAACGCCCCCGGCGCCATTTTTAAATTAAAGTTGCGATGCGATGGCGAAATTCAATTGCGCTGATCGCATCGGAACTCCAACCCGGCGTTTCTTGTTTTCTGGTTACAGAAAACAGAAATGCCGGCTTAGGGCCAGATTCAGGTAGTCCAGAGCATCTTTGCTCTGGAGTAACGCTTCTCATTTGCGTTGCGCTGCCGAAATTTTAGGAGCAAGTGCTGTCATTCACGAAGCACTTGCTCCTAAAGTTGCGGCAGCGCATCACAAATGAGCCCGCGGAATTCAAATTTAGCGGGTACGGGGCGTGTAGTATGCTAACTACGCGCGATCCCGCCGCCAACGTACTGCGCATGCGTCGAGTGTCAAAACATCCCCGTGCGCATGCTCCAAAATCTGTGAATGAACGTCAATGACGTCACATTCCCATTCATGACCGTTTTACGCAAGCGACGTTTTTTTTTTTTTTTCCCGACGCGATGACGACGCCTATACCTAACATAGGATACTCCAACCCCATGTAGGTATATCTATGCGCCACGTATCCCGTCCGGAAACGTCGTATCGTCATTGCGTCGCGCCGGATTTCGATCGTGAATTGCCGATTTTCGCTCATTAACATATTTTTTGAGCGTAAATCGGCGGGAACGCCCCCGGCGCCATTTTTAAGTTGAAGTAACGATGCGATGGCGAAACTCAGTTACGCTGCTCGCATCGGAACTTCAACCCGGCGTTTCTTGTTTTCTGGTTACAGAAAACAGAAACGCCGGCTCAAAGTCACAGTTAGGCTGGCGGATCACTCGATCCGCCAGCGTAACTGTTCCTGAATCTGGCCCTTAAAGTGACAGTTAGGCTGGAGTATCACAGATACTCCAGCCTAACTCTACCTGAATCTGGCCCCTAGTGTGTGCTTTTCTAAAGCCATGTGTATTTCCTCATACAGAGAATAAATCATGGGAGATGATAATCGGAATTTAGCTATCACCTGGGTTTCAGAAAAGTCATCCAAAATAGTATGTGAACGGAATACACGTTTATAAATGTAAACAACCTTCTAACGTGTTCTTCTTCGCCTCTGGATAATTTTAAGTTCAAATAGAGCTCAGTTCTATCTTGCCCAACACTACTAAAAACTTCACTACACTACAAAAATCGCCAAAAGCTTCCTCTAACAACAAAATATCACCTGGGAAATGTCATAACGCCACCCTGAGGGAGGTGTTAAATTAACGATTGCTTAATGATCGATAACTGTCAAAAAAATCTTTGTGAATTGCACTTCTGTACATATTTAACGATTTGACTCTTTAAAATGACGATTTGACTCTTTAATAAGGATCCACACCTTAAAATATCGGTTCTGTGTAGTGAAACGTTATTTCATGATTTTTCAAAGCGTTAAATCGTTTAGTGAATTGAACTAGCTTCAATAACGTGCAAAATTGTTAAAATAACACCGGCAATCTGAAAATAAAGCTTTGTGAATTGACCCCTTTGTCTTCTATCAGTGGTCACAGAACAGATAGAGAGGGTTAAGCTACACCATAGGGACACACACAGCAGCAAAATCTTAGCAGAGTTTTTACCCATTTTCTTCTCTATTAAAAAAAAAATATAAAGTAGGCTATACATGCAGTGAGGAAAGGTTGTGATTGGCCTTATTATGTAATTTTCATGTTTCTCATGCGTCAAAACTGCTCACTTTCTGCAGCCGCAATTACAGAAGAAAAAAGCCTCTCTCGCCTTCTAATAATGTTTCTTTAATGCATAGTAAATGCATGCATATGCCGGTCAATAATGTAATTGAGTGAAGAAAGACAAAAATGTTGTAAATAACTTCTATTGATTTTACAGTTCTCTCCAGAGGGATGCTAGCTCCTGCTTTAAGAAAAATCCATAAGGGTTTTTGACAAAGATGAAGTAGACCGAAGAGGAGAAAGAAACCCTAGAGAAGGCCCCTTTTTAATGGTTCACCTCATGTATAGTATTTAGTCTTAATGACTCTTACAGTATCTGGTTTAACTACAGCTGATATACAATCTTAAACAGAGTGACAGCAGACATGTAAAACAATCTATCATTCGTCTTTACTCAAATGTGACACCGTAGTTCTGAGCAAATGGGATGATTAATGGACGAGAACGGAGAAAAACACAACAAGGGCAAGACTGATATTAGTATATATTAATATCGATATCTTCAGATTGGAACTGCTGAAATTAGCATGTAAATAATAATGAAAAAAAAATGCATATACATATGTATAAATCAAATATTACTACACATAATAATAATAAATTGTTACTGCTAAAATTAAAATGTAAATAATTATTTAAAAAAAATAGCATAATCCGTTCCAGGAGAATGCTCGTAATCCAACGTATTTGCATATCAAAGCGAGTTTTCCCTTTTTTTTTCCTATTTTTTTTTTTCGCATTAACTTCAATGGGATGCAATACCGAAAGCGGCCAGAGGTGGGGGGGCGCCAGAGATTTCGGAAAACGTCCGAGAAGGCCCAAGGACACTTTCAAGGCTCGTTTCTTGCGCCCCAGTACCTCAGGCCAAAGAAGGTACTGCAGGCCAATATGTTCGGCTTTTCTCGGCTCCTGTGCCCCCGCACCTGAGGCCAAATTAGGTACTGTAGGCCTATTTTCGGCTCTGCTTGGCTTCTGCGCCCCCGTACCTCTGGCCAAATGAGGTACTGCAGGCCTATTTAGCTTGAATATGAAATGGACGTGTTGAGTGCGCCTGCATACAAAAACTACAATTGTGCCTCACATATATGTATTGCCACACAAATGGAAGGATAAAAATAATTCTTAGTACCATGTTTCTTTGTTAACTCGAAGTTGATGAGCTTAGTAGCTTATGAAATGTTTAAAACATTGCATGGACAATTTTGAGCATTGTATTTTACTTCCATTTTACTACTATTACTACTACTGCTGCTACTACTACTACTACTACTACTAATAATAATAATAATAATAATAAAAATACAAATCCATAGATAATAATAATAATAATAATAATTAAAGAAATTGTAAATGATCACCCAGTAAAACAACCCATTTAGTTTAAAACATAAATGAAAGGCAAAACATTTGTGCATATATATATATATAAGAGAACATTATACTTTTTTTCCCTTTTGTATAAGTGATTATATTCCCTCTGTTCCAAGCAGCAGTGCACTGATCTTCCCAGTGAGTGGCTGTTCAGCGTGGCCATCTCAGGACAAGTCTGATCAATGGAGGATAGCAGGCTGAGCTCCCAGCATAGCTAGAGAAATTACCACACTGTGCTCTCCTGCTAAGTGTGGTCAGTTTTTTTTTTTCAAATAATTTTATTGAATTTTAAAAGGTCATACAAAGGGAAGTAAAGAAAAAAACAATAACAGAGCAGGAGGGTAAGGGACAATAGCGGATGTAGCAACATAGTACAAGTAAAGTACATACATCATAGTGGTAAAAGGTGCAAGTATAAAGGATACCAGTGCAAATATACACACTAAGACCTGCCAGGTAGGCGTAAAAGGGGTACAAGCAAAAATATTAAACAGTTGGTAGCCAAACAACATTCAGGCAAAAAACTGGGTGGATCTTATAATCTGGTATGGTCCTAGGAAACCGTAGGAGCGAAAAGAAGATACCTATAGCGCTTTGCAGAAGATACCCTCCGGGGGGGGGGGGGGGCACTGTGGCATTGCAGGCACCAGAAGAGAGGTAAAAAGGAGACAATATGAAACAGTAACCAACAGCGAGATATCATACAAGAGCGATGTGACCATCATGGCATTATGAGAGACTTTTCCTTCTAGGTATAGATGGCGGGAGGATTTAATGTAGGAGAAAGTGAAATGTTCAAAGTTGGAGCATTCCCCTGGAGAGAGAGTAGCTCGCATGAAGGGTCCCCAGGTTGACAGAAACCGAGGTTTGGAGGTATCGCGGTTGAAGTCCGTGGTGGAACGTTCTTTATAAAGAAGGAGGAGCTCCCACTGCATCTGAGTTACAGAAGGACAGTTTGTAGAGGTCCAATTTTTTAGGATAGCCCTACGTGCGATGAGGAGGCAAATCAAAGGCCAGTCTTTGTTGACCACAGCAGGGGTCATGGGGTCTGACATAGATGGGCCTGCCAGCCTGGACCATTGTAGTAGCAGGGGGTCCCAATAACCAAAAATAAGGAGTAGAGGGTCCTTGGGTAGGTTTAGCAAAGTAATTTTGAATATGTAGGCCAGAACTTGTTCCCAGAAGGAGGATATAAACGAGCAGGACCAGAAACGATGAGTTAGGGAAAGCCTCTGGTGATGACACAGGGGGCATTTAGCGGTGCTTTGGTCAGTGGCCGAGTATAGAAAGGGTATATGTGCCCGGTGGAGGATCTTTAGCTGGGTTTCTCTCCAGATTTTGTTGGGGGTCAAGTCTTGGACCTTGTTAAGCCCCTGTAGCAGTTTGTCCACTAGATCGTCATCTGGAAAGTCCCTTCCCCAATTGGCTGCAGATGAGGAGAGGAGAGGGGGGGTAGTCTTTAGGAGTAATGGTTTGTAGATGGCAGAGATCTTGTAGGAGCCCTCTGCAAGAAGTTGTTTAGTGAAGTTGAGAGAAAAACATTTTGCAGCATCTTCACAAGTGGCTTTCAAATAGTTGGTACATTGCCAGAAATGGAACACATGGGATGAGGGTAGTGAGAAGGTTGCGGCAATAGTCTCAAACGGTAGGGGGCGACCAGAAGAAGCATCACATAGGGATGAAAACTTAGTGAGACCTTTGTCCTGCCAGATTTTGAAGGGTCTGTGATCCATACCTGGGGGGAAACTCGGGTTTCCCTGGATTGGTAGGTGCCGAGACATAAAAGGGGGTAGTGGTCAGTTTTTAATAGGAAAGCAAGGGGGACTAGCAGAAACACTAGGGATTTCATATGCAGTCCATATATATTTGGACACAGGCACAATTTTAGTTTTTTCTAGGTATTTACTAAAACATATTCAAGCTATAGTTAAATAATGGATATGAGCTGAAGGTACACACTCTCAGGTTTAATTTGAGTGTATGTACATCCAAATCGGAGGAAGGGTTTAGGAATTACAGCTCTTAAGAATAGCCTTCCCTTCTTTTTCAAGGGACCAAAAATAATTGGACATTTGAATCAAACACTGTGTGGGCTACTCTTTCATTATTTTTTCATTAATTAATCAGGTAAAAGGTAAAAGGTCTGGAGTTGATTCTAAGTGTGGTATTTGCATTTGGAATCCATTGCTGTGAACCTACATCATGAGTTCAAAGGAGCTGTCCATGCAAGTAAACCAGGCCATTGTAAGGCTTGTAAACAAAACAAAGATAGCAGCAACATTAGGAGTGACCAAATAAACAGTTTGGTACATTTTGAGGAAAGAAGAACGCACTGGTGAGCTCTGTAACATGTCCACAGAAGGCAACAGTGGTGGATGATCGCAAGATCCTCTCTATGGTAAAGAAAAGCCCATTTACAACATCCAGACAAGTGAATGACACTCTCCAGGAGGGGGGTGTATCATTGTCAAAGTCTACAATCAGGAGAAGACTTCACAAGAGCAAATACAGAAGGTTCACCACAAGGTGCAACCCATTCATAAGCCTGAAGAATAGAAAAGCCAGACTTTGCCATAAAATATCTAAAAAAGCCAGACCAGTTCTGGAAAAGCATTCTTTGGACGGATGAAACCAAGATTAATCTGTACCAGAATGACGGGAAGAAAAAAGTGTGGAGAAGGCTTGGAACAGCTCATGATCCAACACACACAACATCATCTGTAAAACACGGTGGGGCTTGCAGTGTAATGACATGGGCACGCATGGCTTCCAGTGGCACTGGGTCTTTGGTGTTCATTGATGTGACAGAAGACAGAAGCCCCGGGATAAATTCTGTAGTGTTTAGAGATATACTGCCAGCCCAGATTCTGCCAAATACAGCAAAGTTGATTGGATGGCGCTTCACAGTACAGATGGACAATGAACAAACTGCAAAAGCAACCCAGGAGTTTTTGAAGGAAAAGAAGTGGAATATTCTGCAATGGCAGAGTCTATCACCTGATCTCAACCCAATTGAACATGCATTTCACGTGCTGAAGGCAGAACTAAAGGCAGAAAAACCCACAAACAAACAACAACTGAAGATAGCTGCAGTTAGAGGCGGGCAAAGCATTAGAAAGGAGGGAACCATGTCTCTTGTAATGTCCATGAGTTCCAAACTTCAGGCAGTCATTGCCAGTAAAGGATTCTCAAAAAAATATAACAAATTAACATTTTGTTTAGGATTATATTAATTTGTCAAATTACATTTGAGCCCCTGAAAATGGGGGGACTGTGTAAAAAAATGGCTGCAGTTCCTAAAATTTGTACTTGATATTTATGTTCAACCCCTTGAATTAAAGCTGAAAATCTGCCCTTCAAATAATTTGGATTGTTTTGTTTTTTATTCTGGTGGCATACAGAGCCAAAAGGTACAGTATGAAAATTGTGCCTGTGTCCAAATATATATGGACCTAACTGTATATATATATTTTCCATCGGAAATTCTGATCGTGTTTACGGGGCTTAAGTTGATTCATTGGTAACTATAAGTCGATGAGCTGTCTATCATATTGAGTTTGTTTGCAATAAAATTAATTTGAGTGTATTTTCTTACTAAAAATATGGGTTTGCTATACAGTTGTGCTAATGTTGTGTAACATTAAAAGTTGCCACCATTTTATTTTTCAATATATCTGATTTTAGAAAATATTAAATATTAAAATCAGTTTTTTTTTTCAATTTTGGGCATCATAGTTTTCTGCCATTTTTAGAGGTGCACACAATTTTATTGGCTTGACATGTTTTGTATCTATCTACTCAACATAAACTCATATATGAATTGCGTATTATATTGTGTTTGTTTGCAATAAATAAATGTGAGCATATTTTACATAATACTGTGTAACATTAAAAGTTGCCTCCATTTTATTCTTAAGAGTCCCTGATTTGAGAAAATATTGAGAAAATATTAAATATTTTGGGGGGTTTACTGGCCTAAAATCTGTCTTTTTTTTTTAAACAAAATAATTATAGCTTCCAGTGTGTGTGTGTGTGTGTATATATATATATATATATATATATATATATATATATATATATATATGTATATATATATATATATATATATATATATATATATATATATATATATAAAATTTCAAGCCCGGAGCTACTAGCCAGGCCTTAAGAGTTACTTGCTGCCAGTTGCCCCACCCAACCTGCCCCTTGTAAATTATCATATTTTATTCAGATCATACATGGTATGCAGGGTCGTATAATGTTAATTGGACCCTGGGCAAACATTTCCGTGCCCACTGTAGAAACACTACAGGAGAGGGTCAGAAAAACTGCAGACATACTACAGGAGAGGACCAGAGAGACTGCAGACATGACAAGCAGTGGGTCAGAGAGACTGCAGACATGACAAGGAGTGGGTCAGAGAGACTGCAGACATGACAAGGAGAGGGTCAGAGAGACTGCAGACATGACAAGGAGATGGTCAGAGAGACTGCAGACATGCCAGGGAGAGAGTCAGAGAGACTGCAGACATGACAAGGAGAGGGTCAGACAGACTGCAGACATGAGAAGGAGAGGGTCAGAGAGACTGCAGGCATGACAGTTAGAGGGTCAGAGAGACTGCAGGCATGACCGGGAGAGGGTCAGAGAGACTGCAAGCATGAGAAAGAGGGGGTCAGAGAGACTGCAGGCATGACAGGGAGAGGGTCAGAGAGACTGCAGACATATCACAGGAGAGGACCAGAGAGACTGCAGACATGAGAGGGAGAGGGTCAGAGAGACTGCAGAAATGAGAGTGAGAGGGTCAGAGAGACTAAAGACATGAGAGGGAGAGGGTCAAAGAGACTGCAGACATGAGAGGGAGAGGGTCAGAGAGACTGCAGACATGAGAGGGAGAGGGTCAGAGAGACTGCAGGCATGACAGAGAGAGGGTCAGAGAGACTGCAGGCATGGTACAGGTACTGTGGATGGTGTGGTGATGAATGGCTCCCCCATCCCTCCACATTTCTGTAGAGGGGGAAATTTTGCAAAGCAGGTTATATAGATCTAGGACCTGGGAGAGCATGTCCTCCCTCTACACTTCTTCTTCTACAGTTCAGTGTGATCCCCTCCCCCTCACCCTGCTCTGAGTGTCGGACTCCTCTGCTCACTTTCTCCTCACTCAAATCGTCAGCAGTATCCAGATACAGACAGCACACAGGTCCCCTCATACTCACAGCCAGTCATCTCAGAAGTGTCCCAGAGCAGACAGAAGTCCTCTCCTGTTCCATTCCATCGTCAGCAGGTTAGAAGTCGGGAAGGAGGAAGTTACATCTTTCTCCTCTCAATGCCGGTCCTCCAAGCACCTGATTGGTTATTAGGACGCTAGCAACCAATCATTTTAACAGGCGGGACTTGGGAGACAACAGGAGAAACCCAGTAGTTCCACTTGATTGGGCACCTTTTTATTCTTCAGGGTCTCTGATTTTAGGAAAAATATATATATTTTGGGGTGTTTACAGGTCTTAAATCTGTCTTTTAGCAAGTGTGAAATAAAAAAAAATATGTTTTTTTGCAACAAAAGAATTATAGCTTATATATTGATGATTTTAATGATTGGATTTACAAATCCTTTACAAAAAAAAAAAAAAAGCTTTTCCTGACCCTTTTTGAATAATTTATAATTGTTTTTTAAATGGTTTCTAAATACGATGCTACCCAGAAAAGTTTAAACAAGCTAAGATTTTAAAATGCCTTTGTGTACTAAAACTAAAAAAAAAAACAAGTAGGGTGACTTCAGGCAATGCTCCCTGGGAAATGTATGTGAGTTCGCCTCGCCATAAATATAAATGATTTCTGGATAAATGTAATTTTTGAAAAATTCTATTCACACACTAGGGGGTTCTTGGACTCATAATTTGCCCAGAAGACATATATAATCATATACATATATCAAAGTCTTGGTATGCAGGGATAATAAAACCTTATATTCCGTACAAGCCTCAGAGTTCGATGTACCAATGAAGTTGACAATAAATAACATTAAATTTGCATTAGCCAGTGATAATTCTGAATTCAAACTATTTACGGCATTGCTACAATGATTAGTCTTTTGAACCTATAATATAAATTAAATACCAAGTAAAGGACGCTTGTATTAAATGCAGTGCCTACAGTTCAATTGAAATCTTTAGCCGCGTAAGAAGCTCTAGGTCGTAACTGTAATATTGGCACAGCTACAAGATACCGCAAAGCCAGTGAAGCAGCACTATTCAAACTCAATAAATCAGCTCCCATTACTTTTTATTACTAAAACTCAGCCTTCACACCCAGCACATAATCAACAATAATTTAAAATCGATACCGTTTCTGAACATGAATATTTTTCTTGGATTGAAAGTTATTTTCTTTATTTTACGCCTCATTACTTTTTTCTTCTTTCCCTTTTTTTCCTCCAGAAGACTTGGCGTAGGACAACGACAATATATTATAGACCATCATGATTATTTAAAATGAGAACATTTAAAAAAATTGGAAAAAATATTACAGTATGACTAAAAAAATCAAAAATTAAAATTTTTAAATAGTGCATCTTACCGGTTCTTAGATGTGGTGGTTGCACTCATTTTCATTTTTCAGGCTAAGAACGTTTGCAGGCAAGTACAGAAATTATCAAATACCACCAAAAGAAACTCTATTTGTGGGGAAACAAAGGACGTACATTTTATTTGGGTACAACTTCGCATGTCAAACGTGGTTTTAGAGCAGCTAGAAAACAGCGATAATAAATTAGAATCACTTGCAGAATTGAGCGATAGCGATTTGTGGGGAAATTCGTCATGAAACACTAAAAGTAATGACAGCGACAATTCTGCAACTGAGCAAATTTCAGTGTTTTTGATTTGATTACATTATTGGATAATTTTTTATTATATTATTATTTGTTATAATTATTTATAGTTATTTATTATATTATAATGTATGATTTTGTGTTTCAAACTTTATCATACCCAGGATGTCTACTAGACTCTTGTTTGGACAGATTTAAGTGAGTTATTCCTAAGAATTACAGGCCTACAATATAAAATGCCAAATTTCCATGCAAAACAATTGTACCACTTTCAGTACCAAATATCTGACATAATCATACCGCCAGGGAGGTTAAGGATATTTTTTTCCCCTCTTTTATTGGTTGACCTACACATGCAACATAAATTTCAGTAAAAATACAATGCAGGTACAAAGAAAATGGCCATGTACATGAACCATTACTGTAGATGGTTGGTGTAGGCTGGTCTAAGGTCTGAAAGTTCAGAAATTATCAAATTATCAGGAGAGTTAATGGTTACAATATCCATCAGTCTCCTGCAATAGCCTTATTGAATGGACTAATCCCACAGACTTCTAAGGCCACTAGACAGCTGATTCTATTCATACTGACTGGTGCCAGAATCACTTTAGCGGCAGCATGGAAGAAACCATCAGTTTCCATCTTACATATGAAAAGAAAGGTTACATGGATTATGGAACAAGAAAAAAGAATTAACTCCATGTTAGATACCTCTACTCAGTTCACTGAAATCTGGGAACCTTGGTTAAATTATATGGGAATCCCCAACAACATGAGAGTTTAGTTATGGCTTTAACCTCAGTCTGTCGCATTCTTCTGGCGGGTGGGCCCATTCCCCTTCCCCTTCCCCCGCTCCCCCTTCTCCCTGTTTTCTCTCTTTTTCTCTCCCCCTCTCTTCACTTCTCTCTATTTTTTCTTAACAGGAGATATACACTGTATATTACATTCTCCATTGGTCTCTTATAATGTTGATTTAATTTAACTAAATATACTTATTGAATTCCTTGTCTTCTCTTAGGTTTACAAGTCAAGAGCTGACAGAGAGACGTATCTCTGGTTATCATTTAGATTCAGCTTTTTTTTCTCTCATTGAGGAGAGGCGGGGTTGAGGGGGCTGTCCCCCCTCCCCGACACAGGTTGTTCCCGATAGGGGTGTCGGGGGGGAAGGGGTACCCCCAGAGATCTTTCCTCTCTACGGTTCAGTATCTGTTGCATACATTTTTAGTCCTGTTTCCTCAGCTTAAAATAGAAGGTTTGTTGATGCCTTAGTAAACAGGGATTCTAGCCTTAAAAGGCTTCGCTATCTCTACTGATTCCCATCATTCCCTATTTCCCACGTTTACATTACTATGTAAAGGTTACTAGGTTTATAGTTGAAGCATGGGGGGGAGGGGGAGGGGAGGTGGGGAAATCTACCTAAGAAATTTGACTTATTGTTCACATTTATAATCGTCAACGCGATATTTCCTGATGTATCTTCTGTATTGTGTTTACTACTCTGTATGTTCTTTATTTTATGAAAATAAACTTAAATTTGAATGAAAAAAAAGAAAGTTCAGAAATTGTGGCTAATCTGGGGAGTGAAGGTGCAGAAAATGGGGCTGATCTCGGATCTAAAGGTGCAGGAACTAGGGCTGATTTAAGGTCCAAAGGTTCAGGAATTGGGACTGACCTGAGATGTAAAGGTTCAGGAATTGTGGCTGATTTGAGGTCTATGCATTGGCATGAAATTTGTCTACACTAATGCCGCGTACACATGACCGTTTTTCATGACGCGAAAAATGCAATCTTTTTAATTGGTCGTGAAAAACGGTCGTGTGTAGGCTCCAGAGCATTTTTCTCGACGAGAAAAATGGCCTTAAAAAATTTAGAACATGCTGTATTTTTTTTGGCGTTTTCCACGTCGTGAAAAACAGTCATGTGTAGGCTTTAACGAGGGGGAAAAAACCTGCATGCTCAAAAGGAATTACTGAACAGGGAAATTAGCATAAGCCACCCAAAGGGTGGCGCCATCTGCATGGAACTTCCCCTTTATAGTGCCGTCGTACGTGTTGTACGTCGCCGCCCTTTGCTCGGGCAGGTTTTTTCATGATTGTCTGTATGCAAGGCAGGCTTGAGAGGAATCATTTCAAGAAAAACTTTTTTTCCATGACATGAATAACGGTCGCGTGTACGCAGCATTATGCTTGTAAATTGACACTTTGGGGTTGATTTACTAAAACTAGAGACAAAATCTGGTGCAGGAATTAATGGTAACCAATCAGCTTCTAAATTAAGCTTGTTCCATTAAGCTTTGACAAAAAAACTGGACGCTGATTGGTTTCCATGCAGAGCTGCACCAAATTTTGCACTCTCCCATTTTAAAAAGTTCAATTAAAAAAATGCCCCTGGCATAGGCATGCTCACAGGGTGTGCCAGGTGTGCCCAGGCACACCCTAATCACCCCATGTGCATTGGTAATATCACGCTGTGTAGCAGCAGGAACATGTGAAAGATCTACCCCTTACCGGATTTGCCATACGAGGAGTGTCTATGCTCTTCTCTTTCACTGTGATACATGTGCAATGGTCAAATATATGTAGACACAGGGCCATCTTAATGCAAGGGCACTCCTGGGCACTGCCCAGGGGCCCCAGGTACATGGGGGGACCCCACAATAATCTTGTCTTACATCATACTTGCCAATTGTTCCGGATTTTCTTTTTACTAAACTGTCCCAATATGGTCATGTCACGGGAAGTGTCCCAGAACCTTTACTGTGCCCTCCTGATCCCAGTATTGTGCCCTCCTAACCCCCCTATACTGTGCCCTCCTGACACCCCCCGTACAGGGCCCCTCTGCATTACCCCTGTACTGTGCCCTTTGTGTTGACTAGTCTTTCATCTATGGAATGTTTTTCTTTTGTAAAATCGATTTTTATTGAAAGTACTAATGAATGAATGAATGAATGAATGAATGAATGAATGAATGAATGAAAACTTATATAGCGCGGCACATGCGAACTAAATCGCCTCTGGGCGCTTGTTGTTCCTGTCTCCTTTGGAATCAAAAGAGATGAGTCTTGATCTTTCTCCTGAATGCTAGGTGGTTCTCCTCCAACCGAATGCTGGTTGGTAAAGCGTTCCATAGTCTGGGACCTTGGACCGCAAATCTTCTATCTCCTTTGGACTTGTAGCTGGCTTTCGGTATCTGGAGTAGATTTTGGTTGGTGGATCGCAAGATGCGATTGGGATTATGAACTTTTATTTTTTCGCACAGATATTGGGGAGCATTCCCATGGATACATCTATGCGTTAGACAGAGTGCTTTAAAAGCAATTCTGTCTTTCACTGGCAACCAGTGAAGGGCTCTCAGTGAAGATGAGATGGATTCCCAGGGTTTTTTCCCAGTCACAAGTCTGGCGGCCGTATTTTGAACGACTTGCAGACGAGCGATTTGGTACTTCGGGAGTCCGAGGTAAAGGGCATTTGCATAGTCCAGTCTGGAGTTAACAATTGTTCCCACCACGACTGCTACGTCTTCTTTAGGAATGAAAGGAATAAGTCTGCGTAGTAGGCGCAGCAGATGGTGAGATCCGCTGACTACTGACCCTATTTGCGCGTCCATTGTCATGTGGGAGTCGAAGATGACACCAAGACTTTTGACTTTGGCGCTAGGGGTGATGATTTTGCCCAGAATGGGCGGGGGTGTCCACGTTGTTGCTGGTTGGTTCCTACGTTTGGCGTGAAACAGGAGAAGTTCTGTTTTCGCTCTGTTGAGTTTAAGATAACTCTTTGTCATCCAGTTCTCTATCAAAGAGAGACATGTCTCTAGATTGAGGTGGTGATCCTTTTTATTGCAAATGCGGAAATACAGTTGCGTGTCATCTGCATATGAGTGATAGAGCAGTTTTTGACTGCTGATGATTTCAAAAAGAGGACGAAGATAGATGTTGAATAACACAGGCGACAGAGGGGATCCTTGAGGGACTCCGCATGATACTGTGCGTTTTCCAGAGGTGAAAGGTCCTAACTTCACTATTTGCGAACGGTTTTCCAAGAACGAGGAGAACCAAGATAAATCGCCTTCTGCGACTCTGGCTACTTCAGCTAGCCGAGTCAATAGAAGCTTGTGGTCTACTGTGTCGAAAGCTGCGCTTAGGTCCAACAGAACCAGGAGACAAGATTCTCCTTCGTCTGCGGCCTCGAGAGCGTCGTCCCAATGAATATATGTTTAATTCTATCAACTATTTTTACTTTATTTCTTGAAAGTAGATGTGTAAATTGTGGGCCCCAGTGCAATACTTTGCCAAGGGGCCCATGATGCTATTGAGACGGCCCTGTGTAGACACACACATGCATGTGTGTTTGAGCTTTAGGTTGCACACTCTATTTCAATAGGCTGCGCACACGTCTATGGCCCCTGGACCTGTGCCCTTCAAATTCTAGGTTACCAGTGGCTCTAAAGTTTACACACAAAAATGCTGAAGTAAACAAAACTGAAAAGACCTTATGTGTCTCTAGAATACTTTTTTTTTATGCTAAATGCATAACCCTTCATTGGCATGTACTTTTTCTTTTTCTTTTTTTTTTTCTTAGAGCAGCCTAAGGAAATTTTTTCTAACTTAGAAAACTTGGAAAAGTCGATTTTATAATTTTGTTTCATCCCCTACGTGAAAAAGGAAAAAAAAAAGGTTTGCACTATACCAACTTTTAAAGACCTCCAGGCAACTTCCTGCTGAGCTTGATTCTAAATCTGTCCCTGCCTGGGACTTAAATTCGCTGTTCTATCTTTAGTCATGTGTCACTCAAAAGGACAAACCGCTTTCTTATTCCAAATATCCATTAGGATTATACAGGTACATCTGCACAGCATAATTTATTAATTTTATTTTATTCTCTAATTCTATTATTAGCTTCTTCTTTTTTTTTTCTTCTTCTTTTTTTTTGCCGGGAGGGAAAAATGACCTTCTCGTCCTTTTTAATAGTATATTCTCTGCTCCAACTTTTATATTTTTGCCGAAAATCAGGTTAGGCTATATAAGAGTGCTGATCAAATTACTATTCTATTCCCAATTTCCTCCGTCCGGAGCGAAACTTTCATCCACACAGATGGCGGCAGAGAGGTTGTGCTGAAAATGAGTTTAGAGGTCTCATATCAGCTATAATCAATAATAAAGTGCGTCTGAAGAAATGCAAAATCTTCCGTATAATGCAGAAATTTTTGGCAATCTTCGTTAAGGAGAAGCCAAGTTTTCGACATGCAAAGACAAGCTCTTCGGTTTAATGTGTTAAAGATTGGTCCCGCTGGTTCAAAGTTGAGTTCCATTAGCGGATGAGACCAGAAGACTACCTTCTGCCTGCCTATATTTAACCTGGAGCACGTGCGAAGAACAAAAATGTTTTCGGTCTCCTGTGTCCCTCTATTTCTTCTTCTCTACAAACATGAAATTTATCACCTACGTTTTGGAAAACGAAACCAGCTGCTATAGTTATTAAGGTTTTGGATCAATCTATTATATCCCCATTAAGTTGGATTTTTTTTTCTCTCTTTTTTTTTTTTAAAGCGCCAACAATGATGTATTTGGGCTAAAGGAATCGGTATTGTTGACACTCAAGGGTTTCACAAAGTCCAGCTTAATAAGACAGGTGGGTAACTAATAATGTGGAAAATTACCTTCACGTTGAGGATATTGGGAAATGACTAATGGCTCAACCTAAGCAAGTAAATTAGGAGCAAAATGATACCATTTGCTGTAGTTGTGTGAATAGGGGACCCGATGGCACAGTGGCATGTGGTACGGAGTTTGTCGATATTAGCTTGACTGCTGCCCAAATTCGAGAATGCATGTCATCGACTTCTGCTACCAATTTAAGTTTGGCTTTTCTTTTTTATATCAATACCTGTTGTGTTCTACTTTTGTTTATTTAGATTTCTCTATGAGAATAAAAACCAGACATTCAGTCTAGAGAGAGGCTATAAGGAACTAGAGCAGTGGTTTTCAACCTTTCTAGTAACGTGGTTCTCAACCTTTCAAGTAACGTGACCCCTTGATAAAATTTCCCAAGTTGTGGGGACCCCTAACAGTAAAATTATTTTCGTAAGGTGGGTTGTCAGTACCCAAGGCAAGACAAGAAATTTGTGCCCCTAACCCACGGACATTTAGCTCTCCTTGAGTCTCTTCCACTCGTACAGTATTAAAACCCCTTATGGTACATTTTAGGATGTACAGTACCACTTGTTCTCTTTGTTCTCCTTTATTTCCATGTTATCTCTTTCTATCCTAATTTCTTGTCCCCCCCATCCCTCTCTCTAGCTGTCTTACTTGTTCTTTCTATTATTATTTCTCTCCCATTCCGAAATCAGAAGATGGTGTCTCCTCCAGCCTCTCCCACTTCACATTCCTCACCAGTCAGCTGACCTCTAGTCTTTGCCCCACAGCCATGCTTTAAACTGAATAGTCGGCTGCAAAGAGGTCCCAAAAAGGCTGGGAGAGTGTTGCGGGCTTCAGGAAGATCCCAGGATTTGGTGACCCCTGGCAAATCATTATTCGACACCCGAGGGGGTCCCGACCCCAGGTTAAGAACCACTGAACTAGAGAGTACCCTGAAGACATCAATACAAAAAACAAATGTCACTGCCCCTACCTGGTCTACACAGTAAGGAGCACGGGAAAGGCGCATATACATACAAAAACAACACAGAATATCCAGGCTCAAACTTAGCAACCAATCAGCAACCAACCAAATTCACCTGTCTAACAGTGTGAGTTAAAATTGCACACATTTGCAAATACCTGTGTAAGCTGCAGGCCCCGTCAAGGCTCTCTGTGTACTGTAGTTCTAACTATAACATTTAAAGTCTCTATCCATGCATGCTGATGGATAGATAAAGAGCAGGTGACTGGAGGTAGCCCAACCCTCCTTAAAGCGGATGTCCCATTAAAAAAGTATATTAAAAGCCAGCAGCTACAGATACTGCAGCTGCTGACTTTTAATATTAGGACACTTACCTGTCCTGGAGTCCAGCGGCGTCCGCAGCAGAGGACGAGCGTTCGCTCATCTCTCTGCTGTTCCCCCCTCCATCCACGGTGAGGGAACCAGGAACTGAAGCGCTCCGGCTTCACTGCCCGGTTCCCTACGGCGCATGCGCGAGTCGCGCTGCGCCGGCCGATTGGCTCCCGCTGTGTGCTGGGAGCCGAGAGTTCCCAGCACACAATGGGGGGGCGACGGGATGTCGCAAAAAAACCCGACTTTTGCACGAGACTGCGGGCCGGAAGTGGGTGCAGATACCTGTCAATTGTGACACCGGAGGGGGGAGGGTTCCAATCAGCGGATCTTCACTTTAGGGTGAAGATCCGCTTTAAAGGGACAGGAAAACACTAAACACCCAGCACGTAGAAGCAGTGCGTTGCCTGACCACAATGACATCAATAAAAAAATAAAAAAAAATGTCACTGCCCCTACTTTTGACTGGTCTACACAGTAAGAAGCACTGGAAAGGGTGCATATACATCCTTTTCTGACAAAATTCTTAGGTTTATGGCAATGCTGTAACATCATCACACACATTGTCTGCGGGAGTCCAGCATTGGAGGAACTGCCTGATTTGACAGACTGTGAGATCCTGTACAATGTGATTATATGGATTTAGCATGTAAGTGCACACTATATTTTAACTGCTTTAGCCCCGGAAGATTTTACCCCATTCCTGACCAATTGCGCGGTCGTGCGACGTGGCTCCCAAACAAAATTGACGTCCTTTTTTTTCCCACAAATAGAGCTCTTTTTTTTTGGTGGTATTTGATCACCTCTGTGGTTTTTATTTTTTGCGCTATAAACAAAAAAAATGGTCACATTTTGAAAAAAATGCAAAATTTTTCACTTTTTGCTATAATTAACATCCTCAAAAAAAAAAAAAAAAAAATATATATATATATATATATATATATATATATATAAAAAATCCTGAGTTTAGATGGATACGTATTCTTCTACAGATTTTTGGTAAAAACGAATTCCAATAAGCATTTATTGATCGGTTTGCGCAAAAGTTATAGTGTCTACAAAATAGGGGATAGTTTTATGGCATTTTTATTCTATTTATTCTATTATTCATTTTTTTACTAGTAATGGTAGTGAAGTGAAGGGGTTAACCAGTAGGGGACAGTGAAGGGGTTAAGTGTTTCCTAGGGTTGTGTTCTAACTGTGGGGACGATGGGCTATGTGTGACACGACACTGATCTCTGCTCCCGATTACAGGGAGCGGTGATCAGTGTCCTGTCAATAGGAAGAATGGTGAAATGCCTTGTTTACATCAACATTTTCCCATTCTTCCTCTCCGTGTGACGATCGCAGGACTCCCGGCGGACATCGATTTCACGGGAGTCGTGGTCACAGTCACGGAGCTAACCCACAATACCACGTCTTAAAGGGCAATGTACAGGTATGTTAATCTGCCCAGCCGTGCAATTTTGCCGACGTATATTGGCGTGAGCCGGTCGGCAATTGGTTAACTATACAGAGTAAATATACACAATGGTATATTCATTTGTTAGCAGCCAACATTTGGGTTCACTTATTAAAGGCAAATAGACTGTGTCCAGTTTGCAAGAGGGGAAGCTCTGCATCCATCCATCCAATCACGTGCACGCAAAAATGCTGTTTTTTTTTTTTTTTTTCATTTTCCTTGCATGTGATTGGGTATTCTTTTGCAAAATAAAGCTTCACCTCATTTGCTAAGCTCTGGAGTAAATGTCCCTGCAGAATACAACTGTGCTTGCAAAGCACACAGTCTATTAACCTTTAGTAAATCTACTCCATAGTCTCTGACTGCACACAGTGGGATTGATTTCCTAAAAGTAAATAGGCTATTCACTTTACTAGAGAAGTTGTGCATTGCAAGAGAACAATCCCCAGAGCTTAGTGAATATGGTGAAGCTCTGTTGACTTCCACCATCCAATCATGTGCAAGCACAAATGTTTTTTTTTTTTTCATTGCACATGAGTGGGTATTATTTACAAAGTCAAATTTCAACACAGTAAACTCTGAGGAAAATCCCAAAGTGCAACGTTCCTTGCCTTTAGTAAACTAACCTAGTGTATCTGTGTAGGGGTTGGGGTGAACGTGGAATCACATAAGCTCCCAAAAAGTCACTATCCCTTAGAAATATGCAAATATGTTACAAAAAGGGGGGGGGGGGGTTTGGAACAAGGTGGGACTTTAAATGTGCCTTTGGGGAGTATAAAAAATGAGATTCAAATACATTGATTTATAGAAAAATAGAAACATTTTTATTATTCTGCCAATAGGCAGTACATTCTTTAAATAAAAACCAAGTAAAAGTAATTTACAGTCCTGAAGTTTTGAATTCGGGGTGTGCAGGTCCCAAACAATAAAAGCAATAAGGCCAGCGCGTTTCGCGGACAATTCCGCTTCCTCTGGGCCTTGAAAGTTGCACAGCAGAATTTCAAATAATTTCTATAAATGAGATATTGATAAACAAAACATAAATTACATGATTTACTCCTATGAGGCCGCGTACACACGACCGGTTTCCTCTACAGAATCCATCAAAAAACT
This sequence comes from Rana kukunoris, assembly GCA_029574335.1. NCBI lineage: Eukaryota > Metazoa > Chordata > Amphibia > Anura > Ranidae > Rana > Rana kukunoris. Next base: position 28,173,845 of record CM056049.1, on the reverse strand, counting down.
TGCTGGCAGAGCTTCTTTGCCGAGGAAAACGGTCGTGTGTATGCTTTTCATTGAGAAAACTGTCGTGGAACTCGATGAGAAAAAAAGAGAACAAGTTCTCTTTTTCCTCGACGGGAGTCTCAATTTCCTTGTCGCGTTCCTCGCCGGGCTGGTTTTCGTCGAGAAACACGTTCGCGTGTATGCTTAGAAACCCGCGCACCTTCGGTAAAAGTAGAGTGTACGCTGTAAGGCTGCGTACACACAATCAGTCCAAACCGATGAAAACTGACTGAAGTCCAGTCTCATCGGTCCAAACCGACCGTGTGTATGGCCCATCAGTCTTTTGTCCTTCAGTCTAAAGTTTTAAAACTTGCTTTAAAATCGGACTGATGGACGCCTGACTATCGGTCAAAACCGATGGTTAGTACGCCAAAGCATCGGTTCAAAAACCCGCTCATGCTCAGCATCAAGTAGACGCATGCTTGGAAGCATTGAACTTTGTTTTTTTTTCAGCACGTCGTTGTGTTTTATGTCACCGCGTTCTGACCTGATCGGTTTTTGAACTGATGGTGTGTACGCACATCAGACTATCAGACCATCAGTCTGTGGACCGATGAAAATGAACTTCAGTCGTTTTCATCGGTTTGGACTGATCGTGTGTACAATAGACATGTGCACACTGAAAAATTTTGTTTCATAATTTCGTTTTCGTCCGAAAAATAAATGTATTTAGTTACTCCCGAAATTCGATTTTATTTATTTCGTTTTTCGTTAAATTAATGCATTCGTCCGAAAACCCAAATTAAGGCCGAATCTGTCATTGAAGTTTTATGGTGTCTGTCGAATGTTCTAAGAAAAAAAAAAAAAGAAGATTCGACAGAGACTTAAAAATAAAAAATAAATTGACTCTTCATGTCTCTCTATGACAAATCTTTATGTCTCTCTATGTCGAATCTTCATGTCTCCCTATGACGAATCTGTCATTGAAGGCTCATGGTGTCTGTCGAATGTTCTAAGAAAAAAAATAAAAAGATTCGACAGAATCTTAAAAAAAAAAAAATTGACTCTTCATGTCTCTCTATGTCGAATCTGTCATTGAAGGCTTATGGTGTCTGTCGAATGTTCTAAGAAAAAAAAAAAGATTCGACAGAATCTTAAAAAAAAGAAATTCGAACATGCTTGAATTTATTATGTCGTTTTTCTGAATGTCGTTCTTTGTGTCATAAAAAATGATCGCGTGTGGGCAAAACGACGCTTAACCACTTAACCCCCGGACCATATTGCTGCCCAATGACCAGAGCGCTTTTTGTGATTCGGCACTGTGTCGCTTTAACTGACAATTGCGCGGTCGTGCGACGTGGCTCCCAAACAAAATTGGCGTCCTTTTTTCCCCACAAATAGAGCTTTCTTTTGGTGGTATTTGATCACCTCTGCGGTTTTTATTTTTTGCGCTATAAACAAAAATAGAGCGACAATTCTGAAAAAAATGTAATATTTTTAACTTTTTACTATAATAAATATCCCCCAAAAATATATAAAAAAACATTTTTTTCCCGCAGTTTAGGGCGATATGTATTCTTCTACATATTTTTCATAAAAAAAAAATCGCAATAAGCGTTTATTGATTGGTTTGCGCAAAAGTTATAGCGTTTACAAAATAGGGGTTAGTTTTATGGCATTTTTATTAATATTTTTTTTTTTTACTAGTAATGGCGACGATCAGCGTTTTTTTTCAGTACTGCGACCTAATGGCGGACACTTCGGACACTTTTGACACATTTTTGGGACCATTGGCATTTTTTTAGCGATCAATGCTATAAAAATGCATTGTATTACTATAAAAATGCCATTGGCAGTGAAGGGGTTAACACTAGGGGGCGGGGAAGGGGTTAAGTGTGTTCCAGGGTGTGTTCTAACTGTATAGGAGGGTGGCCTCACTAGGGGAAATCACTGATCTTCCGTTCATACATTGTATGAACAGAAGATCAGATCAGTGTTTCCCCCGCTGACAGGACCGGGAACTATGTGTTTACACACATAGCTCCCGGTCCCCGCTCTGTAACGAGCGATCGTGTGTGCCCAGAAGCGATCGTACCCGCCGGGCATGCGTGCGGGACTCGGGGGCGAGCGGGGAAGCCCCTAGTGGCCGAAAATGTAGCTGACGTAGAGCTACAGGCCCTCGCCCAGGAGAGCCGACCTGCCACCGTAGAATGACGGCGGCTGGTCGGCAAGTGGTTAAAACGATGTTTTTAAACCCACGCATGCTCAGAAGCAAGTTATGAGACGGGAGCTTCAATGGAACAGAGTGCCATCGAACGTGGTGTACGTAACCGCGCTTTGCAAGAGCATTTTCAAAAAACGATGGTGTGTAAGCAACATCGTTTTTTTAAATTAAGTTTGAAAAAGTTTATTTTTTTTCATGAGATAAAACGTCATTTTTTTTCATCACAAAAAGTGATTGTGTGTACGCGCCATAAGTCCTTAATGTTGATGAGAACAACACTGTCTTTCACAATATCATTTAAAATACATGATACTTGGGATGGAGGGATAAAAAGTCCATCCCATTTCTTCCTCCTCCTCGCTGCCAGCACCTCAACCCTTTGCAAATCCTCTTCCTTTTGCTGTTGTACATCTATTGCCTCATCTATTACGTACTCTAGGAGGAACATGGGAGGAATTATATCATTAATCTATGCCTTGCTGCTGCTCACTATTTTGGTTCCATCTTTAAAAAAGTTCAAAATTCTGCATCCTTAACCACTTGCCACCCAAGACAAAAATGACACTTCTTTCCTACCCCAAACATTATATGTATTTTTTTCAGCAAAGACCCTAAGGAATGAAATAGCAGTCGGTGCAACTTTTTATGCCACGCGTTATTTGTGTAGCAATTTTTCAAACATGATTTTATTGGAAACATGAATTCAAAATAAACAAAACATAATATTTACCCCAATTGTTTTGTACAGTGCCTGCCGCCGAGAATGTGTTTTAGCACGACAGCATCGCGCTGATTCTCGGCGACAGGCTGCCGACATCTCGCACTCGCTGGAATAGTAAAAGCACATTCCAGCGAGTGCATCATAGAAGCGACGGGGATCCGACGCGTATTCCCGCCAATTCTACACGTGGGCGGAGTTTGTTATGAATCCTGAGAAGGAAGTCCCCGCCGGATTTTAAATAAAAATCTGGCATGGGTTCCCCCCTCAGGAGCATAACGGGCCCTTAGGTCTGGTATGGGTTGTAAGGAGACCCCCCCCTACGCCGAAAAAACGGCGTGGGGGTCCCCCCACAATCCATACCAGACCCGTATCCAAAGCACGCCGGCCGGCCGGTCAGGAAGGGAGTGGGGGCGAGCGCCCCTCCCCCCTCCTGAGCTGTACCGGGCAGCATGCTCTCAACATGGGGGGGTCAGGTGCTCTGGGGCAGGGGGCGCACTGCGGCCCCCCACCCCAGAGCACCCTGTCCCCATGTTGATGAGGACAGGGCCCCTTCCCGACAACCCTGGCCGTTAGTTGTCGGGGTATGCGGGCGGGAGGCTTATCGGAATCTGGAAACCCCCTTTAATAAGGGGGCCCCCAGATACCGGCCCCCCACCCTAAGTGAAAGAGTATGGGGTACATTGTACCACTACCCATTCACCTGGAGGCAAAGTGTAAACACAAATAAACCACACAGGGTATTGAAATATTTTATTAGTTGGCCGCCGGGGGGGTGTGTATGATCGCTTTTATAAAAGCGTCCCCCCTCCGGCGGGCTTCTGCGGGGGGTGGGTACCGCTGTTATTCGCCGCCGTCTGGTTCTCTTCCGCCGCTGGGGGGGGCGCTTTGATAAAAGCGCCCACCACCCGGCGGGCTTCCTTCGTCATCTTCGGCGGCGGGGGGGTCTTCTCCCACTCTCCAGGGGCCTTCTCCCACTTTCCGGGGTCTTCTCCCGCTCTCCGGGGGTCTTCTCCGCTCTCCGGGGGTCTTCTCCGCTCTCCGGTGTCTTCTTCTTCTTCAGGACTCGCCGCCGCTATCTTCGTGTGTTAGCTCAATTACTAGCGGCGGCGAGTCCCCTCTTCTGTGACGTCGTCTTTTTCTTCTCTTCTCCAGATGTTGACGCAACGCTTCCTTCCGCTGTTATGGCGGGCGCGCGGCTCGCAGCGAGTTATATAGGCCTGTCTTGTGACGTTGCAGTCCCATCATGCTCCATGCTCCACGTGCTACCTACCCAGCTCCGCGCTGGCTCCTGCGATGGGGCTCGCAAGTGCTCAATCTCGCCGAGAAAGGGAGCGAGATTGACACAATATCCCAGTCGCCTACTGTGTAATGTGAAAGATGATGTTATGCTGAGTAAATAGATACCTAACTTGTCATGCTTTAAAATTGCACACACTCGTGAAATGGCGCCAAACTTCGGTACTTTAAAATCTCCATAGGCTACGCCTTAAACATTTTTACAGATTACGGGCCAGATTCTCATAAGAGATACGACGGTGTATCTCCAGATACACCGTCGTATCTCTGTTTTTGTCCCCGGGTATCTATGCATCTGATTCCTAGAATCATTCACGCATAGATACAGCGTAGATCTGACTGGCGTAAGTCACTTACACCGTCGGATCTTAAATGCAATTCTACGCTGGCCGCTAGGTGGCGTTCCCGTCGATTTCAGAGTTGAATATGCAAATGACAATGATACGCCGATTCCCGAAAGTTTTTGCGCCGGTTCGCCATAGTTTACATAGTTTCCAAGAGTAAGTTTACCCCTGCTATATGAGGGGTAACCTTACGTCAGTCCGCCGTATGCCATGTTAAGTATGGACTCGGGACAGCGTCGTGTTTTTCCGTCGTTTACGTAACTTGTTCGCGAATAGGCCTGTACGTTAATAACGTTGCCGTCGTAATCAATGTATTTGCGGCGTACTATGGAGCATGCGGGGTGTTCCAGCCAAATGTAATGTTTAATAAAAGTCAGCAGCTACAAAAAGTGTAGCTGCTGGCTTTTAATAAACATTCACTTACCTTCTCCACGTTCCAGCGACGGTTTGGGATTAGCGGAAGTTCCATTTTTGGGTGGAACTCCGCTTTAAGGCCGGCGCATGCACAGTTCGTTCGGCGCGGGGGCGCGCTTAATTTAAATACAAGCCGGCCCCTTTGGATTACGCGGCCATTACGCGGCCTTTACGCCGGGCCATTTACACTATGCCGCTGCAAATAACGGAGCAAGTGCTTGGAGAATACGGCACTTGCTCCTGTAAGTTGCGGCGGCGTAGTGTAAATAGCTAACGCGACGCCGCCGCAGCATCTACCAGAATCTGGCCCTACAACTTTATAGTTACAGAGGAGGTCTAGAATTATTGCTTTCGCTCTAACGATCGCAGCAATAGCTCATACGTGTGGTTTGAATGTCACTTACATATGCTGCCGCGACTTACTTATGCATTCGGTCCTGCGTGCGATCATGAGTGGACGAGGGAGATATAAATGTATTTATATTTTTGTTTATTTTTTTATTTTATTTTTATTCTTACACTTTCCCTTTCATTTTTTACTTTTGATCACTTTTATTCCTATTACAAGGAATGTAAACATCACTTGTAATAGGAATAGGGCATGACAGGTCCTCTTTAGAAAGAGATCTGGGGTCTATAAGTCCCCAGATTTCTCCTCTATGCTGGAAAGCCTGAGATTAAAAAAAATCAATCTCAGGCCTCACAGCAAAAGAAAACATGGCAGTGTTTACATCAGCTGTCATTACCTTGCTGTCACGAAAGACGTTCCAACAGTTTGGCCATCAATGGCAGTCACAGGAGAGCTCTGCTCAGGCGCGTGCGCGGTCGGGAGCGCCCGCGCGGTGACAGCGTTTGGTGCCAAGACACGCTATTAAAACAGCCTGATCCCTCACCATCTTGCTGTCCAGTCTACAGCGTATCCCTGAAGAACCTGCACCTGTTCACTTCCTGTTTACCTGACCCAGCTTCCTCTGACCACGTCTGTCTGCAACCTGCCCCTGATCCCTGGCTACGTCTGAACACCGCTTCTGCCCGACCCCTGGCTCTGATCTCTGCCTGCTTGTGTACTGACCCGGCCTGGACTTGACCTCCCTTTGGGATTTACTCTGGCTCTTGATCTGCACGCCTGTGCTCACCAGGTCTGTGCCACCTGCTTGATCCCTGTTCCGCAAGTGCCATCTATCCGTTCCGGCTTGCTGTTGGAATCCTGCCAGGACCACTGCATACCTTCCTGCTGCCACTTCTGGTCCCCTGCCCAACCAACCATCAGGCACTTGTGCCCCTCTGAACTCTTGACCCTCTGTCTACTCTATCAGGGGCTCCTGAGCCAGAGGTTTACGAGAGGCCACTCCCTGCATGTTGGGCTCCACCACCAGGTACGTGACACTTGCTTCTGGCTTCCGAGGGTCATAGAGCTGGCCGGAGACTATCTTGTACCCGGCCAGCTCTATGGTAGACTTCCACCACTGTCAGATTCATTCTCTGGCTCCCCAATGGTATGGACGAGAACGGAGAAGCACCAGAGGGCGGCGGGAGGGGGGATGTCCTCTTCTGCCGCCTGTAAAAACAATCAAGCAGTGAAACAACTTGCTTTTACTTTGCTTGCTGAAAACAAAGATATCTAAAAGATGCCTGTATCTGCAGGCATCATTCAGATATCGTTACTTTAAGTCCCGGATAGCATATGACGTCAACCAGGGGGAAGTGGTTAATAAGGAACCATTGTGAATGACAAACCACTGATGCACTGAAATGAATCCCTAGAGCAGTGATTCTCAACCTGGGTGTCGGGACGCCCTTGGGGGTCAAATGACGATTTGCCAGGGGTCACCAAATCCTGGGCTTTTCCTGAACCCCACAGCACTCGCAGCCTTTTTGCAGCCGCCCAGCAGGGCAGTTCCTGGAGCCTGTGGCATGACTGTGGGGCACAATTAAATAATAAAAAATATTCAGCGCTGGAAATAAAATATAAAATAAAATAAAACTACCATATGCAAGCCAGCACTGAGGACAAATTCATAAAAATTTCCCAGAATACATGTAAAGTGAAAAAGTGCAGCGCAAAAAATTAAACTAATAAAGTAAATACCAAAATTAATAAACAGTGAGCAAAAAATATATTATTAATACAAATAAGTGTCCAAGTGTCCAAAAGATATAAAATCCATATAATGGTGAATCCACAAATCCAAGCTTAAAGATATATCCAGAAGAGGTGAAGGTGAAGATGACACCACAAAGAAATTCACCACCGCATGCAAGATTAACTCTCACCTTAATGCCTTGACCTGAGACAGGTCGCAAAGCATATCAGCAGTAATTCCAAGCTAGATCAAATCCCCGGAAGGAACCGTAAATCATGTATGGCACCGGCAAACAAGGCACATTCCAACCATAAAGGATCATACTGTATGTAGGAAAAAAACACAAAGGGATCTAGTGCTCTCTGTAGATAACAGTTTAATGCTACATATAACAATAAAAATTGGCCACTCACATTTGAGAACACTCATTTGCCAAGTGTATGCTGTAACAGTATGTCAAAGAACACAGCGGCGACGATCAGGGTGACGTCCTGCGTAGCTCCTCCCCTTACGTATGCGTTACGTCCCGTGGGTGGGACTTCTTCAGCGTCAAGTGGAGGGAGTACACCAGACATCCCCAATAGCGTGTAATTTATAGGGCTCAGGTGACACAACAGCCAATCACATCCCTCATGGATGCAGCCAATAGAGACGCATACACATGGCAACAACATCCGGGACACGGCCGAAAAGGTCACCCAGCTGGGCGGAAGTAAACAGCGGGTAGATAACATCACATAGCCAGACGGGACCAGAAGGTGTAATAGAGAATAAAAGGAAACAAAAAATCACCAATATACCAAACTGTATAGCTATGGATAAAGACCGCTCAGTTAAAAACCGCCAAAAGTGAAAAAATTATAGATTATAATATTATATAAAGGACGTCATCCGCGATCGTCACTGCTTTACAGCAAATACATATAACTACAATGAGTCAATTAAAACTAGCACAAACTGGATAAAAGCAATAAGAATTAAAAAAAGAAGAAAATGTATAGTATTAATACAATATTAATAAAACATAATAAAATCTGGTATATAAAAAATAATTAAAAATAATTAAAAAAGAGACAAATAATAAGTCGCCCCTAATATCATTAACGATTTGAAATAAAACAATTTAAATCAAACTCAACGTTAAGGCCCCCCGGGGATGCAACCTTGAGCTCAAATATCCAACATGATTCTCGGCGACTTAATTGGCGGATAAAGTGCCCACCCCTCCAATATTTGGACACCTTTTCGATTCCCCAAAATTTTAAACCTTTAGAGTTGCGATCGTGATACTGTCTAAAATGCCTAGACACGCTATGCGTTTTGACTCCTCTTTTAATACAGGTAATGTGTTCGCTAATGCGAACATGAAGGGCATGTGAGGTGCGCCCCACATTTTGTAATCCACAGTCACAATCCAACATATATACAACTCCTTTGGTAGCACATGTGACAAGCTGTTTTATAGGGTATTCTGTGTGAGTAACTGATGAACAAAAAGTTTTACGTTTTTTGACATTATTCTTCACGTGTTTGCATGTACCGCATCTGCCACAGGCATAAAAGCCTGATAGGAAGTTAAAACGTTTTGGCAGGGCTACAACAGGTGGATCAATAACACCTGATGCAATGGTATCCATTAATGCTGGAGCTTTCCTATATACAATCTGGGGTCGGTCCGGTAAGACTGGACCCAAAATAGCATCTCCCTTCAAAATGGACCAATGTTCAAACTTCCTATATTGGATGTTATAGTCCAGAATCATTTTATGATTAATACTCGTATCAATGGCTACTGTACTGGAGGGTTTGTCAGCGATAATAGCATCCCTATTCATAGCACGTACCTTTTATTTTTCCTGATCTATGATAGATGCTGGATACCCCTTCTGAATAAACCTTTTAGCAAGCACCTGTGACTGTGACAGGAAGTCAGCCTCAATTGTGCAGTTCCTGCACAATCTGACAAAATTGCCCCTTGCATAACCAAAGCCTATGGTGACAACTCGTCAGGGGTAGGTATATAACCCTTGCAGTCGGTAGCTTTAAAGTGATTTCTGGTCTGCAACTTAGTATCGGTTTTGAAAATTTCCAAATCGAGGAAGGTGATTTGATCTTGCGCCACTGTCCAGGTAAGTACTATATTTTTGTCGTTAGTATTAAGCCTGTCCATAAATTGCTGGAGGCTGAACATGTCGCCTTCCCAGACCATAATTAAGTAATCGAGGTACCTTTTGTAACATCGAAGCAAATAAATTGGCCACACTGGGAGCAAACCGAGCGCCCATAGCGAACCCTCGCTGCTGTAAATAGAAGTTCCTGTTGTACCAAAAATAATTTTTTAAAACGCAGAAATTGAGACCATCCCAAAGAAATTGAATTTGTTGCCTGCTCAAATCTGTGCCTCTTAAAGCCCAAATGACCGAGGCGAAAGCAGCGTCACGGTCAATGATGGTGTATAAGGATCCGACATCAACAGTAACTAAAATGGTATTGTGCGTACATGTTAGAGTATCCAAAATCTGTATGATCTGCTTCGTGCCTCCATTTTGCACACCAGGGGTTGGAGAAAATAATCAAGGTATTGACTCAGCCTAGAGGTCACAGAGTCTATCCCATTGACTATAGGGCAAACAGTAGGTCGTTCAGAGTCTTTATGTAATTTGGCCAGATTTTATTATGTTTTATTAATATTGTATTAATACTATACATTTTCTTCTTTTTTTAATTCTTATTGCTTTTATCCATTTTGTGCTAGTTTTAATTGACTCATTGTAGTTATATGTATTTGCTGTAAAGCAGTGACGATTGTGGATGACGTCCTTTATATAATATTATAATCTATAATTTTGTCAATTCTGGCGGTTTTTAACTGAGCGGTCTTTATCCATAGCTATTTTATTGACTGGACGATACAGTTTGGTATATTGGTGATTTTTGTTTCCTTTTATTCTCTATTACACCATCTGGTCCTGTCTGGCTATGTGATGTTATCTGCCCGCTGTTTACTTCCGCCCGGCTGGGTGACCTTTTCGGCCGTGTCCCGGATGTTGTTGCCATGTGTATGCGTCTCTATTGGCTGCATCCATGAGGGATGTGATTGGCTGTTGTGTCACCTGAGCCCTATAAATTACACGCTATTGGGGACGTCTGGTGTACTCCCTCCACTTGATGCTGAAGAAGTCTCGCCCACGGGACGTAACGCGTACGTAAGGGGATGAGCTGCGCAGGACGTCACTCCGATCGTCGCCGCTGTGTTCTTTGACATACTGTTACAGCATACACTCGGCACATGAGTGTTCTCAAATGTGAGTGGCCAATTTTGATTGTTATATGTAGCATTAAACTGTTATCTACGGAGAGCACTAGATCCCTTTGTGTTTTTTCCTACATAAGATCCTTTTTGATTGAAATGTGCCCTGTTTGCTGGATCCATACATGATTTACGGTTCCTTCCGGGGATTTGATCTAGCTTGGAATTACTGCTGATCTGCTTTGTGACCTGTCTCAGGTCAAGGCATTAAGGTGAGAGTTAATCTTGCATGCGGTGGTGGATTTCTTTGTGGTGTCATCTTCACCTTCACCTCTTCTGGATATATCTTTAAGCTTGGATTTGTGGATTCACCATTATATGGATTTTATATCTTTTGGACACTTGGACACTTATTAATATTAAAACACAAGAATTTAAGATAGAGAGATAAAAGGGAAAGAATTGAGAACATAGAGAGAGTAGCACATCCTAAAAGGTTGTCAGAAACTATCGTACTTACCGAGGCCGAGATGCTGCGGACGGCTCACCCTTGCGAACCAGCGCTGACCGCCCTCTGGTGGTGGGAACAGAGGGGTGACAGCGCCAGGAGGCACCGGTACCGGAAACAGGTAGCTGAGTTGAAGTGCAGGCGGAGGTAGGCACAGGAAGTCACTGGAGACACCTGGTGGACAGGTGTGGAACCTGGGTGCACTGGGTCTGTAGGCAGGATAGCAGCTGAAGAACAGTCCGTAAGACAAGCCAGGATCAGGGGGCTGAAGAGACAGACAAGTTCAAGGTGCAAGCCGGAGGTCAAGGGTTGGATAGATCAGGGGAGTCCAGAGGTACAAGCTGGGGTCAGGGATTGGAGAGATCAGCAGAGTCCAAGGCAAGCAATAGGTCAGGTATCCAATCAGGGAAGTCAGGAATTCCGGGTCAGACAGGTTAAGGCAGTGAAACACATGCAAGAGCTGATGACAAACCAGCAACCTGTCATGTGTCAGAGGCAGGTTTAAATAGGGTGGTGAGGATTCTGATTGGTTCCGACGGAGCCGTATGCGTGCGCGCCGCGTGCGTGTTCACGCACCCGTCGCGTCGCCGGACCGCGCATGCGCAGGGACGCGCGATAGCGGCGCTCTTCTGCGCATGTGCGCGAATCTGTAGTTAGCCGAACTGGTGCCCTGAATGAATGAATGAATGAATGACTTGTATAGCGCAACGCATGCGATGCGGTCATTTTTACCCCGTAGGATCTTGACACACTAGGGACACACAGTCATACACATATATATATATATATATACTGGGCCAATTTTGGACGAGATCCAATTTACCTACCAGCATGTCTTTGGAGTGTGAGGCGGCGTACAGACGATCGGACATATCCGATGAAAACGGTCCGCGGACCATTTCCATCGGATATGTCCGATCGGGAGTTTGATCCGATGGCGTGTACACACCATCGGATCAAATTCCCCGCCGCCGGACGGCGCGGTGACGCGGCGGTGACGTTGACGCCGCCGCGTCACCGCCACGTCACCGCACCAGGAAGTAAAACACTTCCGCGCATGCGCCGAATCCATTCGGCAGCGGCGCGGCGGCGGTGGGGGCCGACATGTCTGCTGGTAAGTGTACTAACCAGCAGACATGTCGGGCGGACAGATTCCACCGGATAGATTTCAAAGCTTGCTTTGAAATCTGTCGGGTGGAGAAATCTGTCCGCTAGCCCATACACACGAGCGGAGATGTCTGCTGAAACGGTCCATCGGACCGTTTTCAGCGGACATATCCCCTCGTGTGTACGCCGCCTGAGAGGAAACCGGAGTACCCGGAGGAAACCCACGCAGACACAGGGAGAACATGCAAACTCCAGGCAGATGGTGTCGTGGTCGGGATTCGAACCAGCGACCCTTTTGCTGCCAGGCGAAAGTGCTACTCACTGCACCACTGTCCTGCCCTGACAAAGGTACCAGAAGGGGTTATAATATTGTATGAGTGGAAGGGACTCAGGGAGCCCTAAATGTCCGTGGGTTAGGGGTGCAAATTTCTTTCCTCGCCGTGGGTGCTGACAACCCACGCTACGAAAATTCTACTGTTGGGAGTCCCCACAACTTGAGAAATTTTATCAAGGGGTCACGGTACTAGAAAGGTTGAGAACCACTGCCCTAGAGCGATGATGATGAAGAAAAGAGGGAAGGACGGCCGCACTCCAAGGATTTTCAAACGAAAAAAGTTGTCTTTATTGTAAATCCAAAAACATGTACAGTCACAGCAATCACAGAAAACAGGACAGCCGACGCGTTTCGCACTCGATCAGTGCTGAGCCATGACTAAGCTCTGATCGAGTGCGAAACGCGTCGGCTGTCCTGTTTTCTGTGATTGCTGTGACTGTACATGTTTTTGGATTTACAATAAAGACAACTTTTTTCGTTTGAAAATCCTTGGAGTGCGGCCGTCCTTCCCTCTTTTCTTCATCATCATTGCTATTTGCATCGCCAGCACCTTGGTAATCTAATTATCCTTGATCGTCTACAGGTCTCACCTGGAGCGGTGATTTCTTTTCTTTTGTCTTTTTTGGATTTTGCACTGCCCTAGAGCCTCACCGCATACAATAATTGTACAGGTACTCAATGATGGGAAGCAGCTACCGTATTTGTGTAGCCAATGCAGCATGGCCAATGTGGAATTCTATCACATGGATGATGAGCTGGCTAGATGAGTTGGTTAGAAGGCAGCTGATGTTGGCACTGAATTTTTGCTAGGCGAGCCATAGCCAGCTATGACCGTTAAAGGGACTACACACTCCCCTGGCTTAATGAAGGTCGCATATATAGGCAGAGAGTACATTCAGGTAAGGTATAAGAGGTAGGCAATGCTCAGATGCAAAAAAGTAAATAAAAACAGGGACAGTATTATTTTATACCTTACTTACTAAGGGAAAAGTGTCTTGTTAAAGAGCCCCTGCCAAACCCCTGATACTCACCATACCACTGTTCCTCCCATGCTTGGGTGTAGCAGCCAATCACTGATTGATGCAGTTGCTGTGCAGTGGGCGGCCTGGGAGGGTTAAAACAGGCGCCTCCACATCACCTGTCAAAAGCCCTCTGAAAAGCAATCCATCAGGATTCTTCAGAGGGCTACAGCAAATGTAGAGCCCCAGATGTCAGCCATTTAGGGTCTATATCTATTTGAAAGTTACCTGCTAGAATCTGTTTTACAAAACCTGAAAGGAAAGCCAAAAAAAAAAACACAAAAGTTCTGGATGTGATTTTTGTCTCTTCTACTGCAAACAAATATGTGCAATTTATATATAACTTAAAATGTCGTTCTTTATCTACATAATGTATTGCCTTGTCTTGAGGATTTATCGGTGTGATTACGATGTGGCTTATTATTGATTATTGCTCACCATCAAAATATACGAAAACAAAAAAAACTGAGAGACGTGTTTATTAATTATATGTATTTTTTTTAGAAAAGGGAAGATAGAAAAAAAAGTTTCTTATGCAGGGGAAAACACATTATTTGTTAACTGATAAGAGAGGGGAAAAAAAGAGTCTCAAAGCTTGCCTTAGTTTTATTTGTTACTAAAGCTAAAAGCTTATTTATGAGTTTCTTCTTCTTGCACTGAATGTTTATGGTTGAGTGTACCTGTTGTTAATATATTTAAGTGTCTTTCAATGTGACAATTTAAAATGTAATGTGGTTTTTACAAGTTTCTCTCCGGGATTATGAATTTGGATTAACATGAAGTAATCCATCATTGGCCTTTTCGGGTGTTGGAGATTGACGGTGCTGCTCCTACGTTGACCACTGCTGCAGTGGAGCTTTAGGAACCCGACCACTGGACAGGCAAGTGGAAGTGCCGTGGTCACTAGAGATGAGTGAACTGGACAAAAAAACCCAGTTTGTAGAAGGATCAGTGAATTTACTGGGAACACTGTCAGGCCTCGTACAGAATCTCGTCGTAAATGAAACATCGTTTTCTTCAACAAGTTCCTTGTCAGGCTTGTCGAAAATCTTGTCAAGCTTTCTTTGCGTACACACTGTCAAGACAAAATGTTGTTGTTCTTAACCCCCTTAGCGGTGATCCCGAAGCATGACTCGGGGTGGATTTTCTATGCTATAATCGGTAACCCTGAGTCACGCTCGGGGTAGCTGTGCAGAGCCTGCAGCGCGCGCTGGCTTACCTTTTCCAGGCAGGGTATTACTGTACTTACCTTGTCCCTGGATCCAGCGATGCATCCCCGCTGTGTGATCGAGCGGCGTCCTCCGTTCGATTCACACAGTGCCTGCGTGCCGCCGATCTCCGTTCCCTGCGACGTTACGACGCACGGGGGCGGAGAACGGCGCCATATTCAAAAATGTAAACAAACACATTACATACAGTATACTGTAATCTTATAGATTACAGTACTGTATGTAAAAAATACACACACCCCTTGTCCCTAGGGGTCTGCCCAGTGTTCTACATGCACTTTTATATAATAAAAACATTTTTTGTGTGCCTGCAAACTGTAGATTGTCCATAGCAACCAAAAGTGTCCCTTTATGTCAAAAATGTTTTTTAGAGAAGCTAGAAAACAGCGATATCGAATTATAATCACTTGCAGAATTGAGCGATAGCGATTTGTGGGGAAATCTGTCATAAAAAAATAAGAATTATGATAGCGACAATTCTGCAACTGAGCAAATTTCAGTGTTTTTGATTTGATTACATTATTGGATAATTTTTATTATAATTACATTATCATTTGTTATAATTATTTATAGTTATTTATTATATTATAATTTTATGATTTTGTGTTTCAAACTTTATCATACCCGGGATGCCTACTAGACTCTGGTTTGGACAGATTTAGGTGAGTTATTCCTAAGAATTGCAGGCCTACAGTATAAAATGCCAAATTTTCATGCAAAATAATTGTACCGCTTTTGGTACGTAATTCCAGACAGAATCATACCGCCAGGGAGGTTAAACGCGGTGACGTACAACACGTACGACGGCACTATAAAGGGGGAAGTTCGATTCCACTGGCGCCACCCTTGGGGCTGCTTTTACTAATCTCATGTTACTGCGTGTTAGTAAAACCTTTATCGAAGGTGCGCTCCCGTCCCATACTTTATTCTGAGCATGCGCGGGTTTCTAAGCATACACACAAACGTGTTTCTCGACGTAAACCAGCCCGACGAGAAACACGACGAGGAAATTGAGACTCCCGACGAGAAAAAAGAGAACTTGTTCTCTTTTTTTCTCATTGAGAGCCACAGCAGTTTTCTCGACGAAAAACATACACATGACCGTTTTCCTCGGCAAAAATGCCCTGCCAGCATTTTTCTTGATGGATTTTGCTAAGGAAAAAGGTTGTGTGTACGAGGCCTAATCCTCAAAAATAGCATGAAACCCTACTGAAGTCTATGGGAGGCAGATTAAGTGATTTTTCTTTATGGCATTTTCATGGCTAATTTGCAAGCATTTGTTGGGGGAGGGTAACCGGTAACTGGACACTGCCTTGAATGACGTGTACCAATGCAAAAAAATAAAAAATACTGGTCAGTGGCAAGATTGTCTTTTAATTTGGTTTAAAGGGCAACACAAAAAACATTAAATATCATACTTAACCACTTAAGACCCGGACCATTATGCAGGTAAAGGACCAGGCCCCTTTTTGCGATTCGGCATTGCGTCGCTTTAACTGACAATTGCAGTGCGACGTGGCTCCCAAACAAAATTGGCGTCCTTTTTTTCCCCACAATCAGAGCTTTCTTTTAGTGGTATTCGATCACCTGCGGTTTTTATTTTTTGCGCTATAAACAAAAATAGAGCGACATATTTGAAAAAAAATTCAATATTTTTTACTTTCTGCTATAATAAATATCCCCCCAAAAAAAATATATATATATATATATATATATATAAATTCTTCTACATATTTTCCGTAAAAAAATCGCAATAAGTGTTTATTGACTGGTTTGCGTAAAAGTTATAGCGTTTACAAAATAGGGCATAGTTGTATGGCATTTTTATTAAAAAAAAAATGTAATAGTAATGGCGGTACTGCGACATTATGGCGGACACTTCGGACACTTTTGACACATTTTTGGAACCATTGGCATTTTTATAGAGATCAGTGCTATGAAAATGCATTGATTACTATAAAAATGCCACTGGCAGGGAAGGGGTTAACATTAGGGGGCGGGGAAGGGGTTAAGTATGTTCCCTGGGTGTTTTCTAACTGAAGGGGGGGTGGGACTGACTAGGGAAAATGACAGATCGCTGTCCATACTTTGTATGAACAGGCGATAGGTCATTTCCCTACCTGACAGGACGAGCGATCACGGGTGCCCGGCGGCGATCGCACACGTGACGGGCACTCGCGCCGGGATCGGGAAGGAGCGGGAGGGGAGGTGGGTGTGCGCGTGCGCGCCCCTATTGGCTGCTCGGCGAGATGATGTAATATTACGTGATCTCACCCAGCAGGGCCGACCTGCTGCCGTAAAACTGCGGCAGCTGGTCGGCAAGCGGTTAACATTTTAAAAGAGATTAAAAAAATGGCAAGAAGTTTAGAAGAGATGGTCTCTTTAAGTCACAGGTGTCAAACACAAGGCCTGAGGGGCCGAATACCATTTCATGTGGCTCCAGCCCTTCTCTAATGTAAGGGGAGGGGATGCACTGGACATCTAATCTTAAGCCCCATACACACGGTCAGACTTTTTGCCAACAAACTTCAAAATCTGCAAATATGCATGCCAGAACCAATGTTAACCACTTGCTTACTGGGCACATAGACCCCCGTGCCCAGACGAAATTTCAGCTTCCGGCACTGCGTCGCTTTAACTGACAATTGCGCAGTCGTGCGACGTGGCTCCCAAACAAAATTGACTACCTTTTATCCCCACAAATAGAGCTTTATTTTGGTGGGATTTGATCACCTCTAAAGTTTTCTATTTTTTGCGCTATAAACAAAAAAAGAGCGACAATTTAAAATATATATATATATGTTTTACTTGTTGCTATAATAAATATCCCAATATTTTTTTTAAAAAAATATTTTTTTTTTCTCAGTTAAGGCCGATACGTATTTTTCAACGTATTTTTGTAAAAAAAAAATAATAAATCGCAATAGGCGACTGGTTTGCTCAAAAGTTATAGCACCTACAAAATGGGGAACAGAATTATGATTTTTTTTTATTATTATCTTTTACTAGTAATGGCAGCGATCTGCAATTTTTATTGGGAATGCAATATTGCGGCAGACATATCGGACACTTTTGACACAAATTTGGGACCATTCACATTTATACAGCGATCAGTGCATTAAAAAGTCACTAATTACTGTATAAGTGTGACTGGCAGGGAAGGGGTTAGCACTAGGAGGTGAGGAAGGGGTTAAATGTGTATCCTGGGTGTGTTCTAACTGTGTGGGGGAGGGGGGTGACTGGGGGAGGTTGACCGATGCTGTGTCCCTATGTACAAGGGACACAGATCGGTCTCCTCTCTCCTCTGACAGCACACGGAGCTCTGTGTTTACACACAGAGCTCCACGTCCCTGCTGTCACCTGCTGTGTTCCCTCCGATCGCGCGTACCCAGCGGACATTGCAGCCGCCAGGCACACGCATCGGCTCTTTAGCGATGCGCCGGGACAGTGTTTACCCGCTGCGCGCCCCCCAGTGGCGCGCACGGGTAATGCACTTTAAATGACGTCCAAAGACGTCAACTTGGCACTTGAGAGCCGCGCTGTGGACATCTTTTGTCTATAGCGCGGATCTCAAGTGGTTAAAATAAACCAACAATAGCAGAAGTTAACCAAAGGTTGGCGGTAAGGAGCAGAAAAACCACGTGATGTTGGTTAATTTTTAGAAACGTTTGCAGAAAAGTCAGAGCGTGTGTATGCTCTGGGTGTGACCGGACAACTCCCTTCGGACAAAAATCCAAGGGAAAGTTTGTTGGATGTCTGACCGTGTGTACGAGGTTTTACAGGTACAACCGCCGGCCCTTTTAAAGGCAATTATAATGCTGATGCGGCCCACGATGAAATTGAGTTTGACACCCTTGGTTTAAGTCCTCTTCCAAAGTTGTATACAGCGTGCCCAATGTGTAGTACATTTCTCCTTACTGTATGGTACAAAGACCATCACTACCAGTAGTAGCAAGGCTTTTGCTAATCTCTAGCAGGAAAGGAAGCCATAGAGGATAATTATTTTTGTCTCAATAGAGCTTGTTAATGTTCGATTTTTATTTATTTTTGAAGAATGAAATATTTGCTGCAAAAATATTACTTTTGGGATATTATTACCTTTTTTTTTTTTGTGTGTGTGGGGATCTAAATACTGAAGTGTAAATGTCAACATTTGCAATTCCTGAGCTTCATTGAAGAAGTAAAAATAATAATTAAATGCAAGAACCTCAGAGAGACATTTTTATTTTATCTGCTTTGCCAAAGAGGAGACACATTCTCTAAGTCAGTAAAATAATTAATTAGAAGCAGTCAAAACTTAACAAGTTGTCCAAGTTAATGAAGCAAAAATCAAAATGTGTTTGAACTGTCTGCCCGTTTGAACTTCCAGTCCCTCACCTTCTAAAAGGGAATAAGCAGAATGCTAGAAACACATTTTACCAAGTTAAATTATACATGTTCTGCATACTGATAAATAAAAAGATACCGTTGACGCCTGACCATCACACCTCTGTGGTCTTCTTAGAAATCGCATTAATATGGACTGCCTCCGCCACTCTAGTAGGGCTTTCCACACGATTTTTGAGAGTCTGTGGGGATGTGTGTAAAGAAATAGCTGCACATCCAGGAATTCCAATTGTCTTTTAAGTAATAACATTAAAGACACCAACACAAGGTCACATAGACGCGTTCCACACAAACACCTGATGCTTAATCAGATTAAAGGGGTTGTAAAGGTAAAAAAAAAATTCCCTAAATATCTTCCTTTACCTTAGTGCAGTCCTCCTTTACTTACCTCACCCTTCGATTTTGCTTTTAAATGTCCTTATTTCTCCTGAGAAATCCTCACTTCCTGTTCTTTTGTCTGTAACTACACACCATAATGCAAGGCTTTCTCCCTGGTGTGATGAAAGCCTCTTCAGGGGAGAGGGGGCGAGCAGGAGTGTCAGGACACTCTCTACTCTGCAGATAGAGAAAGGAGATGTGTGTTAGTGGGCATCCTGACACTCCTGCTCGTCCCCTCCCCCCTCAAGAGGCTTTCTCCACACCAGGGAGAAAGCCTCGCATTACGGTGTGTAGTTACAGACAGAAGAACAGGAAGTGAGGATTTTTCAGAAGAAACAAGGACATTAAAAATCAAAATGGAAGGATGAGGTAAGTGAAGGAGGACTGCAGTAAGGTAAAGGAAGCTATTTAGGAAAAAAAAAACTACCTTTACAACCCCTTTAATCTGATTAGGCACAAGATGTTTGTGTGAAACGCGTCTATGTGACCTCGTGTTGGTGTCTTTGGTGTTATTACTTTGATCAATAAAAGGCAATCGGAATTCCTGGAGCCATTTCTTTACTTGCAAGTTTCCCACGGAGGCAGCCCGGGGCTGGCACATACTTCTGGAGCAGCGGCTCTTTTACTTTGTACTGTGGAGATGTGTGCCTTAATATTTAGTATCTCCACTCTTCTAAAAAGGCTTTCTACAAGTGTGCCTGTCGGAATTACCCATTCAGCCAAAAGAGCATTTGTGAGGTCAGGCATTAGC
The DNA here is from genome assembly GCA_029574335.1 of Rana kukunoris. NCBI lineage: Eukaryota > Metazoa > Chordata > Amphibia > Anura > Ranidae > Rana > Rana kukunoris. Next base: position 28,153,821 of record CM056049.1, on the reverse strand, counting down.
TTGCAATCGGTGTTATAATTATTTCCTATAGGCATTTAACAAGGTTAAGGTTAGGGTTCAAGTTCCTTTCAAGCCAAATCCATGAAACATTTGTTGGTGGAGCTGGCTTTGGGTAAAGCCATGCTTGAACAGAAGAGTGCCTTCCCCAAACTGTGGCTAGGTGTCCATAAATGTTTGTAAAATCTAACAGATATCCTAATGCGGCATTCACACGGTCGGAATTTCTGACAACAAATGTTCGATGAGAGCTTTTTGATGGAAATTCTGACTGTGTGTAGGCCCCATTAGAAATCACATGGTGTGGCGCTGTCCAAAGCTGGCTGGATACTGGGAGGGTGTGCTTGAAACCTTGAGAGATACATTTGGAATCCCGCTGGAGATGGAGTCCACACTGTGTATACTGGGTTATAGGCAGGAACGGAAGGAGAAAAGAAATACCAGAGTTGTAATATTAAGATGTTTATTCCAAGCTAGAAAGTAATAGCTATGAGGTGGCAGGAAACTTCACCACCGGCAGTAAGTGAATGGATTGGGGCAATAAAGTCCATCTGTAAAGAAAGAGCAGTTTATATAAAAAGAGGAAAACTTAGAGACTTTGAGGAAATGTGGAAACCATGGCTGGAGAAAAAGGGTGCCTCCCCTGAGGGGATGGAAATAACTAAACGGAGAGTGGCCAAGGAGCAAAAATTATAATATTAGATAGAACAAACAGACCGGGTATCCCCCTTAACTAAGAGAGTATCCACCTTCCGATATAGTAAATTAAGATTTATTATATGATAGTGTATATCAGTGTTTAAATTATGTGTTATATTTATAATGAACAGTTTTCTCTCGCTTTTTAAATTAACAATTGAAAATTTGTATGTTATGAAAATAAATAAAGAATGAATATTTAAAAAAAAAAAAGAAATTTCCGACAACAAAAATCTGAGAGCTGGTTCTCAAATTTTCAGACAACAAATTCCCTTGTAGTAAATTCTGATCGTGTGTGGACAATTCCGACGCACATAATTCCAGGCATGCTCTGAGTCAAGTACAAAACGCAAGCGCTCGGTCTGGTAAAACTAGCGCTCGTAATAGAGATAGCACATTTGTCACGCTGTTACGAACTGAAAAGCACAAAGGGGCAGATTCACAAAACAATTACGCCTGTCTAACTGGGGTTAGACAGGAGTAATTTCAAATTTCGCGCGACGTATCACTAGTTTGAATCCTCAAACCATGATACGCCGACTTCGGGCTTCGATCCGAGAGGCTTACGTCTTCGTAAGCCTTCGGATCTACGCTGCCATCTATTTGCGGCCGCTGGGAGGAGTTCGCGTCGTTTTGGTGCGTCGGGATATGCAAATGTGTTTTTACGGGGATTCACGAACATACGAGCGGGCGTCGCAATCGTTTTCGTCTATTTTTTTATACGTAATGTTAGAGCAGCTTTTTGCTGCTCTAACTTTACGTAGCCCATGTTAAGTATGGCCGTCGTTCCCGCTTCGAATTTATTTAAAATTTTATTTTGTTTACGTAACTCGTCGGGACGTGGATCGGCCGTAAAGTACGCTACATAAACAACGAATGACGTCACGACGTGATTTCGCGCAATGCACGGCGGGAAATTTGCGAACGGAGCATGCGCAGATCGATCGCCGCGGGAACGCGCCTAATTTAAATGTTTCACGCCCCCTACTCGCGCAGATGGATTGCGACGGGAGAAATACACTACGCCGCCGTCGTTTACCGTAGAAAATCTACCTGAATTCCACGTAGAGCAAGGTAAAAAACGGCGGCGTAGTGTATTTCTGATACGCTACGTTAATCCATTTCTCTGTGAATCTGCCCCAAATTGTCTTTCACCAAACTTCCACTAACACGACTGGTATTTAACTTCCCTTTAATTGTGCCAATGTACGTCTTGTACATCACCACGTTCTTGGCGTTCGGAATTTCCGACAACATTTGTGTGACTGCGTGTATGCAAGACAAGTTTGAGCCAACATCCATTGAAAAAAAATCCACGGTTTTGTTGTCGGAATTCCGATCATCTGTACGCGGCATTAGTGTGTTGTCTTCTGGATGAACTTCCTATGGTACAGAGGGGCGCCACTCTAGCACTAGCAATTCTATAGTGATGAATGAGTTTTTCAGACTCTCTCGTTACTAGAGTAATGAAGTCACAAGGGATGCAGAATATATATAGTAATATACTGCCAGTAGCTAAAAGCATAAAATCTGTCAAACTGTTGACTTAAAAACCAAAAATGCTGTACCCCTAATTGTTCATTACTGGTAAATATCCTTCAAGCACAGCAAATTCTAGCACTTGGTCTCCCTACGCACTTGTGTATGAGCATTGCCAGGGGGTTCAGAGTTTTTTTTTTTTTTTTTTGCATATTTGTACATGCAACTTGTAGAACAGGGCTTTTAGTAATATTTAATAGTAATCATTCGTAATTTGGTCTTATACACTTTTAAATGATATCACCTAAAAAACAAGCATAAATCATTTTTTCCCACTCCCATTAAAGTCTACAGAACCAAAAATGAGGAGAAAAATGGGCCCAAAGAAGCTCATGTACTTTTTAGCTTTTCACGCAACAGGCAATAATCAACACAACGCTCTGGTGTAAATGGGCCCATTTAGAATAGTGTGATTCTTCTTCTTAAGTTTTGGCACACTTCTGGAATCACACAGCAAAATGGTCAGGTGTGAATGTGGGCTTGGAGAGGATTTTTTGAGTGTCCAAATGCCAGGAGCATTTGAATGCGCCTGAATCAAAAAAATTAAGATTTGTCTACTTATAGAGAACATCTAGAAATGTGTGTTGACCTACACAGTGCACTAAAAGATTTCCTTTAGCCTGGTATTCCTCCTAAAAAATGCAATGCACTTCCTGTGCCTTCTTAATACTAGGCTCACCAGATTTGTAGTGAGATTTTGATGATGTTACTATTGTGCTGATTAGACATGTGCACAACAAAAATGTTTGTATTTTTTTGTTCCGTTTCGTCTCAGTTCGTAGATTCGTAAAGATTTGTAATTTCGTAAGACTCAAGTTTTCCTATTCGGACCCGTTCGTATTTTCGTAACAGTTTTATTTTCGTTTATACTGAATGATTCGTAATTCTGTCTAATTTATTTTCGTTGATTTAAAATTCATAATTTTCGTTTAATGGATTCGTAATTTTGTACTTTCGTAAATACATAGCAACACGTGGCTAATCCATATTAAGATAGACTTTCTCTTAAGCCTCGTACACACGGTCTGACTTTTTGCCAACAAACGTCAAAATGAGCTTTTTCCAAATAATTTGACCATGTGATGCTCCACCGGACAAACTTTTTTGATTTCAAAAGTCTGGCCAACTCCCTTCAGACAAAAATCCATGGAAAAGTTTGTTTGAAGTCCGATCGTGTGTACGAGGCTTTACACTGTCCAATGTGACTAAGCACAAAAGAGATAAGCTGATTGGCTAAGATATTAAATATGATACATCACTCACTAACTAAACTGCCCAGTGCACCTTCGAAAGAACGATACAAGTACACAAATTTCCGAACAGACAAAGAAACAGATTTACAAAACACACAAATAAAAATATGAACATACGAATGAAAATACGAACAGACAAAGGATTTAAAATACGGAATGCAAATCGTTTGTTATAGATGTCATTTTCGTTCTTTTGCTTTTTTGGTGTTTCGTATTTTAGTAAGATTGTCCAATTATACGTTCGTATTTTCGCTTGTTCGTATTTTCGCTTATTTGTAATTCCGTAATTTTCGTATTTTGGGTCTTTCAGCTTTTCGGATGTTCGAATTTATACGAATGTACGTATACTAAAAAATGTGTACGAAAATCCATCCGTTACGAACGGGAACGCACATGTCTAGTGCTGATCACTGTTCTCCTTGCTGGAGAGGAAACTGTATTTTAAGACCCGTAGGACAAGGATCTCCCTGCTTATTCTTCTTTCCTATAGATCTGTGATTCCTGCACCCCTTTGTAGCTTTTTTGGATATTTCTTTCTTTTGACCACCAGTCTTCAGCTGGGGGATAGGGGGAGCCCAACTCCACCAAACACATGTTTTGCTTGCAGTGGGCAATGATTCAATTCCTAGTGAGGTTTTTATTGATGTCTGTATGTCAAAAGAATTTCACTGTCACGGACCAGGTGTGTCCAGAACTGCATGGATTGCAACAGAGGAACACCAAACACACGTAAGTGAAACTATAGTCATTTATTAAGGTAGGTGAATAATATAAATACAACCACCTCCAATATGAAACAGTACAATAAATCAACCAACAGACAGAGACCCACAAATAACAACAATCAGACAGGTATGTACAATAAATGGGAAATACCGGAATCATAAACAACAGCCAGGCCAGGGTCATTAATGGGAGATCAGAAGATGGGACAGGGAACAAACAAGACAGGGAGAGGACGGATGGATCAGACTGCAGGGCAGGGATGCAAGGTAACAGGTGGGACCAGATGGGGATCAGGAGACGGAGACAGAATCAGGTACACAGGTAATAGGTTTAGGATCAGGATACAGAGTACAGGGTTCAGGAACAGGTTCAGGATCAGATCAGGTATAGGTACAGGGTCAGAAAAACAGGCTAGCAGGTCAGGGCACAAGGATGATATCAAGGCAACTAGAGAGTATGAGTTGCCCGGTATTTATACATATCTCCTGCAATCAGGCTCAAGTGACACCTGGCCGCAGGAGATAATGTCGGCTCAATACTGCCGGAAAACACCCGCTGGTGGACATCGGTAATACAGCCCATGGTTCTGACAATACCACCAGCAGGTGAAATCCTTTATTACAGATCCTGGCTGTAGGAAGACACCCGCTGGTGGACACTGTACTGCGATCCACGAGACCGACAGCACCACCAACGGGTTAACCCTTTCCTGACATTCACCTAATTTTCAATCCTGGTGAAACCAGAAGTGAGAGGATCTCTCAATGGGGGAATGAGGCGGCAAGGAGAACTTGAAGGAGGTTCTCACCTTTTCCCTCTGTAATTCAGAAGAAAAGTGTTGTTACCATCAATGCCCTCCCTTAAAGATTATTACTGTTTCCTAAGTTGCTGACGGCAGAAGAAGTGAAGACATTCTCACCAATGACTACAGAAACAACAATAAAGCCCAGAGGAGTTCTGTAACAATTTTTGACTCTGTCCAAAAAAATAAACATATGATTTGTCTGGAATTCTGCTTTATGTTTATCTAATTATAGGTCTTGTCAGTTTATTGTTTTGAGACACATAAGGAAGTGACAGAAATTTCTAAAATGTCAGGGAAAATCCTCTTTTAGATAGCTGTCACCGAAACCCCCATTGGAAGATTTATGCCGCGTACACACGATCGATTTTCGGCATTTAAAAAACAGCGTTTTTCAGCCTCTAGAAAAAACTACGGTTTTTCCAACTTCATCATTAAAACGACGTGGCCCACACACGATCGTTAAAAAAAAAATACTCTAGCAAAGCGTGGTGACTAGGGATGAGCTTCGAGTTCGAGTAGAACTCATGTTCGACTCGAACATTGCCTGTTCGCCGAACAGCGAACTATTTGGGGTGTTCGTGGCAAGTTCGTGTGAGCTTTAGAACCCTGTTAAAGTCTATGGAACTCGAACGTTTGAAGTCTAAAGTGGGGTGGAGTTCCCCTTAAAATCCAGACCAGACCTGAAGGGTCTGGAATAGATATTTGGGGGGAACCCCACATCATTTTTTTTTTTATTTGATGCAGGGTTCCCCTTAATATCCATACCAGACCCTAAGATGAGTGATTTCAAATGAATTTTTTCCTTCAGAAATTACACTTTGTGCAGGGACAGTTCTAAGCACAGGAAACAAGCGCTACTTTACAGGCATACTATACACCCCCCTAGGTACGAAATTTAAAGGAATATTTCAATTTTATTGTTTCACTTTAAGCATTATTAAAATCACTGCTCCTAAAAAAACGTCAGTTTTTTAAAACTTTTTTGGCATCGATACATGTCCCCTTGGGCAGGACCCGGGTCCCCAAACACTTTTTAGGACAATAACTTGCATATTAGCCTTTAAAATTAGTACTTTAGATTTCAAATGTTCGAGTCCCATAGACTTTAACAGGGTTCTAAAGTTCACACAAACTTTTGGTCTGTTCGCAGGTTCTGGTACGAACCGAACCCAGGGGTGTTCGGCTCATCCCTAGTGGTGACATACAACACGTACAACGGCCCTATAAAGGGAAGATGTTCTATGCAGATGACGCCACCCTTGGGGCTGCTTTTGCTGATTTTGTGTTAGTAAAAGATGATTTGCGCTTTTCAGTCCGTTACAGCGTGATGAATGTGCTATCTCCATTACGAACGCTAGTTTTACCAGAACGAGTGCTCCCGTCTCATAACTTGCTTCTGAGCATGCGCAGGTTTTTTCACTTCGTTTTAGCCCACACACGATCATTTTTTACAACCTGAAAAACGACATTGTTTAAAACGTCGTTAAAAAATGCAGCATGTTCGAATTTTTTTTGTTGTCGTTTTTCAGAACCAAAAAACGATCTTGTTCCTCTCATCCTCTCCTCGTGTTCTGATGGCAACTCTAAAAAATAATTTTTTTCCTCTCTTTCTGTCTTAGTAACAATGCTCACCATGATAAATAATTTTTCCACTTAGGGCTTTTTCACACTTTTCTTACAGGACCGTTCAGGTCAGGTTCAGGTCCACCTGCCAGTTTTTTAGAAGGACCTGAACGGGCACTCCGTACTCCTCTATGAAGCCGCGGATGTCAGCGGTGACATGCCCGCTGACATCCGACATCCTATAGAGAGCGTAGAAAAGACAGGACGCTCCCTGCACAGTGTGCGGGGACCGTCCTGTCATCCGACGGCTCAGCGGGGATCAACAGAGCGATCCCTGCTGAGCAAGTGGAGGTTCATTACTGATCCGCCCCGTGTAAGGGCCCCGTGTAAGGGCTCTTTCACACGTCCATTCAGTTTTTTAGATCAGTTTTTTCCCCCTTCAGTTGATCCGTTTTTTCATCTGTTTTTCGTCCGTTTTCCGTCCGTTTACATCCGTTTCCATTCCGATTTCCGTCCGTTTTTAATCAGTTTTTTTCATCCGTTTTTTTTTTTTTTTTTTAGAACTTTTTTTTTTTACATATTTTGATGAAAAACTGACGTTAGCGGATCGGAAGGTAAACGGATCATCCGCTAACGTCTGTTTTTCGTCCGTTCCGTTTTTTTGACGGAAGAAAAATAGGGTTTTCTTCCGTCCAAAAAAACGGAGCTTACCGCAGACGGATGTTAACGGACGTTAGCGGATGCTCATCCGCTAACGGACGCTAACCCATAGGGAAGCAATGAGGTCCGTTAACGGACGTTCAAAAAACGGACGAACTGAACGGACGTGTGAAAGAGCCCTAAAAGTGGCCTTAGCAGTGGCTTAAAAGGCAAGTCCTAGTTCCCTTGTAGTCTTTTTAAATCTTTCATTAACAATGCACTCCGGCCTTCCCTTCAGTCTTGCACTATTGTACAGGCTCCTCTCCTGTACTAAGTTGGCTTACTCTGATTTCACTGCACACCTAATTTCCTGGCTGGAGATTGTCCAGCATCATCTAGCCCAGAGTTGCTCAACCAGGGTTCCTCTAGAGGTTTTTAGGGATTCCTTGAGCAACTTTTGCCTTTCAGATATATTCCCACTGATACCATTGATCTTTTTATCTGTAAGGGGGTACTGTAATTCTTCCCAATGTCCACAAGTGTAAGGAGCTTTCTTACCACTGACCATCACGCTAATCAATCATGAGTTTTAGATATAGTACTTTTTAGCAGGGGTTCCCTGAAAACGGGAAGTTATTTCAAGGGTTCTTCTGTGAAAAGGTTGAGAAAGGCTGATCTAGCCCTTTCCTTCCCAGCCTGACCATCCCTGGTTCACCCCTTTATTTAATTGCATTTCAGTTTTTTTAAACATGGAGGCTCAGCATCAAATGTGGGTGTTACCTAAGGAAGTCTGCATGCAAATATGGTCTGCTTAGGAATGTCCACTCCTCTAGATTGACATCTACCCATCAAGGATATTTGTAGGGCCGAAACAACGAATTGATTATTAGACATGTGCATTCGTTTTCGTTAGAATGCATTTTCGTCCGAAAATCTGTTTTTTTCGTTATCGTTTTAACAAACGATAACGAAAGCGCAAGAAACAAAAACCCGAAAGATCCGACATAAAAAATGCTTTATTTTATTGTTTTCGTTGCGGTAAAAATTTGATATAGAGAGATTCGACATTATAGGGAAAAGATTCGACATTATAGAGAAAAGATTCGACACTATAGAAATAATGGATTCGACATTACAGAGATTAGATTTTGATTTAAGAGAAAATAGTTCGACATTATTACTAGTCATACAACATTAGAATTCTTGTAGGTGGAATATTCATGCGGAAATGTACGATTCGACGTAAAGATTCGACGTTCCGCCGAATATTCTTTTGACCATTCGACAGAAACCAAGTATTATTGGATTTTCGGACGAAAGCTATTCCCCAACGAAAAACAAAATCAATCAAAAACATTTATTTTCCAAACGAAAACGAAAAAAAACGAAACAAAATATTCCAGTCTGCACATGTCTATACAGCTCAGTACACCATCCATACATGTCACTAAGTGCCTGAGAATTTGTGAATGGGAAAGTGCGAGGAGCAATGCCTCATGGGACATGTAGTCCTGGGCAAGAAGTGAGTGGTTCTAAAGGCAGACGTTTTTTTTTTACCTTGCTAAAGCGGGCGCTCTATACTATACTTTGCAGCTTGCTATTGAGGCACTCTGAAGGCAGGAGGAGCCATAAGCACCTGCGAGGGACCCCAGAAGTGGAGGATCTGGGCTGCTCTGTGCAAAACCATTACACAGAGCAGGTAAGTATAACAAGTTTGTTTAAAAAAAAAATCACTCATCAGCATCTGAACCCAGAGAAAGTGGAGGTAATAGAAGGCATTACAATTACTGTAGTCTGTTATTTATATTTACCACTGCATATGGATATTTAAGAATACATTTTTTTATATATTTACATATTAACTAAATTGTACACCACACTTTTTTTAAGATTATCCAATTAGTCGATTAATTGAAACAATAATCGGCCAACTAATCGATTATGAAAATAATCATTAGTTGCAGCCCTAGATATTTGCTGAACTCCTCCCAAGAGCCAGCCCACTGCTTGCATCAGTACGAAGGTCTCTTGAGAGGAGGTAGGGAGCTGTGATATTTTTAGGAAGTTATCTACGTCGCCCTACCAGTCCCTTCCATGATCTGCCTGCATTGCATAGGAAAGCACAGACGCCCAGCAATGGCATCACTGGGTCTAAAATAAGGTATGCAATAAAAACAAAAAGTTTTATTTAAAAATGTCAGTAGCATATTGCTGGGGAAGTGGAAGGGGATCAAGGTTGAAAGAGGAACCAGAGAAGGAAAATGTAAGCAGAATTAACTTCAAATGTTAAATAGATGCAATTATGAAACTCACAATAATTGGTTGTAATTACTTATCCTTAGAAGAAATCATCTTTTGTGGATTTTTTTTTCAGTAAACATAACAAAGTTTGATCAGCTTGTAGACAAGCATTTCTTGGACTACACGAAGGATATTCTTGTAATTAGAATTTGAAAGTGAAAGTGTAAGTCTACGGAATAACTGAACAAGGGCCAGGTGGCGTATAAATTACAACAAGTATTAGATGAAATGAGGATGGAACGGTGACAAAATGACTCTCCAAGGATTCGCCAGGCAGATGGTCCAACACAGACAAATTATAAAATATCCAGCCGGGGACAAATAAAAAAATATATAATCCTCCAGCCTTTGTAAAAAGACGGCTGGACGGGAAAGAAGTTAAATTACTGAATAACGGTATTGATACTATTACCAGGGGAACCGGTTTAATAATTATAGGTATAAAGCTAAATTCTCAAAGGACAAGAGTGATAGGTCATTACAGACATGAGAGAATTGAGGGTCAATTCTAAGCTTCCGAATGTAACCCCATTCACATTGTACATTCTGCTTTCTACATTCACATATACAGTATATATAGTCAATATGGGGTAGATTCAGGTAGATCTGCGTATATATATATGCGTGCGTAGCGCATCTCATATGCGCTACGCCAACGTAACACAGAGAGGCAAGAACACTATTCACAAAGCACTTGCTCCCTACGTTGCGCTGGCGTAGTGAAAATTGGTCGACGTAAGCCCGCCTAATTAAAAAGTAGAAAGGAATTGGGCGTGATCCTTTTAAATGAAGCGTGACCCCATGCAAATGAAGGGCCGAACGAACAGCGCATGCGCTGTCCCGTGGACGCTTCCCAGTATCATGTCGGGACAAACGCCTAAGATACGTTGAATCACTGAACTTAACCTACGCACAGCCCTATTCACGTAGTACTACGTAAACGACGTAAAATACGACGGCTGTTCCGATGTCCATACCTTTGAATAGGTTGCGTCACCTTTAGGTGGAATAACTTTATGCCGGACGTACGCCTTACGTAAACGGCGTATATAACAGCGATGGGCGCAAGTACGTTTGTGAATCGGCGTATCTCGGTCATTTACATATTCAACGCGTAAATCAATGGAAGTGCCCCTTGCGGCCAGTGTAAATATGCGCCCAGGATACGACGGCTAGGACACTTAGGTCGGTTGTATGAAGCCAAATTTCAGGCGTATCTTGCTTACAGACTCGGGCGCATAGATACAACGACGCATCCGTGCACTTATGCGGCGTATCTGTAGATACGTCGGCATAAGTGCTTTCTGAATCCGGGCATATATGTTTTCATCCAAGATTCACACACCTTTCATAAAAATGTATCTGGGTCAATTTGATTAAAGCAATGTGTGAATCTTGGATACAAATATTGACAAATTGGCAATATATATATATATATATATATATATATATATATATATATATATATATATATATATATATATATATATATATATATATATATATATATATATATATATATATATATTTTTCACAATTAAGACATTTTATTGAAAGAAAATTATAACAAACAATTGACATTTATTAAATGCAGCGTCAGTTAACAATATAAAATATGTCAAAATAAATTGCTTTTCTATGAGATTTCTAGAATTGATATGCATGCATAAATTATATTGAGAGATAAAGAAGATGAAAGAAGGAACCAATCCCAGAGTACCACTCAGGACTAAGGATGTTAGGACTAAGGGCGTGTTATTTGGATACATCCTATTTATCGGCATATAACATGCAGAGGCACATAACACACACCTTCATTCTAATAGGGAAGTTTCAGGAAAAAAATATATTTTAACTAAAGAACTGTGAAGCAAAATAAGGGTTAGTGCCCATCTGCAGCCTTGCCATTGTCATGAATGCAGCCTCACAATTGCCATTAAAGCAGCCTCTCCATTGCCATGAATGCAGCCTAATCATTGCCATGAATGCAACCTCACCATTGCCATGAATGCAGCCTCTCCATTGCCTGAATGCAGCCTCACCATTGCCATGAATGCAGCCTCACCATTGCCATGAATGCAGCCTCTCCATTGCCATGAATGCAGCCTCTCCATTGCCTGAATTCAGCCTCACCATTGCCATGAATGCAGCCTTACTATTGCCGTGAATGCAGCCTTACCATTTCTATGAATGCAGCCTCTCCATTGCCATGAATGCAGCCTTGCCATTGCCAAGAATGCAGCCTTATCATTGCCATGAATGCAGCCTTACCATTTCCATGATCGCAACCTCACTGTTGACAGGAATGCAGCCTCACTATTGCCGTGAATGTAGCCTTACCATTGCCATGAATGCAGTCTTACCATTTCCATGAATGCAACATCACTGTTTACAGGAATGCAGCCTTACCATTGCCAATCAATTCGGCCTGATCCATGCCCATCTGCAGCCCCTTAGGAGACAGGGAGGAGGTGTGACATACAGGAGAATCTCCTGTTTACTCAGTGGCCTCTTTAATACAAAGTCCCGCCTCCTATGATAGACAGAACAGTCGTCCAATGCCAGCCCAGGAGATGGGACTTTCTATTACAGACACTGCAGAGAAAACAGGAGATTCTTCTGTTTGTAATCTGACGGCACTGGTCCCGCCCCCTCCCTGTCCCCTCCGAGGCAGCGCTGATAAATATGTTATGTATCTTTTGTGGCACTGGGGGCCACAAAAGATATATATATATATATACAAATTACCAGAGGGGCCATATTAAGCCGGAAGGTGGGCCTCAATTGGCCCGCAGGTATTTATTTATGTATTTTTTTTATTATTTATACATACAGGGCCAGATTCACGTACATTGGCGCATATTTTGACCGGCGTAGCGCACCTCCTTTACGTTAGACCGGCGCAATGTAGCGGCGCAATCACTGTATCCTCGTCGTATTTGTGCAGAAATTTGCGCCGGTGCAACGGAATTCCCGAGGCGTAAGGCGGAGTAATTCAAATTGGGAAGGACGTGTGTGTGTTACATTGAAATGAGCCGTGACCCCATGCAAATGAAGGTCCGGCCGGATCGCGCATGTGCACATGAAGCAGACCATGGTCAGCACCTCTGTGCGCATGCTCACAACTCGGGAACGGCGCAATCAGTGAAATTGGAAGTGGACCCGGGCAACTTAGTGAGCTATGCAGAGAGCTTAAATAGACAGACACAAATGCCCTTCCTTTGCAAAAGTACATCCCTTTGTATCCCTTCCTATACAGCAAGGTGCTTTTGTTCTGTTGTTTATTAGCGTTTGTTTGTTTGTGACGTGTCTGAGATATTTGGTGACTGTTTTGCAGAGTGATTTTTGTCTTTTCTCTGTTTTCTTTGTTGTGTTTTTTTTTTTAATTATATTTTTGCTGGGCATTTTTTTTTTTTGCTGGTCATTTTTTTTTTTTGGTTCTGTTTGTGAATGATTTTGGAATGTGGGGGTGACATTCCTGCCGGAAAAGGGGTGTCACCCTCATTTGTGGTGGAGAAGTGATCCCCAGGTCCGTGTGAATGGTGTATGAATGTACAGTGACATAATTGGAGCCGTGGCGTCGCTGCTCACAAGTCCTGCATGGTGGGCTTGTGCTAATCCAATTTGATGAGGATGTGATGTGTCTGTGCTAGGGACCACAGTGGTGTGCATGCATGCATTCTCATTGTGCCACGATTAATGTGTATGTTTAACGTGCAAAGATGCCTAATGTGAGCTGTCTCCTGGCTGCTCTTCCCTCAGAAGACGGGGTAGCCTCTATTAGGGGGGGATTGTCTGGTTCAGGGGTCAGTTCATCACTTATGTCAATCTCCAGGCCCTTTCTCACTGCGAAGTTGTGCAGCATGCAACATGCACCGATGATCTGGCATACAACGTTTGGGGAATACAACAGGGTACCATTGGGGGTTACGGATAGGAGTCATGAGATGGGGTCACAGGGCATATGCAGAGTCACCCTGAAGGGATAAGACAGGAGGATGTTAGTAGTGCATGTGCCCCTTGTGATTTCAGCATCATGGGGGGGGACAGTCATGCCTGCCACCCATGTCACTCACCAACCAGCCAGCTGTCCCCATACATGTTCTGTTCGAAATCTGTGGGGATGATTGTATATGTAGCTGTCATGGGTGTCATGGGTGGTGTCATGTGTTGGGCTGGTGTTGGGCTCCTGCAGGGTTGTGGTTAATTCCAGGATGGCATGAGGGGTAAATCTGAAGATGCGAGACTTCTCAGAATCACTCATGCCAAAGATGTCTATGCGTGTGTGATATATCAAGTGAAGAGTGAGGGGCTTGTATCAGATTAGATTATTATATCCATCAAGGTTTTAAAGGGCTATTGAAAGATAGTGAGACCGTGTTTGTAATTTGTATGTATGTTATGTATTGTTGTATATATGTATGTTTTTTTTTTTTTTAATGTTTATAAAAAGCAAATAAAAAGTTTTTGAAAAAAAAATCCTCTCCCGTGCCCTCATCCGTGCCCTCCTCCGTGCCCTCCTCCTTCTTTGCTCATCTAAAGTCAGTAGTATAGCTATGAGCATGGATGCCCCTGGCATGTTGGCATACAGTTTGTTGTGCAGCAAGTGTGACTGCTCAGCTCCTCACTAACAGTGTTGCTTTAGCTGACATGTAGACGGATTGTCTAATTTTATTCCACCTTTTCTATGGACTAATTTTAGACAGGACGTGCAGCTGTTGCGCACATCGCGTAGCCTGCGCTGCACCAACTTACTTTTGTGGATCCCCGTAACTCCCTCATTTGCATATTTGAATAGCAAATCAATGGTGTGTCTAGGGCAGTTTTGTGCGGACGGATACGCCGGTCCAAAAAAAAGTAGATTTCATGCGTATATCGTTTTGGGGATGTGGCGCATCGATACGCATGCGCAGATTTAGACTTACGCCGCGCATCTCCTGTAACGCCGGCGTAATGGCTCTGTGAATCTGGCCCACAGTGTCCTGCACCCGCAGATCAGTTTCTGCTGTGATCCTTCCCCTGCAAGCGACAGTGCAGAATGACGCATATATACGTGATTCTGCAAAGGAGAGCATCCCTGTAGCAGTAAATCTGCTATAGGGCAGTCCTGACTTAATTTGCCGATCCCATCATCAAATCAGCGGCTCCATCGGGGGTGAGCGCTACATATATACATATATATATATATTTATATTTGTGTATGATGTTTGTTTGTTTGTTTGTTTTTATTTCTTAATTACTCGCTTTACAACAAATTTAATGGTTTCGTTGCGAGGCCATCAGAAACAAAATTAACATAGTTCAGACATATAGGTACACAAAACATAGAAATCTAAAACATGATTAAAAGGAGGAAAAAAAAAAAAAAAAAAAAAAAAAAAAAAAAATTTGTCACATTGAGTCCATTAATATACATTTAGGTTAATTAACTTTTCATTCATCTAGGGCATCCATATCTAAAATAGTTCATTTTTAGAGTTAGATTACAAAATTCACATACCAAATATCACTGACTACATTTTTCTATATACAGTACTCAATCAAACTACGTAATCTAATCAGATCCAGGGTTGCGTAGGTGACCTTTCATCATTTTTTTGAATTGGTTAAAAGTTTTTGCCCTTCTAATATCAATCGGTAGAGCATTCCATTGCACCGCCGCTTGGTATGAGAATGAGCGACCACCAATTCGGATATTCTTTATTTTTGGGATGTTTACGCGATAATATCCATCTTCGCGTAACTGTCGCGTTGGAACATGTTTGACAACCTTATCCATTATATATTTTGGCGTCATAGCATTAAATGTTTTATACATTAAACATGCTATTTTTAATTTAATGCGTTTATCGACAGTTAACCACCCCAGACTGTTTAGTTGTTCTGATGTTGGATCTCTTTTTCTCAGTCCAGTTGCAATACGAACTGCAAAATTTTGTAATTTTTGGAGTTTTTGTATATATGTTCCCGGGATGCCCACTAGAAGTGCATTACCATAGTCTAAATGAGGAAAGACCAGGGCAGCAATAACTTTAGGGCGATCCATAGGAGCTAAATACACAAGGATCCTACGTAGTACTTTTAATTTGTACATAACAGTCTTGGTGACTTGATTAATGTGTGGCAGAAATAGCAGATCCTCATCTATATAAAATCCCAGATTTTTAACCACTTTACTGCAGCCTGGACCATTACCATCCATATCTTGCCATGGCAGTGTCCAATTTTGAGGTATCTCGCTTACGGAACTTCTGACCACGAGTACTTCAGTTTTTAATTTGTTTAACGCCAGATAGTTTTCTCCCATCCAACGTTCTACTCCTTTTAGACAGTCAGTAAGTTTTTTTGTGGCTGTATCAAGTGATCCCGCTCCCACCCTCAAATAGAGCTGGGTGTCATCAGCATAATTCTGACACTGCAGACCATGGGACCGAATAAGGGCCAAGAGGGGGCGCACGTAAATGTTAAATATCAACGGGGAAAGGGGGGACCCCTGGGGAACTCCACACTCAACAGGTCGACTTTCGGAGAAGTGGCTCCCCAGGCGTACCCTCTGACTTCTGCCCTCCAAAAAAGATGAAAACCATCTGAGGGCAGTTCCCTTTACATGCGCAACCTCCCGCAGCCGCTGTAAAACGATCCCATGGTCCACAGTGTCAAAAGCCGCCGAGAGGTCCAGCATTACTAGGATGGAATCTTGGTTGTTATCTTTAGCCATCAGCAAGGAATCCGTGACATCAATTAATGTAGTCTCGGTTCCGTGCCGTGGTCTAAAGCCAGATTGTTTCACATCCAGCAATGCCTGCTCCTCGACAAACTGTTGAAGCTGGGTGCGTGCATCACCTTCATAGAGTCTAGCCAGATAATGTAGGCCTGCTATAGGTCGATGGTTATTTTTATCGTTTATATCACCCTCTCTCTTCTTGACTATCGGAGTAATCAATGATGATTTAAACATAGTAGGATATGAGCCTTCTAGATATGAAGTATTGAATAGGTCAGCCAAGACCAATGCTATTTCTTCACTGCATGCCTTTATCAGTTTGCCTGGGCAGCAAATACACATTTATTAAACCACTCACCCATTTTAAACTTTCAAATATCTTTTGTACAAGCAAAAAGAGGTATGCTAATATATTTGTTATATTATTATCCTCTGTGCACCCCTGTGTTCCTGGTTTTACTCATCAGTTATTAGACAGGCTAGACTTTAGACTAAACCTTACCTCCACCTGCACCCTCGTCTTATACCATATTGGTCACTGAGGCACTCTGATTTTGGAGGTTGCGCATTTATTTTGTATTTTTACTCTGAGTGATAGCTCTATGGTGGTGAGTGGGGTTTATTATCATGGGCAGGGCTTAGACCCGAACCATCAATAACAAAGTGAAATCTGGATCAGAGGGGCACACAGATGATAATTTTATTTAGCTAACTCTAGTACTTCCCCAACCCAATGCAGACTGGTCTACCTTTTTTTTATTACCCGTTAAGGCCTCATGCACATTTACTGTGACATGCTGTAAATACAGTATGCTGGGCATAACATTCCATTCGTTTTCCGTGAACGTGCAGGCATCACATACAGACTGCCATAGAATGCCTGTATGTGGTTGTACTCATGTAAATGTAGAAGTTTTTGAATGAATGAGTGACTTGTATAGCGCTACACATGCAAACTGAATCGCCTCTATGCGCTTCTTCCAGCCAGTGTCTACTTGGCTGGTGCGGTCATTTTACCCCGTAGGATCTCGACACGCTTGGGACACACAGTCGTACACACGTATATACTGGGCCAATTTGGACAAGATCCAGTTTACCTACCAGCATGTCTTTAGAGTGTGGGAGGAAACCGGAGTACCCGGGGGAAACCCACGCATACACAGGGAGAACATGCAAACTCCAGGCAGATGGTGTCGTGGTCTGGATTCGAACCAGTGACCCTTTTGCTGCTAGGTGAAAGTGCTATCCACTACACCACTGTGCTGCCCTTTGTGTGTAACTGGAAAGAAGAGGTTCAAAGATTCAACCTGCTGCACACCAAGATGCAAAACTTGGTCTAAGCCTGGCTCCATCCAGGTCAGGTTCCAACATGTTTCGTCCCACCCACCGGGCTTAGTCATGGAGCTTTTTTGTGTGTGTTGGCGTTAACATTTGCATCAGTAGCAGCCTGTCCATTTGGGGCACATGGGGCCGCCCCCCTAATTCTTGCGCTCGGACCCGAATCTACATGCAGGGTCCCCCACGGAGGGGAGCACTGATCACCGGCCAACCTTTCTCCCGTGCAGGTTTGTTTGCCACCCCCTCCAAAATATTAAGCACCAGCCACCAATGCTTTGCATGCATGTATGATGTATTTCTTCTGGCAAAAACATTGTACACATATATGTGGGTAAACACCAATGAGTCTAGACATTGGCATTTACATGAGTGAGGCAACAGACTGCCATTCACTTGTATGGCAGACTGTAGGAGACACATGAGGCTACCCGAATGCAAGATAAAAACTTACACCAAGAATATTTTTAGACTCTCACTATCCATGTGGATGAGGCTCAACACTTACACTAACCCTTATCGTTAACCCTGTGTAGCGACTGTGTACTTTATGGTACTGATGCTAGTTAAATTTAAGGACAGATCAGAGTGTAGTTAAACTCTGATCCAGGTTGTTAAGTGCAAAACAGGGTCTCTGTCTCAGCTTGGCTGTGCTGTGGGCTTGTTCTGTTGTACTGGGGTGTTCTTTCAGCCCCGGTGCTGCAAGTGGAGTCAAGGTTTGTGTGCTCTTTCCCAGCAGCCAATTCGAAGGGTTTGTCCTTGCTGTGCATGCTGGGAGGGGTATTTATGAGGCAGACGCCATTGGTTCTGGGTCTTCTTTGTCCAGTGTGGCACCCACCTTTAGGGTGACCACATCACTACGCCCCGGTGATATGGCCTACCTGGCCCGGGTGTGTGTGCCACGCGGTGTTCCTGGTTCCGGGACCATGCTGGCCCTGAGCGTCTGAACAGCGATGGGGACCCAGTGAGTGACTGGGTTCCCATTTCTGAAGATCCCAAGTTGTACTGCTGTTCGGTGGGGAGTCAGTCTGAGGAGCGCCATTGAGAGGCTGGCGGTCCAAAAGGGCCTGGACAAACCACTGGGGAAGGTAGCCGCACACTGAGGGATTGACCAGCTGTCAGTCGGCACCTGGGCGACAAGTTGAAGGAGATCCAGGCGTAACTTATCCAAGGAGGGATATCTGCAAGAATTCAATCCAGGGAGGGCCTGTGACAGAGGTATCTTTCTGAGGCTCACCAATGGGGGTTTGTGGCAGAGACTATTTCCTCAAGTTCAAGTTCACCAAGGAGGGTCTGTGGCAGAGACTTTATCCTACAATTGTCCAAGTGATACTCCGGCTGCCAGGTCAGTGAGAGAGGCCTGTACACTGAACCCACTTCAGCGGGAGTGGTTAAGAAAAGCATTACGCTTGGGAGCAGGACTGTTTCCTATTATTACGCCTAAATCTGCTATTCTCCTTTCTTCTTCAACTATACTTTCCTCACCACAAGTTTACTGTTTTTACCTGGCTGGGTAATAAAGAGCACAGCAAAGGGCACCTGTCGTGGACATTCTTTTACTTCTACTATATGCAATACACATCATTCACCCCTAGGAATTCGGAGGAGCCATTAGGTAATGTGCCGCCCAAAAATTCAGCAGCTCCTCCGGGGGTAGTGCTACACCTGTAACCCCAGACAATAAGCCTAAATGTACCTTAACCTCAAAATATTAAACCATCACCCAATCTATCAGCCTATGTTCAACTATCACCTGATCTTTTGGGCCAATACTCACAGTTCTGTTTCAAATGTTGTTTTGTGCAACAAAAAAAATACCTCCTGAGGCCTCGTACACACGACCGAGAAACACGTCGTAAAAAACACATTGTTTTCCTCGACAAGTTCCTTGTTAGGCTTGTTGAGAAACTTGACAAGCTGTCTTTGCGTACACACTGTCAAGACCAAGTCTCGTCGTTCTGAAACGCGGTGACTTCAACACATACAACAGATGGGGAAGTTCGATCCCACTGGCACAACCCTTGGGGCTGCGTTTGCTAATCTCATGTTACTGCGTGTTAGGTAAAAGTTTGGTAAGAGACGATTTGCACTCTTTTTTCAGTCTGTTACAGCGTGACAAATGTGATTTTTCCATTAGGAACGCTACTTTTACCAAAGGTGCGTGGGTTTCTAAGCATACACACAAATGTGTTTCTCGTCAAAAACCAGCCCGACGAGGAACACGAAGAAGAAATTGAGACTCCCGATGAGGAAAAAGAGAACTCTTTTTTTCTTGTCGAGTTCCTCAACAGTTTTCTCGACGAAAAACATACACACGACCGTTTTCCTCGGCAAAAAAGCTCTCCCACCAAGTTTGTTGATGGATTCTTTAGAAGAAAACGATCGTGTGTACGAGGCCTGAGATCAGGTTTTTGTGGACATGATTGCAACTTGTTGCCTCAACAAGATCCACAGGAATTGTCATCTCACGTAGAAAGAATCATAGTAGAACCAAATGTAGTTTATTCAGACTAGGCAAAACACAGTTGCCCGGATTCACAGACATCGGCGCACATTTATGCTGCCGTAGCGTATCTCTTTTACGCTACGCCAACGCAGAGAGGCAAGCATGGAATTCACAAAGCAAATGCTCACAGCGTTTCACCAGCGTGGCGTATATTTCGTAGGCGTATGCCGGCGTAAGTGGAAGTAGGTGGAAGTGGGCAGGAAGTGGGCGTGATCCATGCTAATGAAGTGTGACCCCATGCAAATTATGTGCCGGGCGCCAGACAAGTACTTAAAACGAACTGCAAATGCGTCGAGACGTGGACGTATCCCCATGCCATGCGCACAACCACGTCGGAACAACTGCCTAGGATACGCTGGATCACTGTGTACATCGTTAACGTAACCTACCCCCAGCCAGACCCACGTCGGCCCATATTCACAGACGTTTAACGTACAATACATAGGCTTGTGTTCCCTGGTCCATACCTTTGCATGGGTCGCGCCTCATCTATGGGGAATAACTTTACGCCGGACGTAAAACTTACGCAAACCGCGTATATCATGCACCGGGCGCAAGTACGTTTGTGAATTCGCCGTATTTCCCTCATTTGCATATTTGAATAGAAAATCAGTGGGAGCACCACATGCGCCCAGCATAAATATGCGCCCACTCTATGCCGGCGTAGGCAAGTTATGTCGGTGGGATGAAGTCTGTTTTTGGGCGTATCTTAGTTTGTGGGTCCGGCGCACAGATACGACGCCGCATATTTGCACTTACGCGGCGTATCTGGAGATACGTCGGCGTAAGTGCTTTGTGAATCCGGGCCAGTATGTTTTCTTGTATTTTTGTGAAAACAGAATTTTGGTCTTTAAGTTTTCTGACTCTCTAAAAATATCTCTTTCATTAGAAGCATTAGAAGCCTAGGATTGTCTAACTAGGGCTCCTCTAAATAGGAATCATGTGCTAAAGCAGAAATTATCCCTAGAGGGTTACAGTAAAGAATAGTACCTCCTGAAAACTTGGAAAATTAATGATTTATTAAGATAAAACAAGGACTGAGAATCTTGGAATTGATCGTAAATGAAGAAAAAATACAGATGCAGGAATTAGAAGAAGCAATCAATATTAGTGTGAGAAAATCAGAAGACAATAAGAATTTATCAGACTTTGAAAATTGTATTAAAATTTAAAAAGGGAAGTAGATGAACTTCAGAAAAAAAAAAGAAAGTAGTTAAACGTAAAACATACCAAAAAGTCTCATGCCTCGTACACAGGATCGCGATTTCCAACAAGAAAAACGTGTTTTATTTTTCAGCTGGAAAACCGCTGAAATTTGCCTTGCATACACAAGGTCACACTAATCTTGGACAAAATTCCGAACGTCAAGAACGCGGTGAAGTACAACATGTACGACGAGCCGATCTCAATGAAGTTCAATAGGCAGTCCGGCTCTTCTGCTTGATTCTTAGCACGCGCGTCGTAATTGCATACAGATGAAAGCGATTTGCGACAGGAATTTTTCCTGTCATGAAAATTGAGCTCCTGCTCTCAATCTTTTCTTGCCCGGAATTCTGACAGAAAAAAAATGCGATGGACCATACAAACAGTCAGACTTTGTGACAAAAAGCTCACATCGCACTTTTTTCTTCGGGAATCGCGATCGTGTGTACGAGACATTACAGATATTTAAACAAGGTGAGGTGTGTGATCAGGGTAGGTGTAGAACAGGGGTCACCAAACTTCCTAAACAAAGAGCCAATTTAGACTTTAGGAGGGCCTAGAAAATGCCCCAATATCAATGGGAGTCCACAATGTCTGAGGCTTGGTGGTCAGTAGGAGGAGGAATAATGGCTCATCATTGGCACTAATTGTAGGAACAGTGCACCATTGTTGGTGTCATTAAGAGGAATAAAACCCCACTGTTGGGGTCTTGTCAGAAAAAGGAATGGTGCCTCAAGGGCCAGACAAGGGCACGCAAAGGGCCACATATGGCCCTCGGGCTGCAGTTTGGAAACCACTAGAGCAGATCATAAAGTAGATAGGAGAAGATCACCATGCTTAGTGGACAGAATGTACTCCTCCATGCAGGGCTGTCTTAATGAGAGGGCACACCTGGGCACTGCCCAGGGGCCCCATCTGCATGGGGGGCCCCTGCTCTTTTTTCCGAAAGCAGCTGGTCCTTGAGCCCACGGTTCCCTGAAATTGGGGGCCTCATGATGGCATTGAAAGTGATGGATACACAGGGGTGGCAGGCTGTCAGCGGTGCGCCGTGCTGTGCAAAACTATACCTATTTCACAGCCCGTAGGGAGGGACAGGGACGGAGCGCCAGTGATGCTCTGACCCTGCCCCATGCAGCCTGAATGCTCGGGACTCGAAGGCTGTGAGGTAGGAGCTGGAGGGGAAGCTTTGCTTGTCTGCCTCCTACCTACTTGATGTCTGTTTACCTGCACTCCATTGTAGGGGCCCCAGAGCATTACTTTTCCCAGGGGCCAATGGTGCTATTAAGATGGCCCTGCCTCCATGCCACCAATCATCGTCGATGGCCATTGAGTAAGGGTAAAGCCTTATCTCGGAATAAATCAGAGATATTAAATCCTAAAAAACAGGCAAAAAAGGATACAAGAGTGAACATGATCGTGAGATCTGGGTGCCATGGGCATAAATTGCTTAATTTATTCAACACAAACACTGGCCAAGAGTAATGCTGGATAATAGGCTGAAGTACAAATTTGAGAGACATCTTAAAGCGGGGGTTCACCCTAAAACAAGTCTGTCCCATCCCATCCAGCATACTGGCGTCAGCGCCAGTATGCTGTTTTTTTGTTTGTTTTTTTATCGCTCTACTTACTGTTTAATTAATCATTTTAGTTTCTCCCCACCGCGGGTGAATGGTCTATGTCGCGTCACGCCTTCCGAAAATAGGCGATTTAGGACTCGGCTGTTCCCGGCGCTATACGGTGCCTGCGCACAGACCTAGGAGCTGACTGCGCAGGCGCCGTATATATCTGAGTCCTATGGCTATGGCGCGCCACGCCCTCCGAAAAAAGCTGCTTTAGGACTTTAGCCGCGCCATTCACCCGCGGTGGGGAGAAACTAAAATGATTAATTAAACAGTAAGTAGAGCGATAAAAATAAAAGCATGACGCCAGTATGCTGGATGGGATGGGATATACTTGTTTTAGGGTGAACCCCCGATTTAATCTACGCCCCTTTCTAACCAATGACACCACAAAACTCTTAATTCGAGTGAATTCTGGTCATCTCTCACCTTGATTACTGCAACTCCCTCCTCATTGGCTTACCTCGGCATACTCTAACCCCCCTTCAGTCCATCATAAATGCTGCTGCCAGACTCGTCCACCTTACCAACCACCCTGTGTCTGCTACTCCTCTCTGTCAATCACTCCACTGGCTTCCGCTCGCCCAACAAATTAAATTCAAACTACTAACAATTACCTACAAAGCCATCCACAACTCTGCCCCCAGCTACATCAATGACCTAGTCTCTAAATACCAACCTAATCGTTCTTCATTCTTCTAAAGACCTCCTGTTCGTTAGCTCTCTCATTACCTGCTCCCATGCTGGTCTCCAGGACTTTTCCAGAGCCTCTCCAAGCCTATGGAACTCCTTACCCCAATCTGTCCATCTATCTCCTTCTCTATTAGCTTTTAGAGGATCCCTGAAAACCCTCCTCTTCAGAGAAGCCTATCCTACCCACACCTAGCAACTGTATTTTCATTTGAGTCCATCTGATCATCCCCCACAACTACCCTTTGTTCCACTTGACCCTCCCTTCTAGATTGTAAGCTCTAACGGGCAGGGCCCTCTGATCCCTCCTGTATTGAATTGTATTGTGACTGTACTGTCTTCCCTCTACTCATCCATCTATCTACCCATCCAACTACCCACCCATCTACCTATCTACCCATCCATCTACCCATCTATCTATCTACTCATCCATCTATCTACCCATCCATCCAACTATCTACCCATCTACCCATCCATCTCTCTACCCATCTATCTACCCATCCATCTACCTATATACTCATCCATCTACCTACCCATCCATCTATCCATCCACCTATCTACTCGCCCATCTACCTACCCATCTATCTACCTACCTATCTATCTACCCATTTACTCATCCATCTATCTACCCATCCATCTACCCATCCATCTATCTACCCATCTACCCATCCATCTATCTACCCATTGACCTATCTACCTATCCATCCACCTAACCATCTATCTATCTATCTATCTATCTATCTATCTATCTATCTATCTATCTATCTATCTATCTATCTATCTATCTATCTATCTATCTATCTATCTATCTATCTATTTATCTATCATTTATGTATCTAATCATCTCTCTGTAGCCAGGCCTGTGCACATTGGCTCTGTACCGGGTGATTATGTTCCAGTAATGGTGATGTAATTATTTCTATTTGCTCCTTCTCTTTGTGGAATAATAAGTAACATGTGAGGCTCCAGTGACATGCACATTGTGTGCCTCTCTTATTCAGCTCCATGAATGCCATCAATTCTGTGGAGATACTTTAATCACAGTACAATATGTGACCTCCTTTCATGTCTGCATGTGCCTGTGAATGACTTTGATAGCAAATCTACAGATAATGATCAAGCACGCTGCAGAACAAGGGACATGGGGAAATCTGCTATTTTAGCATGAATCAGAAATAATGATTATAATTATAAATAATACAGCACTGTGTCAAAGGAGCAAAGGACGCTGTTTATTCCATATCAGAGGTTTCAGATGCGTGTTTATTGTTTCTAATGGGTACAAGAGAAATTTATCAAAATTAGATATGTAGAATACACAAAACGAGAAAATGAATAACAAGGTACACATAATTATAAGAATAGATGTACAGCTCAAGACCCGTTCATCAACCTTTTCCATTCCCCTTGAGTAACTGCTAAGGGTTTGAAACAGCCTTTCTCAACCTTTTACCACAGAGCTACCCTTGTTTTTTAAAGTCTAATTATTTTTTCACCTTAATGCATTCTCTGTATTACAGTAAAGCGGAGGTCCGGCAATTTTATTTTTGAAGGTCAGCAGCTACAAATACTGCAGCTGCTGACATTTAAAATAACAACACTTACGTCTCCAAGGCGCCCGCGATGTCGGCACCTGAAGCCGATCTCTCCCTTGGCCCCCGGAAGCCCCTGCCACCATCTTTGATAAGGGAATCAGGAAGTGAAGCCTTGCGGCCTCACCTCCTGGTTTCCTACTGCACATGCGCGAGTCGCTACTGTGTGATTCAAATAGTCCCTGCTGTCCCCTGGGACTCGTATCCCCCTGGGGGGGGGGGCGTAGATACTAATGGGTGTTGGTCGTCGTGACCACATCACTCCATTTCTTAGAGCCTTATGCCGCGTACACACGATCACTTTATGTGATGAAAAAAAATGACGTTTTCTGTGAAGTAAAAAACAACGTTTTTGAAACTTCACTTTTCAAAGACGATTTTGCATACACACCATCGTTTTTTTCACAATGCTCTAGCAAAGCGAGGTTACGTTCACCACTCTTTTCCATTGAAGCTCGCTTCATAACCAGCTTCTGGGCATGCGCGGGTTGAAAAACATTGGCCCAGATTCAGGTACATCTGCGCATTATTGGACCGGCGTAGCGCACCGCCTTTACGTTAGACTTGCGCAATTTTGCCGCGTAATCACCCTATTCTCGTAGCTTTTGCGCAGGAAATTGCGCATGCGTAACGTTTTTTCAGAGGCGTAAGGAGGAGTAATACAAATTGGGAAGGACGTGGGCGTGTTACATTGAAATGAGCCGTGACCCCATGCAAATGAAGGGCCGGCCGGCTCGCGAATGCGCGCTTGAAGCATACCATGTCAGCTCCGCTGTGTGCATGCTCACAACTCGGGAGCGGCGCAATCAGTGAAATTGGAAATGGACTAGGGCAACGTTGTGAACTACGCAAACAGCATAAATAGACACACACAAACGCACTTGCTTTGCAAAAGTACATCCCTTTGTCCCTTCCCATTTAACCAAGTGCTTTTGTCCTGTTGTTCGTTGCGTTGTGTTTTGTAGTTGTCAGATTAGTGTTCTGTGTGATCAAGTGTTTGTTAGTAGATTTTTGAAAGTGGTTTTTGATAAGTGTTTGAGAGACTGTTTGTTTGATTGATATATTTGTGTTTGTTTCTTTTCCTGCTGTATTTTTGTTTTGTTTTTTTGTGACTGTTTATTGCTGAGTAGTTTTCTCTCTGTGTGTGTTTTTTTGTGATTGGTTGGGCTTGTTTGTGTGCGTGAATTTTGTTGACTGGGAGTGAGTTTTTTTGGAAGGATGACTGAGAGAAAACGAAAGCTGAATTTTACAGTTGTGGAAAAACAAATTCTTGCCCGGGCCATTAGTGAGTATGGGCGTTACCTCCACGGCCCAGAGAGTGCCAACACCACCCCGGCCAGGAGGAGGGAGATTTTGGATAGGATCACTGAGCAGGTCAATTCAGCGGGGCAGGGGGAGACACGGACCCGGTCTGGGATTGACAAAAAAATCAATGACCTCCGGCGTCTGGTCAAACAGAAGATGGCCAGAATGCATGCCCATGCCATGGGCACAGGAGGGGGCCCACCATGCCGTATTAGGCTGACAGCGGAGGAGCGTGCAGTGGCCCTGACCTTTCATCGGCATGAAGTTGAGGGCCTGCCCGGCTTTGATTCAAGTCCGGATCCCGTGGTGCCAGGTAAGTTTTTTTTTTTTTATAATATCAGGTGTGTAGCATGTGTGGGGGAGGGGGTGAAAGGGAATATGTGGCAAGTGTGTGGATCCTCCAACCTGTGAATGTTTTGTGTCATCCACAGATGTGCAGTAGGGTGCAGGGCCATCTGGCCTGACTGCACCAACCCCAGGACAGCAGCCTAATGAGGCCCCCCCAACAAGGCCGGAGTCTGCGGAGGAGGTTCAAGAGGAGCAGGAGAATCATGAGGAGGAGGAGAATCATGAGGAGGAGGAGTCCATGTCAGGCACTGGACGTTTGGTTTTTGAGGACTCTTCCCCTCTGGCTGGCAGCAGGCAGGCCTCCCTAAGGGGGAGCCCCCCCCCCTCCTCCCCCAACATGGCTCCCCTCACAAGGGCCTCCCCTTCTCCCCGGCCACAAGCATCAGCTGGAGGCAGGATGTCATCCCAG
The DNA here is from genome assembly GCA_029574335.1 of Rana kukunoris. Classification (NCBI taxonomy): domain Eukaryota; kingdom Metazoa; phylum Chordata; class Amphibia; order Anura; family Ranidae; genus Rana; species Rana kukunoris. The sequence continues at coordinate 28,126,568 of CM056049.1, read as the reverse complement.
ACCACCAGGGGGGTGGCCGATCTCCTGCCCGCCACTCTGAGAAGGGACCAGTTCCTCCAGACCCGCCATCTGGGACAGGTCAGCCAGACATTGGTGCGGATGGAGGAGAGCCTGTCCTCCATCAAGGATACGCTGGGGAACCTGGACTCGCACTCCCGGGCTTTCACAACCTGCCTAAACGAACTGCAGACGACATCAGCAGGCGTTGGGCAGGATGTGAGGGCCCTTACCCTGGCTATCCAGGCCAACACGGCAACACTTGGTGCTGCCCTGGACAGAATAGCCGTGGCCTTGGAGGGTGGGCAGAGATCAGGGGCTGCTCCTCCTTCCCCGGTTTTACCCCTTCCCCATGAGTCTCCCCTGAGAAGCCGGGCCGTGGCCGGGGGCGCCCCAGGCGTGGCTCACGCAAAGGGCAATAATTTGTTTTTCCCCTTTTTTTTTTTTTTTTTGCTGGAAATTTTTTGCTTTTGCAGGTAATTTTTTTTTTGTGTTGTGAATGCTGTGTGAATGTGGGGATGACATTCCTGCCGGAAAAGGGGTGTCACCCTCAATTTTGGTGGAGAAGGGTTCCCCAGGACCAGGGAGAAGTGATCCCCAGGTCCGTGTGAATGGTGTATGAATGTACAGTGACATAATTGGAGCCTTGGCGTGGCGTTGCTGCTCACAAGTCCTGCATGGTGGACTGGTGCCAATCCAATTTGATGTGGATGTGGGGTGTGTGTGCTAGGGACCACAGTGTTGTGCATGCATGCATTCTCATTGTGCCATGATTAATGTGTATGTTTAACGTGCAAAGATGCCCAATGTGAGCTGTCTCCTGGCTGCTCTTCCCTCAGAAGATGGGGTAGCCTCGGTTAGTGGGGGATTGTCTGGTTCAGGGGTCAGGTCATCACGTAGGCCAATCTGCAGGCCCTTTCTTTCTGCGAAGTTGTGCAGCATGCAACATGCACCGATGATCTGGCACACAAAGTTTGGGGAATACAAGAGGGTACCCCCAGACTTATCCAGGCATCGGAAACGTGACTTTAGGAGGCCAAAGGTGCGCTCCACCACTGCTCGTGTTTGGGCATGTGCTTGATTGTATCTTTTCTCTCCTGGGGTTTGGGGGTTCCGGATAGGAGTCATGAGATGGGGTCCCAGTGGATATGCAGAGTCACCTGTAAGGGAAAAGACAGGAGGATGTTAGTCATGCATGTGCCCCTTGTGATGTGCATCATGGGAGGGGATAGTCATGCCTGCCACCCATGTCACTCACCAACCAGCCAGGTGTCCCCATACACGTTCTGATCGAATTCCATTCGGATGTGGCATTGATTGTATATGTAGCTGTCATGGCTGGACCCTGGGTGTTTGGCACGGACGTGCCATATGAGGCCTTGGGCATCGACTATCACCTGTACATTGATGGAATGCCAATGCTTCCGATTGCGGTACATGTGCTCTGTCTCCTGGGGGGGCTGGAGTGTCACATGTGTGCAATCAATGGCCCCCACAGTGCGTGGGAATCTGGCAATTCTGTAGAAATCTGTCATTGCCTTCAGCCGCAGCTCCTCAGTGGTGGGTTTGATGATTTGGTTGGCCATGCATCTGAGAATTGCAGGGACAACCTGGTGCACACATCTGCTCATGGAGGATTGTGACATCCCAGCCACCACTCCACTTGTACGCTGAAAAGAGCCACTGGCAAGGAAATGGCGTGTTGCCAGTACCTTGACCAGTGGCTGCACTGCATGTGAGCGGTGTGTTGGGCTGGTGATGTCCTCCTGCAGGGTTGTGGTTAATTCCAGGATGGCATGAGGGGTGAATCTGAAGATGCGATACACCGCAGAATCACTCATGCCAAACAGGTCTATGCGGGTGCGGTAAATCCTCTCCCGTGCCATCCTCTGTGCCATCCTCCGTGCCCTCATCCTTCTTTGTTCATCTAAAGTCAGTAGTATAGCTATGCGCGACGATGCCCCTGGCATGTTGGCATACAGATTGTTGTGCAACACGTGTGACTGCTGAGCTCCTCACTAACAGTGTTGCTTTATCTAACAAGTAGACTTTTTTTCTCTTTTTAGACCAGTTTTTATATGCTCTAATTTTAGACAGGACATTTTGCTGTTGCACACACTGCATAGCCTGCGCTGCCCCAACGTTCTTTTGTGGATCCCCGTAAGTCCCTCATTAGCATATTTGACTAGCAAATCAATGGTGTGTCTAGCGCACTTTTGCGCGGACGGATGCGCCAGTCTAACGAAATTACGCGGGACAAAATAAAAATAGATTTTTGGCGTATCTCCTTTTGGGGATGCCGCGCATCGAAACGCACGCGCACATTTCGACTTACGCACGCGCATCTCCTGTTGTGCAGGCGTAATCGCTCTGTGAATCTGGGCCATTGTTTTTAACAAACAAAACGACATTTTGAAAAACGACACAAAAAATTGAAGCATGCTTCAATTTTTTTCTGTCGTTTTTACAAGACATAAAACAAAGTTTTCCCCCACACACGGTCATTTTAATTGACGTTTTTAAAAACGTTGTTTTTTTTTCATCGCATAAAGTGATCGTGTGTACGCGGCATTACATTGGCTGCCCGTGAAAGAATGGCTTCTGTTCAAAACTCAATGCCTTGTCCATATGGCATTGTATTGATGTGGCCCAGAGTACCTGATGAAAAATTCATCAAGTATACGCATACTTTGCGCATCGAGGCCTTTCGGGTAAGACTGCGTAGTGTCGTCCTTGACCCACACGACACGCCGGAAGTGATTTGTGTGCTCCACCGAGCAGAACCAGGAACAAGAAAGCAATCTGATTCAGTGGCGGTGCGTCCATAGAGGGCGCCAGAGCGCCGCCCCCTCTAGCTTCCACACCACCACTGATACAATACATAGATTCATACATTGCATGAATCTATGTATTGCCGCTGCCGCCGACTATTCACATGGCTGGCCCCCTAGTGAGCACCGGCCATCTGAATAACAGCAGCTGGTTGGCTGTGGAAGTGTCCATCAGAGCCAGCGGCTCTGATAGGCTTTCCGAGTACAGCCCTCAGGCTGTAATCGGCTTCCAAATACTTACCCAAGGGACGCACGGGAGCGCGTTACTTGGATAAGACTGACAGGCGTCTCATCCAATCAAGTTTACCGGTAACCTGATTGGCTGAAGCATCATCGAGAGCGGGAGAAGACATTGAGGGACCGTGGAAGGAGGATGGCCGACCCCAGAAAAGTAAGTGCCGGGGGGCAGCATTTTACAGGGCACCTTGGCAACAATTGGCACAGTAGCGACAATTGGCACAGTGGCGACAAATGGCACAGTGGCGACAAAGGGCACAATGGCAACAATTAAAGGGTACAGTGGCGACAGAGGGCACAGTGGCGACAATTGACACAGTGGCGACAATTGATGGGCACAGTGGCTGCGCTTGATGGCATGGCACTGTGGTGACAATTGATGGCACAGTGGCTGCATTTGATGGCATGGCATAGTGGTGACAATTGATGGCACAGTGGCTGCGTTTGATGGCATGGCACAGTGGTAACAATTGATGGCATGGCACAGTGGTGACAATTGATGGCACAGTGGCTGCGTTTGATAGAATGTCAAACTGGCTGCGTTTTATGGGCCTAGTGGCTGCGTTTGATGGGCCCAGTGGCTGCATTTGATGGGCACAGTGGCTGCATTTGATGGGCACAGTGGCTGCAATTTTTATTTATTTTTTTGTTTGTTTTTTCGTTTGTTTGCGCCCCCCTCAAAAATTTGGAGCACCAGCCGCCACTGATCTAATTACAGCTTGCGATTCTGGCGTTACACGCCGGACAGCGAATACTGTGAAGTGCCATCACTTACCTTAATGCTTATTGATGCTTGTTTGATGTACGTTCAATATATGAGGGGATATTTTGATGTGAGGGGTGTTGCATGAAATAAACTAGAAATGAGCTATTGCGCTTTCTTTTGTTTGTTTTACCATATCTGGGGCCCACTACATCCAAGTGTCTCCCTGACTGATGCAGAGTTTGACACTTTAGGACCACCTATGGACACTGTCTGAAGCACTGTGTGTGTCTTTCATCTGTCTAAAGAATTTATTGTGGAGTTGGCCACATATCACTGTCACTCATCATCAGCGCTGTTTGTAGTGTATGACTGATACAGACTGTAACTGTTTTTAGTTTTTTACACTTATAGGTTTATATTACTGTCTTTGACCCCATTTGGGAGATTCCTGAAGAATTTTTGATGTCGATCATTATCATTGGGTTGTAAAAATAATGAAAAAAGCGACAGTGACACTAGTTCCGTTGACAGCTGTCAAAGGTGGAAGTTCGTCTAACTTTGGGTTGAAAGGTCATCTCACTTTTTATTGTGTACTCGGAACATGGTGTGAGGATAAATCTCTGCAAATACAGAGAGCTAAAATAAACAGTTGCCCTTTCGATTTGGTGCAAATATACACCTGACGCTCTTAGCTATCCTTGGGGTGAGTGTGGGTTTCTGGTGTGTTTCTCAACCTTCAATGGATAACTCCACTTTCATGGCAAAAAAACTAAAACTGAAAACTCTAACCAAATAAAAAAAAATATAGCATATACAATTGCTACAGAAAACATGACTGGTGTACTACTAGTGTCTTTGCTACTTATACCAATAACAAACCCCAAAACCTCTTAACCCCCTAAATAAACCACGCAACACCTTCTGGATTAAATGGCCACTAAAGGCCCCTTTATTTAACACCAACAGGTAAATATTAAAATAACTTTAATAAAATACTATTTATAAATATATATATATCTTTACAAAACTTCATATATATATTTATCAAAAAAAACTGCTGTAAACGAGGGGTTCCTGAGAGAAGGGAAAGAAAAAGTGCAAGGTAATCGGCTGTACTCATCAGGAAGCATCCTGGCCTCTAGCCGTGCTCCAATCAGCTCACGAGACAATGACTTCCTCCTTCATTTCACTCTTCAGCATGATTGACCAATAGCCCCCACCTAACCAGATAGGGAAGGTGCCCATTAGTGTTGAGCGGAATACGCCATATTCGATTTCGAGATATTGCGCGAATATATATAGAAGAATATTCGCGAATATTCGCTAATATCAAATATTCGTGATATTTTATCCAAAAAAATTTTTGCGAAATTTCGCTAATGCGAAAATGATTGTGAAATTCTCATAAACGGAGATCATTTCCTGTATTACTAAACTAATATGCACTAAACACTAACTCTACACTAACTCTACTTAAAAGAAAGGAGAATAAGGGGGCAAAAGAAGGGCGGAGAAGATAATTGCGCAATATTCCTATTGCGCAATTATCTTCTCCGCCCTTCTTTTGCATCAGAGCCAATCAGAATAACTTGAATATTCGGCAAAAGGAATATCGCGCAATATTCCTTTTGCCGAATATTCGAGTTATTCTGATTGGCTCTGATGCAAAAGAAGGGCCGAGTAGCTGATGCGATTCTTTTATGTTGCCGAAAATTCGCAATGCGAATTTTCGGCAACTTAAAAGAATCGCATCAGCTACTCGGCCCAGGGTCTCTCTCTAATCATACCAGCAATGCTTTTAGACGTCGATGGAGATCACTAGGATGTGATCTGTTTTACAAATAAATTTGAAAAAATACGAATATTCGCCATAGCGAATATTCGCCGCAATATTCGAGTTATTCGCGAATACTCGAATATGCAATATTTGTAGCGAATATTCGCAATGCGAATATTCGTGAGCATCACTAGTGCCCATCCCATGACAGGCCCCAACTCCTACCAACCATCTCAGGTATATACATCCCATATATATATATATACCAACCACCACCCAACCCTCAGGAACCCCAGACCAATGCCAACGTCCACCTGAAACACAAAAATAACATGAAAAACAAATATCCATACCAGACACTTCCACAGGGAGAAAAAACAGTCTGTGTGTTACCTCTGCCATGGATGGTGCCAGAATGACCAGCCCCGCCCACCCAATACTTTTAACAAACCCTCCTAGTGCTAGGTAACCCCACCCCTAAGACCTCACTTCTCTATCCTGTGTGTGCACCGCACAGTGTTCCCCCAGTCATGTGGCCCCTCCGCCTGGGTTCCCCTTACTATGGGGCCTTTCTTTAATTCCACCATTGATAAATGAAAAGTACAAAAAAACAGATATAAAAGAATGGATCGAAAGAGTGGAAAACTATAATAAAATAGAATTTTTATGTAGTTGTGATGTGAGCCAACTCAATAAACATAATAAAAAATGGAGACAGTGGATAAACTTTAAAACATCGGAGGAATACCTGAGAAAAACAATAGAGGACAATAGAAGATGAAAGAAGAGGAAAAGGAAGGAACAAACCATTAGGGGACATGGGTGGGAGGGGGGTGGGTAGGGTTTATAAGTAAATTTGATAGGTAAAATAACAAATAACAAAATAATGAAGTAAAAGATAAATATATAAATTAATATTCGGAAAAACACGAATAATGCAAGACTGAATAAGAGACAATTTTAATGAATGAATAAAAAAAAAAAATTGCTACAGAAGCCATATTGTAACCTAGTATACAATATATCACTCCGTGCCGTGAAAATATACCAACAAAAGCCAAGAAAATGTAATACAAAACTGTGCTACCCAAAAGACATAAACGACAATCAACTAACATAAGATGAAAACCTGTGCTACTTTGTATTTACATGAGTTAATAAAATAGTGCAAATATAAAATAACAGAAAAGTCTGTGCATTAATTTATAAGTCCAATGATAGTCCCACTGTGGACAGTATTAACTCTTTAAGCCAGTGCTTGTGCTCTTAAAATGGTAGGTAAAAAAAAGTGTTCCACTCCAAACGTTCTCCAAATGAGCCCACATGGACAGACACTGACCAGATAATATTGACTCACTATTGCTAACTAGGTCACGATGTGCCTTTGAGGTATTCCGCCCAGATAAGTAGCACCATCCACACCGGAAATAGCCTTTTCCTCCTGTCATACACCTCTGCTCCATAAAAAATTCCAATAGAGAAAGCTCATAGCGTAAAACCATCCAATTTTTACTATAACAACCAAATGCAGCTATTGCACTCACTTGTTCAGGTGCCTAAATAAACCAGCACTTGGTAAATACAGCATGAGATAGGGCAAGATGGCTGTTGCTGCACTGGATTCTGAAAGGTGGCGTCGCTCCAGATGTATTGTCACGACTGGTGACAGGGAAAAAACCCTGGAAACCAATCACTCCATCCCTAAGATCCCTCCATTGGCTGGCCGTATAGGACCTAGTCACATTTAAGGCCCTATGCCTGACGCACAAATGTGTACACGGAAGCGCCCCCCAATATTTAGTTGAGAAAATAAAATACCAAAACCCCAATCGCGTTCTTCGATCTACTTACCAAAAACTACTGCAAATCCCCAAAGCCCACTACAAGACCAAAGGAGAACAAAGATTTGCAGTCCAAGGACCTCGACTGTGGAACGCATTACCAACTAACATCCGAATAGAAATTGGTCACCAGGCCTTCAGAAAAAAACTCAAAACCCACCTATTCTGAAGGATAAATAGAAGGAAAATGGATGCCAAGCGCCTTGAGGCGATTCAGTTCGCATTTGTAGCACTATACAAGTTATTCACTCACTCATTTTTTTGGAAGTGATGTCACTACACGTAAGCCACACTGCGTTTTGTCCTCATTGGAGATCTTCAGGAAGATGGCTTACCACCATCCTACTGTCAGGTCTAGGCTCAGCCCTTCTTTCTCTGAGCTGGCCGCTCAGCTGTCGGCTAATTGCCAGCTCCTATCTCTCCACAGTGACTCAACTGTTGATGATATCCTGCTCGTCACTTCTGCCTACTTAAGCCATCCAGCTCAGATGATTTCTGACTTCGCCTTGGTCAACATCACAGAGACTTTCTCGTGCGTTCCTGTTAAAGACTTGCTTGGCTGACATTCCTTTTGGCTCCAGATCCTGCTTGCTGTTCTGCGGCTCCCTGACGTTTGGCTTATCTATCTGTTCCGGTTCCTGAACTCTAGCTATGTTTTGACTACGATTACTCTGTTTACCTGTTTACAAGTGTGATTTAACTGTACTTCTGACTCGGTCTGAGACCTACTACCTGGATTTTTTTTACCCAAGAAGGCTTAACCCCTTCCAGTCCGACCAAACCAATCAAGGAAAGCACTGCTGGATACATCATGTGTGACTGCATAATTTAAACTATAAATACAGCCAACACATCAGTAAATTAGCATACATTATTGGGATTATTAAACAAGTTTAAAAACACTAAAATAACGTGTTAAAGTATGCTCGCAAAAGGATTTACATTTTTTTTTTTAGAAATAGAATCTGGGGGGAGCACCCCACACAATCTACCTTTTAATTTTCGCATAGTGGTCTTAGAAAAAAAGTCAGTTTTTATCTCCAAATCCTCCACCCAATATTATGTGGATGTTTTTAAAAAATGGTTGAGGAGGACATAAAACATACGTCAACCAAGGAAGACTATAAGAATAGGAAAATATGGCAGGGAGTTTGGTCCTTAGAAAAGAGAAAGGGCATCATGATCCGTCCTGCGGACAAAGCAAGAGGCATTGTCATACTCAATAAAAAAGACTATTGCCTCATACACACGATGAGTTTTCCCAACGGGAAAACGGTGAGGAGAGCTTTTGGCCAGGGAATCCCGGCCGTGTGTATGCTCCTCGGGAAAACTGCCCAAAAACCACCAGTTCTCTTTTTTCCCGCCAGAAAAACCAAAGGACTTTTGCCCGGTGGTTTTTGTCAGTTTTCCTATGGGAAGAACTGCAATGGAGCATACACACGGCCGGGATTCCCGGCCAAAGCTCCATCTCAGTTTTCCTGTCAGGTGTACGGGGGAAAGAAACCTCTCATGCGTACAGGGGAAAGACTGACCGAGCAGGTTCTCGCCTTTCCCCTCGGGTTTCCCGGCGGTAAAAATTCTGCCGGGTAACCCGTACGTGTGTACAAGGCTTCAGAGGCAGAGATGGTACGTTTACAAAGTGATTACACAACTTATAAAAAGTTGAAAGGAGACCCCAGTGACTCTCTTAAATAAACCTTCAAAAAATGTATAGAGAAGGGTTCTTGATAAAAAGGAAAGCAGATATATTGTACCTAAGGCCGCGTACACACGACCAGACCGGTCCGATGAAACTGGTCTGCAGACATCGGACCAGTTCGATGGTGTGTACGGCCCATCGGATCGTTGTCCGTCGGACCAAAGTTTTAAAACCTGCTTCAAAACCTGCCTGACGGACACCTGTCCGTCGGACAGGTTCAAAGGTTAGTACGCAAAAGCATCGGACCAAGAACCCGCGCATGCTTAGGATCAAGTCGACGCATGCTCGGAAGCATTGAACTTCATTTTTTCAGTACGTCGTTGTGTTCTACGTCCCCGCGTTCTAGTCTGTTCGGATTTTTGGTCCGATGGTGTGTACGCACATCAGACCATCAGACCACTTCAGCCTGGTCCGATGAAAACGGTCCGTCGGACATGTTTCATCAGACCTTTCATCAGATCTGATCGTGTGTATGTGGCCTTAGGCTCTCAAAATTCCTGTAATGTATCATGCCAAATATTTACTAAAACAAGAGACATCCATCTGGCAGGCCCATAATTAATGGAGTAGACTCCCTCTTTTCCAGGCTGGGAGAATACTTAAATATGTTCCTTCAACCTTTAGCTGGACGAAGACCAGCATATTTGAAAGAGAGCAGAGATGTAATTAATAGCCTTAAAAACATTAGGGTGGAGAACAATGTCTTGTTATCACTATAGACGCTGAATCCCTATACACCTATAATGTTAAAGGGGTATTAAGGGTTCCTTTTTGTTTTTTGTTTTTAAATAACAAACATGTCATACTTACCTTCACTGTACAGTTCGTTTTGCACAGAGTGGCCCCGATATTCATCTTCTGGGGTCCCTCGGCCGCTGTCTCAGCTCCTCACCGCAAGAGCTAACCCCCCTCTGGAAAGCGTTCTCCCAAGTGGGTTAACTTTGGGGCGCACTCCCGCGTGATGGCCACCGACTGTATCACTCGGCCCCATCTCCTGGCGTGCCGCATTATTGATTAGATTGACACCAGAGGGAATCGATGCTATCAATCATCCAGTGAAACGCCTACTAGAGCTCGGTGAAAGCAACGCGGAATGGCGCCCAAGGAGATTCGGGTCTCAGGTACGTAAAACGGGAGCTCAGCGGTGACTGCAATGTGTTTTTTACATCTTAATGCATAGAATGCATTAAGGTGGAAAAACATGAAGCTTTATAACACCTTTAAGCAAGAGGATGCCATAAAAGAGGTTAAACAGACTCTCAATAAGCACACTGGGCCAGATTCACGTACATCTGCGCATTATTGGACCGGCGTAGCGCACCGCCTTTACGTTAGACTGGCGCAATGTAGCGGCGCCATCACCCTATTCTTGTCGGTTTTACGCAGAAATTTGCGCCTGCACAACGTTATTTCAGAGGCGCAAGGCGGAGTAATACAAATTGGGAAGGACGTGGGCGTGTTACATTGAAATGAGCCGTGACCCCATGCAAATGAAGTGCCGGCCGGCTCGCGCATGCGCGCTTGAAGCAGACCATGGTCAGCACCTCTGTGCGCATGCTCACAGCTCGGGACGGCGCAATCAGTGAAATTAGAAGTGGACCCGGGCAAATTAGTGAACTACGCAGACAGCATAAATAGACACACACAAACGCACTTCCTTTGCAAAAGTACATCCCTTTGTACCCTCCCTATACAGCAAGGTGCTTTTGTTCCGTTGTTAGTTGCGTTGTGATTTGTCTTTGTGATATTTGTGGACTGTGTGATCTAGTGTTTGTTAGAAAATATTTGAAAGTGATTTTTGGTGACTGCTTGTGAGACTTTTTGGTTGATAGTTTTTTGTTTGTTTGTTTTCTTGCTTGATTTTTCCTGCTTGTTTTTCTGAGTGATTTTTGCTGACTGTTTGGGAGAGAGTTTTTGTATGAGTATGACTGAGAGAAAGAGGAAGTAAAATTTTACTTTGGGGGAGAAACAAATTCTTGCCCGGGCCATTTCCCAATATGGGCGTTTCCTCCACGGCCCGGAGAGTGCCAACACCACCCCGGCCAGGAGGCGTGATATCTTGCAGAACATTACTGACGAGGTGAATGCATCGGGGGGGGGGGCCCGGACACGGTTGGGGATTGAAAAGAAGATCAATGACCTCCGGCGTCTGGTCAGAAAGAAGCTGGCCAAAATGGTAGCCCATGCCAGGGCCACAGGAGGGGGCCCACCATGCCCTGTTAGGCTGACAGCGGAGGAGCGTGCGGTGGCCCAGACCTTTCATAGACAACAGGTGGAGGGCCTGCCCGGCTATGACTCAAGTCATGAAGGCGTGATGCCAGGTAAGGTTTTTTTCCCTATCAGGTGTGTAGCATGTGTGGGGGAGGGGGTGAAAGGGAATATGTGACAAGTGTGTGGATCCTCCAACCTGTCAATGTTTTGTGTCATCCACAGATGAGCAGGAGGGTGCTGGGCCATCTGTGCTGACCGCACCATCCCAGGGACAACAGCCTGATGAGGACCCCCGACAAGGCCGGAGTCCTCGGAGGAGGTTAAAGAGGAGGAGTTTGAGGAGGAGGAGGATGTCATGTCAGCCAGTGGCTTGCTATTTTTGGAGAAGTCTTCCTCTCTGGCTGGCAGCAGCCAGCCCTCCATAAGGGCTAGCCCCTCCCACTCCTCCCCCAACAGGGCTCCTCTCCCAAGGGCCTCCCCTTCTCCCCGGCCACAAGCCTCAGCTGGAGGCAGGAAGTCATCCCAGAAGACCAGGGGGGTGGCTGAGCTTCTGCCCGCCAATCTGAGAAGGGACCAGGCCCTTCAGACCCGCCATCTGGGACAGGTCAGCCAAACTTTGGGGCAGATGGAGGAGAGCCTGTACTTGGGGACCTGGACTGCCACTCCCGGGCTCTTACAAACTGCCTAAACACACTGCAGACTACAACAGCAGACGTTGGACAGGATGTGAGGGCCCTCACCCAGGCTATCCAGGCCAACACGGCAACACTAGGTGCTGGCTGGCCTGAACAGAATTGCCGTGGCCTTGGAGGGCAGGCCGCCAGGTGGGCAGAGACCAGGGGCTGCTCCTCCTTCCCCGGATTACCCCCCCTCCCCATGAGTCCCCCCTGAGGAGCCGGGGCCGTGGCCGTGGGCGCCCCAGGCGTGGCTCACGCCAACGGCATTAATTTGTTTCCCCCCCCCCTTTTTTTTTTTGCTGGGATTTTTTTTTTTTTTGCTGGACATTTTTTTTCTTTTTTTGTGATGTGAATGTTTTTGGAATGTGGGGGTGATATTCCTGCCGGCAAAGGGATGTCACCCTCAGTTTTGGTGGAGAAGGGTTCCCCAGGACCAGGGAGAAGTGATTCGCAGGTCCGTGTGAATGGTGTATGAATGTACAGTGACATAATTGGAGCCGTGGCATGGCGTTGCTGCTCACAAGCCCAACATGGTGGGCTTGTGCTAATCCAATTAGATGAGGATGTGATGTGTCTGTGCTAGGGACCACAGTGGTGTGCATGCATGCATTCTCATTGTGCCATGATTAATGTGTGTGTTTAACGTGCAAAGATGCCTAATGTGAGCTGTCTCCTGGCTGCTCTTCCCTCAGAAGACGGGGTAACCTCGGTTAGGGGGGATTGTATGGTTCAGGGGTCAGGTCATCACGTAGGTCAATCTGCAGGCCCTTTCTCACTGCGAAGTTGTGCAGAATGCAACATGCACCGATGATCTGGGACACAAAGTTTGGGGAATACAACAGGGTCCCCCCAGACTTATCCAGGCATCGGAAACGTGACTTCAAGAGGCCAAAGGTGCGCTCCACCACTGCACGTGTTTGGGCGTGGGCTTCATTGTATCTTTCCTCTCCTGGGGTTTGGGGGTTCCGGATAGGAGTCATGAGATGGGGTCCTAGTGCATATGCAGAGTCACCTGTAAGGAAAAACACAGGAGGATGTTAGTCATGCATGTGCCCCTTGTGATGTGTGCATCATGGGGGGGACAGTCATGCCTGCCACCCATGTCACTCACCAACCAGCCAAGTGTCCCCATACACGTTCTGTTCGAATTCCATTCGGATGGGGCTCTGATTGTATATGTAGCTGTCATGGCTGGATCCGGGGTGTTTGGCACGGACATGCCATATGAGGCCTTGGGCATCGACTATCACCTGTACGTTGATGGAATGCCAATGCTTCCGATTGCGGTATATGTGCTCTGTCTCATGGGGGGGCTGGAGTGCCACATGTGTGCAATCAATGGCCCCCACGGTGCGTGGGAATATGGCAATTCTTTAGAAATCTGTCATTGCCTTCAGCCGCAGCTCCTCAGTGGTGGGTTTGATGATTTGGTTGGCCATGCGTCTGAGGATTGCAGGGACAACCTGGTGCACACATCTGCTCACGGAGGATTTTGACATCCCAGCCACCACTCCACTTGTTCTTTGAAAAGAGCCACTGGCAAGGAAATGGAGTGTAGCCAGGACCTTGACCAGTGGCTGCACTGCATGTGAGCGGTGTGTTGGGCTGGTGATGTCATCCTGCAGGGTTATGGTTAATTCCAGGATGGCATGAGGGGTGAATCTGAAGATGCGATACACCTCAGAATCACTCATGCCAAAGAGGTCTATGCGTGTGCGGTATATCCTCTCCCGTGCCCTCCTACATGCCCTCCTCCTTCTTTGCTCCTCTAAAGTTAGTAGTATAGCTATGAGCCAGATGTCCCTGGCATGTTGGTATACAGATTGTTGGGCAACACGTGTGACTGCTCAGCTCCTCACTAACGGTGTTGCTTTCTCTGACATGTAGACGAATTGTCTAATTTTAGACCACCTTTTATATGGTCTAATTTTAGACAGGCTGTGCAGCTGTTGCGCACAGCGCGTAGCCTGCGCTGAACCAACGTTCTTTTGTGGATCCCCGTAACTCCCTCATTAGCATATTTGAATAGCAAATCAATGGTGTGTCTAGCGCAGTTTTACGGAATGCGCCTGTCTAACGAAATTACGCTGGACAAAAAACGTAGATTTCTTGCGTATCTCGTTTTGGGGATGTGGAGTATCGAAACGCATGCGCAAATTTAGACTTACGCCGCGCATCTCCTGTTACGCTGGCGTAAACGCTCTGTGAATCTGGCCCACAGATCCTAAAGCCTTGTACACACGATTGGTCCATCCAATGAGAACGGTCCGAAGGACCGTTTTCATCGGTTCACCGATGAAGCTGACTGATGGACTAATGTGCCTACACACCATCGGTTCATGAACCAATCGTGTCAGAACGCGGTGACGTAAAACACAACGACGTGATGAAAAAAACGAAGTTGAATGCTTCCAAGCATGCATCAACTTGATTCTGAGCATGCATGGATTTTTTTTTTTTTTTAAATATATTTTTATTGAAAGTTTACAATAATACCAAGGTAACGCAAACAGTGACAAGATCAAGTACAAAATGTTAATATACCTTAACCACAAAGACACTGAAGAGCAAGTCTAACCGTTGCATACCATGGGGCCTGTAGCAACCACTCCACCTCATCCCCGCGCCCCAGATGGGACGGTGCTGCGCAGGGGGTGTGTGGCACGAGCCACCTCCAATGTAGCGCCTGCTCGGTGAGAAGCACCTGAATCCAGGATAGGCGGGCTATCCCGCTGAAAGCATAGAACTTGACCGAAAGCTATCGAGGCAAAAGGGTCAAGGTAGTCCAAGGCCCAGGAGAGAGGAGAGAACTCCAAACCCCCCTGGGTCCGGGAAGTGGCACGCGAGAGACACACAACACAGATGATAACAATTTAAACCATAACTATAAAAAAAGGAAAAGAAAGAAACATAACTAAAGGACCCTTATGGTCCATAACATTCTTGACTGTTATATTAGAATAGCTAAAGGAGTTGAGACAGCAGAGAAAGAAGAGACAGGGGAAAAGGGAGCAGAGAAAAAGAAAGAGAAGGAGCGGAAGGGTCAGGAATTACACGGAGGGACACAAGTTCAGAGGATTCGGGCCCGAAAACTGCAATATTCTAACTGACGTCAGAGTCAAATCATAGAAGGACTCCAACATACGAAGCCCATGGTTCCCAAATGAGTTTGAATCTATCAATAGTATCAAGGATAGTGTTGGAGATCTTCTCATTCGACATTATCCAGGAAATTTTCCTTTTGGCCATTAGGAAAGAGACTGTTGGGGACTTCCAGGCCTTAGTAATAGTCATCTTGGCTCCAAGTAAGATAAAAAAGATCAGAACCTGCGTGTACCTGGGTATTTCAGGTATTGGGTTATTAAGTAAAGCCATCGTGGGATCTCGGGTTACCCCCACCCCTGTGACTTTACGGATGAGGTTGAATGTTTTATACCAAAAGGACCGAATCCTAGGACATTCCCACATTATGTGGAGTAGGGAGCCCGTGTGTCCGCAGCCCCTAAAACATAGAGGGGAGGATTGTGGATAGAATTTGGCAAGGCGAGTGGGAACCAAGTACCAGCGGGTCATGACCTTAAGGTTCGCTTCTACCAGCGAGGTATTCATAATGCCCTTATATGAGCGGGCTAAGTTAGAATGCCAAGGTTCCAACGTCCAGTCGAGGTCAAGGTCTCGGTCCCAACTGGTCATATATGACGCTTTCTCCAATGGCTCGGCCAAAGCTGAATAAATAAGAGAGATACCCCCTTTTGTGTCCCTGGCTGAGGAACACCATTGTTCATAGGGGGTTACTGATGGTGGGTCAACACTGGTTTTTATGACCTGGCGAAGGAAGTGGGAGATCTGGTAGAACCGGAATTTCTCGGAAGGAGGCATTTTAAGTTTGGAGGTGCAATAACCTAGAGAGAGGGGCCCATTGGAATTAAAGAAGTGTCCGATTCTGTAAAGGCCTTTGTCAAGCCACCATTTGAAGGCTATAATGTCCAGCCCAGGGGGAAACCGAGGGTTGTGGAAGATGTGGGCCAGTGGGTGCCAGTGGGATATCAGGGGTTTCAGTTTGTGTAGAGAGTCACAGAGTGCCATAGAGTGGGATAATGTAGGAGCAAGAATCAGAGGTCTACTTTTGGGATGATTCCAGAGAAGGAAGTCTAGGGTAAACCCCGGGGTCGCCATCCTCATGCGTGGATTTTTAACCGATGCTCGTGCATACTAACGATCGGTTTTGACCTATCGGTCAATTTTAAAGCAAGCCCTCTGTTTTTGGACTGAAGGATAAGGGACCGACGGGGCCTACACACGATCGTTTTGGACCGATGAAAATCGTGTGTACGCGGCTTAAAACTGCTCACATTTATTTTTATTTTGGAAAGCCTTGATTTAGCCATGTGCAATATTTCTTTCTGGTATAGTGGATAGTATTATAATCAAGTTATGGGCATGGCCAAATATTCTCCAATACTATTTAACATTTTCCTGAACGAATGGGATGATGAGCAAATACATGACAAAGCTTGGCCACAGCCAAGACAATTGCGCGGTCATGTGACGTGGCTTCCAAACGAAGTTGATGTACTTTTTTTCCCACAAATAGAGTTTTCTTTTGGTGGTATTTGATCACCTCTGCGGTTTTAATTTTTTGCGCTATAAACAAAAATAGAGAGACAATTTTGAAAAATCATCATGAATTTGGCTCAGAGTGTCAGAATAGAACACGTATCCTGGAATTGGACCAGTATATCGGTGTTAGGTGTTCCTTAAAGGGTCACTAAAGGAATTTTTCTTTTTTTAGCTAAATAGCTGTTACGTACCTCGTGGATAGAGCCTCGTATGCAGGAAAGAGCCCCTCTTACCGCCCGGGTTCAGGGACTGCTGGAGTGGGGACAGCAAGTCCGGGAGCACGGTGGGGTAAGAGTGCTTGGGATGACAGCAGACCGGTCGGGATGGAAATCTTGCAGACAGGCAGCGTAGGAGACAGCGTCTCTGGAGGGCCACCGGAACCGGATAGCGGGAACTGGTGGACGAGCCTGGTCAGATGCAAGACAGGAACGGGTATGCAGTCAACAAGGGTCAGATGGGCGGATCACCCGAAAGTCACTCTGTAGCGGAGGTAGCGTTGTCAAAGTTCAAGCATAGGTCTGATAACGATGGGCAGCAGAGTAGAGCGGAGTCGGATCAAGCCAGGTGTCGGTAACGGTATTCAGGTAGTCAGACGGAGCCGGGTCAGGTATCGGGTAGAGCAGGTATCAGGTTTCAACAGGTATCAGGTAAGCAGGTATCAGGTTTCAACAGACATCAGGTTTCAGGGTTTTTAGGACACAAAGCTGTAGATCAGACAGAAAGGTGTCACTGCTGCTACTGATCTTTTAAAGGGGAAGAGAGGCTAGTGCGCATGCGCGCGCTCCCGCCGCGCATGCGCGCGCCCCCGTGACGCAGACGCGAAATTGGAGCGCGAGCAACAGGGACTCGTCGGAGCCCACAGGTAGGTCCCTGACATTGCCCCCCCCAAGGGGCAGCCTCCGGATGCCAAATTGGATTCTTTTTTCAGGGTGAGCGGAAAAAAAATTGCGAATCAGTCTCTGTGCATGGATGTTGTTTTCGGGTTCCCAGGAATTGTCTTCTGGGCCATACCCTTTCCATTTTACTAAAAATTGAGTTTGCCCTTGCCGCTTCCTACAGTCGAGGATGGCCTCCACAACGTATTCCTCGCACCCATCAACAAAAACAGGTTCTGGGGGACTGGTCCCTCTATCAGGAAAGGGATCCAGAACTGCAGGTTTCAACAATGACACATGGAATACTGGATGAATTTTCAAAGAATCAGGTAAGGATAGTTCATACGATACCTCATTGATCTTCCTTCGTACTGGAAAAGGTCCTATGAACTTTGGTCCCAACTTCTTTGAAGGACAGGCCAACTTGAGGTTGGTTGTAGATAGCAATACCTGGTCACCTGGCTGAAGATTCAATTTGCCTCTCTTCTTCCGGTCAAATAACTTTTTACTGGCAGCTTGAGCTTTAGTCACCGCTTCCCGTAATACCTGGTTGTTGTGGCTGAGGAACTCCATCGTACTCTGCACTGCCGGGACTGGGGATTCTGAAAAAAGGTCAGGTAAAAAGGTTAGATCAAAACCATAATTGGCAAAGAAAGGGGATTGCCCGGTAGCTGAGTGGTTGGCGTTATTGTACGCGAACTCCGCTAGAGGTAGCAGGGAAACCCAATCGTCCTGGGAGAAGGACGTAAAGCACCTAATGTACTGTTCAAGAGTCTGGTTGGTCCTCTCTGTTTGCCCGTTGGTTTGGGGATGATAAGCTGAGGAAAAGGAGAGTTTAATCTTCAAGGTTTCACATAGGGATCTCCAGAAGCGGGACGTGAACTGAACCCCCCTGTCAGACACGATGTCGGAGGGAATTCCGTGTAGCCGAACAATCTCCTTGATGAAGATACGAGCAGTCTCTGTGGCCGTTGGGGTACTCCTCAAGGGAAGGAAATGAGCCATTTTGGATAGGCGATCCACGACTACAAAAATTGCCGTGCACCCCTCCGAACGAGGAAGTTCTACTATAAAGTCTATAGAAATCATTTCCCAGGGTCTATTGGGTACAGGTAGGGGCTTCAACAGTCCCCAAGCTCGGCTTCTTGTGGTCTTGTTTCGATTACACGTGGGGCATGAGTTAACATATGTTTTGCAGAAATTTTCCAGGTCTGGCCACCAGAAGGTACGACGTACCAGTTCGAGGGTTTTCCGAACCCCAAAGTGTCCCGCCAACGGGTGGTCGTGAAGGAGTTTCAGGACTTCCACACGGCTTGTTTCTGGAACGAAAATTTGGCTGCCTCTCCAAAACAGTCCATCCCTAGATGTTAAAGTGATGCTGGAAGGTTTGGAGGCGTCTGTGGATGCTTCTCTAATTTCGGAGAGTAGACCAGACTGGAGAAGTAGGAAGTTACCTGCTGGTAAAATAGTGTCAGGAACCGGTATATCCTTGGGGTTATCATGCATCCGGGATAGTGCGTCTGGTTTGACGTTCTTTGAACCTGGCCGGTAGGTGATGTGAAAACAGAAACGTGAGAAAAACAGCGCCCAGCGGGCTTGACGGGGCTTCAACCTTTTAGCAGATCTTAGGTACTCAAGATTCTTGTGATCGGTATAAATTAATACTGGATGGGCTGCGCCTTCTAACAGATACCTCCATTCCTCCAATGCGGTCTTGATGGCAAGTAGCTCACGATCTCCAACATCATAATTTCTTTCCGCAGGAGAAAGTTTCCGGGAAAAGAATCCGATGGGATGCATTAGGTCTTTATTCCCCTGGCGTTGGGAGACAACAGCCCCCACTGCGACTTCAGATGCGTCAACCTCGAGGATATAGGGTAGTGCAGGATCAGGGTGACTGAGGATCGGGGCTGACGTGAAAAGCTTTTTGAGACGGTCAAAGGCCTTTTGAGCTTCTGGGTTCCAGTGAAAACGTAGGTTTTGTCTGGTCAATTGTGTGATGGGGGAAATTATTGCAGAAAACCCCCTGATAAATCTTCTATAGAAGTTTGCAAAACCTACGAAGCGTTGTACCCCCTTCTTGTCCAGGGGTACTGGCCAGTCGAGGATAGCAGACACCTTCTGAGGGTCCATCTTAATTCCGGTGGGAGAGATTACCAGGCCCAGAAACTGGATGGTCTGACGTTCAAATTCGCATTTCTCTGCCTTGGCGTATAATCTGTGTAGTCGGAGCCGGTGGAGGACTTTACGAACATGCTCTCGGTGTCTGTCTAATGATCTGGAAAAGA
The DNA here is from genome assembly GCA_029574335.1 of Rana kukunoris. Classification (NCBI taxonomy): domain Eukaryota; kingdom Metazoa; phylum Chordata; class Amphibia; order Anura; family Ranidae; genus Rana; species Rana kukunoris. Next base: position 28,106,809 of record CM056049.1, on the reverse strand, counting down.
CTAAGATATCATCAAGATAGACAATTACAAAGATGTCCAGAAAGTCTCTGAGTACGTCATTAATAAAATGCTGAAAGGTGGCGGGCGCATTACACAGTCCGAAGGGCATGACTAGGTATTCGTAATGACCGAATCGGGTACGAAAAGCTGTTTTCCATTCGTGCCCCTCCCGAATACGGACCAGGTTGTAGGCCCCTCTCAGGTCTAACTTGGTGAAGACGGTAGCCGACCTCAGTTTTTGGAAGAGCTCGGGTACCAGGGGTAGCGGGTACCGGTTTTTCACTGTGATATTATTTAGTTCCCGGTAATCCACACACGGGACTGATCCTTCTTGGTAACGAAAAATATTCCAGCGCCTGCTGGGGAGGTAGAAGGCCGGATGAACCCCTTGTGTAAGTTTTCATCTATATATATTTTTAGGGCCTCCTGCTCCTTTTCTGATAACGGAAAGATACGCCCAAAAGGAATTTCGGCCCCTGGGAGGAGCTCGATTGGGCAGTCATAGGGGCGATGGGGCGGAAGGGAGTCGGCCCCCCGTTTACTAAAAACGTCCAGGAAGTCATGATAGGGTTCAGGAATGCACTGAAGCAGGCTTGGGTCAGAGTCCATACATAGTAAGGTGGGAGGTGAACTGGTGGGCCCGGGTAGACAGTATTGCTGGCAGTAAGGGGACTGAAAAGACACCTCTCCAGATGCCCAATTAATCAGAGGGTTGTGAGCCTGAAGCCAGGGTAGGCCGAGGATTACCGGAAACAGAGGAGAAGAAATCACATCTAGGACCAACAGTTCCTTGTGCTGAGGAGCGATTAAAGTAGGTAGAGGTAGAGTCTCTTGGGTTACCTGTCCAGAACTGATGCGGGAGCCGTCGGCCAGAAAAACAGAGAGTCCATGGGTCTTTCTTCGTAAGGGAATGTTGTGCAGGTTGACAAAAGCGGTATCGATGAAGCAGCTGCATGCGCCGGAGTCAAGGATGGCGTTGACCGGAATAGTCCTTCCCTGGCACTGTAACGAGAAAGGTAGAGCAAGGTGGGTTGCATTGCCTGACAGGGCTGAGAAGTTGACAGGAGCTGAGATGAGGCACTTACGTGTCTTAACAGGACAGTTGCGAACGTAGTGGCCAGTCCCGCCGCAGTACATGCAAAGGTTGAGTTGGCGACGGCGTGCCCGCTCTTCAGGTGGTAGTGTTGGCCGCATGAGGCCAAGTTGCATGGGTTCAGATGAGTCCTGGTTGGTGCTGGGGGAGTCTGGGTGGGTAGGAGGCAGGTAGCGAGAAGCCGGCATAGGTACCTTTGCAGTCATCCAGGTGGGACGGTTCGGTTGAGAAGATCGCTCAGCCCGGCGTTCACGAAGCCGGCGGTCGATCTGGATAGCTGTGGTAATTAGATCCTCGAGGGTCTCGGGCACCCCCACTCGAGCGAGTTCGTCCTTCAGACTTTCAGAAAGGCCCAAGCGAAACTGGTGCCGCAGAGCTGCATCGTTCCATTGAGTGTCCGCGATCCAGCGCCTAAAGTCCGTGACATAGTCCTCAGCCGCTCTGCGGCCTTGCTGGAGCGTGAGTAGGGCAGACTCTGCGGTAGCGGCTCGTTGAGGGTCATCATATAGCAGAGCCATGCCCTCAAGAAAAGCAAATAGGGTCCGCGTCTGGTCACCATTCTCCTCGAGCAGCCGGTGGGCCCAGGTCTGAGGGTCCCCTTGTAGTAGGGAGATTACGAATCCCACTTTGGTGACCTCCAAGGAAAATGTCCGGGGTTGCAGGGCGAAGTAGAGCTCACAGGCGCTACGGAAGGCTCGAAATTTGGTGCGGTCGCCAGCGAATCGCTCTGGCACTGGATCTCTTGGTTCAGGTGGGAGCATTACCACCGAAGGAGCAGAAACAGCTGATGCGGATCTGGAGGTTGAAGGAGCAGCTGGATCACTGGGGGCAGCCAGGCTGTGTACCTGTCCTTCTAGCCTAACGTAGCCTTCCTGTAGGTTCTTTACTGCTTCTGTGAGGGACGCCAGGTGTTTGCAGATTTCGTCTATGGCAGGGGCTATTCCCGCAGGCTCTGACATGGCTGTCTGATACTGTTACGTACCTCGTGGATAGAGCCTCGTATGCAGGAAAGAGCCCCTCTTACCGCCCGGGTTCAGGGACTGCTGGAGTGGGGACAGCAAGTCCGGGAGCACGGTGGGGTAAGAGTGCTTGGGATGACAGCAGACCGGTCGGGATGGAAATCTTGCAGACAGGCAGCGTAGGAGACAGCGTCTCTGGAGGGCCACCGGAACCGGATAGCGGGAACTGGTGGACGAGCCTGGTCAGATGCAAGACAGGAACGGGTATGCAGTCAACAAGGGTCAGATGGGCGGATCACCCGAAAGTCACTCTGTAGCGGAGGTAGCGTTGTCAAAGTTCAAGCATAGGTCTGATAACGATGGGCAGCAGAGTAGAGCGGAGTCGGATCAAGCCAGGGGTCGGTAACGGTATTCAGGTAGTCAGACGGAGCCGGGTCAGGTATCGGGTAGAGCAGGTATCAGGTTTCAACAGGTATCAGGTAAGCAGGTATCAGGTTTCAACAGACATCAGGTTTCAGGGTTTTTAGGACACAAAGCTGTAGATCAGACAGCAAGGTGTCACTGCTGCTACTGATCTTTTAAAGGGGAAGAGAGGCTAGTGCGCATGTGCGCGCTCCCGCCGCGCATGCGCGCGCCCCCGTGACGCAAACGCGCACCGTGCACGCGCGCGCACGATAGGTGCACGCACGCGCGGCGCGCACACACGCGAAATTGGAGCGCGAGCAACAGGGACTCGTCGGAGCCCACAGGTAGGTCCCTGACAATAGCTTACCTTACTGCAGTGCTGTTTTCATATCCTCATTGTTCATTTTTGCTTTGATGTTGCTGTAATTCTGCTCTGATCTCCACACTTCCTGGTTGTCTGTTTCCTTATAACCACAGTGTTGGGAGCTTTCTAACTGTGGTCACTAATCAAGGAGGTGTGATTACTGTGTTGGTGCTGAGGGGTTTTAGACAAACCATCACTGCCCTCTATTGGCTCTCTGGCTCTGTACATCAGAGAGACAGGAAATAACAGCAAAACGAAACTAGAACTGTAGGTTGATTATATGATTGATTTTTTTATCTATTGTTAATCATTTTTAAAAGGAATCAGTTAACTTTTATGCCTCTATACCCTGTAAACAGTCATTTCAGCCCAATTTTTTTTTTCCCTTAGTGACCCTTTAAGTGGTTAAAATCATTGTGATAAACAAATGAAACACAAAATAAAAATATAAGATAGAGGTAAAAATAAATTTAAAAACATTAGGATTTCAAAATAACATAATTGCATTCACTCATAGGAGTACACGTCCTTCCAGACTATCAATATTCTTTTCTTTTGACATAAAAAAGAAACTCCCAAGAATCCTCTTTTTCCTGCTTCTGTCTGTAGCTTGTTAAGCATCTGTTCTCCCTAAACATGGATATCATTTTGCTCACTGCAGCTCTGGCAACAATGACAGAGAAAAATACACATGTATTGGAACTGAGATATGCCTAGCTAAACACAAGCAACACATATTTGGATATGCATTAACTACAAAGATTAATCACAGGCTGCAGGCAGAAGGAAGGAGCCGAGCAGAGAAAAATGAAGCAGATGGAACTGTAGATTGGAACATTCTTAACTCTGTAATGATGAAAGGGATAGTATCAGACTTTCCAGGAATTCTCAAAGTCAGTGGTGGATGGAGATAGCCACTGGATATATCAATAAAATATATCTATATACTATATAAATTATCTGTGAATTCAATAAGCTTTCCGAGCCTTAAATTCATTTCTTAGATGCCAATGAAAAAAAGGAAAAATAAAAATCAATAAATAAATAACCATATTTTTAAAGCTGTACTTTGAACACAAAAACGTTCATTCAACCCTTTTGCTGTCAATTTTGGAAAACACAATTAAAAATTAATTTCAGGCTTGAGCATTAGTAAAAACCCCTAAAATATTACATATTTCCTGAAAACTGAGACGATGGAGAATACAATTGCCATACAGCGGCGGACTGACCATTCGGACACTGCCCGAGGGACCCATGCCACTAGGGGGCCCCATCAGGGTTGCCAGCCTCAGTAAAACCAGGGACAGAGTAATTTGTGTTTTTTCACATCTGTCCCTGAAATGTCCCTTACCGACATCGTTTTGGTCTTCAAATCCCAAGATTATAGCTGCCCTGCCTCTCCAGTACCTTCTCAGTGTGTTTGTGTATACTGGCCTGGATTCTCCTGATACGCCGCCATAAATTCAAATGTGCGCTGTCATATCCTTGCGCCGATTCACACAGTACGGCGTAACTTGCCTACGCCGGCGTATCGTGAGCGCATAGTTACACTGGACGCATTCGGCGTTCCCATTAAAAATATGAGCTAGATACGCGGATTCACGAACGTAGTTGCGCCCGGCGTATTGATATACGTCGTTTGCGTAAGGCGTTTTACCGGTGTAAAGTTACCCCAGCTACATGAGGCACAGGCAATGTTAAGTATGGACGTCGGAACAGAGTCAAATTTTCCATCGCTTACGTTGTTTGCATAAGTCGTACGTGAATAGGGCTGTGCGTAAGTTACGTTCACGTGGAAAGCATTGAGTATTTCCGACGTGATTTTGGAGCACTGGGATACGTCCACGGACGGCGCATGTGCCGTTTGTTAGGCACGTCATTTACGTGGGGTCACGATTCATTTCCATACAACACGCCCACTACCAGCCTACTTTGAATTACAGTTGTCAGTCCACACCTGTTGTCATATACAAGGTAGTGAACCCTATAGCCGACTGCTGCGGATGGACCACAAAGTGGATATGGAGATGAGGTTCACTGGGACACAAACAGGGACCCTACAGAAAGCTTGAGCCCAAGATTCCCCAGGGCATGGAGTCTAAGATCCAGTTGGTATTCACAAAAGCCTCTAGGGGTGAGGATGGCCTTCGCTGCAACTGGATCCAGGTCGCGGCCCCCGGAGTCCCCTAGGTCACGCTCTGTAGGGAGAGAGGGGAAGCAGCCACTCAGGACACAAGAGATAGTGAAGGGCTAGCCGAGGTCGGGGCAACAAGCAGACGAGAACAACCAAGGGACAGGCCAAGGGTCAGGGTCACAGGCAAACAGGAGTAGCCGGACCAAGCCAAAGTCGGTACACAGAGAAAACGTAGCACACAGCAAGCAGTAACACAATACTAACAAACAACGTTGATCCGCAAAGCAGACCAGCAGTGCAGTGGTTAATATAGAGTTCCTGGGATGGTCTGGGGTGGAGCCATACAAGGAGGAGAGACAGTGGCGGCTGGTGCTCAAAATTGATGGGGGGCGCAAACGAAAAAAAGAAAAAAATTGCAGCCTCACTGTTCCCATCAAATGCAGCAACTGTGGCATCAATTGTCACCACTGTGCCATGCCATCAAACGCAGCCACTGTGCCATCAATTATCACCACTGTGCCATGCTATCAAATGCAGTCACTATGCCATCAATTCGCACCACTGTGCCATGCCATCAAATGCAGTCACTGTGCCATGCCATCAAACTCAGCCGCTGTGCCATGCCATCAAACACAGTCACTGTGCCATATCATCAAACGCAGTCACTGTGCCATGCCATCAAACGCAGTCACTGTGCCATGCCATCAAACGCAGTTGCTGTCCCATGCCATCGAACACAGCCACTGTGCCCCTCAATTGTCGCCACTATGCCAATTGTCACCACTGTGCCCTTTAATTGTCGCCACTGTGCCCATTGTTGCCACTGTGCATGTCACTGTGCCCCTTGTCGCCACTCTGCCCATTGACGCCACTGTGCCCATTGATTCCCATTGTCGCCACTGTGCCCTGTAATATGCACTTACCTTAATCTTACGCACCTGATTGGCTGAGACGGTCGTCAGCCTCCATTCGGTTGGAGGAGAACCACTTGGCTTTTAGGAGAAAGCTCAATAATCTCTTTTGAGTTCAAAGGAGAAATGGACAAATGAGCGCCCAAAGGCGATTCAGTTCTCATGTGCAGCGCTATATAAGTTTTTCACTCACTCATCCAAGGAACGCACCCCGTACGTTCCCTCGATAAAGCATCCGGGAGACGAGGGCTGTACTCGGAAAGCCTATCAGAGCCACTGGCTGCCGTTATTCAGGCGGTCGGCGTTCAATGTCCGGCCACCTGAATAGACCAGCGGCAGCTGGCAACAATAACATGCATTCATGCAATGCATGAATGTATGTTATTTTCAGTGGCGGTGTGGAGCCAGAGGGGGCGGCGCTCCAGCGCCCTCTATAGCCGGACCGCCGCTGAGGAGAGGTGATAAAGGCAGCCAGATAAGAGAATCTGGCCTCTAATGAACACATGGAGAGACAGGTAAGCTGCCAGACATTATTGCATATCCATGACAACCGGTCCCCTTCATTTTCCTTCTGCAGCTGCTGAATTCCTGCAGGAGGGAAAGGGGGAGAAGCAGACTTTCAGTAGCTGCAGGAGGAAAATGGAGAGGATCCGTTCCTCTATATGCCTCCTCTACTCTCCCGCCTATCCAAGGGTAGAGTGTGACTGGGGGCCACACGGGCCCCCTGGAGCATGGTGGCGGGTCCTAGTTGCGACCCCTATAGTTACATCCCTGATTTCATATAAGAGGTTTACTTTAAAAGCCTATATTTCTTTTTTCCATCACGTCTCATTTTAAATCCCCTTTGAAAACAACATATATATTATATAGCATACCTTATCTGCTTTTTTCTCTCATTGTTCCAACAAAGCAGTCAGAGAAGACACCTTATTAAAGTTTATTAGGCTTAATATGGCATCACTGAAGGGTTTATTTTATACAGTATATGAATGATGGATTATGTTAGCTGATAGAAAATGAAGTAAATACATTGAGTACTGGAATTATCTTGTATGTTTGGAAATAATAGAGCCCATTATTTAATTGTGACGTATAAGATTTGAAAGCATATACCCCAAATAATGAAGGATTGCCAATGAAGCTGTCTACCTCCGGATATCCTATTTGCATAATCACTTTAATGCAACATAATATTTTGTGTGATAGGGCCTATATGAATTTGTTTCTGACAATATTAGCACGCCATATGGACAAACTTTGCATCAACTTCTGCGCTCCAAATATTAACTCCTGAATTAAAGAAGGACTGGAGGCAAAGAACTAAATCCAAAACTGAAATACTATACATATGAGAGTGCAGATTTACAAGACAGCTTGGCTAGGTGACCGACCTCTGATCCTATTTTGCCCATGTAGAACAAAGTAACAGAGTACCTATCAGGGCTGGTGCAAGTATCTTTGACACTCCTAGGCGATACCTAATTTTGACGCCCCCTGACTCCACTTTACCCTGCCCCTGCAACACATGTGACCTATTTGACCACATACATTGACCCCCTGACACATACACTGATCCACCTGACTCCTACTTCCTGTACTACTCATATTACACTGACCCACCTGAAACCTACACTGACCTACCTGACCATTGCACTGACCTACCTGACCCACCTGATCATTACACTGACCTACCTGACACATACACTGACCCAACTCCTACTTCTTGCACTACTCACATTATACGGACCAACCTGACCTACCTGACCCTATACACTGACCTCCTGACACATACACTGATCCACCGGCCTCCTACTTCCTGCACTACTCACATTACACTGACCCACCTGACCTACCTGACCCCATACACTGACCCCCTGACACATACACTGATCCACTGGACTCCTACATCCTGCACTACTCACATTACATGGACCAACCTGACCTACCTAACCCCATACACTGCCCCCCTGATACATACACTGATCCACCGGCCTCCTACTTCCTGCACTACTCACATTACACTGACCCACCTGAAACCTACACTAACCCACCTGATACCTACACTGACCTACCTGACCATTACACTGACCTACCTGACCCACCTAACCATTACACTGACCTACCTGACACATACACTGACCCAACTCACTCCTACTTCCTGCACTACTCACATTACATTTTCCCACCTGACCTACTTGACCTCTACACTGACCTAACTTGACCCACCTGATCATTACACTGGCCTACCTTACACCTACACTGAATATTACAATGACACATACACTGACCCCTCTTCCTGACACCTACCTGACACATACTGTACACTGATCCACCTGACTCCTACTTCCTGCACTACTCACATTACACTGACCCACCTGAAACCTACACTGACCCACCTGAAACCCACACTGACCTACCTGACCATTACACTGACCTACCTGACCCACCTTATGATTACACTGACCTACCTGACACATACACTGACCCAACTCACTCCTTCTTCCTGCACTACTCACATTACATGTTCCCATCTGACCTACCTGACCCCTACACTGACCTACCTGACCCACCTGATCATTACACTGACCTACCTTACACCTACACTGAATATTACACTGACACATACACTGACCCCTCTTCCTGACACCTACCTGACACATACACGGATCTACCTGACTCCTACTTCCTGCACTACTCACATTACACTGACCCACCTGAAACCTACACTGACCCACCTGAAACCCACACTGACCTACCTGACCATTACACTGACCTACCTGACCCACCTTATGATTACACTGACCTACCTGACACATACACTGACCCAACTCACTCCTACTTCCTGCACTACTCACAATACACGGACCCACCTGACCTATCTGACCCCTACACTGACCTACCTGATCCACCTGATCATTACACTGGCCTACCTTACACCTACACGGACTATTACACTGACACATACACTGACCCCCCTTCCTGACACCTACCTGACACATACACTGACCCACCTACCTTACACCTACACTGACCTACCTGATCCACCAACTTGACACATACACATATCCACCTGACTCCTACTTCCTGCACTACTCACATTACACTGACCCACCTGAAACCTACACTGACCTACCTGACCATTGAACTGACCTACCTTACACCCACCTGATCATTACACTGACCTACCTGACGCATACACTGACCCAACATCTACTTCCTGCAATACTCACATTACACGGACCAACCTGACCTACCTGACCCCGTATACTGACCCCCTGACACATACACTGATCCACCGGACTCCTACTTCCTGCACTACTCACATTACAAGGACTAACCTGACCTAACCCATACACTGACCCCCTGACACATACACTGATCCACCGGACTCCTACTTCCTGCACTACTCACATTACACTGACCCACCTGAAACCTACACTGACCCACCTGAAACCTACACTGACCTACCTGACCATTACACTGACCTACCTCACACATACACTGACCCAAATCACTCCTACTTCCTGCACTACTCACAATACATGTTCCCACCTGACCTACCTGACCCCTACACTGACCTACCTGACCCACCTGGTCATTACACTGGCCTACCTTACACCTACACTGAATATTACACTGACACATACACTGACCCCTCTTCCTGACACATACACTGATCCATCTGACTTCTACTTCCTGCACTACTCACATTACACTGACCCACCTGAAACCCACACTGACCTACCTGACCATTACACTGACCTACCTGACCCACTTTATCATTACACTGACCTACCTGACACATACACTGACCCAACTCACTCCTACTTCCTGCACTACTCACATTACACTGACCCACCTGACCTACCTGACCCCTACACTGACCTACCTGACCCACCTGATCATTACACTGGCCTACCTTACATCTACACTGACTATTACACTGACACATACACTGACCCCCCTTCCTGACACCTACCTGACACATACACTGACCCACCTACCTTACACCTACACTGACCTACCTGATCCACCAACTTGACACATACACATATCCACTTGACTCCTACTTCCTGCACTACTCACACACATCACCCCCCTCCACAAAGCTCAGTGCAGATCCACCCTCCTCCTTACCTCTGCTCTTCATGGCTTTATCGACCATCATCAAATGCTCTCCTCAGCACTGGGTGTGTAAAATTGCTCAGGAGTTCCCACCAGCACCATCCACTCACTTGCCTGGGGGCCCCATAATATCCTCTTGCCCAGGGGGCCCATAATCTCCTATTGCCTGGGGGCCCCATAATCTCCTATTGCCTGGGGGCCCCATAAGTTGTCAGTCCGCCCCTGCTTTGGCATTAAGTCTTCTTTATAATCCAACCTTCACAGTCATATGTTACTACTGGAAATACCATAGCTTTGACTATACGGTGCTTTGCCAGTAGGGTGATTTTTATAATGCTGCTTAGGTTTGCCATTGCTTTCCTCCCAAGAAGCAAGCGTCTCTTAATTTTACCTGCCATGATCTTGGAGCCTAGGAAGATAAAATCTGTCACTGCTTTCACTTCCTCTTTTTCTATTTGCCAAGGAGTGATAGGACCGGTTGCCATGACCTTAGTTTTGTTAATGTTCAATTTCAGGCCAGTTCTTGCGCTCTCCTCTTTCACCTTCATTATCTGGGAATGGGTAGGAATGACCAAATAAGAGTTTACAACTGTCCAAAGTATTCTTGAATCAAGAAGGTTGGCAACTCGGATGCTCTTGAATAAAAGTACTTTATTTGTTACATGGATACGTGGGTACAGGTTATATGCTGATGCCTCTTTTCGGCTATGAAGCCTTCATAAAAACATTGTGCTTTGATGAAGGCTTCATAGCCGAAACACGTCAGCATATAGCCTGTACCCGCGTATCCATGTACTGTAACAAATAAAGTACTTTTATTCAAGAGTTGCCAGCCTTCTTTAAGAATTGCACCTGTGTGGCCTGAACGCTCTGGCTAGAGCACTAGATCACAGTTTGTGGACATTTTATTTCTTTTTTTTCCAAAGCATTGGTGAAAATCTGAAAACTTCTGAAAAATTTCACAATTATGGAAAAATGCATTGGAGTCAATAGGGAAGGAAAAACATAAGGTGAATTTTGGATCTTTTAAAGAGTGCAATGGGCTTTAAATGGCTCCTAGAGGTTAGGGAAGCTCTTTGGAACTATCATGGACCTTTTATTGCACCAAAAAGGTAACTCTCATTATTATTAGTGTTGAGCAGAATATGCCATATTCGATTTCGCGATATATCACGAATATATAGTCGAATATTCGAGATATATTCGCTAAATACGAATATTCGTGATATATTTTGGAAATGAAATCATTGCGAATTTTCGCTATCGCGAATGCGAATGCGAATTGCGAATTGCGAATGCGATTGCGAATATTCGAGAAATGCGGAATGGAGCACTCTGATTGGCTCAGAATATTCGTGATATATTACAATATAAAATAATTGCGAATATTCGAGAAATGCGGAAGGAGCACTCTGATTGGCTCAGAATATTCGTGATATATTACAATATAAAATAATTGCGAATATTCGAGAAATGCGGAATGGAGCACTCTGATTGGCTCAGAATATTCGTGATATATTACAATACACAATAATTGCGAATATTCGGCAAATGCGGAAGGAGCACTCTGATTGGCTCAGAATATTCGTGATATATTACAATACACAATAATTGCGAATATTCGAGAAATGCGGAAGGAGCACTCTGATTGGCTCAGAATATTCGTGATATATTACAATATAAAATAATTGCGAATATTCGAGAAATGCAGAAGGAGCACTCTGATTGGCTCAGAATATTCGTGATATATTACAATATAAAATAATTGCGAATATTCGAGAAATGCGGAAGGAGCACTCTGATTGGCTCAGAATATTTGTGATATATTACAATATAAAATAATTGCGAAATTTCGAGAAATGCGGAATGGAGCACTCTGATTGGCTCAGAATATTCGTGATATATTACAATATAAAATAATCGCGCGATATCGCTATTGCCGAATAATCGCATTGCGATTTTTCGGGAATATAAAATGAGCGCTGCAGCTACCCGGCCCAAGGTCTCTAATCATACCAGCAATGCTTTTAGACGTCGATGGGGATCTCTAGGATGTGATCTGTTCTAAAAAAAAATTTTTAAAATACGAATATTCGAAATAGCGAATATTCGCCGCGATATTCGCGTTATTCGCGAATACTCGAATATGCAATATTCGTAGCGAATATTCGCAATGCGAATATTCGTGAGCAACACTAATTATTATGTTATGTTTTTTTATTTTTTATTTTTTTATGAAAAGGCTAAAGCAGACACTAAAAAAGGCAAAATAAAAAATGTAAACAGAATTGTACTGTATGCACCACACATTAGCACAGTATGGCAGACTTAACTGTCAAAGAATGCCTTCCAGTATTACGCTGTAAGTGTTCCCACTGGTCCACTGGCACTCTTAGTCAAATCTTTCCAACTACTTCTTGGTTTTGCCTGTTCAGCTTGAAAAGCGGGCTGCAATGATGTCACTCCATTAATGAATTACATCATCATGGCCCAGAAGGGTGCATGTACGGCTCAATGTACCTTAAAGCTGACAGGCAGGGAAAGCATTTATGACAGAGGCGGCTAATAGCGCTTCTTTTGTCATTGAAACCTTATCTGTCACTTATTTTTTCTAGTTTTTAACTTTAAAGCAATAGTAAGCAAGTAATACAAAAACAAGGAATAAAAGATTATGATGTCCTACAGTAGGGAAGTGGTTAACAGTTCCTTCACTCTTACTACAATGGCTCCTTGTAGTTCTTCAATACACTGAGCTCCCAGTCTCTTACTAGACCCACTGATTCACTGTCACTGAATCATCCCTTGAGCGCCTTCAATCTTCACAGTGGAATCTTCCTTAAGCGCCACCCCCACTTTTCAGCTGGGTCCCTAACTTGGCACTCCAGATACTTCTCAAGCTTCACCCACACTGTCCTGCTCGGTCCCTGGCTTGGCACACAAGGCCGCTCTGCAAGTGTCACCTCCGCTGGCTGGGTCCCTGGCTTGATTCCCACTGAAGTATCCAGATTCTTCACCGTCCCCGTCTGGTGAGAATGCTGCTCCGGTACTTGCTTCAGTTACTCACTGTGGTCCCTGGTAAAAAGGCGTATAGTCCCTTACTGGTGACAGCTTCCCTTCTACCTCCGACTACGACAGATTCTCCGGTCGGCAGATCCATCACCTCTGGTTGGACTGCAAGCCAAAATCACAACCTCACGCTGCTCTCTTACTTCTGGATAGGCCCTCACACAGGTTAGCAGCCAGATATGCCCGGGATAGGCCCCAACTCCGACCTAGCAGCCCAGGCAGTACGACACACGTCCAACCAGACAGCCGTCCAGGTGGCACAGAACATAGATCCCCTGACCTCACCCAAATATATAAGATCTCCCAGAAGTCCATGGGATTTAAGAAAACCCCTGCCCATTGGATGAGATACCCCATATACCCATAATCTGGCCTTGGGTTGTCCTTTTGTATCTAGTACCTGTCCACCTTGTGGTAGAAGAGAAAAGTGCAACAAGGCCAAACTTAAGGCGAAATCCATAGATCTCTAAGGCCTCGTACACACGACTGGTTTCCTTGGCAGAATCCAGCAAGAAACTTGTTGGGAGACGTGTTACATAGTTACATAGTTACATAGTTAGTCAGGTTGAAAAAAGACACAAGTCCATCCAGTTCAATCATAAAAAAAAATAAACAAACAAAATAAAACACAGTACAGTTCCATACACCCAATTCTATACCCACAGTTGATCCAGAGGAAGGCAAAAAACACCAGCGGAGCATGATCCAATTCGCTACAGGAGGGGAAAAAATTCCTTCCTGATCCCTCGAGAGGCAATCGGATTTACCCCAGTTCAACTTTACCTACACATCTTAGTACTCAGTTATATTACATGCATTTAGGAAAGAATCCAGGCCCTTCTTAAAGCAATCTACTGAGCTGGCCAGAACCACCTCTTGAGGGAGTCTTTTCCACATTTTCACTGCTCTTACTGTGAAGAAACCTTTCCGTATTTGAAGGTCAAATCTCTTTTCCTCCAGACGTAAAGAGTGCCCCCTTGTCCTCAGTGTTGACCTTAAAGTAAATAACTCAACACCAAGTTCACTATATGGCCCTCTTATAAATTTGTACATGTTGATCATATCCCCCCTTATTCTCCTCTTCTCAAGAGTGAATAAATTCAGTTCCTCTAATCTTTCCTTATAGCTGAGCTCCTCCATGCCTCTTATCAGTTTGGTTGCCCTTCTCTGCACTTTCTCCAGTTCTCCGATATCCTTTTTGAGAACTGGTGCCCAAAACTGGACTGCATATTCCAGATGAGGTCTTGCTAATGATTTGTACAGGGGGGGGGGGGAATGATATCTCTATCTCTGGAGTCCATACCTCTCTTAATACAAGAAAGGACTTTGCTCGCTTTGGAAACCGCAGCTTGACATTGCATGCCATTATTGAGCTTATGATCAACTAAAACCCCCAGATCCTTCTCCACTACAGATCCCCCCAGTTGTACTCCCCCTAGCATGTATGATGCATGCATATTCTTAGCCCCCAAGTGCATAACTTTACATTTATCAACATTAAACCTCATCTGCCACCTAGTCGCCAAATTAGACAAAGCATTGAGGTCGGCTTGTAAATTGGAGACATCCTGCAAGGACGTTATTCCACTGCATAGCTTGGTGTCATCTGCAAAGACAGAAATGTTACTTTTGATCTCAGACCCAATATCATTTATAAATATATTGAAAAGTAAGGGACCCAACACCGAACCTTGGGGTACACCGCTGATAACCTTGGACCATTCAGAGTAAGAATCATTAACCACAACTCCTGTCTTTCAGCCAGTTTTCTATCCATTTACAAACTGATATATCCAATCCTGTAGACCTTACTTTACACATTAGCCGTGTGTGGGGAACTGTATCGAACGCTTTTGCAAAATCCAAGTATACCACGTCCACGTGTTTTGCTGAGGAAACCAGTCGTGTGTACATTTTTCGACGAGGAAACTTTCAAGAAACTTGACGAGCCAAAAAGAGAGCATGTTCTCTTTTCCCTCGACGGGAATGGAGAAAATTGGCTCGTCGAGTTCCTCGACAGCCGAACAAGGAACTCGACGAGGAAAACGACAGTTTCGCCCGACGAGTTCCTCGGTCGTGTGTACGCGACCTAACAATCAACCAGGTTAACTACTCGAAATTTGTGAGGAGCAAGCCTGTCTAAACCCCAGGGTGCTAAAAAAAAATGTGGGACTCCAGGGTATTTATGGAAATGAAAGGCTCGAGGACTCAAATGGTTAAAGCCAAAATGCTTTAGAATTATAAGTAGCCAAAAAAAATAAGAAAAGCTAAGAGTTCTTTAACTGCTTTCATCGGAACAAGAACATATTTTTTTGTAAGCCTTGACTGCTGTTAGTTTTTGTATAATAACACCAAGATCTAATTCATAGGATAAGTCATCCCACATTGCTCTTTCCAAGCAAATACCAAACTTATTTACAGGCTTGTTATCGGCCTCTGCTTTGAAAACAAAAATAATAGTAATAAAGGAAAAGAAAAAAAAAAAAAACTCTCATTGATCCGAAATGGCAGGGTTAGTCTTCTATTGTCAAAGAAGCTTTCCAATAAAACTACTTGAGTGTTTGAAGATGTCAAACTTTGATGTATCAAAGCCTCAATTATTCAGGTAGCCAAGTGCTGAGTATTGTGTATCTGCCACCGGAGCATTTAAAGGATTTGATGCAGAAGATGTCATGTTCTCTTTCAAAGTGTGCCGATGATTGGAATTAAGAGAAGACCCTTTCATTTCACTGACTCTTTAGAACTTGGCAGAATACATATTGTTGATACACACAATGGCACAATTAACATTTAGTTGCCACTGAAACATCAAGTGTAGGACATTTCAAAGTGAAAGGGTCCATTCTTTCCTTTATTTCTCCTCGTCTCTCAGGGTTTTAAGGGAGTATTTCTTTTTTTAAGTAGTTCAGTTGAGGAATTTTTTGCACAGGTTTGGTGGTATGTCGCTTGATGGTGCAGGGTTCACGTAACCTTCATTGGATATATTTTTCATACTGAGATCAGTGCTGTGCAGATGTAATGCCACGTACACACAAACGTTTTTCATGACGAGATTTTAAATTGGAATTTAAATTGGTCATTAAGAAACGGTCATGTGTGGGCTCCAGAGCATTTTTCTCGTCGTGAAATATGGCCATTAAAAATTTAGAACATGCTCTAATTTTTTCTCGTCATTTTTCACGTCGTAGTTTGTAGGCTTTACCGAAGGGAAAAAAACGCACATGCTCAGAAGCAAGTTATGAGACGGGAAAAATCTATTTATTTAGTTACCGTATTTATCGGCATATACCTCGCACTTTTTTCCCCTAAAATAAGGGGAAAATCATGGGTGTGCGATATACGCCGATACCTGCTTCCCGCGCTCAGTTTAAACTGAGCCGCCGACATATACCGAGTGCAGTACACTCGGGTACATTTGGCCAGGCTCGGCTTCTCTTGTAGTCACGCTCTGTGATGTTTATGCTTGAGAAGCCGAACGTGGCCGAGCGTGCCCGAGTGTATTGCGCTCGGTATATGTCGGTGGAGGCTTCAAACTGAGCACGGGAGGCGGGGATTCGACTTGAGACAGCGCTGGAGAAGCCTGGAGGACACCACCGAGGCCGCAGACGGATGCCGGACCGGACGATGGACGCCGGGCAAGACACCAAAACTGTAAGTAATAAAATGTTAACTTTTTTTTTACAGGAATTTCGGGGCTACTTTAGGGGTGCGCGCTATATGCGGGAGCGCCCAATACCCCGATAAATACGGTACTCCCAAAATTCATTTTTATTTATTTCATTAATAATAGTCCGAAAATCCGAATCTGTCCATTGAAGTCTTATGGTGTCTGTCGAATGTTCTAAGATGATTCGACAAAGCAGTTAAACTGTATGAAGCCACCATCGTACATTTCCGGTCGAAAGCTCCGCCCACAAGCAATAGTAGAATTCTAATGTTGTATGACACTAGTAAAAATCATATTTATTAATTATTATTACTAGTCAACCAACATTAGGATTCTTCTATAGCCTATGGGCGGAGCATTTGACCATAAATGTCCGCTCGTGGCGATCGTATTTATATCGAACTGTTGTTGCAACTAAACGATAATAAAGCATTTTTTATGTCGGATCTTTCAGACTTTGGATTTTGGACGCTCGTTATCGTTTATTTAAACGAACACGAAAATCTCTGAAATTCGGACAAAAACAAATGTACATGTCTACTCAAGAGTTGACACTGAGGTTGGGTCTTCAGGGACCTCACTATCACAGAATTTTTGAGTGACCCTCTGAACCTCTCTCCAGTAGCCCACAATTCTGGGGCACAACCAGAAGATATGTAATAATGTCCCACATTTCTCCTGGCAATGCCAGCATCTCCTGGCAATGGGCAGCACAGTGGTGTAGTGGATAGCACTTTCACCTAGCAGAAAATAGGTTGCTGGTTTGAATCCCAACCACAACACCATCTGCCTGGAGTTTGCATGTACTCCCTGTGCCTGTGTGGGTTTCCTCCAGGTACTCCGGTTTCCTTCTACACTCCAAAGACATGCTGGTAGGTTAATTGTAGGGTTGTCCAAAACCACTTTTTTAGGACCGAGTACAAGTACCGATACTTTTTTTCAAGTACTCACCGATACCAAATACCGATACTTTTTTTTAAATGTGTCCCCAAATGCAGCCATGTCCCCCCCAAATGCAGCCATGTCCCCCCACAGATGCAGCCATGTCCCCCCACAGATGCAGCCATGTCCCCCCACATATGCAGCCATGTCCCCCCACATATGCAGCCATGTCCCCCACATATGCAGCCATGTCCCCCCATATATGCAGCCATTTCCCCCCACATATGCAGCCATGTCCCCCACATATGCAGCCATGTTCCCCCATAGATGCAGCCATGTCCCCCCATAGATGCAGCCATGTCTCCCATATATGCAGCCATGTCTCCCCAATACTGCAACGCCGCCGCCGCCGCCGCATAGTTAATACGCGCGGGGAACATTACAGCTTTCATTTGAATAGTTGTAATGTTCCCCACCGCGCCGCATATAGACACTCCCCTTGCTCGGGATTGGACAGATCACCCGTCCAATTCTGAGCAAGGGGGAGTGTCTATACGTGGCACGGCGGGAAACACTACAGCTATTCAAATGAAAGCTGTAATGTTCCCCGTGCGTATTAACTATGCGGCGGCGGCGGCGTTGCAGTATGCAGCATTGCGGGGGTGGCGGGGGGTGAGCGTTCTGAGTATCGGATCTGGCATCGGGGGCATTTGCGGGAGTACAAGTACTCCCGCAAATGATCAGTATCGGTCCCGATACCGATACTGGTATCGGTATCGGGACAACCCTAGTTAATTGGCTTCAGTATAAATTGGCCAAGAGCGTCGGGACCCTTCGGGTGAGATCAAGATACCTCTCAACTCAACTCTCAAGATCAAGATACCTCTTATCTGTCTGGATTGTTTAGGAAGTATTTATGGAGGAGGGCCGGGGTTCAGTAGCATTGAGATAAAATCTTGAAAATTGGTTTCCTGTACCTTTGTGCACATTAAAGATTCAATAGAATGTATTATGTTAGTACGTTGTTCCTCCGTGAAAGTTCTATCCAAGTCCAACTCCTATTTTTGAAATAATTGCAACTGGAAATCCTCTGGAGGTGCAGCCAAACGACGCATGCTAGGAAGCATTAAACTTAATTTATCTCAGCACGTCGTAGTGTTTTACATCACTGCGTTGGGCACGGTCGGATTTTGAACCGATGGTGTGTAGGCAAGACTGATGAAAGTCAGCTTCATTGGATATCTGATGAAAAAATCCATCGGGTTAGATTCCATCAGAAATCCGATCGTGTGTACAGGGCTTAAGTCCCCTCGCCATCGACCAAGTATCGGGTCAGGCATCGGGAGAATTTGTGCGAGTACAAGTACTCGCACAAATGCTCGGTATCGGTCCAGATACCGATACTAGTATCGTTACCGGGACAACCCTAGTATCTGTCCATGACTGCTGGATTTTCACCGTTTGCTGATCTGTACATATCATTATGCCAAAAATCTGTGTTTCGAGTGGCCACCCCATAAATATTTTACTATCCATAGAAAATGTTTCACTTAAAAAAAAAGAAAATTCGGAAACGTTTTAAATGGCCTAAAAAGGACATAAAAAGCAGATCATATAACTATGACCTACGATAATTGGAGATGGACCAAACTGCTAGCATCAGTTATTTTAACAATATTACCATGATAATGTCTTTGTCTGCATTAAAAGATAGAATGATATCAGCATAATGCTGTTTCGAGTGCTAATGAGACAATTATTGCAGGTCAACACCCGGTGAGCAGAAAACTTGACAAACACTTCTTTGTCCAAAAAATATTAAATGTTGTGCCATTTGCTAAATAATGCTCAGCATTGTTAATTAACTTACCTGTGACCTGGATCCGGTCATGGGAGACAATTCATTCATTTCTTCATGAATTATTAGCGTTTATGAATAACTGATAGGTTTTTGTGAAATACTTCTTAATAGTTTAATTTAGTCCTGAGATACAAGATGCATATAACAGGCCTAACCATCATTTAACCTCAAAACTTTGGTCTTCTCATTTAAATAAAAGCTTCTGGTGGAAATTGGATCTTTTAATTGGCACTTCAAAGGCTTTACACAACATCCCATTGTTGTGTTGTTGAAGTTTGTTTCTAACATTTTCATGGGTTAATTGTATTTTAATAAAAGTATATGTAAACCCAGACTTTTAAATTTCATATAGGCTTTAACCGGTTAATCTCATTGCAAAAATGGTTTTTATTTTCAAAATAATTAAATAATCTCCGGTGATTCTTGTTTAGCCACTTCCTGTTTTAGGCCCTGTGACAGACTCACCCGGGACTGGGCAGTGTTGCCAACCGTCCGTATTTTTACAGACGGTTTGTAAAAACTGACACTTTTTTCCCCGTTCGTAAATGTCTGTGGTTGCGGGAATGTGCCAGTAAAAATAGCTGAGATCGGTTTGGCTTTGAACTGCGCATGGAGATTGGAGGCAGGGGGTGATTGGAGCAGGGGGTGATGGTGGCTGCGGTAGCACCGCAAAGGGGGATGGAGGCAGGAGGCAATGGAGGCAGGGGGAGATTGGAGGCAGGGGGTGTTAGTGACAGGGGGAGATTGGAGGCAGGGGTTGTTAGTGGCAGGGGGTGATTGGAGGCAGGGGGTGTTGGTGGCACCACAGAGGGTGGGTGATTGGAGGCGGGGGGGTTGGTGGCACCGCAGAGGGGGATGGTGGCACCACAGAGGGTGGGGGATGGAGACGGGTTGTTGGTGGCACCGCAAAGGGGGATGGAGGCAGGGGGAGACTGGAGGCAGAGGGGGATGGAGACATGGGGTGATGTGACTAAATAATTTTCCCTTATTATATTGAAAATAACAATAACAAAAATATGTTTTTTTTATTTTTACCTTAATATCTACCTTACATCACACTGCTATTTGCCTAGTGTACTTGTTTGTAGCCTAAATACTGAAATTTGCACCTAAAAATTTAATTTAGTAACTTTTGTGAAATGCCAGTAAAAACGTGGCTGCGCCAGTAAATTTCGGGTGTCGCACCAGTAAATTTCAATCTGGTAGGTTGGCAACACTGGGACAGGGTCTTTTGGAGGGACTGAATGCTGGCCTCTTGCATTGCAATCATGGGCCCTGGCATTTGAGGGAACAGTGCTCTTTGTGAGCTGTATGCCTGGGGACCCTGTATATGCCATTAGAGTGACTGATCCATACTGTTGGGACATACAGTGTAAGGAAATGCTAATGCCGTCACTGCCAGCCATCTGTCTGTTCTCTGTGCTAAGTGACCCTGCTTTTGTGTGAAGATGTCCTGTGTTTACACTTATGATAATGTGTATTGTATAGCAGGTGAGCGAGGAGACGTGACATCTACCCTGAAAGGTCATATCTATGAGTCGCCTAGTCTGGGTAAATGATTAGTTACTTAGCTCATGTTAATTTATGTTCTGGTTACCTCCTTTTTAACTGTATTTAAGGTTGTATTCTTGGTTCTATTAAAAACACTCCATGTTCAGCAGACAAACAAGTCTTGTCTCCTTGTGTGCTTGTGAGCAGCTGGAATATCTGATATCCATATCTAGACTGATAGGAAGCGGTATATGATGGAAGCACTCAAGCGGAGTGTGAGACGTTCCGTTACAGACCCCTTTCACACAGTTGGGCCGTTCAGATTCGCCTATCAGTTTAGTTGGCGGACCTGAACGGCAGCTCCATACATCTCTATGGAACATCGGATGTCAGCGGTGACATGTCTGCTGACATCCGAGCCGATCTGATTTGCTAAAATTAGACGGCGGAACGGAACAGATCGGGTAAGATCTTATGAAAACGGACATGCTGTCTGATTTAGTCTGATCTCTCTATAGGAGACAGTGGCATAAGACAAGCCCCTCCCCACTTAGTGAGCAGAGAGGGACTTGTCAATAACCGGCTCAATGTAGGATAAAACCCATGTCCCGGATTGCCTGGGACAGTCCCGCATTTTGCAGGTCTGTCCCGGGCACATTCATTCCAGGACAATACAGTGTCCTGGATTGCCTGGGACAGTCCCGCATTTTGCAGGTCTGTCCCGGGCACATTCATTCCAGGAAAATACAGTGTCCTGGAATGAAGCTGACACAGCCACCCCCCTCCCCTCTATCTGTTGCCCCCAAAAAAGGCCACCACATCGCCACTTTACTCACTGACAGCACTTGTCCTGGCATGTCCTGGAATGTCTGAAGAGGCACAATCCCCGTCCCCTGCTTGTGATTGGAGAAATCATAAATCCCACCTCTTGTGTCTAATTACAGCAGGGCAGTGTAAAGCCAGCATTGGAACAAGGTAAAACGGGTCTCAGCCAGTCAGGACAAGTGCTGTCAGTCAGTAAAGTGTTGATGCCACTTTTGGGGGCGTGAACAGTTCTTCTGGGTAGAGAGCACATCCGCTGCCCCAGTTGTGCTGTGATTCATTACACCACAAGCTGATTTTTGGAATTCCCTGAATGGCCATTTGGAAATGTGGTCACCCTAGCTCAGCGGGAATCAGAGATCTCCCGCTGACATGGTGGACCACTGAAAGCGGATCCATCCACTCTGGCATGTGCAGTATGTGAAGCCACAACGATTCACTTCCTGATTCCCTCACCGAGAATGGTGGCAGGGGCAGCCGAGAGGCAACGGATTGCTCGGCTTTGGGTGCCGACATCGCAGGCGCACTGGACAGGTAAGTGTGAATTTATTAAAAGTCAGCAGCTGCAGTATTTGTAGCTGCTTGCTTTTAATATTTTTTTGTGGCACCTCCGCTTTAAGGTCTTTGTTCAGACACTTCCTTTAACAGTATAAAACCCCTTAGGCTTCATGTACACGGGACGTTTTTACAACTGCTCCTGAATTATTAAACTTGACAAATAGTAACCCATGTTTAAAATGTTCGTTTTGCCACATTACATGCCGCGTTTAGCCGCGTTTTGCCGCGTTTGCGTTTAGAAGCGTTTAAAAAAACGTCTACAAACAAAAACGTGGCTAAATGCCAGTACCACGTTTAGCCGTATTTGCCATCTAAAACGTGGAAATCTCCGGCGTCTGAACTCGTTTTTTTTGCTGTCAAAGGAACGCTGTTAAAAGCAACTGGCTAAAAATGACTGTAAACGAGACGGTGTTCATGGTCACATGAGATAACATTGAATGTGTTCAGGGGCAGTTGAAGAAAGCATCCAACTGCCTCTAAACGTCCGTTTAACACCAGCAGTGTACATGGGGCCTTACGCAGTTTAAAGTTGAATTGCTTCTCGTCCAAACTTCATTGAGTGGCCATGTGTCTTCTTGAGTGACCTGAAACTGAGTACAGTAGTTTCCTCCCTATGCTGGAGTTACCAATAACCACTAGCCGACCGCCGCACAAACGTATACATCGACAGAATGGCACGGACAGGCAAATGGGCGTACAGGTACGTCCCTTTAAATTTGCCGCAATGTGACCCTGCTGCAAGCTCCGTGACCGTGCCCACGAAACCCGCGGACTCGATTTCCGCCACTGTCCCACGATCGGGTCATGGAGCTGAAGAATGGGGAGATGTCAGTGTAAACACAACATCTCCCCTTTCTTCCTAGTGACACTGATCGTCTGCTCCCTGTCATCAGAAGCAGACGATCAGTGACGTGTCACTCGTAGCCACGCCCTCTAACAGTTAGAATCACTCACTAGGATGCACTTAACATCTTCCTAGCCCCCTACTGATTAACCCCTTCACTGCCAGTCACATTTACACAGTAATCAGTGCATTTTTATAGCACCGGTCGCTGTATAAATGTGAATGGTCTCAAATTAGCGCAAAAAAAGTGACCAATGTGTCTGCCATAATGTCGCAGTCATTATAAAAATTGCTGATCTCGCCATTACTAGTAAAAAAAAAAAAATATTCTAGAAATCCAATGAACTGAAAGCTTCTTGTGTTCTTTGCTTGTGCTGAATGTTATCAATTAATTTGTCCTCAGCTCAAGACTACATAATCGCACCCATCTATGTTAGATAGAATAGGAGAGGGGGGACCAAACCGATCGTTTATGAGGGCCCAATCGGTCAGTTATCCTTCGGTCAAAGAAAAGAGAACTTGCTTTAAATCTTAAACGATGGATGCCTAACCGATAGGTCAAAACTGATCGTTAGTATGCAAAAGCATCGGTTAAAAAGCCGCGCATGCTCAGAATCAAGTCGACGCATGCATGGAAGCATTAAACTTTGTTTTTTTCAGCACGTTGTCGTGTTTTACGTCACCATGTTCTAACACGATAATTTTTTTAACCGATGGTGTGTAGGCACATCAGACCATCAGTTAGCTTCATCAGTTAACCGATGAAAACGGTCCTTTGGACTGTTCTCATCAGATGGACTGATCGTGTGTATGCGGCCTTAGATGTTCCTTCTAAGGTGGGAGTCCACCCTGTCTCCAGCAGCTAACTTGAGCTGGCCTGCCTTTCCCTTTGCGGGGTATATATGATGGAGGTGGATCTGCTAGTGGGTGGTGACTGGCAATAGCAGAACAATGGAGAGCTCCAGTGTTTTCCCTTAAACTGGCCCTAGATCTGGGCCTAATCCAGTCATTTTAGGAGAATAGCTCAGTGAGTGCAACCTATGGATAATGACACAGACTTTGATCATTGGTGGCTATGTACCTCAGTGTAGATATATCAACCTCTGTGAAAGATATGTTAACATTTGAATAGTTTTGCATTATGTGTACTGTGATGAGTATGATGCAGTGTATGACGTTTAGGGCCCATATACCTGAAATGGAAGCACACATGTGTAAAAGTTAGCAAGGCAGCAGACCCAGAAGAATTGCAAAATGGGATGGTTCCCCCAAGGTATTTTTAGAAGCAAGGTAATTGAATTAAAGAAAATTAGAGTTGATTAAAATCTTTTATTATACCAACAAACAAAAAATGGAATTCAAATTCACAAAGAGTTTAAAATATGAGGTCTGGTTTATGACATAAGAAAAACATAATCCATCATTCCTGGCAAAAATCACACAGTGGAGCCAATTGTTCCCATTGCATTACAACATTGCCATCCACATGAATACCCTAACGCATTTCGACCCCTACAGTCGTGGTCTTCTTCAGGGGGATTTTTATTCTAGGGAGATATATCAAACAAAATATTAAAGATTGTTAAACAGCTTTTAACACTATGTAATATGCAAAACATCTCAACATATATGTGGTGATATATTTACCATTCAAAAGATGGAAAATAAGCAATATATCTGTGATGGCAGGGCCCGTGGAACCCAGAATCCCTTGGAAAGGTTGGGAAACCCTTCAGCTCCTCATGCACCTCTTATGTCTAAGTCACCCTGTGTCTATACGGTCCGTTTTTCATAAGTCCGTTTACGGACTGCAATGGTTCCCTATGGGATCGTAGACGTTAGCGGATAAGCATCTGCTAACGTCCGTAAACATCCGCCTCCGTAAAGATCCGGTTTTTCGGACGGAAGAAAATCCTATTTTTCTTCCGCCTGGCGGATCGGATGAATACGGACAGACGGTCCGTATTCATCCGATTCCCCATAGGGGAGAGAGGAGAAAAGACAGGGTGGTCCCCGCACAGTGTGGGGACCGCCCTGTCAGCCGACAGCTCAGCAGGGATTTTACGGAGGAATCCCCGCTGAGCAAACTGTCATATAGAGCGGATCAAGACGGATCCGCTCCGTGTAAAAGGACCCTTAGGGGCACATGGTGCCTGAGAAAATATGTCTTGGATTACTTAAAATGGGACAGTGATATTTATCCACAATATCTCCCAGGATATATGTAAAGACTATGCTTGGTTTGTTTGATTCTGAACTCAATGTGTTACTAGACATGTGCACACCGAAATATTTTGTTTTGTAATTTCGTTTTCGTCTGAAAAATAAATTTATTTTGTTAAAAAATGCATTCGTCCGAAAATCCGAAACAATTAAGGTCAAATCTGTCATTAAAGGCTTATGGTGTCTGATGAATGTTCTAAGAAGATTCGACGGAGCAGCTAATCTGTACAACGCCGCAATCATACATTTCCGGTTAAATGTTCCGCCTACAAGCTATAGTAGAATGCTAATGACACTAGTAATAATTATATTTAGAAAATATTATTACTAATCAACCAACAGTTGAATTCTTCTATAGCCTATGGGCCGAGCATTTGATCGGAAATGCACAATCGCGGCGTCGTACAGTTTAGCTGCTTGTCGAATGTTCTTAGAACTTTCGACAGACACCATAAGCCTTCAATGACAGATTTGACGTTTGTATGTTTTTCGCTGCTTCGACGATTCTTCGTCGTTCATGACGAATGGTCTCCCCCAACACTGTCTCTATAATGTCAAATCTTTCCTCTCTATGTAGAATAATGTTGGACTAATAGAGTTAGGTTAGGCACATTCGACCCCCGGTTCGATAGACACAGATTGCTATTGTCAGCGTCATGTGGAATCTCCTATCTATATCTATCTATATTGTTGCAACAAAAACGAAAATAAATCATATTTTTATGTTGGATCTTTTGAATTTCGGATTCTGCGCGTTTGTTTTTGTTTGTTAAAATGATAATGAAAATACCCGAAATTCAGGTGAAAATGCGTTCAGATGAAAACAAATGCACATATCTACATGTTAATTGAGAGAGCTGATCACATTGGCCTCTGTACAATGCAGGAGACAAACCGACTCCTACTGGAGCTCCTGCTATTTTGTGAAGGTGTCCTGTGTTTATACTTATGATAATGTATAATGTATAATGTGCTGTGTAAGGGATTAGTTAATTAGCTCATGTTAATTAGGTTTCTGGTTACATGTGTATTGTTTAGAGTAATATGAGCAGGAGGAGGGAACCTCCTCTTCAACTGTATATAAGACTGTATTCTTGTTCTAATAAACAGTTCATTGTGAGCAACCAAACGAGTATCGTCTTGTTTATGGTCCTCAGCGGTTGGAATATCTGATATCTATATTCAGACTGGAAGGAATGACGAAAGCACTCAAGCGGATTGTGGGACGTTAGGGGGCTTACAAGGAGCCACGCACCTCCAAATTGGAAAGAGGATGGGAAGCAGCTGCAATATATTATTTTATCGATCTCAATAAGTAAATTGAAGGAATATATACAACAAATAATATTCCTTTGTTGGATCCTGTGAATAGGAAGGGCAAGTATATCATTATATTTTCCTATGGCGCTCGGGTGTCAAACAGAATGTGAGGATTCCACTGATGTTCTGGTATGTAAGAGTGATGGACTCTTCTGTGGGAGCTTAGCATAAGTTAGGTATGGGTAAGCCACCCATGGACTCTGAGGTTTCTGCTGTTTAAGGTCATGTGGCCATACTCAACCGGACAAGTCCAAGGGTTAACAGAGTGATGATGAGTACCCCAACCCCAAGAAACCCAACTTCCTATGCTTATGATTTACAGAAGGCCTATGCCACGAGAGCTAGCTTATTAACTGTTACTAGGGTAAGGTGGGCAGATTTTTAAAATTAAATCCGGAGACATTTTTTACTAGTAATGACTGCAATCAGCGACTCTCTGCCCGTCGCCACCCGCCTCACAGCCTGTCAAGTTTATCCTCGAACACACAATCGGACTTCCATCTGACTTTTCCGTGGATTTTTTTCCGAAGGGCGTTGTCCGTGAACTTGTTCTCCATACACACGGCACAATATTTTCAGCCAACATTCACCAAACCATGTGATTTTTAGCTCTTTACTGCCACCCTTTGGGCAACTTCTGCTATTTTTGTTTGATGTTTAGCATTGGTTTCGATTATGCGTGTTTGTACTTTGGATTTTAGTTGGACGGACTTGCGTACACACGATCGGATAAACCGACGTAACAGATTAATTGCCCAACGATTGGTGAGCATGAACAGCCAACTCTTGTTGTCGTTAATTGAGCCAACAATTGTCTCCTGGAGTATACATGGTTTATCCGACACAACACGTCCGACCGACAATTATGGCCATGAAGTTGGATCGTGTGTATAAAACTTTACTATCCGGGCCCCGGCTACTACTGGGTGGGGAGCGGAGGAAGATCACTCCACCTGGGAAAGCAAGGAGATAGACAGGCAGGCGGCTCGCTGGGACTTGAGCTAAGGAAGAAGAACATGCGAGCGGATGGGCATGCACCTGAAACTGAAGAAATGTTGCCTCCGCTCCGACCAGCACATGATCATCAGAAAGGGGCACAGATAATGGAAAAAATACACCCTGCCTAAAAGCTAGTAGGAGCAGTGGAGCGGGGGTGTGTAATTCAGATTTTTATTCTGCACTAACGTCTTTGAATCTGCTCCAGTTCCTGTTCAAATCCAATCCTGGGACAAAGCCGGGGACAGACTTGGTCCGGGGACAGTGTCCTCAATCCGGGGACTGTCCCCGGAAACCGGGGATGTCTGGTCACCCTACACTAGGGGACAATAAAGCTCTTCAGCTCTATATATACAGCAGGGTGAGTGAGCGTTTTCACCCTGGTACAGGAAGTGTGTTACTGGCAGGGTCAGTGCATGAAAGAAAAAACAAATGCAACCCCCCACATCTAAGGACCGGTAAGCTGCAATATATACATTTTTCGTTCTAGATACCCCTTGGTTATAAATTCACTTTAAAACAGAACTAGACACCTCTGTTCTGCTAATATAATTTCTAACTGTTATGCCGCATACACACGACCATTTTTCATGATGACAAAATTGAAATTTTTTAAATGATCGTGCGTAGGCTTAAGAGCATTTTTCTCGATGTGACAAATGGGCATTAAAAATTTAGAACATGCTCTATTTTTTGCAAAAATTTGAGTATAGCCTCTTATAAATAAGTTAATAATCAATAAAGGTGTACCATCATCTGGGAAAGTATGTAACACCAAAAGAAAGTGGGGCAAGAGGGGAAAAGGGGGCAGTAGCTGAAATTGACCCCTAAAACATTCCCTCCCCCTAAAGGTTGAGGACTATCTTGGTACAATAAAAATAAACATACATGTAAGGTAAAAGACACATTTATTACATAAAAAAATTATACAGTAGGTCGAGATCTAAGAAAGCTAGAGACAGTGGACCCACTTACCCAGATCTCGGCTGACACATTGGTCATATAATCCTTGAACTTTCAAGATTTTTGGTCGGTCCTATGCCTGAGATTTAGACTTTCTCTGATCAGAAGAATCAACTTTTTGGATAATTGATATTTCAACAGTATTTCTCCTGCTAAAAAGATCTCTTTATCTATTCTAATTTTTTCGCAGGGGGTTATCCCCACCTTCCTTCTGAGGTCCCCTCCTCCTCGATCCCCGTTGGGGGGGGGGACGGGGGGACTTCCGGATCGGAATTAGATCCGACCAAACTGGGTTTAGATTTACTCAACTCCTTCCAGTTTCGGTTTTGATAGTTGCTGTAACCAATTTTTCAGGGGCGCCCTGGCTGGGGTGGGCCCCATGTACCTCCACCTCTCCCTTAGACTCCAGAAGGTTTCTGGGGGCGAGGTCGCTTGTTCTCATCTGGAGCAAGCCCTTTTTTGATCTACCTTGGTAGAAATTCTCGAGGGGCATCTCCCCTCCCCGAGAATGTATTTTTTCTTATTTTTTCTCTTTTTCCTTAGTTGGATTGGGAGTCTTCTTCACCATCTCTTTCTCTCTTTCAAATCTGTCCTTTCCTTTTCTATTCCCCATCTTTCCCACATGAGCCTAACCTTTTATTATTTTTCAGCTTGCGGTACCTACGATCGAGGAGTGTCCACCGGGCTGCCAGTCGTCCATCCTGACAAATGGCAAGGTTGGGAGGACAGAAAACATCTCAGGGTGAGTGGAGGTAGAGACAGACATGGCTACTTTTCAGTTCCCCATGGCTGACCACGTACAGAGCTCCCTCAACATAGCCACACACAATGTTCAAGGCCTGAATTCCCCAGTCAAAAGGCGAAAGATCTTTGATAGTTACAAATCACTCAGACTTGACATTCTCATGATTCAAGAGACCCACTTTCCTGGGCGGTACAGTCCCAAATTTGTCCACTCTCACTTTCCCCTCTTCTACTTGGCTAATGCCGAGAACAAGACCAAGGGGGTCGCAATCTTTTTCTCCAAATCCTGTAATTTTGAGTATCTTTCTGACTTCAAAGACCCAGAGGGACGGTTTATACTGGTTAAGGGTAAAATTGAGGGTCATCTATATTCCCTGGTCTCATACTATTCTCCCAACAAATGGCAAGACACGTTTTTCCAATTAATCTTGGATACTTTAACCCCACTTCTAGAAGGCACAGTCATTTGGGGGGGGGATTCCAATGTGGCTTTTGACCAGGGTTTGGACAAATCCAGACCTCTGTCCGCTCAACTTACTAGACCCTCTAGGGTCAGCCTGAAAATTGCCAAACTACTCCATGACAGGGGGTTGACGGATGTTTGGCGGGAGTCTAATCCCTCAAAGAGAGACTACACTCATTACTCTCACCCGCATAACACCTATGCCAGGATCGATCATATTTTAATTCCTTCATTTGTACTTCCGGCAGTGATCAAGGCCCAAATCAGAGACACAGTCCTATCTGACCATTCTATGGTCATCATGTCCATCCGCTCTTTAGCAGGTATGGCAAGGAACGGACATTGGCGGCTAAACGAGTCCATTCTTTCCAATCCGACCACTACAACGGAAATTAATAAAGCCCTTCAAGAATATTTCACAATTAACAATGTTGAGGATATCTCTGCGGAGACCCTTTGGGCAGCCCATAAAGCCTCTATTAGAGGTAAGATCATTCAGATCTCCACGCGAATCAAAAGAGAACACGAAGCAGAAATTGTACGTCTGGAGAAGTCTTATAGGACCCTAAGGGCACAACACAAAAAGAAACCATCTTTAGCCTTACTAGAGAATATTGACAAGCTGAGACTAGAACTTAATTTAGCTCTCACAACGAAAGCGGAGAGATCTCTCCGCTGGAGTGGCAATAAATTTTACACCCAAAAAGGAAAAATAGGCCAGTTGTTAGCGACCAAATTGTCCCCTAAAACAAGGTTTCACTCCTTACCCAAGATACGCTTGGCAGGTCAAGAACCTACGTCCAACCCTAAAAAGATCCTGGAGGCATTCGAAACATTCTATTCTGACCTGTATAGTGCCCCTCCACAGATTCCCAGGGATTCGATTGACAACTTTTTGGACAGCCTACCCATCCCATCCTTAGACGTAGAACATAGAGACAGGCTGGAAGCTCCCTTTTCGGTTGAAGAGGTGGCGACAGTAATCAAGGGCCTCCGAAAGGGCTCGGCCCCAGGCCCAGATGGACTGTCGGCCCTCTATTATAGGTCATTTGCAGATACCCTAGTCCCACATATGACAAACTTTTTTAATTCCAAGACTCAAGGCACCCCTCTGGGTACGCAACTTAATACAGCATACATTACGGTTATCCCAAAGCCGGATAAAAACCCAGAAGAAGTCTGTAACTATCGCCCCATTTCTCTGATAAATAATGACCTAAAAATTCTTACAAAAATTCTAGCTCTCCGTATCTCCTCTTTCATTAATAAATATATTCACAAGGACCAAGTCGGATTTATTCCAGGTCGACAAGGCCCAGATCAAGTGAGAAGGGCAGTAGACATTGTCTCAATTTTGCAATCTAACTGGGACGGAGGTCCGAAGCAAAAAGGATTTCTCCTATCTCTTGATCTGCAGAAGGTCTTTGATTCTGTGTCCTGGCAATATCTTCTCCCCCTACTAGAACGATGGGGCTTTGGCCCAAGATTTATGGGGGTAATACAAGCTCTCTATTCTAAACCAAAGGCCCAAATTCGAATCCAAGGGTACTACTCTTCTTCAATAGACATAGCCAGGGGTACCAGACAGGGATGCCCCCTCTCCCCAATCATTTTCGCAATGGCAATTGAAACCCTAGCGATAGCCATTCGACAGAACCCCGACATTCGAGGCGTTTCATGTGGAGATCAAACTCATAAATGTGGGCTCTTTGCCGATGACTTACTACTATTTCTAACTTCTCCTATTACTTGCCTACCAAACCTTTGTAAGGTAATTTCGGAATTCTCTAAATTCTCAGGTCTCCAAGTCAATTATGCCAAATCACAAGCCTTGAACGTATCCCTTCCACCTCCTACAGTATCCCTCCTCCAACAGTCATTCAAATTTGAATGGTGTCCCTCATCTATCAAATATCTAGGGATCTCCTTAACAGCTCGGACAGAATCCCTTTACACAAATAACTATCCTCCCCTATACCGAAAACTTACAGCCGACATGAATAACTGGGCTAAATATGATCTTTCCTGGCTGGGCAGAATTAACTCTATAAAGATGACTTTGCTTCCTAGAATTTTATATCTATTCCGCTCCCTTCCCATTCCCATCAGTAAAGATCACGTGCAGACTTTACAAAGCAAAATACTCAAATTCATTTGGGGCAAGTCAGGTTACAGAATCCCCCAAAACACTCTATACAACCATAGGAAAAGAGGAGGACTAGGACTACCGCACCTATATAAGTACTTCGTAGCTGCCAGACTAGCTCAACTATCCGTAGTTTACACCAAACTGGACAAACCAGACTGGGTCCACATAGAGGGTCAAGCTGTCCCCCGGTTCTCCCTAGAATACTTACTCTGGTGCCCCCAAAAGAGAAGACCACCCATTTTATCCCCCTCCCTTTCTCAATCCTACGCCCTTTGGGATAGATTTCGTCACCTTCCAGCCCTGGTCTCGAAAGGTCAACCTCTAGCCAGTGTATTCCAAAATCCGGATTTCCCACCTGGAATGGACAGGAAAGCATTCAGTTGGTGGATGGATAAGGGTCTGTACCGCATAGGACACTTCTTCACAACCAAAGGCCCTCTTACCCTAGACCACTGTGTGACTAAATTGGACCTCCCTGACACTGAAAAATTCAGATTCAAACAAATATCACAATTCCTACACACTTTATGGACGGATAGGCCTCTACCTCCCAAATTTACAGATTATGAGCTCTGGTGCGGGCAGACCATGGGACAAAGGGGAGGAATGTCTGTCATCTACTCTTCACTCACCCGCCCGACTGAGAAGTCTTCTTATATGACGGCTTGGGAGGCAGACCTCCAACTAGGGTGGGAGTTGGAGACCTGGCAGGCAGCTTGTTCTGATTCTTTTCAGGGCATCTTAAATACTTCCCTGATGGAAGCAAACTTAAAGGTCCTTATGAGGTGGTATATGACTCCCGCCAGGCTTGCGGCCATCTACCCATCATCAGATCCCAGCTGCTTTAAAGGTTGTCAGCTCCTGGGCTCGATGGTGCATGTCTGGTGGGAATGTCCCAGAATCAGACCAATCTGGAAGAGGATTTTTAACCTCATTTGTACAGTCACTGGTTGCTCGGTCCCCAGGACGGCTTCTGTAGCTCTCCTAAATGCTCGGATTCCGGGTATATCCAAGCCCAATCAGAAGCTGATCCGATTTATGCTCCTCGGGGCTAAAATTACCATCGCAAGGGCTTGGAGACAACCCAGGGTTTCCATTGCAGAAATAAAACGCAAGATTTCGTGGATCATGGTGCAGGAAAAACTGGCCAGCATTCTTTCAAACACGAATCAGAAATTTGAAGCCGTATGGGGATCATGGGCATCCCACTGTGGTATACCTTTAGCGACTGGGGTACATCCCACGCAACCTGCATCCTTCAGTACAAATTAGGCTCATGCTTCCCTTCCTTTCCCTTTTTCTTACCCCCACTTTTCTCTCTCTCTTTTCTTACTTCTATTATTTTAAGACAGTTGTATGACTAGAAGGTAATGTTCTTTGTTCTTCGTCCGGTTATTCATATGGGCAATTTGGTAACACTATAGGCCTATCTTATTTCGTTAGTATGAGCTAGAGGTTCAATGAAGCCAAATTCGAACCCACTAATTTCCCATCAAATAATTTTATAGGAAGAGGCGGATTGGGAGGCGCCTGGCTGGGACACAGATTGATCCCATTAGGGGTGTCCGGGACAGGCAGGTTTCCCCTGAGCGCAAGATCACCATATACACTTCTTTTTCCGCCCCTTCCTCTGTTATCAAGCTCGCTGGATTCCTTTAATCAACCCACAGTTGGGTAATTTGAAATCAATTGAGTCATTGTTACTGTCATTATGCCCGGTTTGTTGAATGTCATGATGTTGTAATTTCAGCCTTTGGTCATAATTTATCTGTATCCTTTATTTGAAAAAATAAAAATCTATTGAAAGTAAAAAAAATTATACAGTTAATACATGATTAAAATTGAAAAGAGTCTTGACTAGTTTCGTGGTATAACCACTTCTTCAGGAGAATCATTCTACAAAACAATACAATAAAAATTAAGACAAGAAAATTGATAGAAAAATTCAGCTCAAAAAACAATAAAAATACAAATATATAAACACTGGCTTACCCCCATATATGGTGGTCAAGGGCAGCACCAGCTGGCCGGAACTAAGTACCCTGTGCGGTGGACTGGGGGAAGTAAGCGAAGATCTCTAGGGGGACATAATGTAAATAAGTAATGAGGTGATGGGCACTGGTGGAATGGGGAAGGGGGAAGAAATAGGAAGGGCAGAGGCATGGGCGTCCGCTGAACTTTTTCCAGGGGGGGCATAATTTTACGGTCACCTATGCTCCGCTTCTTTGACAATGTCATTCAGGGGAGGGAAGGGGCTTAGTCATTGTCCCATAAAGCGCAGGCATGTGCCCATGATATGCAGCCTCACTGTGCTGATCAAATGTACAGTACGGATTTAGCTGCCGCCCTCATCTGTATATGTGTCAGTCCCCCTGTACACAAACGGCCTCCTCCCTTCACTTGTACTCAAACCCCCTAATTGTAAGTCCTCTTTCCACATGTCCATTTGAAAATACATTACAGGCATCAAAGCAAACACGAGGGCACACATACAGTAACTGGCCAGAGGTGGCAGTAAAGAGCTCTGTAAGCTCCGTGACACTGATCTTGCAACAGCTGTGGAGCCGGCTCGCACACACATAGTCAGCACAGGTACAGATGCGAGCATGGCAGACCCTTGCCGATTCCAGGGGGGGTCACTCGCCCCCCCTTAACCCTATGAGCGGATGCCCATGGGCAGAGGGGGTAGGAAGGGGGAGGGGACAGGAGAGGGAAGGAAGGGCATCACCGATGTGAGAAGGAAGGAAGAGGGGAAGAGGAAGTGAGGGGCCGGGTGGGGAAAGGGAACAAGGGGAGGGGGAGGGCAGAAGGAAAAGGGAGGGGGGAGAAGGAAAGAAGGAGATAAGAAGATAAAGGAAAGGGGAAAGTGTGTGTGTGTGGGGGGGGGGTTTGGGGGGGGAGGAAAACATGGAAAGAAGGAGTTAAAGAAAGGCATGGGAGCAGAGGAGAAAAAAGGGGGGGAGGAGGGAAGGGAAAAGGAGAAGGTGGGGGGGAATGGGGGGGGAGAGGGGGGGAGGGGGGAAAAGGGGAAGGGGAAAAATTGCCCGACACCTAAGTTAGATGAAATTACAAGGAAGGCAAGGCAAACAACAATAAGCTCACCGGTAGGTAATGATGGATTACCAAAATGTATGATGGTAGATGGTGCTGCGTGGGCAGAAGCATGATTGAGGTAGGGTATAACCACTTGCACTGGTAGGTGGACATACAGTGGGTAAACGGATAAAAGATAGAAATAACAAACCAATTAACTGTAAAAAACTGATTGGTAAGAATCTATGGGTAAAATAGGGAGTGCAGTAGTGGTTGCAATAGGGGCTTATGGTTCAAGGTAGCGCCAATAAGGACCAAAACTGTACCTAAGGGGAACTGCTAACAGGCGATAGCAGCCTCCAGCCTCTGCCCCGCATAGTATATACATCCATGGAGAGATCTAGGCATGCTCATTGATGGGTCAGAGCCCATTATATGAGCTCCCCAACCTGGAGACGCCAGGCACGCCGCCAGAGAGGCGGCGTGTGACGTAGCCAGGTCAGTTTCTCCACGTGACGCGGGTGCGTGATAGACGCTGCCGCGCATGCGTGTTCGGCCCGGGCTATGGAGCCGTGATCCCAGCTCGGGGAGAACAAGAAGGGGATGACAGGTAGTCACCCCTGCCCGGAGAAACAAGAATCCACCGCAAGGGGAAGTCTTCCGGATGGCAAGGCCGCACAGCGCCACCAGGGGTTGCCAGAAACAATATATAAACCGACATAATAAATTAAGATTGAATTAATATAAACTAAACAATAAACAATGTAAGGGGGAGGAGTATATTCCCCTAATGTGATTACCTAAATGCGGGTAAAACATATGAGGAGATGGTCACGGCATTACGGCTAGTGGGTCATAAGGACTATCAAGGACAAAAGGGAGCTAGGGTTAGGGCAGATACACGAAGTCGAACCATGGGTCGAGGAATATGGATCTAATTGGGGTAACTTATTGTGAGGTGATGAGAGTAAAAAATGAAAGTAATGGTAACAAGGTAATGGAGATAAGGGGATAGTAAGACATTACAGTATTGGATAGCTGGAGGGGTAAAATAACGGTTAAGGGTTCCACGTGTCGGTAACACATGGATTCCTGCCTGATCGGAGTGATTACCGATCCGCTAACGCACTAGCCTTGGATAAGGCTAAGTGGAATTGACCGAGTTAACCCTTTTTACCACAGTTCATCATAATGGTAAAGATGGTTAGGGCCAATATAAACCCGAACAGTAAAAAATTGGAGAGGTAACAAAAAAGGAAATACATACCCTAGATACAGGAAAAAGCTAATGATCCTACCTACTAAATGCCGAGAGTGTCAATATGTCATCTAGCCTAGTGGACAATTTTTCCCCTTCCCCTTTCCCCCCCTCCCCCCCTCCCCCCCCCCATTCCCCCCCACCTTCTCCTTTTCCCTTCCCTCCTCCCCCCTTTTTTCTCCTCCGCTCCCATGCCTTCCTTTAAATCCTTCTTTCCCCTTTTTCCTCCCCCCCAAACCCCCCCCACACACACACACTTTCCCCTTTCCTTTATCTTCTTATCTCCTTCTTTCCTTCTCCCCCTCCCTTTTCCTTCCGCCCTCCCCTCCCCTTGCTCCCTTTCCCCACCCGGCCCCTCACTTCCTCTTCCCCTTTTGCTTCCCTCTCACATGGGTGATGCCCTTCCTTCGCTCTCCTGCCCCCTCCCCCTTCCTACCCCCTCTGCCCTTCCTATTTCTTCCCCCTCCCCCATTCCACCAGTGCCCATCACCTCATTACTTATTTACATTATGCCCCCCTAGAGATCTTCGCTTACTTCCCCCAGTCCACCGCACAGGGTACTTAGTTCCGGCCAGCTGGTGTCACCCTTGACCACCATATATGGGGGTAAGCCAGTGTTTATGTATTTGTATTTTTATTGTTTATCCTAATTTTGAGCTGAATTTTTCTATCAATTTTCTTGTCTTATTTTTTATTGTATTGTTTTGTAGAATGATTCTCCTGAAGAAGTGGTTATACCACGAAACTAGTCGAGACTCAGATCATTCCATTTGTTTGTAAAGTACAGAAACGGCCTTGAGTCATCATTGGCCTCTGTCTTTTCAATTTTAATCATGTATTAACTGTATAATTTTTTTATGTAATAAATGTGTCTTTTACCTTACATGTATGTTAATTTTTATTGTACCAAGATAGTCCTCAACCTTTAGGGGGAGGGAATGTTTTAGGGGTCAATTTCAGCTACTGCCCCCTTTTCCCCTCTTGCCCCACTTTCTTTTGTTGTTACATGCTCTATTTTTTCTCGTTGTTTTTCACGTCGTCGTTTTTCTCGTCGTAAAAAAAAAAGTGCATGTTCAGAAGCAAGTTATGAGAAGGGACATTTGCATAATCAACCCAAAGGGTGGCGCCATTCGGATGGAACTTCCCCTTAGGCCCTGTACACACGATCAGACCGGTCTGATGAAACTTGTCCGACGGACCGTTTTCATCAGACAACTCTGAACTTGTCTGATGGTCTGATGTGCGTACACACCATCGGACCAAAATCCGATCAGACCAGAACGCGGTGACGTAGAACACAACGACGTGATGAAAAAACGAAGTTCAATGCTTCCAAGCATGCCTCGACTTTATTCTGAGCATGCGCAGGTTTTCGGTCCGATGCTTTTGTGTACTAACCATCGAACCTGTCCGACGGACAGGTGTCCATCAGACAGGTTTTAAAGCATGTTTTAAAACTTTGGTCTGACGGACAACGGTCTGATGGGCCGTACACACCATCGAACTGGTCCAATAAAAACTGGTCTGCAGACCAGTTTCATCGGACCTGTCTGATCGTGTGTACGCGGCCTAATAGTGACGTCGTACGTGTTGTATGTCACTGCGCTTTGCTCAAGCCTTTTTTTTTTTCGCGATCGTGTGTATGCAAGGCAGGCTTGACAAGAATCACGTCGAGAAAAATTTACTTTTTTTCCTTGACATAAAAAACGGTCGTGTGTACGCGGCATAAGACATGAAAAAAGAAAAAAAAAAAACATACAAGCTCTTGTTTCTCTAAGGCGGCGTACACATGACACACGACACTGCATTCCAGCGAGGACCTCGGCCGTGTGTACACAGAGCGCTCGCCCCGCCCGTCGGGAATCCCGTCGAGCGAAAAGAGAGCACGCTCTCTTTTTGCTCGACGGCCCGCCTGGATGAATGGCTGGTTGCCATTCCCGACGGGCGGGTCGCCGATTTCGATGGCCGGCAGAGAACCTCGACGGGCGGAACGATGTGTTCTGCCCGTCGAGGTTCTCTGCCGTGTGTACACGGCCTGAGTATCAAACCACAAAAGAAAGAAAGGTATCTATAAGTGACAACCATTAGTGCCACCGTCAGCATGGCTGGAAGAAAACGACGCCTGGAAGTAAAGACTATAAATTACATTGGGCTTGATATATGTATCATGGCAAGTTGTCCACTTTAAATAAAGATGAGCTTCTGTTGGTGTGTGGAACAAATCTGTTAGCTTCTCCCTTTTTCTTGAATAGTAAGCACAACGCTCAGGAATGCCATATGGGTTTTGTTTTTATGAGTCAATCATTTGCATACATATGTAAATGTTAGAGATATATTATTGTATGTCAATTATTTCTTTGTTCCCGTTTACAGATGTCGAGACATCCTCTCTTCTATCCTATGCAGATATAACCACGGCGTCTCGGTTAGCTTCGCATGTAGTGGAATCCATAAAACAGGTCTGTTGTTTTCTTGACAAATTAAAACATTTAGTTTGATGAATTCAGTTGACAGGGGAGTTGGGAAAAGGTAAGTCAATTACATTTTTTTTGCATAAAAGACAGAAATCAACAAGAAGCGTTGTCTGACACAAAAACATTCCCACCTGAGATTGTTCTGATTTGATTGCTTCTTGGTTAAAGAGCGTTTTTTTTTTTATGTGTGTAGCAACCTGCTCCTGTTGAACAGGCGCTGCTGTAAATGTGGAGGGGGCCCTGACTCTTTATTTGCCTCAGACAAGTGTAATTATGGGCTATTTAGCCTCTGTTTCAGCCATGGCTGTACTGGGAGTAACCACCATTGTTCGCCTGGGGGTATCATTACCATCTCAGGACAAGGGTGGCAGCAGCAGAGTCAAGGTGTATTGGGTGTCCCCACTTGGCAGTAAATCAGTGGGAGTGGTCGCCCCGCTATGCATGCTGGGGGGGTACTTAACCACTTAAGACCCGGACCAATTTGCAGGTTAAGGACCTTGCCCCTTTTTGCGATTCGGCACTGCATCAATTTAACTGACAATTGCACGGTCGTGCAACGTGGCTCCCAAACAAAATTGGCGTCCTTTTTTCCCCACAAATAAAGCTTTCTTTTGGCGGTATTTAATCACCTCCGCGGCTTTAATTCTTTGCGCTATAATCAAAAAAAGAGCGACAATTTTGAAAAAAAAAAACAATATTTTTTTCTTTTTGCTATAATAAATATCCCCAAAAAAGATATAACATTTTTTTTCTCAGTTTAGGTCAATACGTATTCTTCTACCTATTTTTGGTAACAAAAAAAAACGCAATAAGCGTTTATCAATTGGTTTGCGCAAAATTTATAGTGTTTACAAAATAGGGGATAGTTTTATAGCATTTTCATTAATATTTTTTTTTTTTTTTACTACTAATGGTGTCGATCAGCGATTTTTTTCATGACTGCAACATTATGGCGGACACATCGCACACTTTTGACACATTTTTGGGACCATTGTCATTTTCGCAGTGAAAAGTGCTATAAAAATGCACTGATAACTGTGAAAATGACAATGGCAGTGAAGGGGTTAACCTCTAGGTGGCGCTAAGGGGGATCAAACGATCAGTGTCACTGCCACAGCTCCTGTGACTGATCGCGGGACACCGGTGGCATGCGCAGGACCCCGAGGCGCAGGACTTAAAGGCAACGTACGGGTACGTGCCTGTGCCCAGCCGCGCCCTTCTGCTGACATATATCAGCGTGAAGGGGTCCTTAAGTAATTAAGGGACAGACGCGATTGGCGGGGGCCTGTTGTTCGCACCTCATGGCCTGCCTGGCCTGAGGTTCTCGTTCCTGAATCCTGGCTCGGGGACTACGTTGATCCGGGGTTGTGGTTTATCTAAGTAGAACCAGTAGTCAGACTGGGTCTGCATTTTCAAGGTGATCCTGTGCTGTCCGTCCTGCGGGAGGAAGCCACTTGATGAAGGAACCCAGGGGAGGACCTATCCTGGAGAGGACCATGCAAGAGGCTGTTATCTTGGGAGAAGTTAATCTGGAGAGATCTGGGTGCTGAATCCTGTGCTAGGGGATTCTGGACCAAAAGTGTCTCCTCATAAAGGAAGGTCTGTGGCAGAGACTGGACTTTATTCTGTGCCCCATTCCGGCTGCTAGGCCAGTGAGAGGGACCTATCCGGGTGAGCAATACCCACTCTGGCTAGAGTGGCGACGAGAACTGTTTGCTGGAAGCAGGAGTGTTTCCTAATTGTGACTATACACCTGAAGCTATTTACTCATTTACCCTTTCACCCCTCCAACTTCTTTTCTAAGTTCTGCAAATAAATCCTAGAAAAAGAAGCGCATCATGTGGACATTGGAATTCCCCAAACTCTCTTTTTCACCCTGGACAGCGAGAAGATAGAGGTAACATGCCGCCCGAAAATACTCAGCAGCTCCTTCGGGGGTTAGTGCTACATGTGTAAATCCTTTAATGCACAATATACCACATACCATCTTCTCTTCACCATCCCAATAACATTTCTAGATACATTTGGATAAAGATGCCTGTAGATTTTTATTCAGTCATGAGACCTGTGGGGGTCTTCTTTTTTCTTCCCATCTCCTTCTGACCATGAGTTCCAGAAGATGAAGAGCGTGACACAGACATGATGACATCTCTACATCATTATTACACACACACACGTCCCTGTTCTGCTCGCGGTTGGTGGTCATTGCAACCGTCGGTCACGAGCATCATCACCTGAGCGCCTGCTAGCCCACTTAAATCGACCAACGTTCAGCTACGACAGTTCGTGCAGCGGAGCCAGCATGCCGTAGTATAACTGCGGCGGCTGGTCCGTTAGCGGTTAATGTCATGTGACAGTTTTCAAAGTACAATACAGATTAGGTGGCACTAATATGCAG
The DNA here is from genome assembly GCA_029574335.1 of Rana kukunoris. Lineage (NCBI taxonomy): Eukaryota > Metazoa > Chordata > Amphibia > Anura > Ranidae > Rana > Rana kukunoris. The sequence continues at coordinate 28,065,603 of CM056049.1, read as the reverse complement.
CACTAGTGAACACTGATAAGTGGCACTGATTAAGGAGCACTGATGAGCTTTGAAAGGATTAGGTGGAACTGATGGGTACTAATATGCACCACTGATGAGCACTGACTGATGGCTGGCACTGATGGGTAGCACTGATGGCTGGGCAATGACTGATGGACACTGATGGCTGGGCAATGACTGATGGACACTGATAGATGGCACCGACTGATGGGCACTGACTGATAGCTGGCACTGATGGGTAGTACTTATGGGCATTGGGCACTGATAGGTAGCACTTATGGGCATTGGGCACTGATAGGTAGTACTTATGAACATTGGGCACTGATAGGTAGCACTTATGGGCATTGGGCTCTGATAGGTAGCACTTATGGGCATTGAGCACTGATAGGTAGCATTTATGGGCACCGATGGGCAGGAATTGAAATGCAGCCAGCAATAAATGACAGGAGAGGAAAGGAATGCTATGCTGCCTGCGATGCCCATCTTGGTACCCCTTGCACTTGGCCTCATAAAAGTATCAGTAGACATCTTGAGACACACAGCCTGAATATGGGCTGGATTAACAAAATGTCCACTGATTGCTTACTGCGGACAAATGCAGGGTGTACCAAGATGGGCGTCAGGATGTTCAACTGCGTCATGGAGCGCCACTTCTGTTACCGGATTCGACAGCTGCGATCACCGATCCCGATGGATAATGCGGCTACACCCTGCACCCCTGCCAGCTTACCTAGTTCCAATGCTTGAGGACACGCTCTACCCTCCGCCCACTGACTCCGCCCGCTGACTTCCGGTTGCGCTGCCTCTCCCAGGCATAGGATTAGGCATGGGGAACATTTGTGCGAGTACAAGTACGGTATCGGTCATGATTTTGATACTAGTATCGATATCGGGACAACCCTACTTAAAAGTCAAACTGAAATTTAGTCACAATCATACACCTGCTGATCAGGTCTTTTTCTGATATTTGTTGTTAAAATCAGTATTTTTTGCTAGACAATTACTTAGAACCCCCAAACAATATATATATTTTTAGAAGAGACCGCAGTGAATTAAATGGCGGTTGTTGACATGTTTTATGTCTCATGGTTTTTGTTGGAAAAAGTACACTTTAATTAATAAATAAATAAATAAACAATAATATATATACCCTATTTTTTTTTTATATATAATATAAAAGATAATGTTACATTGATTAAGTAGATACCTAACATGTCCCGCTTTAAAATAGCGCACGCTTGCGGAATGACGACAAACTATGGTACTTAAAAATCTCCATAGGCGACACTTTAAAAATGTTTACAGGTTTCCTGTTTAGAGTTGTATTGTACTAGAAGTATTGCTCTCGCTCTCCTGATCATGTTCGGCGATACCTCACATGTGGGGTTTGAACACCGTTTACATATGCGTGCATTACTTACCTATGCATTCGCTTCTGCGCACGAGCATGGAGAGATGGGGAGCTTTAAAAGAAATCGTATTTATCTTACTTTTTTTTAATCATATCTTTTTTTTTATTTTACACTGTACATTTATCTATTTAATTTTTTTTTATCATTTTTATTCCTGTTCAAGGGAATGTAAACATCCCTTATGACAGGTCCTCTTTATTGAGAGATCTGTGGCAAAAGACATTATTTTTTTTTTTTAACCTTTGTTTTTACCACTTAAGACCCGGACCATTATGCAGGTTAAGGACCTTGCCCCGTTTTTGCGATTCGGCACTGTGTCGCTTTAACGGACAATTGCGCGATCGTGCGACGTAGCTCCCAAACAAAATTGGCGTCCTTTTTTCCCCACAAATAGAGCTTTCTTTTGGCGGTATTTGATCACCTCCGCGTTTTTAATTTTTTGCGCTATAAACAAAAATAGCGCGTCAATTTTGAAAAAAATGCAATATTTTTTACTTTTTGCCATAATAAATATCCCCCAAAAACATATATACAATTTTTTTTCCCTCAGTTTAGGCCGATACGTATTCTTCTACCTATTTTTGGTAAAAAAATCGCAATAAGCGTTTATAGATTGGTTTGCGCAAAATTTATAGCGTTTACAAAATAGGGGATAGTTTTATTGCATTTTTATTATTATTATTTTTTTTACTACTAATGGCACCGATCAGCGATTTTTTTCGTGACTGCGACAGTATGGCGGACGCTTCGGACAATTTTGACACATTTTTGGGACATTGTCATTTTCACAGCAAAAAAGTGCATTTAAATTGCATTGTTTATTGTGAAAATAACAGTTGCAGTTTGGGAGTTAAAGGGACACTAAATTCAGGGCTTTTAAAAAAAAAAAATAACAAACATGTTATACTTACCTCCACTGTGCAGTTCGTTTTGCACAGAGTGGCCCGGAAAGCTGTCTTCTGGGGTCCCTCGGCGGCTGTCTGGGCTCCTCCTCGCAAAAGCTTTCCCTCTTCATGCGAGGGCGCTCGCACGGTGGAAAGCTTTTGCGAGCGCGCTCCTGTGATACAGCGGCTGCCATAGCCGCCGACTGTATCACTCGGCTCCGCCCCCGGCGCGCCGCGTCATCCTCTCTGATTGACAGCAGCGCTAGCCAATGGCTGCGCTGCTATCAATCCGCCCAGCATAGCCAATCAACGGCCAGGCTGGGAACCGAAGAGGACGGCGTGGACGCGCCCAGGAGATTCGAACGGTCAGGTAAGTACAACGGGGGCTCGGGGGGGGGGGGGGGCGGTGCTGTGAGATGTTTTTTTACCTTAAGGCCTCTTACACACTATCAGTTTTCCTTCAGGTTTTTCTCTTCAGGTTTACCAAAACTATGTAGTACAAGGGCCTGCCTGATTGCATACAAATTGAGACTCTTGAGGTTTGACCTCATATTAGATGGATTTGGTAAACCTGAAAAGAAAAACCTGAAGAAAAACTGATCTGTGTGTAAGAGGCCTAATGCATAGGATGCATTAAGGCAGGGGTGTCAAACAGGCGGCCCTCCAGCTGTTGCAAAACTACAAGTCCCATGAGGCATTGCAAGGCTAACAGTTACAAGCATGACTCCCACAGGCAGAGGCATGATGGGACTTGTAGTTTCGGAACAGCTGGAGGGCCGCCAGTTTGACACCCCTGCATTAAGGTAAAAAAACGTGTACCTTTACAACCCCTTTAACCACTAGGGGGCGCTGTAGGATTTAGGGTTCACCTAGTGTGTGTTTACAACTGTAGGGGGGTGTGGCTGTAGGTCTGACGTCATCGATCGAGTCTCCCTATAAAAGGGATCACTCGATCGATGCAGCCGCCACAGTTTACACAGGCTCTCCCCGTTCTTCAGCTCCGGGGAGCGATCGCGAGGGGCGGCTAGAAACGAATAGCCGCGCCCTCGTCCTGGATCTCTCCCCGTGGGTTTCCGACCACTGCATGTAGCGGCGGAGGGGGTCCCGATTGGACCCCCGACCCGCGCAAAGGCAGGGACGTAAATATACGCCCATCTGCCTGTACGTGCCATTCTGTGGACGTATATCTACATGCGGCGGTCGGGAAGTGGTTAAGCTCCTGTGACCGATTGCAGGACACCAGCGGCGATTGGGTCCCCGTGTCCAGTCACAGAGCTTCAGACCGGGTCGCGTCCGTGCGTTGACAGCACGCCACCCACGGCTGGGCTCTTAAAGGGGACGTATATATATATATACGTCCATGTGGTCAGCCGTGCCATTCTGCCAACGTATATCGGCGTTAGGCGGTCCTTAAGTGGTTAAAGAAAATATATTTTTATGCCCAGGATCCAGAAGTGACGTCAGACGTCGCTCCGGTCCTCCAAGGAGATAGAGACGAATGATGGTCCTATTGGCCTCACTTTTCTCATAGCCTAGCTAACGGCTGCATCGGAAAGCTCCCAGGCTTTACCGATGAGTCAGGTAAGCCCGGGAACAACCTAGAAGTGGCGGGAGGTGGGGGCACCCCTCTTACCGGCTTCTAAAAATGATCCCGCTGTGAATTCGCCTGCAGGACCACTTTTCTATGAAAGAGAACCGGCTCGTATTGTGTATATCATTTTATAGATTTCACGATGACCACCATTTAATTTTTTTTTTTTTACTCCTATTCCATCTGAGGTTTGCCAGTTTTCCGGGAATCTACTGAAACCAAACACCTTTAATTATTATAGTGGAATAGTTTTAGCATTGAACAGAACATGATGATAATCACAACCGCGTTCATAGAATACTCTTAAACTTGATTATAAATTTATTATTCCCCAAAATAATTTCCTTGCTACGCTAAAACTGCCTGGTGGGTATATTGGTTCACTTGTAATTTTAGGTTATTTTTCAGTTTTATTGTTTTATATTATTGTTTGTTTTGGAAAAAAATAAAAAGGAATTTCTGGCGATTAAACTATTGTTGCTCCAGGCTTTTATGTACAAACTTTATTGAATATTTCAGATCATTTCTAGACAAAACTATTATTTTTTTGTTTCTTTGTGCTAGTGAAAATGTTGCTTATGTAATGGATACAAGATCAATTCTTGTAGAAAGTAAACTGTACAAAGTATACCATGTCCCTGCAAATCCACGAGTCAACTGACTCACTGAAAACAATGCATCCTCCGTGTGACTGATATCTTAAAGGGGTTGTAAAGGTACAAATTTTTTCCCCTAAATAGCTTCCTTTCCCTTAGTGCAGTCCTCCTTTACTTACCTCATCCTTCCATTTTGCTTTTAAATGTCCTTATTTCTTCTGAGAAATCCTCACTTCCTGTTCTTCTGTCTGTAACTTCACACATTAATGCAAGGCTTTCTCCCTGGTGTGGAGTGTCGTGCTCGCCAGGGCCGATCCTCGGGTCACAGACGCCTGGGTGCAGAAATATTTCTGGCACCCCCACATGGGCGTGGTGATCTTACCAACTCCTCCCCTTTACAATTGTTTCTTTGGCAACGACTTAAACACAGACATGCTCCCCTAACATGGACAAAGAGAACAGGTTAGGCACAGACCACCCCCCCCTATGTCACTGCATGGCTGGTCTCTTTCCAAACAGAGACAGCCGCTGCTTCGCTCTCCTCCTCTGACAGGAGGAGGGACGGGCCTGGGCAGGAAACACAGTGGTGGAGGTGGTGGCAGCGGTGACTGGCAGAGAGAGCCGCCTCTGGACATGGAGAGGAGGAGGAGGGAGGGGAGCACTCTTGTGCTTCAGTGCCCCCACCTTTGTGGCGCCTGGGTGCACTGCACCCCACGCACCTGGCTAGGATCAGCCCTGGTGCTCGCCCTCTCCCTTAACACACAGCTCCTTTCTCTATCGGCAACGTAGAGAGCATCCTGACTCTCCTGCTCGCCCCCTCCCCCTGAAAAGCGTGAATCGTCTCTCACCAAACTTCCAACACGACTGATATTGAACTTCCCTTTAATAGGGTCTACCTGCTAGGCCTTCACTGTACCTGTATCACCTGCATTTTGGTCTCAATGTTTTCACTTTTAATAAAGTATATTGTTTGGGTTGCATCCGCCTGGAATATTCTTGCTTCATATCGTTCAGTTACGAGCTTGGCTGAAACCTGACTGGAGGAGGCGTGCAGGTAAACTCACTCGGAGCACTGATACGGAGTGTTGTAGTAATCCTACTTATGTTGTCATTTCACACATACTATTAGTGAGGAGAAATTCAATAATTTAGAATTGTCACCAGGGCCTATTCTAGCTTAACTGATCTGGATGAGCAGTAGAAAACATAAGTGGACATATTGCCAACAGTATAACAAAGATGCAGGGAACCAATATTCCTTGTTCTCTCAGGCCTTGTACACACAATGTAATTTATCCGGTCGGAAACATCCGACGGATATTTCCCAGCGGACAAGGCAAATTTGTCCGTTGATCTGATGAGCGTACACACCATCGGACAGAAATCCCAGCGGACCAGAACGCGGGCACGTAAACCACGTACAACGTCATTATAAAGGGGAATGCCAAAGCCTACGGCGCCGCCCTCTGTTCCACTTTTGCTAGTTCCATGTTAGTGAAGGTTTGGTTAGAGCTGATTCGTGCTTTTCAGTCTCCGCGCTTAACAGGTCGTATTTTCCGGTTCAGTGTGTGCTTGTGAGCTCGTATTTGTCCTTCAGTGTCGCCGTGCGCGGTGTTTCTGCTTTGCAGTGCCGTCCTGTACGGTCGTATCTGTTTGACGTGCGATCTTTGCAGGTATTGCTGGATTTAGGGGTGCTTTCTGTTTGAGTGTGTTCTTGACTGACCAGCCGGCCGGTTTGAAGCCATGATGGAGCAGCAGCGCAACTTTTCACGAGTGCTGTTTATGGGTTTTGTTCTGGAGTCTGTGTGCATTCCAGTGATTTGGACAGGAACAGTAGGAGGAGGAGTTCCTGGGCCAAGAATTGGTTGCGCCAGCGTAACCGATTCTCTCATATGCCTCTGCTTAGGGAGATCCGGGAGAATAATCCTGATGACTTCAGGAACTTTCTCCGTATGACGGACCCCGTTTTCCACCGTCTGCTGGATCTCCTGTCCCCCTATATCACGAGGCAGGACACTGTGATGCGCCAAGCCATTCCGGCTGAGCAGAGCCTTATTGCCACGTTGCGGTACCTGGCGACTGGGAGGAGCCTGCAGGACCTCAAGTTCTCAACAGGCATCTCTCCCCAGGCGCTTGGGGTCATCATACCGGAAATGTGTTCTGCCATCATACAAGTGATGCAGGAGGAGTTTATTACGGTAAGTTTCCTCCTTTAACATCACAATCTGCGTCTTTAATAATGTATGCCAATTTTAGAAACTTTTTTTGTTGGTTTTCCTAATTGCCATGATTGTAATATGCTGTGTGTAGAATGTTCCCTTTTCTCCCCATGCATGTTGTTAAGCTTTTCAGGTTAATTTTGTTTGGCCTACCTGCATATTTTTACCTTCATCACTACTAACCTATCCAGCATCATCTCCTAGGGACAAACACACCTTTTTTTTTTTAATTATTTTTTTTTTTGGTCCTGCTCCATTGTAGTTCAACTCCCCCCCCCCCCTAAAAAAGTTTATTGCCCCATCAGCGGGATGTGTAGTCTGATAATAATTGGCTCTGGATTTGTTGCCCTAAATACTCACTACACACTAATATTTAGAAATGTTAATACTGTGATGTTGCAGAATGATGTTTTTTTACTAGTGTTTGCAATGTTTTTTATGTGCCAAAGTACTAATTTTGTTTTGTCCCCACAGTTTCCCTCCACGCCACAGGAATGGCAGACTGTGGCTGCCCACTTTGCCCAGCGGTGTGATTTTCCTAACTGCGGAGGGGAAATGGATGGGAAGCACGTCCGCATAGTGCCGCCACCTCTTTCGGGGTCGTACTATTATAACTACAAAGGTTTTCATAGTATCGTGTTGATGGCGGTGGTGTCGGCAGACTACTAATTTTTGTATGTGGACGTGGGGAAGAATGGCTGGCTGTCTGATGGGGGAGTGTTCGCGCGGACCGAATTTTACAGGCGTCTACAAACTGGTGGTCTTGAACTGCCACCGGATGAAGACAATGTGGAAGGACTTCCGTTTGTTTTTTTAGCGGACGAGGCTTTCGGGCTTGGACCTCACCTCATGCGGCCTTTTCCCCAGAGGACCCTCACCCCGTAGAGGAGGGTCTTCAATTTCCGGCTGGCCAGGGCCCGGAGGGTAGTCGAGAATGCCTTTGGGATACTCGCCAGCCGGTTCCGCCTGTTCCAGACAGCGATACATCTGGCGGAATATAAATTTAACTCTGTTATTTTGGCCTGCTGCATATTGCATAATTTTTTACGCAGGCATTCCCAGACGTACTTACCCAACATCGGTGCTGAGGCAGGACTACCCTCAGATACCCTTCCTGGGCTGGACACTGGTCACGCTGGCTCGGTCACCGAATCTGCTCGTGAGGTACGCGACAAATATGTTGAGTACTTTATGGGTCGGGGGGCCATAGCTATGCCAGATTAATATTTCTTTCTAATTCGGCCCCCAAAAGAAAGAAATATTACAAAGAACTAAAAAATAATTTGACCATTGGACTTTATTCAGTTGTTTGTCATTATTGCTTTTTCTCTTTTGATCTGTCTTCCAGGTTCTGAAACTAGTGCACTTCTTGTGCACAATTTACTTAGCAGGTTTTAGTAAATACACACAATTGCACATTCTAGTCACTCTTCTACAAACTGGGTATTGAGCCTACAAATAAGAAGCCACTGCTTTTTGTGGGTTTTTTTGTTGAAAAAAATATTTTTTTATTTGGTGTTTTTCCAAAAATCTTTAGGCTTTTCGTACAAAAATGTGTTTAGAAAGGATTTTTTTCTTCAACAAAATTTTTTGGGTTTTGACAAACATATGTAACAATGGAACTTACAAAGTTCAACCTTTTATTTAGCATACCAAACACAGATGACATAGTCTAATGTCACCCCGGAATCCGCCAAAATTTGAGGATGCACACATGCTGTGTGTGTGATGTGCCAAATGGTGTATTCTCGCCTGAGATCCCATGCCAAATGTTCACATGTGCTATCTGCCATCATGGGTGATCAATGTATGTGGTTTGTGGGTGCAACCCCTTTCTGTCACCTACTTGATAAGCGAGGAAGGGGTTGCACCCACAAAGCACAGACAATCGATGTACTGTGATGGCAGATAGCACATGTGAACACACACTGGGGTTTATTTACTAAACAGTGCAAACTCAGGCTTATTTCTGCATATAATTGCACATTTTTTTTTTTTTTTTTCTAAAGTGTATTTTTTGTGCGTGAACTCGAGAGAGAGGAGCCGGACTGCAGGAGTTGGGAGTAGGCAGACCCTCCCCCCGGAGGCAATCGCCATCCTTCTCCATGCCCCTGGTGGCAATGGCGGGTGTGAAGGGGGGCCTCCCACTCACCCCGCCCTACCTGCTCCTCTTGGGAGCCCAACTGGGGCCTAACGGGACCCCAATGGGGCAGAGGGACTCCCCCTATGAGGGAGTGAGGGGGCACAGCCCACCCAGCCAGCCCCGTAGGTCCTTCGCCTCTCTTTATTTTAAGAGACCGCATGGCCAAAGTGCATGTGTTTTAAACCAATTTCGTGTGCGTGCAAGTGTGGTGGTTTTTGTGGGGGGGGGGTGGGCGTACTGAGCACAGGCGTACCTTGCATAGCAAACCCACCGGGAGCCGGGCTGAGACCACCAAACTCAATTCACATGTAGCCGAGACCGGGATCCGAACCCTTGGCTGCAGAGGTGAATGGCTTGTCAGCGCAGTGCCAATCACGTTGAGCCACCACAGCTCCCTTATATAATTGCAAATTGAGCTTATTCAATTCAGCTTTTGCATCTAAACATGGAAGCTGATTGGTTTATATGCCAAGTGAGGCTGCTTTTGCACGTTATAGCTTTAATAAATAAACCCAAGTGTGTGTGTGTGTGCATCCTCAAATGTTGGCGTATTTTAATGTAAAAATATACAACATCTTTGAGAGTGGGGTGGTTGGGGGTGAGGGCAGGGGGGTGGGCCAGGGGGGGGCAGATGGGGGGGATAGTCTTCTATATACGTCCCAAAATATCTAGCATGTTTTTGAAGTTTTGGTCCATCACCACCATCCTTTCCCTCATATTGGCCAGCTCCGTGCTGCACTCCATTATCTGCTGTATTAGGATTTGTGCACTTGCACGAGAAAAAATAGGAGCAACAGATGTGCTAATCCCATCTTCATCCCCTAAAAATAAAAATAAAACATTGTAAGTAAGTAAGCTGCAGGCCTATCTACATCTCTTTTTCCCTGCAAAGCTGGGGTGTCACTGACCTGTTGTACTGAGAAGTTCAACATCTTCTACAACTTCTCCTTTCTCCACCAATCCGCCTAATTCCACCAATCCGCCTTCCTCCACCAATCCGCCTTCCTCCACCAATCCGCCTTCCTCCTCTCTCCCTTCCTCCTCTCCTTCTTCCTCCTCTCCTTCTTCATCATCCTCCTCCTCCTCCACATTTTTTTTTTGCCGTTTTGGAGACAGTGTGGGCCTCCCTGACTCCTCATAGCGCTGTCCTCTTCTTTCCCCTAAAAACCAACAAAAAAAAGGAAACTCATCAGCAACCAGATATTTTTGGAGGGCCTAATTTGCAAACATTGCTTAGAAGTGGCATTACAATTGTAGTTTTGGGCTTATTCCAGCAAAAAGCATATTTTTTTGGTGGTAGATGACTTGTCCCAAGCTGTGATATAATGAGCCTTTTTGGTGAAGTGACACACATGGCTGGCCTCCTGAATAAGTAGTTTTTGGAGTCCCTTCACCAAAAGTACAAATTAGTATTTTATGGGGGGAGACACAGGTTCTCAAAATTACAGATGTGAAAACAGGTGCCTATTAGGTTATCTCATCACTGTGTGAATGAATGAATCCTGTTTGCCTTTTAAAATCAACTTTGTTTGCACAAACAAATCATATTTTCCTCATTGTTTCTCTAAACGATGTTTTTCGCCAAATAGCCACGTCCAGGTGTAATGTTCCCGGACCCGCGGATTTTGGAGAAACTAGGTGATGGAGCGATGTTGCCTACGATCGTGGCAAGTCATCGGATTTATTAGACAAACATTACTAAGTTTACAATGCAGGGGTTCAAAAATACAAGCAGGCCAATGAGGCACATGGCGCAATAGACATGGCAAAACATTTGAAAAAACAATAGGCACTCCAAAGACATTTTAAAGTACTTACTTTTTTCTATGATTTTCAGGATTTTGCGATACTGCTTTGGCTCGCGCAGTTTTAAGTCGGACCAGCGTTTCCGGAGCTGTTCTTTTGACCTGGTGACCCCAAAAACTCAAAAAGTTTAGTCGCCGCCTTATCCATAATTTTGGACTTCCTCCGGTTAGGGGTGCTGTATGGCCCATGCTCACCATCATAGTCCTTCCGTCGCAGTATGGACACCATCTCCACCATCTCTTGTAGAGACATGTTTGTGGCCTTGTATCGTTTTGGCCTGGATCGGGACGTTCCGGCCTCTGTCCCTTCCAGATCCCGATCAGAGGCTAATGTGCGCTCGTGTGACATCGCCATATTTTCCAATCTACATTGCATAGGGGCGTGGAAAACAGGAATTGGTACGTCATGGGCGGAGACGAGGGCGGCGCTTCTTGATTGCGTGGGGATATAATGGAAACGACGTGATTACGTAGGTTACGCAGAGATTACTCGAGCGGAAACGAGGAGAGAGAGAGACAAAGGTAAATGAAAACATCGGATCAGAGGCCTAGAATTTGAACAGCCATGGGGGGATGGGGCTTTTCAATGTTGTTTGCACCCTTTTAGTGCTACTGGTATTTAGGCATTTTGGGGCACACCATAAAATTTAGAGAGCCAAGTGCTTGTACACATCACTTCATCAAGATATATGTAGAGAATGCTCTATCCTCTTTATTTGGATTTTAGAGTATGCAGTCAGATCATGCAAGTACTGTTGTGTGTTGGTTGTACAGAGATAAGTAGTTAGTGTTTTCTGCCATCAATGCTGAGGGGCATGATAGCTACCCACAGGGCCGCCATCAGGGGGGTACAGGCATTACACCTGTATAAGGGGCCCGGGGGTCCCCAGGGGCCCAGATGGGAACCACCCAAAAAAAAAAATATATTACTAAATATTGTATTTTTTAGTAATTTTTTTAGAGGTCCGGAGGTCCCCAGGGCCCCGGATTGCTACCCCCCTTTTTTACATATATTTTCCTTTATTGCTTATTTTTGTAAAGGGCCCCCCCGCTTCTCAATTCGCGGCAGCAGCCCCCCCCCCCCCCGCTTCTCTATTTCATCATGCGGCAGCACCCCCCCCAGTTCACTGCTCCAGGGGGCCCATGCCTGAAGCTGTGTAAGGGGCCCCAAAATTCATGATGGCTGCCCTGGCTAAACATGAACTAGTGCCTTGATGAGTACTAGCATTAATATTCATGGTGGATGTGTTCTTATCTACATGCTACATGCTACAACTTCAACAAATGGCTCTGCATGACACCTTTTTTGGGGGGTACAACAATGCGGCAGAGCTGGCCAGCTATGTAGCAGCAGAAGACACTGTGTTTGTATACTGTAGTTGCTCTAAAATGAATGAATGTGCACATATTTTGAGAATCTCAAAGCTGAGCCTTTTTTAAGTTGTGCTTTGTGTTTGTTTGTCTTTTTCGATTATAGATATTACTATTGAAAGAATTTTTAGGAGGTGAAAGCTGGTCAAGATGGATTTGCTGAAAGGGAAGGAGGCAACAATGCAGCTAATAACCCGCTATCGGGATATGCCCCTTATTTGGGACACCAAGCACCCAGAATATTTAGATACCCAGAAAAGAGCGGTAGCACTTGATGAGATTGCTACATACCTGCACACTTGGGTGCCAAGTTGCACAGGCGACATGGTGAAGGATAAATTTAGTAACCTCAGGAGAAGCTACAGAAATGTGTATAAAAAACGAAAATATCAGAAATCAGGATCAGCAGCAGCTAAGAAAAAGGAACCAAAGCTCTGGTACTAGAAAGAGCTCAGTTTTTTGAATGATGAACTGGATGGCAGGCCTTCAGATTCAACACTACCTTCCAGCCTTCCTCCCAGCGGAACTTCCCCGGATCCCAGGAGCCCTGCAGAATCTGAAGCGGGGCTGGCTGACATGGAGTCAGATCTGGCCATCTTCGATGAGGTATAGTATTTTCCAACATATTTTGGTGCTGCTATTTATTTTGAATTAGTGAGTTGATCTGGTAAACAAACAAAAAAACCTTGGGAAGAGAAACCAAAGTTGTGGGCCTACAAATAGGTGTCAGGGATGCCAAATGCAGGGGGCAGAAAGACAGTCTGTTTAATTCAAATTAATACTAACTAAAACAGTCTAGAGAAAGAAAATGTGTGTGATTGATTGAGCAAAATATTACAACATGTACCTTTTTTATACACAGGAAGAAGAGACCAGCCAGGAGGTGGCAGCTCCTGCGGCCCATGTCAGCCAGTCAGAAGGGGGAGTGGCAGCCAGGAGGAGGCGGGGCCAAGTGAGGTGCAGCAGGTCCCCAGGCCCAGGCTGAGCACCATCAGCCAAGTTCCTCCCCTCCAGATGAGGCCACCAGCTGCAAGGAGGCGCAGGAGTGTGGTGCACGACGAAAGCCTGGAGGTTATACGGGAGGCTGCAGAAATCATGAGGGCCCCCCTCAACCCAACAGAATGCTATAGTGCATTTGTGGCCAATGAGCTCAACCAAGGGGGGGAGGAGCAAAAAAGCCTGGCCAAGGACCTGATTAATCAGGTCCTGGCCAAGATGAAAAGGGACGAGCTGAGCAGGGACACTGTGCTGTGTGACCCGGCCTGGCCTGCTCCCCATCATCATCATCCTCCTCCTGCTGCCACATCACCCCCACCTGCAAGGGTCCGTGGACAGACCCGTGGAAGTTTCGCTGGAAGGAAGTCTGGAAAGAAGTCGAGAAGATGATTCCCTGCCATCCAGTTGATTGTCCAAAAAACTGAGCTCGTTGGAGTAGCACAGCTTGGGTTCCTTTGTTCATGTGCTGCTGATCCTGATTTTTGTTATTGACTCCTGAGGTTACTAAATTTATCCTTAATCATGTTGTAATTCCCAAGTATGCATGTATGTTGCAATCTCATCAAGTGCTGCCGTTCTGGTGATTTATAATTTCTTTTTTGGCCGGAAATAAATGGCTTTTGTAGTTACTTTCAAACCTTGTCTATTGTGTTTTATACTGTGGTGAGTAAGCATCAGACATTTGTAAAATAAAATGTGGCATTTGCAAAGGACACAATCTCCTTTGGGGGGGAGGACCTTTTGTGGTCGAACTTGGTAAACCCAAAAGAAGCCTAAATTTTTTTTAAACCCCCCCCCCTCCAAAAAAAAAGGAAAAAAATTAAGGATGAAATAACAAAATGACATAAGTTGGGAAAATAAAAGGGAATTTAAACAGAAAAAAAAAACATGAGGAAACAACAAAAATAACATAATTTGGAAAGATTCCTAAACCGTAAAATACAACTCAAAAAAATAACTCAACAAAAAAATAAATATGATACCCTCAACATTAAGTCAAAATAGACATAATAAAAATGTGGAGAACCAAAACAAATGTGGGGAAATCTGGCTAGCAAACAGTGAGAAATAGAATAAACACTAACGAAAATGCAAACTTTCAGTATGTGACATCGGGACAAAATTGCATCAGCAAGAGAACGGGTTGCTTCTAGCAAGAGAACAAAGAACAAAAATACGCTCGAAACGGGACACTATATAGAGAGTTTAGGTGACGAATGTGCCAGGTCCCAAACAAACGCGAGTTTTACCTGAACGAGTGCTCCCGTCCCATCGTTTTGACTGAGCATGCGCGGGTTTTTGGTCTGATGCTTTTGTGTACTCACGAGCGGACATATCCGACGGACATATTTCAAAGCATGCTTTGGAATTTGTCCGCAGGAGAAATCCGGCCAAAACGGTCCGTTTGCCCATACAGACGAGCGGATTTATCGGCTGAAATGGTCCTTTGGACCAGTTTCAGCGGATTTATTCCCTCGTGTGTACAAGGCTAGGCATGTGCATTTCGTTTCGTTCCGAATCGAAATTCGGACGAATTTTCCATTATTCGGACATTCGGATGCATACGAATTTCCGAATTGCTATAATAACGAAAAATTTCGACCGTTTTCCGAATTCGTTCATTTTCGACCGAATTTCGAAAAAAAAAAAAAAAAAAAGGTCGAAATCGAATTTTTTTTTCGAATTCCGAATCGAATACCCGCGGACTAAATTCGATCGGAATTCGAAAAAAAAAAAAAAAAAAAAAAAAAAAAAAAAAAAATATTTTCGAATTTAATTCGAAAAAAATTCTATTAGAAAAGAGACTATTTGTTTTCTAATCTGGTTGAAATATTTTCGATTTCGACCGATTTTTTCGAAATTCGGTCGAAAACGAACGAATTCGAAAAACGGTCGAAATATTTTCGATTTCGACCGTATTTTTCGAAATTCGGTCGAAAACGAACAAATTCCGAAAACGAATTCAACACATGTAACGAACCTAACTTAACGAAATTTATTAAATGACGAATTGAAACGAAACGAAACGAAACGAATTTTTCACTTTTGCACATGCCTATACAAGGCCTCAGTGTGCTTCTGTGCCTTCAGAGTCTCAACCTGGAAGTAACATTTGATGTCTAGTGCAGAGGTGGTGCAAAAGTGAACAGAGAACACTAGTATGTATTAGGCCAGGGGTAGGCAACCTTGGCACTCCAGCTGTGGTGAAACTACAAATCCCATCATGCCCCTGCTTCTAGGAGTCGTGCCTGTAATTATCAGGGTCTTGCAATGTCTTATGGGACTTGTAGTTTCACCACAGCTGAATGACTGAGGTTGCCTACCCCTGTATTAGGCTGTCATTAGATTAGGATGATTAAGCAGAACTGATGCCCCCTTTCAGGTATCCCTACCAGAGCCCCCTCTTACAACAGCAATTCCTCTTTATATCAGGGTCCCCATCTGAGTCCCATCAAACATCAAGGTCTCCATCAGAGCACCGCTTTAATCAGGTGCCGGGGCATGACCCGATGTGAAGGAGAGTGGATGCCTTGGAGAGAGCTCTGGGTCGCATGCTGCAGCATCCTTCCTAATCCTCCATTCTAAAGTGGGCCATGCTGTACAGCAAATTGCTCCCACCAGGTCAGGGACTCTTTACAGATCCATCTATACCAGCCAAAAAAAAAACGATTGGGTAAAAAACATTCACCTCCCAGGCCCTGGTGCTCACCAGCGGTGCGTGTGGTGGTCATTTTGCCCCAGTGCCTGGGAATCGGCCATATGGTGGCAATACAGACTGACCTGCAGCTTCTGTTAGCTATGGATCAGGAAAGCCGGGAGCCCTCACAGCCTGCAGATATGGATAATCCAACTGACAGTGCCTCCACCGTGGCCACCCTAGCTGCCATAGAGGCCAACAAGACAACAATAATGGGCAGCATAGATGCACTGGCAATAGAATGCGGCCTCATCAGACATGACCTAGATAAGTTCAGGGGCTGGTTAACTACTGCTGAATCCCACATCTCTGACATAGAGGACACTGCTGTTACCGCCAACAATAATGTAGCTGAATTGCAGCGCACCGTGAAGCTCTTAATGGTGCTTTCTGAAGATGTAGAAAACAGGCTGCGCCGCAATAATGTGCGGGCTGTGGGTCTCCTGGAGGGCTCAGAAGGGTCAAACATCACTGGCTTTGCAGAAGCACTCTTAAAAGATGTTCTTACATCAGGGTCCCAATCAGAGTCCCCTCTTACACCAGGAGTCCCCATCAGAGCAACCCCTTACACGAGGAATCCCCATGAGGGCACCCCTTACATTAATTGTCCCCAACTGAGTTTTCATATGGATTAGTGGATGCACTATTAGAGACCTAGAGGAGCACAACTAAAATTTGGGGGTGCACACCCCACTCCAGCACCCACTAGATTCAGGCCTGATTGTCACCATACTAAGAGGTAGGAAAATTATCCAATGGGTACCCTGTTGTGGGGACAACTCTCTCAGATGGGAAATCCATTCAGTTTCTGTTGTATCTCCAGGACAGGAAATGAGGAAAAATCTCCCCCATGGTTCTCAGACATTGAAAAATAAATGGATGGGTTTTAATCCATTGTTTTGAATAGAGAAAGGAGTAGGGAAGGTGTAGAAATTGATATTGATATCAGAATTTTAGCTGTGACTTTATCTGGGTATTTGGAATTTACGTTTCGCCAGCGCTAAGCAACAACCTATGGTTCAATTCCCTCAGTTTTCACTTTATTAAAAACATTGTTCAGAATTAGCTGAGCGTATTTACCAAGCAGGTTCAATGCATTTAAAGAAAAGTAAAGATTGCCATTTATCGCCGTGCTGAAAATGTCACATTGATTTTATCTTTCAATAAAAGGTGGGCATTCTAGAAAAAACAAAACAAAAAAAAAAACAATTGAAAGTTACAATGGTGGGGAGATTCCAATTCACTTCTCGCTATCTAGAAAAGCAAAAGTAAATAAACAGACAATTTTGTTGAAGGATAGAAAATCAGCTTTATCTCAAATAGCAATATCAACAAGAAAGTATACCAAATTATAAATACTGTCACTACACATTGTGGACGGTGTATGAATAGTAATCATAGCGGGTGACAATGTCAATGATTTTTCAGCTTCACCCATGAAATATTATTATTTGTGTCAAATATTTTCGAAGCTGTCATGCCAAGGCTATAAAGGAGAGCACTAGCACATTTCATTATTTTTTTTTACCTTCAAAATTTGCAGGGGCAATATTATTTATGTTATTTATACGTAATGTTGGGTTTAACAAAAAGTAAAACCAGAGGTGTAACTAGAACTTTCAGGGTCCCGGTGCAAGAAACCATGAAGGGCCCCTGACCCGTAGTATGAAGGGAGGGGGGTATTGTGACAGGAGGGGGGGCAGTGCGATGCGGGCAGTATGATGGAGGAAGTGAGACAGAATGGGGCAGTATGATGTGGGTATTGTGACAGGTGGGGGCAGTGTGACAGAAGAAGGGTATCTGTGAAATGTGACCGGAGGGGGCAGTGTGATAAGAGGGGCACTTTGAAAGGAGGGGGCAGTGTGACAAGAATGGGCTGTATTATGGGGGCAGTAAGACTGTAACGAGGGAGAACTGTGAAAGGAGAGGGGCTGTGTAACAAGAGGGGGCAGTATGACGGTATAGTGTGACAGGAGATGGGGTATATAAGACAGAAGGGGACAGTGTGACAATGGGGCAGAATGATGGAGGGGCAGTATGACAAGGGGGTATTTGTGACAAGAGGGCAGTGTGACATGGAACAGTGTGACAGCTGGGGGGCAGTATGACTGGTGGGGGGGGGGGGCAATGTGACAGGTGACAATATAACATGAGTAGTGTGATAAAAAAAGGAGGCCAGTGTAACAGGTGGGGGGAGGTGTGTGATAAGAGGGGGGCAGTCTGACAGGTGGGGGGCAGTGTGGCAGGTGGGGGGCAGTGTGACAGATGGTCGGGCCAATATGACAGGTGGGGGGCAGTGTGATAGGTGAGGGGCAGCGTGATAGGTAAGGGGCAGTGTGATAGGTGGGGGGCAGTGTTATAGGTGGGGGCAGTGTGACAGGTGGGGGGGCAGTATGACAGATGGGGCAGTGAAATAGGTAAGGACAGTGTGACAGGTGGGGGGTAGTGTGACAGATGGGGGCAGTGAAATAGGTGGGGGCAGTGTGACAGGTGGAGGGGCAGTGTGACAGGTGATGGGGCAGTTTGACAAGTGGGAGGGCAGTATGACAGGTAGGAGGGCAGTGTAACAGGTGGGGAGAGGTGTGTGATAAGAGGGGGGAAGTGTGACAGGTGGGGGGCAGTGTGATAGGTGGGGGGCAGTGTGATAGGTGGGGGGCAGTGTGGTAGGTGGGGGGGCAGTATGACAGATGGGGCAGTGAAATAGGTGGGGGGCAGTGTGACAGGTGGGGGGGCAGTGTGACAGGTGGGGGGGACAGTGTGACAGTATTCAATTTAGTGCCACAGCAGACTTTGGAGGGGTTTGTGTGCAGTTTTTGTGTGCTTTTTTTATGTTAACCCGCTTGCTGACCGTATACTGATCATATGCAGCGGCAAGACAACTTCCCTGTGCAAAGTCACTTACAGGTACGTGATTTTGCACTTCCAAGTCTGAGGCGCCACCAGTGACTCGCTTCTGCTGTGATTGGACACAGCAGGAGACAATCAGTGGGTCCGGCAGACTTGATGTCTGCTGGGACCCACCGATCATTCCTGAGAGAGGAAGAACGGTGGTCTGCCTATGTAAAAAAGGCAGATCTCCATTTTTTCAGAAGGGAAGGTAGTGATCCTGTGTTCCTGCCAAGCAGGGACACGAATCTCTGCATTCCCACAATAAAAACACATCCCCACAGTTACCAAGCACTCCCTAGTAACACATTTAACCCTTTAATTGCCCTTGATGTTAACCCCTTCCCCACCAGTCTCATTAATACAGTGACAGTGCACATTTGCGTAACAGCACCGCCCTGAATGATATCATCCCCACCAAATTGCTGAAGGAATGCGCCAACATCCTGGCACCTCCTATCACGCAGCTTATCAACTAATCTTTCAGGGAAGGCATAGTGCCCTCCCAATTGAAGGAGGGTATAATTCGACCCATTTTGAAGAAACCCAATCTGGACCCCAAGGACCCACTCCACCGTCGTCCAATAACAAGCCTTAATGTACTCTCAAAGGTAATGGAAAAAGTAGTGGCAACAGCATCTAGATACCCACAACCTACTTGATCCATTTCAATCGGGATTCCGGCCTGGACACGGGACGGAAACCGCATTGCTCAAAATATGGGACAACGCTCTCGAGGCCGCAGACGAAGGAGAATCTTGTCTTCTGGTTCTGTTGGATCTAACCGCAGCAGACCACAGTAGACCACAAGCTTTTATTGACCCGGCTAGCTGAAGTAAGCAGAGTCACAGAAGGCGATTTATCTTGGTTCCTTTTTTGGAAAAACGATCGCAAACAGTGAAGTTAGGACCTATCACTTCTGAGAAATGCACATTATCGTGCAGAGTCCCTCAAGGATCCCCCCTGTCGCCGGTGTTATTTAACATCTATCTTCGCCCTCTTTTTGAGATTATTAGCAGCCAAAAACTGCTCTACCACTCATATGCAGACGACACACAATTGTATTTTCGCATTTGCAATAAAAAGAATCATCACCTCAATCTAGAGACATGCCTCTCTTTGATAGAGGACTGGATGACAAAGAGTTATCTTAAACTCAACGGAGCGAAAACAGAACTTCTCCTGTTTCACGCCAAGCGTATGATTCAACCTGCAACAACCTGGACCACCCCCCCCGCCCATTCTGGGCAAAATCATCACCCCTAGCGACAAAGTCAAAAGTCTTGGGGTCATCTTCGACTCCTACATGACAATGGACGCACAAATAGGGTCAGTAGTCAGCGGATCTCACCATCTGCTGCGCCTACTACGCAGACTTATGCCGCGTACACACGGTCGTTTTTTGCGATGAAAAAAAACGATGTTTTTTAAAACGTCATTTAAATTGATCGTGTGTGGGCAAAACGTCGTTTTTTGTCTTCAAAAAAACGACCAAAAAAAAATTCCAACATGTTTGAATTTTTTGTGTCGTTTTTCAAAACGTCGTTTTTTGTTTCACAAAAAGTCACCGTGTGTAGCAAAAACGTCGTTCAAAACGACGTTTTTCAACCCGCGCATGCCCAGAAGCTAGTTATGAAGCGAGCTTCAATGGAAAAGAGTGGTGAACGTAACCTTGCTTTTTGTGAAAAAACGATGGTGTGTATGCAAAATTGTCTTTGAAAGTGACGTTTCAAAAACGTCGTTTTTTACTTCACAGAAAACGTCGTTTTTTTTCATCGCAAAAAACGACCGTGTGTACGCGGCATTACTCCTTTTATTCTCAAGGAAGACATAGCAGTCGTGGTGGGAGCAATTGTAAACTCCAGACTGGACTATGCAAATGCCCTTTACCTCGGACTCCCCAAGTACCAAATCGCTCGTCTGCAGGTCGTTCAAAATACGGCCGCTAGACTTATGACGGGAAAAAAACCCTGGGAATCAATCTCACCTTCACTGAGATCCCTTCACTGGTTACCAGTAAAAGACAGAATCACTTTTAAAGCTCTCTGTCTAACGCATAGATGTATCCATGGGAATGCTCCCCATTATCTATGTGAAAAAATAAAAGCTCATAATCCCAATTGCGTTTTGCGATCCACCAATCAAAATCTCCTCCAGATACCGAAAGCCAACTACAAGTCCAAAGGAGAAAGAAGATTCGCGGTCCAAGGTCCCAGACTATGGAACGCTTTACCAACCAGCATTCGGTTGGAGGAGAACCACTTAGCGTTCAGGAGAAAGATCAAGACTCATCTCTTTTGATATCAAAGAAGACAGGAACAACAAGCGCCCAGAGGCGATTAAGTTCGTATGTGCCGCGCTATACTGTATATTATTTTTCATTCATTCATTTGTAGCACTAATCACTGTATTAGTGTCACTGGTCCCCAAAAAGTATCACTTGGTTGGTGTCTGATTAGTCCCCTGCAATGTTGCAATCCCACTATAAGTCGCTGATCACCGCCATTGCTAGTAAAAAATAAATACAAATTCCATAACTACAACCCATAGTTTGTAGACGCTATAACTTTTGTGCAAACCAATCAATATACGCTTATTAGGATTTTTTTTACCAAAAATATGTAGCAGAATACATATTGTCCTAAATTGATGAAGAAATTCGATTTTCTTAATTTTTTTATTTTTTATAGCAGAAAGTAAAACATATTTTTTTTTTGTGTTTTAGCTCCAAACAGTGTCCACTGAGGTTGCCCATCGCTGCCAGAAAGCCACAGAAGGAGCCCATCTTCCCTGCCTACTTCCGGAGAGCATGATGGGATGTGATGCCATTAGCTAACCCGGATGGATCAGATATTTATGCCAATAGCTTGGCTTTGACTTGCCCTTGATTGGCTGAAAAACAAGCCAATTAGGAACAGCTTTCCATCTACACTATATTGCCAAAAGTATTGGGACACCTGCCTGTATTTCTTTTCGTGGTATTTGATCACCTCTGCGATTTTTATTTTTTGCGCTTTAAACAAAAAAAGACAGAAATTTTTGAAAAAAACGCAATACTTTTTTACTTTTTGTTATAATAATATCCCAATAAAAAAAAATATATATATATATATATTTTGTTTCTCAGTTTAGGCTGATACATATTCTTCGACATCTTTTTGGTGAAACAAAATCGCAATAAGCGTATATTGATTGGTTTGCGCAAAAGTTATAGCGCCTACAAAATAGGGGATAGATTTATGAATTTTTATTTATTTTTTACTAGTAATGGTGGCGATCTGTCAGGCCTGCGATATTGCGGCGGACACATCGGACACTTTTGACACTATTTTGGGACCATTCACATTTATACAGCGAAC
Organism: Rana kukunoris; assembly: GCA_029574335.1. Lineage (NCBI taxonomy): Eukaryota > Metazoa > Chordata > Amphibia > Anura > Ranidae > Rana > Rana kukunoris. The sequence continues at coordinate 28,043,643 of CM056049.1, read as the reverse complement.
AGTGCTATATATATGCACTGATTACTGTATAAATGTGACTGTCAGGGAAGGGGTTAACACTAGGGGGCGAGGAAGGGATTAAATGTATTCCCTGGGAGTGATTCTTACTCTGAGTGGACTGACTGGGGGAGGTGACCGATCTGTGTCCCTATGTACAAGAGACACAGCATTGATCTCCTCTCTCCCTGACAGGACGCGGCACTTTGTGTTAAAACACAGAGCTCCATGTCCTTGCTCTGTCACTGCGAATCGCAGGTACCTGGCAGACATCGCGGCCGCCAGGCACGCACATCAGCATCATGTGACACGCCGGGCACAGTTTTTCCTCGTTGCGCGCCCTCGTTGCACGCCCTCGGCGGCGCGCGCAGGCAATGTAAATGGCAGGACGTCCAGGGACGTCCACCTGCCACTTGAGAGCCACGCTGTAGATAGAAGACGGTGGTTAATGGCACCCCAGTCTTAGTCCATAGGGTTCAATATTCAGTTGACCCACCTTTTGCAGCTAGAAAAGCTTCAACTCTTCTGGGAAGGCTGTCCACAAGGTTTAGGAGTGTGTCTATGGGAATGTTTGACCATTCTTCCAGAAGAGCATTTGTGAGGTCAGGCACTGATGTTGGACAAGAAGGCCTGGCTCATAGTCTCGAAAGGTGTTCTATTGGGTTGAGGTCAGGACTCTGTGCACTGTGTCTTAATGGACCTTGCTTTGTGCACTGGTGCACAGTCATGTTGGAACAGGAAGGGGCCGTCCCCAAACTGTTCTCACAAAGTTGGAAGCATGAAATTGTTCAAAATGTCTTGGTATGCTGATGCTTTAAGGGTTCCCTTTTCTGGAACTAAGGGGCCAAGCCCAACTCCTGAAAAACATCCCCACACGATATTGATTTGGGCCAGTTGACAAAGCAAGGTCCATAAAGACATGGATGAGTGAGTTTGGGGTGGAGGAACTTGACTGGCCTGCACAGAGTCCTGACCTCAACCTGATAGAATAACTTTGGGATGAATTAGAGAGGAGACTGCAAGCCAGGACTTCTTGTCCAACATCAGTGCCTGATCTCACAAATGTCCTTCTGGAAGAATGGTCAAACATTCCCATAGACACACTCCTAAACCTTGTGGACGGCCTTCCCAGAAGAGTTGAAGCTGTTATAGCTGCAAAGGGTGGGCCAACTCAACACTGAACCCTACGGACTAAAACTGGGATGCCATTAAAGTTTATGTGTAAAGGCAGGCGTCCCAATACTTTTGACAATAAGTTGTATTTTTTTCAAATATAAGAGCCATACCTACTCTTATTTTAATCTTCAGGGAATATTTATATAATGGTAGAGTATATGTACTAAACATTCACTGGTGGTAAATCAATCACTGTCATTTAAAACATATGTACCAGGAAGATTCACCTGCAGTGATTATTCAATAAATGTCATTCACGTTCACTGCATTATAAATATACCCATTAGTGTCCTTTGTGTATCTCTCCCAGGTCTATGCAGTAAACCATCATAAAACATATTCTACACTTTGCCTTTGTTCAGAAATTTCCTGTAATAAAGACCGATCACTGCTATCCTCTGTCTTTGTGCAGGGTGACTGGTTTTGCATCAGCCCCCTTCTGTAGTTTTCTGCAGGCAGAGGGCCAGATTCTCAGAGGCGTTACGACGGAGTATCTCAGATACCCCGTCGTATCGCCTTTTTTTTGTCCTCGTATCTATGCGAGTGATGCTTAGCATCACTTTTGCATAGATACGCTTCTACATCCGACAAGTGTAAAAGCATTACACTTTCGGATCGTAGGTGTAATGACAACTCCGGCCACTAGGTGGCCTTCACGTTGTTTTTTCATTTGCATATGCAAATGAGGCTAGTACGGTGATTCCCGAACGCTTTTACGACGCCCCGTTGTCGCGTACGTCGTTTACGGACTCGTAAGGTTACCCCAGCTTCTATGTGGAGTAACCTTACGAAGTTCCGTCGGATGCCGTCGGGTGCCGTCGGACGCCATGTTAAGTATGGCGTCGGGTCAGCGTCGGCTTTTTCCGTCGCTTACGTCGTTTTACTAACTCGTTCGCGAATAGGGAGTTGCGTAAATGACGTTCACGTCGTTTTGACGTCGGTTTCAACGACGCTTCCCGACGTGAGCTGGAGCATGCGCACTGGGCTTTTTCCCCGGCCGGCGCATGCGCAGTTCGTTCGACGCGGGGGCGCGCTTAATTTAAATACAAGCCGCCCCATTTGAATTGCTCGGGTTTACGCTTGGCGATTTACGAGACGCCAGCGAAAACTACGGAGCAAGTGCTTTGAGAATAAAGCACTTGCTCTAGTACGCAGCGGCGGCGTAGTGTAAATGGCTTACGCAACGCCGCCGAAAATATATGAGAATCTGGCCCAGAGTGTAGTAGAGACTGTGTCAGATTCCTAAAGTGGAGTTCCACACATTTTTTACATGTCCAATCATTGACATGCCCATCTGGAATGCTATTATAAATTCAAATATTAGTATAGTAATTAAAAGGGCAGCTATCAAGACCTACCCAATTCTTAAGCAGGCTCTGGTAAATTTACCAAAGATGTGGAAATTCTTTCTTGAATTTGGGACATGCAGTTTAAAAGGGGCCATACTGTCAAATAACTGTTATTGTTTTCCATTCTATATGCCCACTAAAGTATGCTTTAAGCATGTAAGTAGTTGCTATTTTACACATTAAAGTAAGGACTAAGTAAAGTAGCATCAGTAACAGGATACTGGTTTGCACTATCTGGCAGCAAACAAAACACTGGAGGAGAAGGCACTGATAGGGGAGGACCAGGGCCGTCTTTACCATAGGGCAAACAGGGGCAGCTGCCCAGGGCCCTGTCACTGTTGGGGGCCCAAAGCAGAGCCACCCGTTAAGCCCCTGTGCTGCCCACAAATCAGCGCTGAAAATCAGTACTGCTTCCCTTCCCAGTGTTTTAAAATGTACAGCACCCCTGGCTTCCCTTTAGACATGCACTTCTCCCTTCCTGCCCCTGGGTGCTGCTTGTATATAAAAGTGAATTAGAATGTGATTTTATAGCATCCCCAGTTTGCTCTTCCCAAGGCTGACTTCTTCTTCATGTCCTGCTCCTCAAGGTGTGTCACTGTTTGCTAAACTATATTGTAAATATAAGTTTTCTGTAGAGTGTGCCCAAAGTCTTTAAAATATTTGATGAATTACTGCAGGCCTGGTCAGTGTTTTAAAAAGTTCCTGTATTTTACACATGGCATGGCATGGGGTCACAGCACCGTCTGTCCATTCTGCTTTAGCACCATGGGTTCCCAGGCCATGCCATGTGTAAAATACAGGAACTCTTTAAATCACAGACCAGACCTGCAGTCCAGGCTGAGTAAGGCCTCAGAGCACATGGCATTACTGTCTGTATTTAACTGCTTGATGGGCTTATTTTGGGCCTGGCTGGTTCACATGTATGTGTTTTGGCGGCCCACTTTTGCGCAGGCACAACAGCTCATTCATTTGAATTGGCCGCCATGCCTGCGTTTCCTGCAAAGATTCCATGCCTCATGTAATAGGCTGCACACACAGCACACCTATGCCCATCAAGCAATGAAATACAGCACTGTCTGTCCATTCTGCTGTCTGCTGTGAGTTATCTGCAGTTCCTCCATTGTCAAACTTGCTGCATTTTTAGACGTTTAGGTCACACTTTTAAAAACACAGTGCGTTTGTGTGTGTGCAAGAACTGCAGGTAAGTAGCATGGTGAAAGAACTGCAGGTAAGCAGCATGGTGCAAAAGCAGAATGGATTTCAAGGCAACTGTATTTTCAAAATGCTGAATGCACCTTTTTTCTGCAGGAAACAAAGGCATGGCAGCCCATTCAAATCAATGGGCTGCTGAGCCTGCACAAATGAGGGCCGCCAAAACACATACATGTGAACCAGCCAGGCCCAAAATAGGCTGGAGAGAGGCCCAAAAAAAATGTTTGCCCAGGGCCCAAACCATATTAAAGACGGCCCTGGGGAGTACCCAAATACCCTCCCAGCGGCCAGCATCCGGTGGACCACTGAAATTACAACCCTCTGCCCAGGGAACCACAGATCCACCAGCTGGTGGCTCTGTGGTTCCCTGGGCAGAGGGTTGTAATTTCAGTGGTCACCAACGGGTGTCTCCCAGCATACAGTGGATCCCAGTAATCAGTTTCCACCTGATGCTGGCTGCTGTCAGGGAATTTGGGTCCTCCCCTAGCAGTGCTTTCCTCTACAGTGTTTTGCTTGCTGCCAGATAGTGCAAACCAGTATCCTGTTGCTGATGCTATTATAAATGGCATTTTTTTTTTTTTTTTTTATTTGTAAATACCTTATTTTGTATTATTTTTTTGCAGCACTTGCAATTGCCGATGATGTCACTAGGCAATTCCCATGGGATATCCTGGGATATCGGCATCATCTACCCCAGGAGTCCATGGGAATCACCTAATACCAAAATCATGCGTGGGTTTCCTTCCTGGGTTGTCCTCTGATTGACAGGTTGCTATAGCAAAGGGGCGGGAACTTCCGCTAACACCACTATTACTATGGCAACATGTCAGGATGAAGGAGTGACGCGCATTGGCGTTACAGCGCACGCGCAAGATCGGGAGATGCATGCTGGGTAGCCAAATCCCGGCAATGAATACAAGTAGGCTTCAGATGTCCACAGCAGTTATGTCCACTAAAGTATGCTTTAGGCAAGTAAGTAATTGGATGCCATTAAAGTTGTGCATGTAAAGGCAGGTGTCCCAATACTTTTGGTAATATAGTGTATGTAAAATGGCTTACCAAGACCAGGTAGTAAATCAGAATGGTGAAGAAACCTACCATTAAAGGCTGATTATACTGGTGAAAAAGACTAATTAGGATCAATTCTTAACCACGGACAAACCACTAAAATTAGCACCACATCGCTTAATTAAAAAGATATAGGAATACTCGTGGGATTTTTAAGGTGCATGCACTAATAAATTGATCCAAGGAGATATATAAAAAAATATACATTTTATTTCAACAATGATTAAAAAAACACACTGCTGGAACCACAGGGAAACTTTTGTTATTTCAGAACATCAGCTCCATATGAGAGTGTCCTGTCTTGGAAACTTTCTGACCCCTAAATGCCTCCTATGGTCCCCTGCAGTCTTTGGCTTTTTGTGACATTTGTAGACTCTTTAAAATGTCATTGATTGTAGTGTACATATTTGTCTCAAATCCTGGGAAGGCTTGTGCTCCAAGTGGACAGTATCCCCTGAGGAAGCTCAGATTGAGGGCGAAACATGTTGGGAACTCCATCAAATCTGCTGTATCCATAAGGATTGTACTTTATGTGCGGGTTGTGGAATTCTTTTTAGTCTTTTTTTGTTATTATCATTGTTAATTTAAAATGTATATATTTTAATATACCTCCTTGGATAAATTTATTAGTACATGCATCTTAAAAATCCCAGATGGCTTTGGGTTGCACTTGATTGGCTGAAAGAATAGCTAGTTAGGAATAGCTTTCAATCTATGAATCGAACTCTCGTGTAGCTGTGGACAAGAAGATCTATCTTGAGCATGCAGACGTGACAAAATAGATATGCAATGAAGCAAGGACTCCATGGAAATATGGAGGCACAGAGGAAGTGTGGATGGGCAACTATACCCCAATGGGTCATTGAAGAAGGCACTGTTCCTAGGCAAAGTGACAGGGTCTTTTTAAATGGTCTTTGCAACCTTCTTCCTTATGTTACATAATAGGTGAGGTTGAAAAAAGACACAAGTCCATCAAGTTCAATCTATGTGTGTGATTATATGTCAGTATTACATTGTATATCCCTATATATGTTGCGGTCGTTCAGGTGCTTATCTAATAGTTGTTTTAAACTATTGATGCCCCCCGCTGAAACCACCACTTGTGGAAGGGAATTCCACATCCTTGCCACAGTGAAGAACCCTCTACATAGTTTAAGGTTAAACCTCTTTTCTTCTAATTTTAATGAGTGGCCACTGTACCCATCAAATGCAGCCACTTTGCCATCAAATGCTCCCAGTGTGCCCCAAGTGCTGCCAATGTGCCCCAAGTGTTGCCACTGTGCCCCATGTGTTGTCACTGTGCCCCATGTGTTGTCACTGTGCCCCAAGTGCTGGCACTGTGCCCCATGTGCTGCCACTGTGCCCCATGTGCTGCCACTGTGCCCCAAATGTTCCCGCTGTGCCCCAAGTGCTGCCACTGTGCCCCCGTCATCTGCCCGGCACTTACCTTGTCTCGGGTGTAGAGCAGGTGACGGTAGCAGGTGGCAGGCGGCGAGCGGTGTCCTCCATATTTCCTGACCCGATGTCTTCTCCCGCCCGGTCCTTCTCTCGTCCTCTGCTTTGATTGGACGCCTGATAGGTGTCCAATCACATCGCCTGTCGCTTCATCCAATCAGGTGACAGGGTAACACAGACCCGGAGCACCTGATTGGCTGAGAGGCAGGTCAATGTTAGGAAAGCGAATTCCTTCACTTTCCTAACATACAGCTGAGTAAGAAGCGAACACACAGCATTGCGCCTGCTTCTCACATTTTTGGGCACCTAGTAGAGCTTATGGCTCTAATCAGGTGCATCCAAAAAACACCCCCACTGCTGTAATTCAGTTGCCTAGTACCCAAAAAGGGGCCGGACACTAGGGTGAACACATTTCCAAACTTCCATTCAGGGACACCCTCCCTTCCCAAAAATCAGCTTGTGTTGTAACGAATCACAGCACAGTGATTGGACACAAGAGGCGGGGTTTATGATTTCTCCAATCACAAGCAGGGGGCGGGGATTGTGCTCCTTCAGGCATTCCCAGCCAGGACAAATACTGTCAGTGAGTAAAGCGGTGATGTGGCGGTCTTTTTTGGGGGCATCAGACTGGCCCAGGGGGTGACTGCGTCAGTTCCGGGACACTGTATTGTCCTGGAATGAAGGTCCCCGGGACAGCCCTGCACCCCTGGTCACCCTACCGGACACCTAAATAGGGGGTGTCAGCAGAGGCTATAGGTAGAGTCATGCAATGCATGACTCTATCTATGGTAGAGAGTGACAAGAGAAGGGGTGGCGCTCCTGCGCCCTTTTATGGATGCACCGCCGCTGGTTTACCCCATCCTCCAGGTAATTTATGATCAAATTAAATGTGTTCATCATCTAATCACAAAGCAACGCTTCTCCCATGCTGGAGATACAACACATAGATCCTTGCATTGCATGAATCTATGTATTGCCGCTGCCGCCGACTATTCAGATGGCCGGCCCCCTGGTGAGCGCCGGCCATCTGAATAACGGCAGCTGGTTGGCTCTGGAAGTGCCTATCAGAGCAAGCGACTCTGATGGGCTTTCCGATTACAGGCTGTAATAGGCTTCCAAATACTTATCCAGGGGACGCATGGGGGGTGAGTTCTTTGGATAAGACTGAGAGGCATCTCAGCCAATCAGGTTCACCGGCTCTGGTTACCGGTAACCTGATTGGCTGAAGCGTCATTGAGGGCGGGAGAAGACATTGAGGGACCGTGGAAGGAGGATGGCCGACCCCAGAAAGGTAAGTGCTGGGCAGAGGGGGGGGGGGCAGCATTTTACAGGGCACAGTGGCGCCAAATAAAGGGCACAGTGGTCACAATTGGCACAGTGGCGACAATTACAGGGCACAGTGGCGACAATTACCAGGCACAGTGGCGACAATTACAGGGCAGAGTGGTGACAATTGACACAGTTGCGACAATTACAGGGCACAGTGGTAACAATTGGCACAGTGGCGACAATTACAGGGCACAGTGTCGACTAATACAGGGCACAGTGGCGACAATTTAAGGGCACAATGGCGACAATTTAAGGGCACAATGGCGACAATTAAAGGGCACAGTGGCGACAATTAAAGGGCACAGTGGTGACAATTAAATGGCATAGTGGTGACAATTGGCACAGTGGCGACAATTAAAGGGCACAGTAGCGACAATTAAAGGGCACAGTGGCGACAATTGGCACAGTGGCGAGAATTGATGGGCACAGTGGCTGTGTTTGATGGCATGGCACAGTGGTGATCAGGGGCGGACTGACAACTCATGGGGCCCCCGGGCAATAGAAGATAATGGGGCCCCCAGGCTTACAGATGGCCACCAAGCCAGGTGGCAGTACAGAGGCGGGCAGCTAAAATCTTGGGATTTTCACATCAAAAGCATGTAGGTTTTGGACATATCAGGGACAGATGTAAAAAAAACACAGATTTTTACATACTGTCCCTGGTTTTAATGAGCCTGGCAACCCTGATGGGGCCCCCTAGTGGCATGGGGCCCTCGGGCAGTGCCCGAGTTCCTCAATGGTCAGTCCGCCCCTGGTGGTGATAATTGAAGGCACAGTGGCTGCGTTTGATGGGCCCAGTGGCTGCATTTTATGGGCACAGTGAGGCTGCAATTGTTTGTTTTTTTCCGTTTGTCTGCCACTGCTGGAAAAGGGCCCACCCTTGTCACCCCACCTTACTGTGGAGGAGAACCCACATGCATGCCACCTATCATCCCACTAACAAGACACAAGTCAATGCTTCTCTCTCTCTCTCACACAGTCTTTTCGGCATTTTGCGCAGGGATTAGTTCAAGGGCAGGCTGCTTTTCAAGAAAACGCATTAAGGCATCCTTATAAACTCCTTCCCTGGAAACGACTGCCGTTTGTCATTGCTATTTTTAATTTAGGCTCCGTGAGAACCTTAAATGGCAGAATAATGTTTTCGGCTCAGACATCAAGAATCTTTAATTAATGTTTCATTTTCATGAAACGGTTATTTAGAGGGTTTAGGATACCAGGGAGCTGTACATTTTTTACAAGTCGTAATGGCTTTGTGCTTTAAGAAAACGGCTATAAAAGAGGTAAAAATGATAGACTTGTTTATCAAAAAGCGCGTTGAAAGGGGCCGGGGAAAATAAAACATGGAAATATTTTGCAAAGAGATTAAAAGGCTTTGTCTTTGTCAGGCTTAGCGAGAGGATGGATGGAGCCGGGGCCGCGTTCGTGAAAATGACTTTACGGTGACATTTCATTTTGCAAATATGTACACTACTATTAAGTACGCTAATTTTATTGAGCGTTATTAGAAACTTGTTGGCTGATTACTCACGGAATAAAAAAAGTTTTGTTTTTTCTTTTTCGGAATCTTTCAGGCAGAGTTTATTTGTGTATCCGTAATTATTGCCGTTAAGGGAGGATACAATTACGATGACGGGGTTTTAAAAACAGAAGAGCGTTAATGGAACAAGTGCGCTGAGATAGTAGTTTATCACGTAGGTACTTTTGCGCAAATGAAGCAGTGTGTTATTGTATCCTTGTCTTTTCCCTTTATTAAATTTCCAATTTTAAGCAATATAATTAAGAAAATGAGATGTGAAGTATGGAAGTGGTACAGCGAAGTGATTATGGAAATTAAAGGCTCAATATTAAGGGAATCATCTGCCTTTATCATGTTGCATATATTATAGTAATTAACAGAAAATAATCTATGCAATGCAATGCTTGTATAAAGAGTCTTGTAGGTGAAAATACTGATCGTTCCATTTTATGGTTCCATAAAGTATTGTGAAACTGTATACAGTAAACTAGCTGTAGCGTTCACTTACTTTATGACTTAACCACTTAAGACCCGGACCATTATGCAGCCAAAGGACCAAACCCCAGGAATCCCTACATCCCACCCAACTTTGATTCTTGTTTTCCTTTTGTTCTGTTAACCACTTAAGCCCTGGACCATTTGGCTGGCCAAAGACCAGGCCACTTTTTGCAATTCGGCACTGCGTCGCTTTAACTGACAATTGCGCGGCCGTGCGACGTGGCTCCCAAACAAAATTGGCGTCCTTTTTTTCCCACTAATAGAGCTTTCTTTTGGTGCTATGATTAAGCACTAATTTATTGTCAGGGAACTCCTGTGAGACATTTTGCACACAGACGTGCGCAAGCACATAGGGCCAGATTCACGTAGGAGCGCGTATCTTTGTGCGGGTGTAACGTATCCTATGTACGTTACGCTTCCGCAACGTTTACAGGCAAGTGCTGTATTCACAAAGCACTTGCTCTGTAAGTTGCGTCGGCGTAGCGTAAATGGGCCGGCGTATCCGCGCGCAATTCAAATTGGACAGGTAGGGGGCGTGTTGTATTTAAATTGATGGTGAGCCCATGTAAATGACGCGCCGAACGAACTGCACATGCACCAGTCATGGACGTATCCTAGTGCGCATGCACCAAATCACGTTGCAAATAGTCAATGAAAACGACGTGAACGTAACTTACGCCCAGCCCCATTCTAAATCAGTTTACACAAACGACATAAAATGTATAAATTTTGACGCGGTCCCGACGTCCATACTTAACATTGGCTGCGCCATCTTTTTGTTTGAATATCTTTACGCCTGAAAAAGGCCTTACGTAAACAGCGTATCTTACTGCGACGGCCGGACGTACGTTCGTGAATCGGCGTATCTAGCTAATTTACATATTCGACGCGTAAATTGACGGATGCACCACCTAGCGGCCAGCGTAAATATGCAACTAAGATACGACGGCGTAATACACTTAAGCCGCTCGTATCTTAGCTCAATCCCTACGTATCTTGTTTTCTGAATACAGAAAAAATATACGCCGGCGCATCTAAGAAGTTACGCAGCGTATCTCGAGATAGGCCGCGTAAATTCTTACTGTATCTGGCCCATAGCCTTTGCCATAAATTAGAATGTGCGCACTAGAGCTTGCAATTGCGGGCATGCATGCGCACAGGCGCGAGCATGCGCGCACACGTACGAGCCTAATTCCTTTTGGCTCCAGACAGCCTATTTAAAGTGGAGGTTCACCCAGAAATCGAGTTTTTGACATTTGCCCCAGCATACTGCTAACATCTGCAGTATGCTGTTTTTTTCCTACTTATCGTTTTATGACATGTTGTAATCCGCCTCGGGGCGGGGAATCCTGCGGGCAATGGGTGTTGCTAAATGAAGAGGAGTTGATTGACGGCTGCGGAAGGCGCGTCACGCCTTCCGAAAAAACCCGAAGTGACGCTCGGGTGTTTACGGCACCTGCGCCCGCCGTGTAGAGCTGACTGCGCAGGCGCCGTAAACACCGAACGTCACTTCGGGTATTTTCGGAAGGCGTGACACGTCTACCACAGCCGTCAATCAACTCCTCCTCGTTTACAAACGCCTATACCCGGAAGTAATCCCCCGCTCGGAGCTGCATTACAACGGATCATAAAAAGATAAGTAGCAAAAAAAAAAAAAGTATGCTGGGGCAAATGAGATAGAGACAGAAAGTACATTTTTGGATGAACCTCCTCTTTAAAGAGAGTCTGGGCTCTTGTGCTTTGCTGACTAATCTTCAGCTGTGTTTCTGAATCCTGCTCTGATCCTGTGTGTCCTCCCAGTATTTAGATACGGCTTGCTCTTGACCTTGGCTCTGTGTTCTGTCCTTGTACTAATGCCCATCTCTGACCCGGCTCCGTCCCTGACTCTGGCTCTGTCTATGATTTGGTACCTCACTGCCTACCTGCTGACGAACCTGGCTATTCCTGAGACCTTGCTCCTGTCTATGTTCCTGGTTGCTGTTAACTCTCGGTTACCCGTCTGGCTGTTACTTGTCCCTGCTCAGCTCACCACAGTCTACTCCAGGACGCTGAACCCTGCCAAGCTGTTCTCCCGGGACCTTTGTTGTCAAAAAGTCAGATCGAGTGTATGGGCCTTAACAGTTGACCGTGGAATATTTAGTAGAATCCAGTGCTTTAAGTGGGCCAAAAGAGGTGCCGGTACTCTATTAGGCGCCGGTGCCCCGGCCCCCCCCCCCCCCCCCCCCGGGCAGAACGTTTTTTTTCGCCCCCCCCCCGGCGCTAGCGCATGACCACATACGCCCAATCACAGGGCGCCATGCCATCAAATGCAGCCACTGTGTCATCAATTGTCACCACTGTGCCATGCCATCAAACGCAGCCACTGTGTCATGCCATCAAATGCAGCCACTGTACCATCAATTGTCACCCCTGCGCCATGCCAAACGCAACCACTGTGCCATGCCATCAAATGCAGCCACTGTGCCATCAATTGTCACCACTGCGCCATGCCAAACGCAACCACTGTGCCATGCCATCAAATGCAGCCACTGTGCCATCAATTGTCACCACTGCGCCATGCCAAACGCAACCACTGTGCCATGCCATCAAATGCAGCCACTGTGCCATCAATTGTCACCACTGTGCCATGCCAACAAACGCAACCACTGTGCCATGCCATCAAATGCAGTCCCTGTACCATGCCATCAATTGTCAGCACTGTGCCATCAATCGTCACCACTGTGCCACCAATTGTCACCACTGTGCCACCAATTGTCACTGTCCAGACATCTATCCACCTCGGAGCTTTATATTATAACCTGCTGGGACTTGTAGTTCTCCATCTTCTCCTGGGGCTCAGGTGCATGCAATCCACACCCATCCACCTCAGAGCCTTATTGTATGTATAACCTGCTGGGACTTGCAGTTCTCCAATCTCCATGAGCCCCAGGAGAAGATGGAGAACTACAAGTCCCAGCAGTCTTACTAAAATGACAGGCTCTGAGATGGATAGTGGGGATCAGGCAGTGCACCCCTTTAAATTTACACCGACCCCCCCCCCCTTCTCTCTCTCCCCTGTGGTACAGGAGAGTGTTTTGCTTACCTTGCTGGAGATGGAGAAACTTGCCGCCGCGCTGTAAACACATGTTCCAACTTCCAGGCCAATCAGCGCAGCACAGAGGTACAGCGCCTCCCACTCCACCGCCCGCCAATCTCCTGCGCCGTTATCTGTTTTTTTTTAGCCCTTCTGCCTAGTTGGCTGGTGTTTCCCGCCACTCCCACATCAAGGGAGACAGACAGTTCCACCAGCCAACCAGGTGGAAGGGCTGAAAAAAAAAACTCATCGCGCGCCGCCGCCGGGTGTACCAAGATGGCCGATAGCTCCAGAGCTAGGCCAAAGCCGCGGCCTTTCCTAAGGCGGCGGCGGTGGTGGCGCATTCCGCGGACGCCAGGATTTTGCCCCCCCGCAATTTTTCGCCCGGTGCAGGAGCCCCCCCCCCGCTACGCCAGTGCGTTCCGGTACGGGAAACCCACGTACTAGGCGCACGGAGAGGTGCTGGCACTCTCCAGGGCCATTTTTGGAAGTGGCGGTACTGAGTACCGCCGCGTTCCGGCCCACTTAAAGCACTGGTAGAAACAAAATTTCATGGATGAACTTATTGCACAGGTGGCCGCCTATCATGGTACCACCGTGAATTCACTGAGCTCCTGAGAACAACCCATTCTCTCATAAATGTTTGTAGAAGCCGTCTGCATGCCTAGGTGTTTGATTTTGGAGGTGATTCAATCCAATGATTTGGAGGGGTGTCCCAATACTTTTGGCAATATTGTGTACTTCCTGTCCTAAGTAGGTTACTATGTAATAGTGAATCTGCTCGGGTTCAATCGGCTGAGTATTTATCAGATAATATTTAAAATTTAGCTAACCCAAACTAGACATCTGCACACTGAAATATTTTGTTTCGGAATGTCGTTTTCATCCGAAAAATACATTTATTTAGTTACTTCCGAAATTCGTTTTTATTTATTTATTTTTTTGTTAGAAATTGCATTCGTCTGAAAATCCGAATGAATTAAGGTTGAATCTGCCATTGAATACTTATGGTGTCGAATGTTCAAAAAAGATTAGACGGAGCAGCGAAACTGTACGTCGAATCGTACATTTCCAGTCGAATGTTCCGCCTACAAGCTATAGAAGAATTCTAATGTTGTATGACTAGTAATAAATACCGTATTTATCAGCGTATAACACGCCCCCCAACTTTGGGAGGGAAGTTTCAGGAAAGAAACTTTCCACAGCCCCCTGCGTATAACACGCAGGCACCGTTTACCCTCTATTTTCAGGGTAAAAAAAGTGAGTGTTATAAGCCAATAAATACAGTATATTTATTAATTATTATTACTAGTCAACAAACATTAGAATTTTGGGGCTGAGCCTTTGACCGAAATGTACGATTGCGACGTTGTACAGTTTAGCTGCTCCGTCAAATCTTCTTTGAACATTCAACAGACACCATAAGCCTTCAATGACAGATTCAACGTTTGTATGTTTTTCGATGCTTTGTCAAATTTTCGTCGTTCGTGTTGAATTGTCAAGTTAGTTCTAGCTATTTTACTGCTCCTCCTTTTTGGTTACAATCAGAAAATAACATTCATCATCATCATTATTTTTATTTTACTTCCCCCACCCAATTCCAGCAGCAATCTTTTCTCTCTATAATGTCGAATCTTTTCTCTCTATAATGTCGAATCTTTTCTCTCTATAATGTCAAATCTTTTCTCTCTATAATGTCAAAACTTTTCTCTCTATAATGTCGAATCTTTTCTCTCTATAATGTCGAATCTTTTCTCTCTATAATGTCAAATCTTTTCTCTCTATAATGTCGAATCTTTTCTCTCTATAATGTCGAATCTTTTCTCTCTATAATGTCAAATCTTTTCTCTCTATAATGTCAAATCTTTTCTCTCTATAACAGGGGTGTCAAACTGGCGGCCCTCCAGCTGTTCCGAAACTACAAGTCCCATCATGCCTCTGCCTGTGGGAGTCATGCTTCTAACTGTTAGCCTTGCAATGCCTCATGGGACTTGTAGTTTTGCAACAGCTGGAGGGCCGCCAGTTTGACACCCCTGCTCTATAATGTCAAATCTTTTCTCTATAATGTCGAATCTTTTCTCTCTATAATGTCGAAACTTTTCTCTCTATAATGTCGAAACTTTTCTCTCTATAATGTCAAATCTTTTCTCTCTATAATGTCGAATCTTTTCTCTCTATAATGTCAAAACTTTTCTCTCTATAATGTCAAATCTTTTCTCTCTATAATGTCGAATCGTTTTTCTCTATAATGTCAAATCTTTTCTCTCTATAATGTCACATCTTTTCTCTCTATAATGTCGAATCTTTTCTCTCTATAATGTTGAATCTTTTCTCTTTATAATGTCAAATCTTTTCTCTTTATAATGTCAAATCTTTTCTCTTTATAATGTCGAATCTTTTCTCTCTATAATGTCGAATCTTTTCTCTCTATAATGTCGAAACTTTTCTCTCTATAATGTCAAATCTTTTCTCTCTATAATGTCGAATCTTTTCTCTCTATAATGTCGAATCTTTTCTCTCTATAATGTCAAATCTTTTTTCTCTATAATGTCGAATCTTTTCTCTCTATAATGTCGAATCTTTTCTCTCTATAATGTCAAATCTTTTCTCTCTATAATGTCAAATCTTTTCTCTCTATAACAGGGGTGTCAAACTGGCGGCCCTCCAGCTGTTCCGAAACTACAAGTCCCATCATGCCTCTGCCTGTGGGAGTCATGCTTCTAACTGTTAGCCTTGCAATGCCTCATGGGACTTGTAGTTTTGCAACAGCTGGAGGGCCGCCAGTTTGACACCCCTGCTCTATAATGTCAAATCTTTTCTCTATAATGTCGAATCTTTTCTCTCTATAATGTCGAAACTTTTCTCTCTATAATGTCGAAACTTTTCTCTCTATAATGTCAAATCTTTTCTCTCTATAATGTCGAATCTTTTCTCTCTATAATGTCAAAACTTTTCTCTCTATAATGTCAAATCTTTTCTCTCTATAATGTCGAATCGTTTTTCTCTATAATGTCAAATCTTTTCTCTCTATAATGTCACATCTTTTCTCTCTATAATGTCGAATCTTTTCTCTCTATAATGTTGAATCTTTTCTCTTTATAATGTCAAATCTTTTCTCTTTATAATGTCAAATCTTTTCTCTTTATAATGTCGAATCTTTTCTCTCTATAATGTCGAATCTTTTCTCTCTATAATGTCGAAACTTTTCTCTCTATAATGTCAAATCTTTTCTCTCTATAATGTCGAATCTTTTCTCTCTATAATGTCGAATCTTTTCTCTCTATAATGTCAAATCTTTTTTCTCTATAATGTCGAATCTTTTCTCTCTATAATGTCGAATCTTTTCTCTCTATAATGTCGAATCTTTTCTCTCTATGTCGAATCTTTTCTCTCTATGTCAAATCTTTTCTCTCTATAATGTCAAATCTTTCCTCTCTATAATGTCAAATATTTTCTCTCTATAATGTCCAATGTTTCCTCTCTATAATGTCAAATCTTTTCTCTCTATAATGTTAAATCTTTTCTCTATACGATGTCAAATCTTTTCTCTCTTTAACAGCCATTCTCAACCAGGGTTCCGTGGAACCCTAGGGTTCCTCCAAGGTGGCTAGGGGTTCCTTGAACTGTGGCTGATGTATCTCCTGTTTGAAGTGCCTACATACAGTAGTTCTGAGCTAATTTCACTTAGAGGAGCCAGTGGTATGACACCAATGATCTTTTTTATAGCTCTCTGTAAGGGGGCCATTCTTACCACCACTGGAAAAAAGGACATTCTTCTCACTGACCAACAAAGTAAGGGGCATTGTTCCCACTGATCCCCTATGAATGGGTTTTATCAGGGGTTCCCCGAGACCTGAAAATTATTTTAAGGGTTCCCCTGGGGTAAAAAGGTTGAGAAAGGCTGCTCTATAATGTCGAATCTTTTATCTCTATAATGTCGAATCTTTTCTCTCTATAATGTCGAATCTTTTATCTCTATAATGTCGAATCTTTTCTCTCTATAATGTCAAATCTTTTATCTCTATAATGTCGAATCTTTCCTCTCTATAATGTCAAATCTTTTCTCTCTATAATGTTGAATCTTTTCTCTCTATAATGTCGAATCTTTCCTCTCTATAATGTCAAATCTTTTCTCTCTATAATTTCGAATCTTTTCTCTCTATGTAGAATAATCTTAGACTAATAGAGTTAAGGTTAGGCACATCCAACCGACAAAAACGAAAATAAACAATTTGTTTATGTCGGATCTTTCGGTTTTCGTATTCTGCACTTTCGTTTTCATTTGTTAAAACAATAACGAAAATATCTGAAATTCGGACGAAATCGAATGCACATGTCTACAAAGAGGCATATTCTAATGAAGTCTTTGGAAGGTGAATCTTGAAAATAGGTTCTAGCTAGGGATGTACTTTGGGTTCGAGTCAACCATGGGTTTGTCAGATGAGGGAACTAAATGGACAAATCTGACCAGTTTGCCAGCCTGCTATCATTACCACCGCAAAATTACAGATTTTAGCCTGCTGCATTGTGTCACATTGTAAACAAGCTGTCGGGGATCCAGGGTGATGTCATTGACCAAATATGGGCATGATCAGTGACGTCACCAAGGGTTTCCATTTCAGCAGTGATGTTTGAAGTTGGAGCATCATCAGGAGAGGATTGTGTGGCATGGGACATTTCTGACGACAAGTCATTGAGGCATCATTGATAGTGATTGACATGCAATCTACAGTGGAACCTCGGATTGTGAGTAACGCGGTTAACGAGCGTTTCACAATACGAACACTGTATTTTGAAAAACCCTAACTTGGTTTGCGAGTGTTGTCTCACAAATCGAGCAGGATTCAGCCCAAATCGGTGTGTAGTACCATGTTTGGCCTGAGGTTGGGGGGCGCAGGAGCTGAGCGGCGCCGATCATAGGGGTTGCGACGCATCTGCTGTGATTATTCACAGCAGAAGCCAATCTGTGGGTGCCCGGTACTAGATGTCCTCTGGTACCAGCTGATCCTTGGGCAGAGACTGAAAATGGAGCTTTGCCTATGTAAACAAGACATGGGTCCATTCTGACAGGGGGAAGGGATGGATTTTGTGGCCCTGCGAAGCAGGGACTAAAATATATCTCTTTCCTTAGTAAAAGCAGCACAGAAAGTAAAACACTGGCTAGGCATATATTTAGCCCTTTGAGCGCCCCGAGATGTTAAACCCCTTCACAGTCAGTGTCATTAGTACAGTGACAGTGCATATTTTTAGCTCTGTTTATTGTATTAATATCACTGGTTCCCACAAAGTGTCAGTTAGTGTCCGATAGACTGCCACAATATCACAGTTGATGATGGATGCCATTACTAGTAGTTACAAAATAAATACAAATTCCAGTATATATACAGTGGAACCTGAGATTGCGAGTAATGCAGTCACAAAACAAGCAATTATTTCTAAAAATTCCTAAATCGATTTGCGAGTGTTGTTTCGCAAAACGAGCAGGACTCAAACCTCCGCGGTGTGCAATACCGCATTTGGGCAGAGATGCGAGGGCGCCGGTGACGCTCAGTATTCAGAAATACTCGGAAACACTCGAAAAAACTCAATCCCCGAGTGTTTCCGAGCCTTTCCAAAGGTTTCCGAGTGCAGTCTCTAAATATTTCCAAGTCTCTCCGGCACCCCCCCCCCCACCTCTGGCCACATGTGGCATTGCATGCCATAGAAGTTAATGTGGAACAAATTATTTTCGTTTCCATTGACTTCTATGGGGAAACTCGCTTTGGATTACAAGCATTCTCCTGGAATCCAAGGATCCACTGTACCATAGTTTGTAGACACTATGGGCCAGATTCACAGAGCGATTACGTCGGTGTAACAGGAGATGCGCGGCGTAAGTCTAATTGTGCTCGTGCGTTTCGATGCACGGCATCCCCAAAACGAGATACGCAAGAAATCTAATTTTTTTTGTCCAGCGTAATTTCGTTAGACAGGCGCATCCGTCCGCGCAAAACTGTGCTAGACAAACCATTGATTTGCTAGTCAAATATGCTAATGAGGGACTTACGGGGATCCACAAAAGAACGTTGGGGCAGCGCAGGCTACGCGGTGTGCGCAACAGCAAAATGTCCTGTCTAAAATTAGACCATATAAAAGCTGGTCTAAAAAGAGAAAAATTGTCTACATGTCAGATAAAGCAACACTGTTAGTGAGGAGCTCAGGAGTCACACGTGTTGCCCAACAATCTGTATGCCAACATGCCAGGGGCATCGTCGCGCATAGCTATACTACTGACTTTAGATGAGCAAAGAAGGAGGAGGGCACGGAGGATGGCACGGGAGAGGATATACCGCACACCCATAGACCTGTTTGGCATGAGTGATTGTGAGGTGTATCGCATCTTTAGATTTACCCCTCATGCCATCCTGGAATTAACCACAACCCTGCAGGAGGACATCACCAGCCCAACACACCGCTCACATGCAGTGCAGCCACTGGTCAAGGTCCTGGCAACACTCCATTTCCTTGCCAGTGGCTCTTTTCAGCGTACAAGTGGAGTGGTGGCTGGGATGGCACAATCCTCCATGAGCAGATGTGTGCACCAGGTTGTCCATGCAATCCTCAGACGCATGGCCAACCAAATCATCAAACCCACCACTGAGGACCTGCGGCTAAAGGCAATGACAGATTTCTACAGAATTGCCAGATTCCCACGCACCGTGGGGGCCATTGATTGCACACATGTGGCACTCCAGCCCCCCCATGAGACAGAGCATATGTACCGCAATCGGAAGCATTGGCATTCCATCAACGTACAGGTGATAGTCGATGCCCAAGGCCTCATATGGCACGTCCGTGCCAAACACCCCGGATCCAGCCATGACAGCTACATATACAATCAGAGCCCCATCCGAATGGAATTCGATCAGAACATGTATGGGGACACCTGGCTGGTTGGTGAGTGACATGGGTGGGTAAACCGGGGAAGGAGGAGCAGCCCCTGGTCTCTGCCCACCTGGCGGCCTGCCCTCCAAGGCCACGGCTATTCTGTCCAGGGCAGCACCTAGTGTTGCCGTGTTGGCCTGGATAGCCTGGGTGAGGGCCCTCACATACTGCCCAACGCCTGCTGATGTAGTCTGCAGCTCGTTAAGGCAGTTTGTGAAAGCCCGGGAGTGGCAGTCCAGGTTCCCAAGCGTATCCTTGATGGAGGACAGGCTGTCACAACGCAACTAACAGCGGAACAAAAGCACTTTGCTATATGGGAAGGGAAACAAAGGGATGTACTTTTGCAATGGAAGTGCGTTTGTGTGTCTATTTATGCTGTCTGCGTAGTTCATAATTTTGCCCTAGTCCATTTCCAATTTCACTGATTGCGCCGTTCCCGAGTTGTGAGCATGCGCACAGAGGTTCTGACATGGTCTGCTTCAAGCGCGCATGCGCGAGCCAGCCGGCCCTTCATTTGCATGGGGTCACGGCTCATTTCAATGTAACACGCCCACGTCCTTCCCAATTTGTATTACTCCGCCTTACGCCTCTGAAATAACGTTACGCATGCGCAATTTTCTGTGTAAAAGCGACGAGAATAGGGTGATTGCACGGCTACATTGCGCAAGTCTAACGTAAAGGCGGTGCGCTACGCCGGTCCAATAATGCGCAGATGTACGTGAATCTGGCCCTATGACTTTTGCGCAAACCAATCAATATACGATTATTGTGATTTTGTTTAAAAACATGTAATAGAATACATATTGGCCTACATTTATGAAGAAATGTATCATTTTTTTTATTGGATATATTCTATAACACAATATTTTTTTTTTCAAAATTGTCAGACTTTTTCTGTTTAGAGCGGAGCAAAAAAAAAAAAAGCAGTGGTGATCAAATACCACCAAAAGAAAGCTTTATTTGTGGGAAAAATACAACTTTATTTGGGTACAGTGTTGTAGGACTGTACAATTGTCAGTTAAAGTAACGCAGTGCCTAATCACAAAAAATGGCCTGGCCATGAAGGGGGAGGGCAAAACTTCTGGAGGTCAAGTGGTTAACGGACAGTACACAATATTTACATACAATGTGTACTGCCCCATTGGGAAAAAAATAACAGTGTGGGGAAAAACAGAGATGTCTGAGGTGCCGTACACACGGTTCTCTCCCGGCCGTCGGATTCGGCGACCCGCCCGTCGGGAATGGCAACCAGCCATTCTTCCAGGCGGGCCGTCGAGGAAATAGAGAGCGTGCTCTCTATTTCGGCTCGACGGGCTTCCCGACGGGAAGCTCGCTGAGACCGTACACACGGCCGAGGTCCTCGCTGGAATGTGCATTCCAGCGAGGTTCTCGCTGATTTTCAGCGAGAACCTCGGCCGTGTGTACGGGGCCTGAGAAATATTATTTAGTGCTTATAGTTTTTGTTCCTTTCTAAATGTCACATTTAATGGAATACATTGTACATCACATGCATGTTTAATGGCCCCCCCAAGCATGTTTTTAAAGCAGTTGTGTATTTTTAATGTTGCCCTTGAGGCCGAATTAAAATACCTGTTCCCTATTGGACTTTGATTTGGTTCATATTCTTCCTGACAGTGTCCAGCTTCTTCTTTTTTTTTTTTTATTACAAAAGCTTTCAAACTGGCCTTGAAAAATATATAAAGGTTACAAGATCTGGCTTCACTAGACTTCAGTTGGGTTCAGGTGCAACGTTTAAGTTCAGAGATGACGTCACCACTGGCTCTTCCTCCTTATGCGTTACGCGGTTGTGCACGCCGCTTAATCATAGGATCCTATGATCCTGTAAACGAGCCTGCTGTAAGTGTACTTGCTTTTATTTATTAAATCTATTTATCAGTTTTACGCTATGGAGCCATCCAACCTGTGAGCTTGTTGCTGGAGCCTGGGGACCTGGTGGATCACTGACCAGAGGGATTGGTGTGACGAGGGTTAACGGGCTGGCCGGGAGCTTCCAATCACAGGCGGAATTTGCTGAGATATTAAAGGGACACTAAAGTCAGGTTTTAAAAAAAAATAAAATAACAAACATGTTATACTTACCTCCACTGTGCAGTTCGTTTTGCACAGAGTGGCCCGGAAAGCTGTCTTCTGGGGTCCCTCGGCGGCTGTCTGGGCTCCTCCTCGCAAAAGCTTTCCTTCTTCATGCGAGGGCGCTCGCATGGAGGAAAGCTTTTGCGAGCGCGCTCCCGTGATACAGCGGCGGCCATAGCCGCCGACTGTATCACTCGGCTCCGCCCCCCAGCGCGCCGCGTCATCCGCCCTGATTGACAGCAGCGCTAGCCAATGGCTGCGCTGCTATCAATCCGCCCAGCCTAGCCAATCAACGGCCAGGCTGGGAACTGAAGAGGACGACGTGGACGCGCCCGGGACATTCGAACGGTCAGGTAAGTACAACGGGGGCTCGGGGGGGGGCGGTGCTGCTAAATGTTTTTTTACCTTCATGCATAGGATGCATGAAGGTAAAAAAACTTTTACCTTTACAACCCCTTTAAGCCAGCAGCATTGGAGATCTAAAGGCTTTGATTTAAGCTTTTCTGAGGTAAGAGGCTTGGGGAAACGGATCACTTGTCTTGCACGTTATGCACTGTGGGATCTACTGTGAAGTTAAGCACTTCATTGGAACACATATGCACTTTGGAAAATTATTGTCGATTGAAGCACCTTGCTGTGATGTTTTTTTTTGCACATATTGTGTGCACAGAGACTCACATTTTAATCTTTTTTTTTGTATTTTACCATTTTTTTGCACGTCTAATACATTATATGTAATGCACTTGTTAATTATAATGGTATATGGTTGCCATCTATATATATTAATTTAATATTTTAGTTATTACAACATTTTATCATGTATTTTGATTATATTGTTATTAAGTTGGTGGTATCTCCTATACCACCAAGTGGTTCATATTTACAACAATATCACTCAGTTTACCCCCCTCATCATCCTGTTGATTGATGGTGGGTGATATTGATTAGGAGTGACACCATTTTTCTGGCTCATTTGATTAAACATTTGGATTGTGACCTAAGCAGGATTTTAGAGCGTATCTAGATTTTTGTATTGTATTTTGATTAGTAGAAAGCTCCACTACGCCCCATTTTTTATCAATCATTATCAGTGTGTGAGCACTTATTGTCATGGCTGCTGCTTAGTGTAAATACAATTTTTAATTTTTAGTTTTAGTATTATTGCTCTAGTTAGTGTGGTTTTGCGCATTAGTTCCCCCCATTGTGGAGAGATAAGGGGGCGCTAGAAATTGCTAAGTAAATCACAAATGTTCAATAAACAGTGAATATGGTGAGAAAATAACAAAAAATATAATACAGTGAATGTCTCTCAATAAGAGATAAATGATGAATGTGCAAAAGAAACGTCCATAACAGAAAATAAATTGATATGCAGGTTTTCAGAAAGTGATTCAGTCCAACTAATATCGGTTTCCACCTCCACCAAGGAAAGAAGCAAACACCACCAAAAAGTGCTCAAGGATGGCACCTTTCCACAGTCGATTGACCAATTTAATTAAAAAGAGGTCAATAAAGGCATGAACAGTGAAGAGTAGGTTCCAATCGCAGCTCTTATTCATAGGGTATCACCAAACTCCATGCAACATGAGATTTGACCATAGAAAAGAAAACCGCCATAGAATAATACCATTTATTTAAAATTATAAAAACAATGAAGTGCCAAGTGGCCTCTTACTTCAGTTAGTGCCTAGCCCCGGCACAGAGGCTGATTGGCGTTCCACCTCTTAATCCGAGAACCAGCGCGACCGGAAGTGCGTAGATTTTGCATGACCAGGTGCCTCGACGTACGTTTCGCACTGGTTCTCGGATTGAGAGATGGAACGCACGCCACGAACAGAGCTTCCTACAGCGTGGAACCGACTCTCCTCTAACATTTAACGCCGATCAGCCTCTGTGCCGGGGCTAGGCACTAACTGAAGTAAGAGGCCACTTGGCACCTCATTGTTTTTATAATTTTAAATAAATGGTATTATTCTATGGCGGTTTTCTTTTCTATGGTCAAATCTCATGTTGCATGGAGTTTGGTGATACCCTATGAATAAGAGCTGCGATTGGAACCTACTCTTCACTGTTCATGCCTTTATTGACCTCTTTTTAATTAAATTGGTCAATTGACTGTGGTAAGGTGCCATCCTTGAGCACTTTTTGGTGGTGTTTGCTTCTTTCCTTGGTGGAGGTGGAAACCGATATTAGTTGGACTGAATCACTTTTTGAACACCTGCATATCAATTTATTTTCTGTTATGGACGTTTCTTTTGCACATTCATCAATTATCTCTTATTGAGAGACATTCACTGTATTATATTTTTTGTTATTTTCTCACCATATTCACTGTTTATTGAACATTTGTGATTTACTTAGCAATTTCTAGCGCCCCCTTATCTCTCCACATATTTTCAATTACAGGTCACTGCAATTTTAGGGGTGCAGCTTACTATTAATGTTAGAACTTATCATTTATTTAATAAATTAATATTCACTTAATTTAGTTGGCGCGAGATTTTACCCCCCCACAGTTCCCCCCATTCTTCATATATATAATGTACATTGAGAAAAAAAATATATATATATATATATATATATATATATATATATATATATATATATATATATATATAAATATAAGTTGAAAAATATATTCTACATATAATGTAAGATTATACCAAATACATATGTGCATATATATATATATATATATATATATATATATATATATATATATATATATATATATATATAATTTTTCAACTTACTTACATTTATATATATATATATATATATATATATATATATATATATATATATTTTTTCAATGTACTCTACATTCTTAAATTTTTTATATATATAAAAAGTATATATATATATATATATATATATATATATATATATATATATATATATATATGTATGTAAGAATGTACATTGAAAAAAAATATATATATATATATATATATATATATATATATATATATATATATATATACATATATTCTTACATGTTTTTATATATATATATATATATATATATATATATATATATATACTGTATATACATTTTTATATATATAAAAAATGTAAGAATGTACAGTACATTGAATTTTTATATATATATATATATATATATATATATATCATTTGTCAACGTACATTCTTACATTTATATATATATATATATATATATATATATATATATATATATGTATATATAAAAAATGTTTCAATTTACATTGTTAATTTTATATATATATATATATATAAATGTAAATAAAATAAATAGTAAATAAAGAATGTATTTGAACTAATCTACACTTGTGATGCATTCATGATTATTTATTTATTTTTAGGTGCAAAGGTCATCTTGCCATTGCGATGCCCCGGGACGCCCGTTGTCAGGTGGTACAGAACCTGCTCATCCCACAACAAAGGCCATCATTTGATTTAGGAGAGCAGTTGTTTGTAACAGAAGGAGCGGCTGCCATTCTTGCCAGCCGCCTCATCTAGCCACGCATCCCAACTGTCCTGCATATAAAAAAGGCAGAGCTCGGAGCCC
This sequence comes from Rana kukunoris, assembly GCA_029574335.1. Taxonomy (NCBI): domain Eukaryota; kingdom Metazoa; phylum Chordata; class Amphibia; order Anura; family Ranidae; genus Rana; species Rana kukunoris. Next base: position 28,018,405 of record CM056049.1, on the reverse strand, counting down.
ATCAAAAGGCAGAGGCAGCCGATCCCTTGGAGGAACGCAGTTAAATGAAGTCATCCGTCATCTTGCCTTTTTATTGATGAGTGGCACCGCTTGGCGGCTAGTAACATGGCAGAACAGATAGCATCAGAGTTCCTGCTAGCTGACTCTCCTGCATGCCGAGACGCCAGGCCCCAAACAATGAGTCATTGCTTATTACACCCATTATTAACTCAGCTCAGCCTCATTAAGCATAAAAATTGAGCAGAGAGGCACCAAAGACCAGCAACAACATGCAGATTTGCATTAAAGGAAAAAAAAAAAAAAGAAAAAGAGAGAGATACGTAATCCAGGAGTGCAGCGGATAGCGCCGCGAAGGCGAGCCGACATTTATGGCTTCTACTTTAGTTCTTGTGACACTTGAAATCCTGGGAGCCGGCAGAAGTTGATCGTCTGTTTACCCGATTCTGACATGATTGTATTGAGAGCTGAGATGTGGAGTAATGGGAGAGAGTCGGGAAATACTGTACCTGAAGAGCGTTATTAACAGGGAACTTGGAAATCAGGTTTCCTGGCATTGTGACTGTTTTATTAAGGGAATTGGGGAAGTGAGCCGGGAACTCCGCCGGTTGTAAATAAACTTTTAGGTAGTCGATCTTCATATCCAATGGTTGTTTTATTACCCATGTGGATGGCGTTGATTTGATCAGGTGGACGATACACATTGGTAAAGGCAAAAATGACATAAATAAAAAATGTAATAATACATATGTAAAGTAAAAAGATTATTTATCAGTGCTTTTTTTTTTTCACATTCACTGTTTGATGGAGATACCATAATGTTTTTGGCCTGTACAAGGAAATTAAGCCTGAAGCAGCGTGTTGTTTCTATGATTATCTATCATTTTGTGGCTTTAAAACTTCTCCTTTGGGTTATATGAGGGTTTATACACTATATTACCAAAAGTATTGGGACATCTGCCTCTACACACACATGAAATTTAACCACTTGAGACCGGGACCAATATGCAGGTTAACTGCTTGCCGACCAGCCGCTGCAGTTCTACGGCGACAGGTCGGCTCCCCTGCGTGAGATCCCGTACAATAACGTCGGCTCTAAAAGCGGCCACTATCAGTCCGCCCCCCCTTACAGTTAGAACACACTCAGGAACATACTTAACCCCTTCCCCGCCCCCTAGTGTTAATCCCTTCTCTGCCAGTGGCATTTTTATAGTAATCAATACATTTTTAAAGCACTGATCGTTATATATATATGCCAATGGTCCCAAAAGTGTGTCAAACGTGTCAGAAGTGTCCGCCATAATGTCGCAGTACCAAAAAAAAAAAAAAACGCTGGTCGCGGCAAATTACTAGTGAAAAAAAAATATTAATAAAAATGCCATAAAAATACCCCCTATTTTGTAGATGCTACAACTTTTGTGCAAACCAATCAATAAATGCTTATTGTGATTTTTTTTTTTTTTTACGAAAAATATGTAGAAGAATACGTATCGGCCTAAACTGAGGAAAAACATTTTTTTATATATGTATTTTTGGGTGATATTTATTATAGCAAAAAGTAAAAAATATATATTTTTTTTTCAAGATTCAAAACTACACAACGCAGAGGTGATCAAATACCACCAAAAGAAAGCTCTATTTGTGGGGGAAAAAGGACGCCAATTTTGTTTGGGAGCCACGTCGCACGACCGCGCAATTGTCAGTTAAAGGGCTTTCTTTTGGTGGTATTTGATCATCTCTGCGGTTTTTATTTTGTCAGCTATAAACAAAAATAGAGTGACATTTTTTTGAAAAAATTAAATTTTTTACATTTTACTATAATAAATATCCCCCAAAAATATATGAAAACATTTTTTATTTTCCTCAGTTTAGGCCGATACGTATTCTTCTACCTATTTTTGTTAAAAAAAAATCGCAATAAGCGTTTATTGATTGGCTTGCACAAAATTTATAGCGTTTACAAAATAGTGGATGGTTTTATGGCATTTTTATTAATATTTTTTTTTACTACTAATGGCAGCATTCAGCGGTTTTTTTCATGACTGCGACATACTGGCGGACACATCGAACAATTTTGACACATTTTTGGGACCATTGTCATTTTCACAGCAAAAAGTTCTATAAAAATGCACTGTTTACTGTGAAAAGGACAATTGCAGTTTGTGAGTTAACCACTAGGGGGCGCTGAAGGGGTTAAGTGTGACCTCACATGTGTTTCTAACTGTAGGGGGCGGGGCTGGACGTGTGATGTCATTAATCGTCTTTCCCTATATCAGGGAACAGACGATCAATGACACTGCCACAGTGAATAACGGGGAAGGTGTGTTTACACTCACCTCTCCCCGTTCTCCAGCTCCTGTGACCGATCGCGGGACACCGATGGTGATTGGGTCCGCCGGTCCCGCTCCTGTGGTGACAGAGCTTCGGACCGGGTTGCGTGCGTGCGTCATGTGTGCGCGACCCATGGCTGGGCTCTTAAAGGCAACGTACATGTACGTGCCTGTGCCCAGCTGTGCTATTCTGCCATCGTATATGTGCAGGAGGCAGTAATTAAGTGGTTAATGACATGCCAGTCTTAATCCGTAGAGCTCAATATTGAGTTGGCCCACCCTTTGCAGCTATAACAGCTTCAACTCTTCTGGGAAGGCTGTCCACAAGGTGTGAACGAGAAGGCCTGGCTCGCAGTCTCTGCGTTAATTCATCCCAAAGGTGTTCTATTGGGTTGAGCTCAGGACTCTGTGCAGGTCAGTCAAGTTCATCCACCACAAACGCACTAATCCATGTCTTTATGGACCTTGCTTTGTGCACTGGTGCACAGTCATGTTGGAACTGGAAGGGGCATCCCCAACTCAATTTTGAACCATACGGACTAAGACTGGGATGCCATTAAAGTTTTTGTGCGTGTAAAGGCAGGTGTCCCAATACGTTTGGTAAAATAGTGCATGTGAACATGCAGCATGTATTATCTGGGTAAGTATATTAGTAGGGTTGTCCTGATACCACTTTTTTATTGTCATGTGGCAGTGGCATGAACATATGTATTATATATTACAATGTTGTTGTTTTTTTTTGGGGGGGGGGGGGGTTGAGTGGATAGTCAATGTCAGTGTTTTTTTTTTATCTTTGCAATCTTACTCTGATGGGGGGAGCGGAGGAGGATGGGGTAGGACCGGAAAGTGCACAGAGAGGGAGCAGACCAGAGAGCGCACAGAGGGGGAGTGGACTGGAGGAGGACAGGGAGGACTGGAGGAGTGCACAGAGGAGAAGCGGCCCAGAGGAGGACAGGGGGAGCAGACTGGAGGAGGAGATGAGGGGGGCCGGAAGAGCGCACAGAGGGGGAGCGGACTGGGAGAGGATGGGGGGACCGGAGGAGAGCACAGAGGGGGAGCGGACCAGAGGACAATGGGGGAAGACCGGAGGAGAACACAGAGGTGGAGTGGACTGGAGGACGATGTGGGGAGGCCAGAGGAGTGCACAGAGGGGGAGCAGACCAGAGGACAATGGGGGGAGACCGGAGGATTGCACGGAGGTGGAGTGGACTGGAGGACAATGAGGGGGGGGGGGGGTAGAGGAGCGCTCAGAGGGGGAGCGGACTGGAGGAGGACATTCTGTAATACCAAAAATAAATAAATAAGTCATTTTAAAATTAATTATGCAATCCATTTATTAAAAAGATTATATAATTTTTAGAGTGTTTTTCTTTTTGTAATTTAATTGTGGTAAATACCTTATTTACAGTGCTCGGGGGCGCTCATGTGACCCACAAAAGCTGATGCGGCAAAAGGGCCACTGATGTTAGCCGGGAGGAGAGGGGAAGATCTCTAGTGGGCCATGTGAGTGACCAGCTCTGCTGTAATAAAAAATATTTTCCACAATAAAGTTACAATAGGAGACACACTGCACATTTTATTAACTTTTTACAACGACTCTAACTAGGGCTTATTTTCGTGTAGGGCTTATATTGCAGCCACCACCGTAAATAACACTAGGTATTATTTTTGGGGGAAACAGGGTTGCTAGAGAAAAAAAAAAAAGAAATGATAGAGGAAAAGTTAGAGAGATGAGAGAAGAAAAGAGGAGAGAAAAAGACAACTAGATTAAGGGGGAGAAGGGAAGAGGAGAAAACAGAGTAGAATAAGGAAAAAGAAGAATGAAAAAAAAAAGTGAAGGAAGTTAAGGGGAGGGAAGTAAGAGGGAAAAAGGATGGGGGTTCTAAAAGAGGGGAGGAGACATAGGAAATTAGGGAAAAGGAGAGAGGAAAAGAGAGGCAAAAAGAGGGTACTAGAAGAGGTGGGAAAGGTAAGAAGAAGAAGGGTTGGAAAAGGGGAAGAGACAAAGGAGAAGAGGGGAGAGAAGAAAGGAGAGATGAGGGTACTGGAGGAGCTGGGAGAGGGAAGGAGAAGATCAGAAAGGAGACAACCGAGGAGAAGAAAGAAGGAAAAGAGGAGAGAGGAGAGGGGAGGAAAGTAAAAGAGGGGATAGAAGAGGGGAGGGGACAAATGAGAAGAGTGGAGTGGAGGATAAATGATGACAACTATTTAAAGTATTGTCAACGCTAAGCCAAAGTAGGGACTAGACCGGCTGAGTGATGTCAGCTAGCAGCCGGATGAGGCCGGACAAAGCCGGAAGGAAGAAAGGAAGGAAGGGAGGAGGAAAGGAGAGAAGAAGGTATAAAGAAAGAAAGAAAGAAAGAAAGAAAGAAAGAAAGAAAGAAAGAAAGGAAGGTAGGAAGGGAGGGAGGGAGAATATAGACCACAACAGTGCAGAATAAAGTGCACTCCTGTGAAGTGTATTCAGCTAACAACCGGCTGTCATTCAGCCGGTCCAGACTCTTGAGAGACTAGTGGCGGCTGGTGTTTTTTTGGGGGGGGCAAACAACTATCCCCCCCTCGCTGTCTGCCGGTTGGTCCAGCACCTACCCCATCTAGGTGACAGGTGGCGAGCAGCGGACATCAGGCAGTGGAATCCAGGCAGCGACTTCTGTGTCCTTTTCTCCATCACAGTGGCCGTGCATCTCCTACCCTCCTTGTATGCATAAAATAGGATTAAAAAAGAAAAAAGAACCAATAAATAACATAAACGTATGTAAGTCCAAAGAAATGATGAATGTGACATCAACAGCACCCAAGTGAAATTTAAAGGATTCGTGAGCCACCACCACATAGACTGAGGCTTACCAGAGATGAGCCCAGTAACAGCATATAATAGATCCAAACGATATATCCCAAGGCAGTTCTCACAGCTAACCGGGATCCTGTCTCACACCAACACAGCTGATTTCTGATTCACAGGAGTGGGAAGCAGCGCTGGGTACTCGACAGTACCAATATCATATAGGACAACGATAAACCATGTAAAAGGAAGGAGACCGCAACATAGTGTAATACCAATGATTGGTTTTAATAAAAAATTAAAAGGCTACTCATACAAGGAAGTGCAAACAAGCAATGTACATAAAATTCTGCCGGCCGGCAACAACAAGGAGCCCTCCTCCTAACGCATACGCGGTGACGTCACTGCACGCCGTCCAACATCACCGCGTATGCGTTAGGAGGAGGGCTCCTTGTTGTTGCCTAATTAGCTTTAGTTTAGTCATATAAGTTTGTGTAAGTAGAGTTAGTGTTTAGTGCATATTAGTTTATTATTTGTAGTCCTCGTCTTTGTCCCTGTCAGTCAGTTTTAAAAAACAAAAACAATTTTAGCTTTAGTTTAGTCATATAAGTTTGTGTAAGTAGAGTTAAAATAAAATGCAGCGCCCAAAATAATAGGGCCTCACTAAAGGGAGAACCCTATATGATAATAGTGACGTGAAATCGTGTATTCTTAGAAAACACTATACTAGATCACTGAATCACCAAAATCCAGTGATGATTCCAGTAATGGGTGACACAACTTTCCAAACTGAGCCAAAAAGGAAACTACAGGGAAGGGAACTTTGTGAATCAAATTCCAATCTTGGCCTTAGTTGGCATAATGAATTAGCATGTGTCTACAGTGAGTGATGCGTACAACATAATGAGTTATACCTCCCATACATGGGTATAGTGCACACAAATTATGTATACACAGGTGCAATAAATCAATGGATAGTACTGCTCAACATGCATATAAACAGTCCATACACCACAAAGGTATATTAACACAATAAAAATCCTCTTGAGTGAAGATACAAATATGGACAGTGGGATCCTCAATGATAATACGGTAAGAATGGATACCCTTACCGGACAAGACTGACTCACACTACACCTTACGGTGGGGGAGTCTTTCAGGCCTGTGTGGACCGATTGTCCTCTCTGGTCACCTCCAGTTGTTGTCCTTGGGGTATATTGTGTCCAGGGGTTCACTGAGGTTTTCCACTGAGGTTTTCCGGTGAAAAGGTGAGTTCCGTGATAATACTCAATTAAAGTTGTATTGAGGAATAAAAAAGAAAAAAACTCCTCATAGTGTAAAAAATTTAATGAACTTCACAGCAATATCACATGAGTAAAAAAAATTGATAAAATTAAGTAAAATTCACAGCAATATCATATGAGTGAAAAAATTGATAAAATAAAATAAAAGTCCAAGAAATCCAAAATGTAAATCGCACTTTGTTGGAAAACAGCAAAAAAAAACACACAATAACTCTACCACCTAAAATGGAGAGTATGATCCCAATGGTGTGCAGTAAGTGATGATAAGGTCAGCGTACCCGACCGGTTTCGTCTAAGAAAGACATCAACAGGGGTATGTAAGTAGAGTTAGTGTTTAGTGCATATTAGTTTAGTAATCCAGGAAATGATCTCCGTTTTCGCGTGTTGTTCGCGCGCATTCGCATGCGCGGACGAGAATTTCGCAATCAATTTCGCATTAGCGAAATTTCGCAAACATTTTTTTTTTTATAAAATATCACAAATATTCGATATTAACGAACATTTCACGAATATTCTTCTATATATTCGTGAAATATCGCGAAATCGAATATGGCGTATTCCGCTCAACACTACTGCCTACTTAAAGCCTACTTAAAGCTTAACATGCAGTTAAAAAAAAAAACATATATGATAACAGTATTAAAACAATATGTATGCACATTGTTCATTAGAGTTACTGCCTACTTAAAACTGAACTCCAGGCAGATAAACACACATATACAATAACAGTATTAAAAAAATATGTATGCCTATTGTTCATTAGCATTACTGCTTACTTAAAACTGAACTCCAGGCAGATAGAAAATATATACAATAACAGTATTAAAAAAAAAGGTATGCATATTGTTCATTAGCGTTACAGTAATGCCTTATTAAAGGGTTACTATAGAAAAAAAAAAATCTTTAAAATAACAAACATGTCATACTTGCCTCCGCTGTGCAGTTAGTCAGAGGCGTTGCTAGGGGGGTGTGGGGGGTGCGGTCCGCACCCGGGTGACACCCGCTAGAGGGGTGACACCATTCTGACATTGAGGATTTAAAAAAAATTTTTTTTTTTTTTTTTTAGATGACATGCCCAGCGCCGCCGAGTGTCCATCTGGACTGTGTCTGTGTAGTCTTTTTCTTCTTCCTCCGCTCCCCTAAGCCAGGCACCAGCGAGCGGCGAGGCGAGCCTCAGCAGAGCTTAGCCTGTGCCTGCCTGTCACACTGCACTGTGATGATGTGACGTCAGTCACGTCACACAGTACTTTCAGTTCCCCCCCGCCCGGGCGGCGCGGCGGCTGCTCATCGTGTGACGGTGCTCTGCTGACTGCTGTGATAATGGCTGCAGGGGCTCCAGTGTCCCGGCCAGCGGCTCCACTTTCATTGCCGGCGGCTCCAGTATCTCGGCAGCTCCTTCTACAGCCCATGTGTTCAGACTGTCACTCTGTAAGTTGAAGCTGCTCTTTGGCAGCAGCCCATCTGTTCACTTTTCTGTCCTTTTTTTTCTGTTCTGCAGTACTAACTTTTCACCATATGGATAGAGAACTTTTGACCACTGCACCCTCTACATAGCCACCCCTGCACCCTCTACATAGCCACCCCTGCACCCTCTACATAGCCACCCCTGCACCCTCTACATAGCCACCCCTGCACCCTCTACATAGCTACCCCTGCACCCTGTACATAGCCACCTCTGCACCCTGTACATAGCCACCCCTGCATCCTGTCCATAGCCACCCCTGCACCCTGTACATAGCCACCCCTGCACCCTGTACATAGCGATCCTTGCCCCCTGTACATAGAAAACCATCAAAACCTAGATGATGAACCGGTTGGTTCTGTAGGACATGTAGGTCCTATTCCCCTTATGGAGTGTGTCTCCAGGCCAACTATTGGTCTGTTGACTCTACAACACCGTTCCTCCAAAAATGAACGCCGTTTTCCTCCCAGGCCCAAGAAATCTAGAGCCCATAACCATGATTTTCCCCCCACCCCTTTTGTGCACACTGAGACTCCCCCTATCATCAATGGTGACCCCAGAGTTTCTGCCGAGGCCACCCTTAGAGTCCACCCTACCCCTTCACAATCACCAGTTCTGCTTAAACCTGTGTCTGAGGTCCAAACCACCATGCCCAATTCAGGGACTGGTTTGGTTATCCACAAAGTTCCTCACCTACCATTATCACCTGTAGTCAAGATTATTGATCCATATCTTGGTAGTCAAGCTCCTTCGATACCCACACCCCCAGTTGTTCTCCCTTTTTTAGTGACTGCCCCCCTGTCCTGCCCAAAAAGAAAGTTAGACACAGAGGCAGAAGAGGGGGCAGAAGGAGACGCCGAAAGGAGGGGAAAGGTACGAAAACTATCAAAATCTTCAACCTTTCCGATCACACCCTAACCAAACCGGAGGAGTCCTTGCTTGCTCGAGGTCTCACCTTTGCACCTATGGCCCCACCAAACCCTTTTACTTTATTTTTAGACCTAAACAGGTTTATTAGAAATATTACTGTTAAGCGCTTTTTTAATCTCAAATCCACCACAGTCTATCGAGATACCGATGTTGATATCGATTCTTCTGGAACCTGTCCTATCAGTCAAGACCTTTTCCATAATTGCAGTGTCCCTGAACAAATGGCCTTGGACCATCTTGAACTTCTATATACGGAGGATTCAGATGACTATGTTGAATTGCTTACTCAGCATTTATCAACATCCCCACCAATTGTACAAACCAAATTCAGACCAAAATCCATATTCTACCCCACTTATTCCAAAGGGCCATACATCCAAAGTTTTTATCAGGTAGTTTACAGTGAAATCTTACGTATGTGCGAGCAAACTACCATACATAAGTACTCCTCCAACCTTTCAGTGGCAGAAAATACTGCTCTCAAAGAATTGACTGAGAATAATGCTATCATCATACACTCAGCCGACAAAGGTGGAGGGATAGTGATCCAGAATTGGATTGATTATCAGACAGAGAGCTCCCGCCTCTTATCAGACACCACCACATATCAAAAATTAAAAAGTGATCCGTTGCCAGCCTTTTCACAGGAGGCCCATGACCTAGTTAATGCAGCAAAACTTGAGGGTTTAGTGACAAAAACTGAAGTCGCCTTTCTACTCCACGACTTTTACAAAAGGCCGTACTTTTATCACTTACCTAAAGTCCACAAAAATCATCTAAATCCACCGTGGAGACCCATAGTAGCAGCAATGGAGAGTGTTACTAGCTACTTTTCTATCTATATAGACCATTTCCTTCAGCCTTTAGTGGTAAACCTTCCATCTTATATTAAGGATAGTATACACCTACTCCAGACGCTACAACCATACCAGTGGGAAAAGACCTACCGCTGGCTGTCCCTTGACATTGTATCCCTATACACGTCCATACCCCACGATGTTGGTCTTCTAGCCACCCAATATTTCCTTAACCAAGATCCATTGCTTAACCCTCGGCAAGTCCATTTTCTTTTAGATATGTTAAAATTTTGTCTTACGCATAATCATTTTGAAAATAATGGCGAGTTCTTTATCCAGATCCAAGGAACCGCCATGGGGGCCAATTTTGCCCCCAGTTATGCAACCCTAACCATGGGCTATTGGGAGTTTTCCCACATCTGGCAGAATAACCCTTACGCTTCCCATCTTGTATTTTTCGGCCGATACATAGATGACATAGTTATCATTTGGGATGGCCCAGATACGCTAATCCCTCTTTTTCTGGAACACTGTAATTCCAATACCATGGGCCTATCATTCACAGCTGTCACTGATGATAAAACCCTAGCTTTTTTAGACTTAGAATTATTCTTTGAGAATAATACCATCTGTGCCCAGAATTTTGTGAAGCCAACGGCTGGCAACTCCTTCTTACATTTTGAGAGTTGTCATCACCCACGATCGGTAAAAAATATCCCTAAAAGTCAATTCTGCAGATTGAAACACAACTGCACCAGACAGCATGACTATAACACTCACGGTCAAAAACTAAAGGAGAAGTTCCTCGAAAAAGGTTATCCTGACGATCTCATAGATGGAGCTTTCCAACATTATTCCACAACAGACCTAGTTCCTAAAACGAATAAGACACAGGATGAAAAAAGAACAACACAACCAGTGCGCTTTGTCACACAATTCCATAGTCATTTTAGACAAATGGAAAGGATTCTAGCCAAACATTGGCCTATCCTGAATGAGGACCCTCATCTAAAATCCTCATTGTCAGAGCGTCCGTTAGTAAGCTATAGAAGAGCAAAAAACTTGAAAGCTAGTATAGCACCTAGCAAAATTAAGAATAAACTTCCAGCTTGTGGCACTACTCCCTCCCTAACATTCGTTCACATCAAAGGGATGTATCAGTGCAAAAAAGCCCGTTGTCTCACCTGTCCTCATGTCACGCACCGACAAAAAGACTTCATATGCAAGGGCAAGCAATACATTTTACCAAACTTCTTCACATGCTCTTCCGAATATGTGGTTTATTGTCTGACCTGCCCTTGCGGCCTCTTCTATGTGGGCCGTACTATTCGGACCCTTCGGAAAAGATTCGGTGAGCACCGCAATTTTGTGGAGAAAGGTTTGGAAAAGTATAGTGTCGCCAGACACTTCAAAGAATTTCACCAAGAATCCTCCTCGGAACTTCGGGTTTGGGTAATAGAGGCCATCTCTAGACACCTCCCTCAGGCCGAAAGATATAAAAAATTGTGTGAAAGAGAAAATTATTGGATTTTTACGTTAGATTGTTTGTCCCCTCGAGGGTTAAATGAGGGACTGGAAATTAACATCTTACTATAGTACCCTAACCAGTGTCCAAGATCCTCTATATGAGATTTTTTAGAGGGATCTCCTTTTATGAGAATTTTTCTAAAAAAAAATATATGTTTTTAAAATAAGTATATATATATATATATAATTATTATTCTTTAACATCCCATTATATTGTTCTACCCCCCTTATATGTTTATTTTATGTAGTTTTATACAAAACGGGTCTTTGATGTAGATTTTGTGCATGTATGCACACTCACACACACATATATGATTAGATGTGTTTGCATATAGCAATCGCCCATACATATATGTGTATATGATACTCTCTTTCACACATATGGTTTTTAATAGCAAACTTGAAATGTATACTTTATTCCATCATCTTCTTTATACATGCAGTGTACACACTGTATTCCACCTCTACCAGTGTGTATTTACTCTGCATATCAGTTTCTCCTTTTTGAAGATTATTTTTAGAATAATTTTGGAATGTTTTTAAAATATTTTTAAAGTATTTTTAGATTATTCTTGTGCATGATTCCACAGATGCATTTCTGTGATCTATTACGCATCTACACTATTGATTTGTTCCTTGGAGTGTATGTATTTGTATATATATCTCTTGCATAATAGTTCATTTATTTCTCTTAAATGCTTTTTATTTAGTCACCTGATGTTTTAGTTTAGAGTTAATTGTTGACAGGTGATTCATGTACCTGTTGATGCCTCGTTAGTCATCCCCCTCATACTGACTTTGTACAAGCCTGATTGTCTGTAATCGCCTGCTAGCCAATCAGCTCCGTTCGAGCTATACATAATTTCCCTCAACTAAGATGGCCCCCATAGAGCATGAGGAAGAGGCACGCATGCCTCGAACGCGCGCACCGCCCTGTGACCTAACCCGGAACTGAAGCTCAGCTGCCTGCGCTCCACGGCTGCGTTCCATCACGCTGTCGCATCGTGTCCATACAGCTCCCTGTCTGACCAGCGCTGGAATACACTCAGGGACACCTATGGACTTTTGGATCAGCTGACGAACTGTACAGCATTCTCCTTTACAGTGAGAACCCAGAGCATTCAGCCATCACAGGATTACCAACATCAGCTGAGCACACCCACCCCGGAAGCCAGGCACAGATGACACCTTTTATGCCCATGAACCCTGCAGCCTTGTGAGTAGTATCCTCATAAGAATTGTTTTGTTTTGTCACAGTAATAAAAAGTTACTACGCTTAGAGGGCGCCGCTTTTTGTTTTTCTTGTATTGTTTCAGAATTGCTTCTTCTTGGCAGCTGGCAGCCCTCACAGCATGAGTACTACTACTACTACATTAGTCATATATGAACTTGATCCAATGGACTGAATAATTTCATAAACTTTTGTCTTTCAGTGGAAAGGAACTGTGCTGCCCTTGTTTCATTCTCACTCTCAGATTCAGTATCCGTCATTTACCCTTCCCCACATATAAATTTATTTATATCGACTTCCTTTGGAGAGCGCTTGATTTATCTGTTTGTTTTTTCATTAGAGTTACTGCCTACTTAAAACTGAACTCCAGGCAGATAAACACACATATACAATAACAGTATTAAAAAAATATGTATGCCTATTGTTCATTAGCATTACTGCTTACTTAAAACTGAACTCCAGGCAGATAGAAAATATATACAATAACAGTATTAAAAAAAAAAAGGTATGCATATTGTTCATTAGCGTTACAGTAATGCCTAATTAAAGGGTTACTATAGAAAAAAAAAAATCTTTAAAATAACAAACATGTCATACTTGCCTCCGCTGTGCAGTTAGTCAGAGGCGTTGCTAGGGGGGTGCGGGGGGTGCGGTCCGCACCCGGGTGACACCCGCTAGAGGGGTGACACCATTCTGACATTGAGGATTTAAAAAAAAAAATTTTTTTTTTTTTTTTTTTTTTTTTTTAGATGACATGCCCAGCGCCGCCGAGTGTGTGTCTATCCATCTGGACTGTGTCTGTGTAGTCTTTTTCTTCTTCCTCCGCTCCCCTAAGCCAGGCACCAGCGAGCGGCGAGGCGAGCCTCAGCAGAGCTTAGCCTGTGCCTGCCTGTCACACTGCACTGTGATGATGTGACGTCAGTCACGTCACACAGTACTTTCAGTTTCCCCCCACCCGGGCGGCGCGGCGGCTGCTCAACGTGTGACGGTGCTCTGCTGACTGCTGTGATAATGGCTGCGGTGGCTCCAGTGTCCCGGCCAGCGGCTCCACTTTCATTGCTGGCGGCTCCAGTATCTCGGCAGCTCCTTCTACAGCCCATGTGTTCAGACTGTCACTGCACATCCTCTGTAAGTTGAAGCTGCTCTTTGGCAGCAGCCCATCTGTTCACTTTTCTGTCCTTTTTTTTCTGTTCTGCAGTACTAACTTTTCACCATATGGATAGAGAACTTTTGACCACTGCACCCTCTACATAGCCACCCCTGCACCCTCTACATAGCCACCCCTGCACCCTCTACATAGCCACCCCTGCACCCTCTACATAGCCACCCCTGCACCCTCTACATAGCCACCCCTGCACCCTCTACATAGCTACCCCTGCACCCTGTACATAGCCACCCCTGCACCCTGTCCATAGCCACCCCTGCACCCTGTCCATAGCCACCCCTGCACCCTGTACATAGCCACCCCTGCACCCTGTCCTAACCACCCCTGCACCCTGTCCTAACCACCCCTGCACCCTGTACATAGCTACCCCTGCACCCTGTACATAGCTACCCCTGCACCCTGTACATAGCCACCCCTGCACCCTGTACATAGCCACGCCTGCACCCTGTACATAGCCACCCCTGCACCCTGTACATAGCCACCCCTGCACCCTGTACATAGCTACCCCTGCACCCTGTACATAGCCACCCCTGCACCCTGTCCATAGCCACCCCTGCACCCTGTCCATAGCCACCCCTGCACCCTGTCCATAGCCACCCCTGCACCCTGTCCATAGCCACCCCTGCACCCTGTCCATAGCCACCCCTGCACCCTGTACATAGCCACCCCTGCACCCTGTACATAGCGATCCTTGTGCCCTGTACATAGAAAACGTATGCACCCTGTTTGGATCACATTCCTGAATGCTGCACTCTGTATGTAGTGTACTTCTGAACCCTGTGCATAATGCACTCATGGTATTTAACAATGCTTTTGTATGGTCCTTTGGCCATATCTACCCTTTAATGTGGTGTGCTCTCCCTTATGCACAGCGACAGGACAGGGCCCTATGACAGGCTAGAAAGTGAGAGCTGCAGTGTTGAGGTAAAACATTGTGACACCATGTTTTACCGCACCAGGTGACACCAAACCTAGTGACGCCACTGCAGTTAGTGTCCCCGATCCACATCTTCTGGGGTCCCTCTGTGGCTGTCTCTGGTCCTCCCCGCAAGTACTGACCACAGTCATGCGAGAGCTTGCATAGTGATAAGTCCTTTGCGGGCTCGCTCCCGTGATACAGCGAGTGGCCATAGCCGCTCACTGTATCACTTGGCACCGTCCCTCGGCGCGACGCGTCACTGGATGTGATTGACAGCAGCGCCAGCCAATGGCTGTGCTGCTCTCAATCCATCTGCTCTAGCCAATCAGTCTCCAGGCTGAGTGGCGAAGAGGATCTCGGGACCAAGCGCGGGACTTTTGAGGGGTCAGGTAAGTAAAACGGGGGCTCAGGGGGGGGGGGGGAGCATGATCACATGTTTTTTCACCTTAATGCATAGATTGCATCAAGGTGAAACACATTTTTCTTTACAACTCCATTAAAGCTGAAGCTGAACTCCAGACAGATAAAAAAAGTCAGATAACAATATCAATAATAACAAAAATTGGTATGCCTAATGTCTATTGAGATATGGCCTAGTTAAAGTTAAACTTAAACTGCAGATTAATGCAGCTCTGTAATCAATACACCATTAAAATAATATATATATATATATATATATTTTTTTTTAAATGCAGGCAGCTGAAGTAGCTGAATTTGACCAGGTATTAGCATCCTATCTATTTTACAGTCTGTACAACAGACCTCAGAGTGGGGGAGAGAAGCAATTCCAGTGTACTGCAGTACACAGAGCATGCTAACAGGAGGAGTGAGCAGAGTGGCAGAGAAATCTGTGTGTTGCTCCTCTTTTCACTCTCCAGTCACAATGTGGGGAGGTGACCTGTAAGTGAAAGCGAAACTACAGCAGGGAAAGATTGGATTTCCTGCCCTGCCAAATGAAACTGTGCATTGGGTCAGATCAGTGTGAATTTCAGCAATGGAAACAAAAATTTAACATTTTGGCAGGTAAATGAGCTTCTTTATATTATTTATTGATTTATTGATTTATTGATTCATTTATTAAAGGGGTGGTTCCCCTAAAAAGAAAGTTTTAACATTGCATTTCTCTTCTTAATTACATGTAGAATCGGCTGATATTTAAAAAAAAAATCCGTCCGTACATACCATTTTCGGCATGTAGTCTCACCGCCGCTTCCGGGTCGGGGTAGGGCGTGCCTACTTGATTGACAGGCATCCGATCGACGCATACAGCGCGTCACGAGATGCCGAAAGAAGCCGAACGTTGGTGCGCATGCGCCGTATAAAGCCGCACCAACGTTCGGCTTCTTTCGGCATCTCGTGACGCGCTGTATGCGCCGGACGGATGCCTGTCCCCAACCATCATACCCGGAAGCTGCGGTGAGGCTGCATGAAGAAAATGGTATGTACAAACGGATTTTTTTAAAACTACCAGCCGATTCTAGATGTGATTAAGAGGATAGATGGAATGCTAAAAGTTTCTTTTTAGGGGAACCACCCCTTTAATTATTTAGCTGTTTTACTTAAAGGGTTTGTAAAGAATTTTTTTTTAATAGCTTCCTTTACCTTAATGCAGTGCTGTTTTCATGTCCTCATTGTTCGTTTTTTGCTCTCAAGTTGCTGTAATTCTTCTCTGTTCTCCACACTTCCTGGTTGTCTGTTTCCTGATAACCACAGTGCTGGGAGCTTTCTCTCTGTGGTCACGAATCAAGGAGGTGTGATTACTGTGTGTCTAAAACCCTCAGCACCAATCACTTTTGTTTTCCAAACCATCACTGCCCTGTATTGGCCCTGTGTGGCTCTGTACATCAGAGAACCAGGAAACAACATGCAAAAACGAAACTGAAACTGCAGGTACATTATATGATTGATTTTTATCTATTTTTAATCGTTTTTTAAAAGGAATCAGTTAACTATTATGAGCCAGATTCTCAGAAGAGATACGACAGCGTATCTCTCATCCTCACCTCACCCTCTGATTGAGGGTTGCGTACCATCTGGGTGATGAACTGGCTGGTCATATAAATTGTCTGATTATTTTAGAATACTGTTAATGTTTTTTTATTAATTATGTGTATCTCTTGTCCATTTTATGTCATTTTCAATAAATTGATTTAATTTCGTAATTCTATCACCCTATATTTCTTTACTCTCTACATTCAGTACCAGTATAGTCCCCCTGCCCCCTCATACTTGTCAGGCATTAGGTTGGGCCTCTGGGGTCCCAACAAATCCTGTTCCCTATCCAAAATGATATTTAGGATGATGGAACTATATTAATTCTTCGATTTACTTTGATCTTTACACTGAGAGGTTTACTTACAATCATTGTATCTCCAGATACGCCATCGTATCTCTGTTTCTGAGGCTGTGTATCGATGCGACTGATTCTTAGAATCAGTTATGCATAGATTTGGCGTAGATCCGACTAGCATAAGTCACTTACACCGTCATATTCAAGTTGCAATTTTACGCTGGCCGCTAGGTGGCGTTTCCGTAGATTTCTGCGTTTAATATGCAAATGAGCTAGATACGCCGATTCCCGAACGTATTTGTGCCCCGTCGTCGTAGTTTACGTCGTTTGCGTAAGCGTAAGGTTACCCCTGCCTTATGAGGGGTAACCTTGCATAGGTTCCGCGTACGCCATGTTAAGTATGGATGTCGGGGACAGCGTCGTGTTTTTCCGTCGTTTACCGCGTTTGCGTTTCTCGTTCTCGAATAGGGCTTTGCGTAAGTGACATTGGCAATTTGAATTAAGCGGGGATACGCCGGGCCATTTACACTATGCCGCCGCAAATTACGGAGCAAGTGCTTTGAGAATACGGCACTTGCGTCCAAACTTGCGGCGGCGTAGAGTAAAATACGATACGCTACACCCCGCTGTATTTACGCCCAGATACGAGAATCTGGCCCCTATGTCTCTATACCCTGTAATCAGTCTTTCCAGCAAAAAAAAAAAATTTTTCCTTTACAACTCCTTTAAGTTCATCTTTAAACAGTACATGCAGAGGCTGCTGAATTTGGCTGCGACATTTATGCTCCAATGGCCAATGATAAAAAATGGGTTAAACTGTTGAAAAGGTGATTAGACAAATGTAAATTTGTGGGAGTTGAAACCCTCGGGAATTAAACCTCTAATATCGGTCGCTGTCATTGCATTTGAACTGGAAAGCTTAGTTTGTAGCCGTAAAGCTCAACGGCACTTGAAACTTTAAACTCCCAGGCGGGAGAAACAGAAAGTTCTAGTCACATGATTAGCAGTTGACATGTTTATCTTTCAGTGTGATTTATGTAATCTGCTCAGTAACACTATATTAGCAATATCGCAAACTGTTAAATAGAGATAAGTGTTGGAATTATAGCTGACGGAGAGCATAAACTCTATCATTCCTCTACGTGTGTACTGTGTGGCTTATCAAAGTATTATGCTATAAAAATAGTTGAATTTGTGTTATCAAGGCCCTGTGTCATGTACAGAATATGTATCTCTATCTCATTCCCTTGTGCTTTGTGTCAAGGATTCTATCATCTGCTTTCTATCTTCCACCATCGCTCTGAAATATTCCCTTAAATAGGACAAATGATTTCCAAGCTAAACATTTATTATCTTACAGGATGCAAGTGTGTTCATATATAGAGAGAGAGAGAGAGGGAGAAGCAAGGAAGAAAGCAAAAAGGAAGGAAGAAGGGAAGAAAGGAAAGAAGAAAAGAAGGAAGGAAGGTAAAAAAGGGAGATACGAAGGAATGAAGAAAGGGAGTAATAAAAGTTTGAGAAGATGAGACGAAGGAAGGAAGGCATGAAGGGAGGAAGAAGGGAGAGAAGGAGGAAGGATGAAAAGGAGGTATGGAGTAAGAAAGAAGAGAGGAAAAAATAGAAGAACGGAGCGAAAAAAAGAAAGAGAGGAAAAAAAGAGGAGAAGACATAAAGAAAGAGAAAAAAAAAGATAGAAGAAAGAAAACGATGGAAAGGGAGAGAAAAAATAAAGAAAGAAAAAGAGGAAAAAAGAGAGAAGAAAGAAAGAGAGGCAAAAATGAGAGAAGAAATAAAGAGGGGAAAGAGGAGAGAAGAAAGAAAGAAAGAGAGGACAAAGGGAGAAGGAAAAAAGAGAGGTAAAAAAGAGAGAAGAATAAGAGAAAGAGAGGAAAAAGGGAGAAAAGAAAGAAAGGAAAAAATGAGAGAAGAAAGAAAGAAAGAGAGAGAGAAAGAAAGGGAGGAAGAACAGAGATAAGAAAGATGGAAGAGAGGGAGGAAGAACAGAGATAAGAAAGATGGAAGAGAGGGAGGAATAAAGGTTGAGAAGAAGGAAGGAAGACATGAAGAGAGGAAGAAGGGAGAGAAGAAGGGATGATGAAAAGGAGGAATAGAATAAGAAAAGAAAGACAAAGAAAGAACGAGAGGAAAAAATAAGTGAGAAAAATAAATAAAAGGAGAGATGAAGGAAGTAAGAAAGAAAGGGGGGAAGAACAGAGATAAGAAATGGAGGAATAAAGGTTGAGAAGATGAGAAGAAGGAAGGTAGACATGAAGGGAGGAAAAAGGGAGAGAAGAAGGAAGGATGAAAAGGAGGAATGGAATAAGAAAGGAGAATGAAAGAAAGAAAGAAAGAAAGAAAGAAAGAAAGAAAGAAAGAAAGAAAGAAAGAAAGAGGAAAAAAGGAGAGAAGAAAGAAAGAAAAGGAAGAAAGAAAGAAAAAAAAAGGGAGAAGAGAGAAAGAAAAGGAAGAAAGAAAGAAAAAAAAAGGGAGAGATGAAGTGAGAAAGAAAGTAAGGAATAAATTGAGGAAGAACAGATATAAGAAAGATGGAAGAAAGGGAGGAATAAAGGTTGAGAAGATGAGAAGAAGCAAGGAAGACATTAAGAGAGGAAGAAGGGAGAGAAGAAAGAATGATGAAAAGGAGGAATGGAATAAGAAAGAAGAGACAAAGAAAGAAA
This sequence comes from Rana kukunoris, assembly GCA_029574335.1. NCBI lineage: Eukaryota > Metazoa > Chordata > Amphibia > Anura > Ranidae > Rana > Rana kukunoris. The sequence continues at coordinate 27,998,993 of CM056049.1, read as the reverse complement.
GAAAGAAAGAGAGAAAAAAAGGAATGATGAAAGAAAAAAAGTGAGAGATGAAGGGAGGAAGGAAGAAATGGAAAGATGAAGGGAGGAAGGCAGGAAAAAACGGAGGAAGAACAGAGTTAAGAAAGATGGAAGAAATAGAGGAAGAAAGAGAGAGAAGATGGGAGGAAGAAAATTAGGGAGAGAAGAAGAGAAAAATTGAGTTATTTGGAAGAAACACACAAAACTATGTGTGGAGAAAAAAGGCACAGCACACCAACATCAAAACTTCATCCCAACTGTGAAGTATGGTGGAGGGGGCATTATGGTTTGGGGCTGCTTTGCTGTGTCAGGACCTGGACGGATTGCTATCATCAAAGGAAAAATGAATTCCCAAGTTTATCAAGACATTTTGTAGGAGAACTTAAGGTCATCTGTCCACCAGCTGAAGCTCAACAGAAGATGGGTGTTGCAACAGGACAATGACCCAAAGCATAGAAGTAAATCGACAACAGAATGGCTTAAACAGAAGAAAATACACCTTCTGGAGTGGCCTGGTCAGAGTCCTGACCTCAACCCGATTGAGATGCTGTGGCATGACCTTAAGAAAGCGATTCACACCAGACATCCCAAGAATATTTCTGAACTGAAACAGTTCTGTAAAGAGGAATGGTCAAGAATTACTCCTGATCGTTGTGCACGTCTGATCTGCAACTACAGGAAACATTTGGTTGAAGTTATTGCTGCCAAAGGAGGTTCAACCAGTTATTAAATACTAGGGATGAGCTTTTAGGTCGCCTGTTTGTCTGTTCGGCGAACAGCGAACAATTAGAGGTGTTTGCCGCAAATTTGAAAAGCTGCGGAACACCCTGTTAAAGTGTATGGGAGAAATGTAAAGTGCTAATTTTAAAGGCTAATATGCAAGTTATTGTCCTAAAAAAGTGTTTGGGGACATGTATCAATGCAAAACAAGTTTTAAAAACTGCAGTTTTTTCGGGAGCAGTGAATTTAATAATGCTTAAAGTGAAACAAAAAAAAATGAAATATTTAAATTGGGGGGTGTATAGTATGCCTGTGAAATAGTGCATGTTTCCCGTGCTTAGAACTGTCTCTGCACAAAGTGTAATTTTTAAAGGAAAAAAAAGTAATTTAAAAATGACTCGCGGCTATAATGAATTGTCGGCTCCCGGCAATTTCGAGAAAAGTTATTCATAAAAAAAATAAAAAAAAAGCGTGGGGGTCCCCCCAAATTTAATTACCAGGCCCTTCAGGTCTGGTATTGATATTAAGGGGAACCATTTAAATGAGCACTTAGTGCTCACATGCATACAGTACTGTTTACATTTGAATTGTTATTGTCACCACTTTGTGATCAATTTGTTTGCTTTATCTGTTAATGGATTGAATTTTATCAAAGCTCATATCCTGAGTTCCCTTTTGTTTAGGGGCTCTTTTTAAAAAAAAATACTATTTATTCCAATAAATTTATATATATTTTTTACCAATTTGTGTATTGTCTATATCGTGCTGCAACACAAAGCCCTTAGGGGTAAATTTCATTTTGTTCAAACACTTTGTGCAGAGACAGTTCTTAAACACGGGAAACATTCACTATTTCACAGGCATACTATACACCCCCCTAGGTACAAAATTAAAAAGGAATATTTCACTTTTATTCTTTCACTTTAAGCATTATTAAATTCACTGCTCCCAAAAAAACTGCAGTTTTAAAACTTTTTTTTGCATTGATACATGTCCCCTGGGGCAGGACCCGGGTCCCCAAACACTATTTAGGACAATAACTTGCATATTAGCCTTTAAAATTAGCACTTTAGATTTCAAATGTTCGAGTCCCATAGACCTTAACGGGGTTCTAAAGTTCACATGGACTTTTGATCTGTTTGCAGGTTCTGGTGCGAACCGAACGAGGGGTGAGTTCGGCTCATCCCTATTAAAGTGGTTGTATACCCGCTATTGAAAAAAAAAATTCCCCCAACTGCAAGGCAAAAGGCATAATCAGCTAGTATGCACCGCATACTAGCTGATTATTAAATACTTACCTCGGAACGAGGTAAAGAACACTTACGTGGTCCACGCCGAGCGAGATGTCATCTTGCTCCGGCGTGTCTTCCGGGAATCGCCGCTCCTGTGCTGTGATTGGCTGGAGCGGCGATGTCGTCACTCCCGCGCATGCGGGCGGGAGACTTCAATTCGGTAAGGTCCTGCGGCTGCCACTCCTTTTACCGAGGATCCCTGCAGCACATGCGCCACTGCAATCAGCGGCGCATTGTGGGGGGAATATTGCGGGGGGGAGATATTCTTTATACTTACAGGTAAGCCTTATTATAGGCTTACCTGTAAGTGAAAGTGGTAGTATAGAGCATACTACCACTTTAAATACAAGGGTCCACATACTTTTTCCACATGCACTGTGAATGTTTACATGGTGTGTTCAATAAAAACATGGCAACATTTAATTCTTTGTGTGTTATTAGTTTTAGCAGACTGTGATTGTCTATTGGAAAAGAGTACTGCTCCAAGCCCTGCAACCTATGCTGTGCTCCCGCCCTGTAGTACTGACAGGTGCAGACTCTGCGCTGATCCGTGGAAAAAAGAAATGTTCCTGGACTGCCGCACTCTGATAGGTGATTTATTGAAACAAAATGAACAAAGGATAAAATCCAAAGCTGTATAACATCCAAAAATTCATGCAACACTGCAATCAATGGTAGAAAGTGGACATAGGGGACAAAAAAGCTAACATGTTTCACATCATAGATAGATGCTTAGTCAGAGCTCTGACTCTGACTTGACTTGTGACACCAGGGTTGCCATACAACTGCAGGTAGATAAATACAAAGGCCCGGATTCACAGACATGGGCGCATATTTATACCGCCGTAGCGTATCTCTTTTACGCTACGCCGACGCAGCTCAGAGAGGCAAGCATGGAATTCACAAAGCAAATGCTCCCACCGTTGTGCCGGCGTAGCGTATATTTCGTAGGCGTAAGCCGGCGTAAGTGGAAGTGGGCGTGATCCATGCTAATGAAGCGTGACATCATGCAAATGATGGGCCGGGTGCCAGACAAGTACTTAAAACGAACTGCGCATGCGTCGAGACGTGAATGTTTCCCCATGCGCATGCGCACAACCACGTCTGAACAACTGCCTAAGATACGCCGGATCACTGTATACGCCGTGAACGTAACCTACGCCCTCATCTATGGGGAATAACTTTACGCCGGACGTAAAACTTACACAAACCGCGTATATCATGCGCCGGGCGCAAGTACGTTTGTGAATCGCCGTATTTCCCTTATTTGCATATGTGAATGCCTAATCAACGGGAGAAGCAACATACGTCCAGACCATATTTGCGCCCACACCATCCTGGCGTAAGTAAGATACGTCGGGGTAGGATGGCCTTTTTTTAGGCGTATCTTGGTTTGTGACTGTGGCGCACACACAAGCCGGGCGCATATTTACGATACGCTGGGAAAAGGTGAGTACTCTTCCTTTGAAAAGTGAATTTTAACCACTTGCCGACCGCTGCCTGTACATATACATTGGCAGAATGGCAAGGCTGTGCAAAGCAAAGTACCTGTACGTTGGGTGCCCGCAATCCTCTCACGGAGAAGCAGAACGGGGAGATGTAAATATGGAAACAAGGCATTTCCATGTTCTGCCTAGTGACTGGACACTGATCTACTGCTCCCTGTTATCGGGAGCAGTGATCGTGTTGTGTCATTTGTAGCCCATTAGAACCACTCCCTAGGACACACTTAACCCCTTCATCGCCCTCTAGTGTTTAACCCCTTCACTGCCAGTGTCATTTACACACTAATCAGTGCATTTTTATAGCACTGATCGCTGTATTAATGACAATGGTCGCAAAGTGTCCGATGTGTCCGTCATAATGTCGCAGTCACAATAAAAATCACAGATCGCCGCCATTACTAGTAAAAAAATAATTATAATAAAAATGCCATAAATCTATCCCCTATTTTGTAGATGCTATAAATTTTGCGCAAACGAATCAATATACGCCTATTGCAATTTTTTTACCAAAAATATGTAGAAGAATATGTATCGGCCTAAACTGAGAAAGAAATTTGTTTTTTATATATATATTTTTGGGGGATATTTATTAAAGCAAATAGTAAACAATATATATATTTTTTTTCAAAATTGTCGCAGTTTTTTTGTTTATAGCGCAAAGAATAAAAATCGCAGAGGTGATCAAATACCACCAAAAGAAAGCTCTATTTGTGGGGAAAAAAGGACGTCAATGTTGTTTGGGGGCCACATCGCACGACCGCGCAATTGTCAGTTAAAGCGACGCAGTGACAAATCGCAAACAGTGGCCCGGTCATTGGGCAGCCAAATCCTCCGCAATTTCAATGAATTGCGGCCGCAATTTCAATGAATGCCTGTGTTAGCCCAGGTTCACACTGGGTACAATTTAGTTCGATTTGAGATGCGATTTTACAATACTGCTACAAGTCTTTGATAAAAATAACCAAACATTTTTGGAAATTATTTAGTCTGTGTGAAAGTTTTATGCCGCGTACCCACGGTCGTTTTTTGTCTTGTAAAAACTGTAGTTTTTTCTCATGAAACAAAACAACGTTTTTCAAAACTTCATTTTAAAAAACAACGTTGCCTACACACCATAGTTTTCTGAAAATGCTCTTGCAAAGCGCGGTTATGTACGACACGTACGACGGCACTCTGTTCCATTGAAGCTCCCATCTCATAACTTGCTTCTGAGCATGCGCGGGTTTAAAAACGTCATTTTAAACGTCGTTTTGCCCACACGCGATCATTTTTTATGACACAAAAAACGACATCCAGAAAAACAACATAAAAAATTCAAGCATGTTCGAAATTTTGTTTGGTCGATTTTTTGAAGACATAAAACCACGTTTTGCCCACACACCATCATTTTAAATGACGTTTTTTAAAACGTCGGTTTTTTTCATCACAAAAAACCACCGTGTGTACGCGGCATAAGAGTCTACAAGCTATAGTGCAAATCATAAAAAATGATCACATCTGATCATACCTGATGTACTGAAGGCCTATCTCATTTCTTGAGACCCTAAGAAGCCAGGAAAGTACAAATGCCCCCCAAATAACCCCTTTTTGGAAAGTAGACATTCCAAGGTATTTAGTAAGAGGTATGGTGAGTTATTTGAAGTTGTAATTTTTTCCCACAATACTTTGCAAAATTAACATTTTTATTTTTTATTTAAAAAAATCCTTAAAATTATCATTGTAATAGCTTATTTCTCTAACATGGCATGTGCATACCACAAATGACACCCCAAAATACATTCTGCTACTCCTCCTGAGTAAAACGATACCACATTTGTGAGACTTTTTCACTGCCTGGCCACATACAGGGGCCCAACATGCAGGGAGCACCATCAGGGGTTTTAGGAGCATAAATTGCACATCTAACTACGACGTTTTGACATGGTTGCTAGCGGTGGTGATGCGACTTCACAGGTGTGTGGCACAGATGTGCACTGAGGTGGCACAGATGGGCAGAGATGGGTACTAAGGTGGTAAAGATGGGTACTGAGGTAGTGCCCACCTGTGCCACAGATGGGTACTGAGGTAGTGGAACAGATGTACACCGATGAGGCAGCACAGATGTGTACTGATTGCACAGATGGGCACTAATAAGGCGGCACAGGTGGCACTAATGAGGTGGCACAGATGTGCGTTGAGGCGGCACAGATGGCACTGAGATGGGTACTGATGAGATGGGTACTGATGAAATGGGTACTGATGTGCAACGATGAGGCAGCACAGATGTGCACTGATTGACTGCGGCACAAGTTGGCACTGATGAGGTGGCACAGGTGGGCACTAATAAGGTGGCACAGATGTGCACTGATGAGGCGGCACAGGTGGCACTAATGAGGCGGCACAGGTAGCACTAATGAGGTGGCACAGATGTGCGTTGAGGCGGCACAGATGGCACTGAGATGGGTACTGATGAGATGGGTACTGATGAAATGGGTACTGATGTGCAACGATGAGGCGGCACAGATGTGCACTGATTGACTGCGGCACAAGTTGGCACTGATGAGGTGGCACAGGTGGGCACTAATAAGGTGGCACAGATGGGCACTGATGAGGTGGCACAGGTGGGCACTGATACGCCCTGATTGCAGATATGCACTGAGGCGGCAGATGGACACTAATCACATGTGGGCACAGGTGGGCACAGGTGGTACTGGTGGCACATGTGGTACAGGTGGGCACAGGTGGACACCAAGTGTTTCCCAAGCACTGATTGGGCACTGATTAACATTATATTACTTTTACAGAAAACGAGTTGCCTCACAATACAAAAAAAAAAGGAACACAAAGTTTTTGTACCATCATCCAAAAATATATAGAATAAAAGAAGGACTCAAGGAACCCCAAAGTCCCTGAGAACCAACACAGCAAAGGGGGGCCGGGAGGACTATTGCGGTACACAGTACATAAGGTAGACTCAAAAGAGAGATAAGAATATCAAAAAAGAAGTACAAAATGTATTATTGTAGTAACAAAGAACAAAATCTAAAAAACATAGACAAAGAGGAACATGCAATTAAAATATACACAGCACGTGACAACAAACAATATCACCAAAAGGTGCAATTCCCAAAGCTATGGGTGTCTTTAGGGGTGAATGTTGCAGTCACAATGCGGAGGATCTCGATCTCAACTAGTTTCGCGAAATGAGTTCGCTTCGTCAGGAGAAAAATCTCTAGGAGCGAGAAGTCCACTCAAACTCAAATGCTCGAAGCCACCGCAGGGGTGGTAACTCCCATAGGGGCCCAAAAGAGGGAGATATAGAGCGAACCTGTGGCTCCAATGAGAAGTAAATCGTAGGGAAGTTAAAGGTAATGGTCCCAGGACAAAGGGCCTGGTAAATGCTGCTAAATGCGAGCACACGGGTAATGGGACAAGATGTGGTGGATAAACCACAATAGTGATGTGAGGGTGGAAGATAGGATGTGATATTACCAGAGTGCTGAGCCAAAGCAGTACAAAGCGCATATTCAGTAAGACATGTCCTAGGACCTGGTAGTTGAGATTAGTGTTGCTCACGAATATTCGCATTGCGAATATTCGCTACGAATATTGCATATTCGAGTATTCGCGAATATCTCGAATATAGCGGCGAATATTCGCTATTTCGAATATTCGAATTTTTTCAATTTTTTTTTTAGAACAGATCCCATCCTAGAGATCCCCATCGACGTCTAAAAGCATTGCTGGTATGATTAGAGACCTTGGGCCGAGTAGCTGCAGCGCTCATTTTATATTGCCGAAAAATCGCAATGCGATTATTCGGCAAAAGCGATATCGCGCGATTATTTTATATTGTAATATATCACGAATATTCTGAGCCAATCAGAGTGCTCCTTCCGCATTTCTTGAATATTCGCAATTATTTTATATTGTAATATATCACGAATATTCTGAGCCAATCAGAGTGCTCCTTCCGCATTTCTCGAATATTCGCAATTATTTTATATTGTAATATATCACGAATATTCTGAGCCAATCAGAGTGCTCCTTCCGCATTTCTCGAATATTCGCAATTATTTTATATTGTAATATATCACGAATATTCTGAGCCAATCAGAGTGCTCCATTCCGCATTTCTCGAATATTCGCAATTATTTTATATTGTAATATATCACGAATATTCTGAGCCAATCAGAGTGCTCCTTCCGCATTTCTCGAATATTCGCAATTATTTTATATTGTAATATATCACGAATATTCTGAGCCAATCAGAGTGCTCCTTCCGCATTTCTCGAATATTCGCAATTATTTTATATTGTAATATATCACGAATATTCTGAGCCAATCAGAGTGCTCCTTCCGCATTTCTCGAATATTCGCAATTATTTTATATTGTAATATATCACGAATATTCTGAGCCAATCAGAGTGCTCCTTTCCGCATTTCTCGAAATTTCGCATTCGCAATTCGCGATTCGCATTCGCAATAGCGAAAATTCGCAATAGCGAAAATTCGCAATATTTTCATTTCCAAAAAATATCACGAATATTCGTATTTAGCGAATATATCTCGAATATTCGACTATATATTCGAGATATATCGCGAAATCGAATATGGCATATTCTGCTCAACACTAGTTGAGATCGAGATCCTCCGCATTGTGACTGCAACATTCACCCCTAAAGACACCCATAGCTTTGGGAATTGCACCTTTTGGTGATATTGTTTGTTGTCACGTGCTGTGTATATTTTAATTGCATGTTCCTCTTTGTCTATGTTTTTTAGATTTTGTTCTTTGTTACTACAATAATAAATGTTGTACTTCTTTTTTGATATTCTTATCTCTCTTTTGAGTCTATATTACTTTTACACTTATGTGTCACTTTTGTAGCCAACTCACAGATGCTCTCCCACCTCACACGCGCTGTCTGTGTGAGGAGGGAGAGCCGGCAATGAGAGATGATCTCATATGTTTACATTTGAGATCATCTCTCATTGGCCACGGTGATCTCGCTGTAAATAGCCCCTGTGATTGGCTATTTACCGCGATCTGTGATTGGCTGTGTCCAGGGCACAGGGCCAGCACAGAAGTTCCCCGATGCACGCTCGGGAGCGCGCGTGGGGAATGAGGAAAGGTGCGGCCGTAAAAAGACGGCATCCCAGAGATTCAGAGCCACCCTGCGGCCGTACATAGTCGTACGGCCGTCGGGAAGTGGTTAAGCTAGTGCATTGTTGGTTCACTTACCTTTTTCTTTGATTTCCCCTCTAAATGTTTTTTTTCTTTGTCTGAATTTCTCACTTCCTGTTTCTCCTCAGTAAGCTTTCCCCCATCATCCGTTGGAGCCGTTCTGACTGGGGGTTAGTCACTAGTGTTGAGCGGAATACGCCATATTCTATTTTGCGATATATCACGAATATATAGAAGAATATTCGAGAAATTTTCGCTAAAATCGAATATTCGTGATATTTTGTCCAAATAACAATATTGCGAAATTTCGCTAATGCGAATGTGAAATTGATTGCGAAATTCTCGTCAACACGCAAAAACGGAGATCATTTCCTGGATTATAAACTAATATGCACTAAACACTAACTCTACTTACACAAACTTATATGACTAAACTAAAGCTAATTTTTATTATTTTTTTATACACAAAACACAGAAGGGCAGAGAAAGTATTCGCGAATATTCGTAATACGAATATTCGCATTTGCGAATATTCGGCAACATAAAAGGATTGCCTCAGCTACTCGGCCCAGGGTCTCTAATCATACCAGCAATGCTTTTAGACGTCGATGGAGATCACTAGGATGTGATCTGTTTTAAAAATAAATTTGAAAAAATAAGAATATTCGCAATATTGAATATTCACCGCGATATTCGAGTTATTCGCGAATACTCGAATATGCAATATTCGTCACGAATATTCGCAATGCGAATATTTGTGAGCAACACTATTAGTCACAACAGCTTACTGAGGAGGAACAGGAAGTGAGAAATCCAGACAAAGAAAGCAAATAAAAAAAACATTTAGAAGGGACCCCCTTTAAGATTGTCAATATGACGTAAGTATGACAAAGCTGTAGAACGGACCACTACACGATCAAAATATGTCATTTCACTGGACGCCTGCTTCTGTCTCCGGCACGTATTTGCATTTTGTCTAAGGAACACCTTTAACCACTTAAGACCCGGACCAATATGCAGGTTAAGGACCTTGCCCCTTTTTGCGATTCCGCACTGCGCCGCTTTAACTGACAATTGCGCGGTCGTGCGCCGTGCCTCCCAAACAAAATTGCCATCCTTTTTTTTCCACAAATAGAGCTTTCTTTTGGTGGTATTTGATCACCTCTGCGGTTTTTATTTTTTGCGCTATAAACAAAAATAGAGCGACAATTTTGAAAAAAAAATGCAATATTTTTTACTATTTGCTATAATAAATATCCCTTAAAAATATATATAAAAAAACGTTTTTTCCCTTAGTTTAGGCCGATACGTATTCTTCTACCTATTTTTGGTAAAAAAAAAAAATTGCAATAAGCGTTTATCGATTGGTTTGCGCAAAATTTATAGCGTTTACAAAATAGGGGAAAGTTTTATGGCATTTTTAATAATATTTTTTTTTTTACTACTAATGGCGGCGATCAGCGATTTTTTTCGTGACTGCCACATATTATTGCGGACACATTGGACAATTTTGACACACTTTTGGGACCATTGTCATTTTCACAGCGAAAAGTGCTATGAAAATGCACTGATTACTGTGAAAATGACAATTGCAGTTTAGGAGTTAACCGTTAGGGGGCGCTGTAGGGTGGTTAAGTGTGACCTCATGTGTGTTTCTAACTGTAGGGGGGCGGGGCTGGACGTGTGACGTCACTGATCGTCTTTCCCTATATCAGGGAACAGACGATCAATGACAAAAGAAAAGAAATCACGGTTCCAGGTGAGACCTGTAGACGATCAAGGATAATTAGATTACCAAGGTGCTGGCGATGCAAATAGCAATGATGATGAAGAAAAGAGGGAAGGACAGCTGCACTCCAAGGATTTTCAAACGAAAAAAGTTGTCTTTATTGTAAATCCAAAAACATGTGCACAAAAGACAACTTTTTTCGTTTGAAAATCCTTGGAGTGCGGCCGTCCTTCCCTCTTTTCTTCATCATCAAGACGATCAATGACACTGCCACTGTGAAGAAGGGGAAAGCCGTGTTTACACTCACCTCTCCCCGTTCTTCAGCTCCGGCGACCGATCGCGGGACACCGGCGGCGATCGGGTACGCGGGTGCCGCGGGCGCGGTCATGGAGCTTCGGACCGGGTCACGAGCGCGCCGGTGGCGGCGGACTCGCCACCCCGCGGCTGTGCCCAGCCGTGCCATTCTGCCGACGTATATCGGCGTGAAGTGGTTAAGTATATTTCATGTATAGATTCTAAACTGTAATTACTACACCCGTATAACAGACAGACAGTAGCTCCATCTTGCTTTACAGAGGAGGGTAATGGAGCAACCAGTACTTTTATTTCCCTTGTTTCAGTTCCCCGGTAATTTATTATATTTTGTTTACAATATATCCCATCCTCCTGTGCCTTCACAAGGCTGAAGGGTAAGCGGAGACAGATACATGCGCTCCCCACTGGCTCTCTGCCTTTCAGATCTGCCTGGAGGTACTTAACGGTGACAGCATAAAAGATTTGTGTACAGAAAAGCATGTAGATTTGGGAGACTGGGTATGTGCGCACAAATAATGTTTAAGTCCGCTGCCTCATTCTTCTCTCTATATAATATAATTAATAAAATCTGCTGAGATGTGGTGGAGGGAGATAACAGAATAATATTTGCATACTATATACCGTCTGTCTCTATAGGTATACAGTATAAAATATTTTTATTCTATCTTTTCATGTGACAACACTGAAGAAATGACACTTGGCTACAATGTTGTGTAGTGAGTGTAAAGCTTGTATAACAGTGTACATTTGCCGTCCCCTCAAAATAACTCAACACACAGCTATTAGTGTCTAAACCGCTGGCAACAAAAGTGAGTACACCCCTAAGTGAAAATGTCCAAATTGGGCCAATAGTGTCAATATTTTGTGTGGCCGCCATTATTTTCCAGCACTGCCTTAACCCTCTTGGGCATGGAGCTCACCAGAGCTTCACAGGTTGCCACTGGAGTCCTCTTCCCCTCCTCCATGATGACATCACAGAGCCGGGGGATGTTAGAGACCTTGCTCTCCTCCACCTTCTGTTTGAGGATGCCCCACAGATGCTCAATAGTGTTTAGGTCTGGAGACATGTTTGGCCAGTCCATCACCTTTACCTTCAGCTTCTTTAGAAATGCAGTCGTCGTCTTCGAGGTGTGTTTGGGGTCATTATGTTTTAATCCTGCCCTGTGGCCCTGAAGGGAGGGGATCATGCTCAGTTCCAGTATGTCACAGTACATGTTGGCATTCATGGTTCCCTCAATGAACTGTAGCCCCCCAGTGCGGTGTAGTGTCCCATTCTGCTCCCCATCACATAATGCTCCGGAAGTGACATTTCGTCGCCGCCATATTACTACACCCCACAATTGCACAGCAATGATAGAGTGTGAAGGGGCAAGCGGACATCTTGTTACACCCACCAGAGTTTTAGATTTCACAGTTATTTTCAACACAAAACGGAGCTTATATGCTTAAATACAGTGGTTTGTAAATTTGACGGAACGTCACTTCCAGAGCAATCTGTGATAGGGAGCTGAATGTGACAAGACACCGGCAGCACTCTTGCAGCCCCAGACTATGACACTCCCACCACCATGCTTGACTGTAGGCAAGACACACTTGTCTTTGTACTCCTCACCTGGTTGCCGCCACACACGCCTGACACCATCTGAGCCAAATACGTTTATCTTGGTCTCATCAGACCACAGGACATGGTTCCAGTAATCTGTGTCCTTAGTCTGCTTGTCTTAATCAGACTATTTGCAGGCTTTCTTGTGCATCATCTTTAAAAGAGGCTTCCTTTTGGGATGACAGCCATGCAGACCAATTTGATGCAGTGTGCAGCGTATGGTATGAGCACTGACAGGCTAATCACCCCCCCCCCCTTCAACCTCTGCAGCAATGCTGGCAGCACTGTCTATTTCCCAAAGACAACCTCTGGATATGACGCTGAGCATGTGCACCCAACAGTGGTTTGGGGGGTACAGAACAATATAGTAGGGGGTGTGACATGAAGGGGGCAGAGGAAACTGCTTGGGGGGTTACACTACTGTGAGGGAAGGGGGTAGATGACACTACAGTGTGTGTGTGTGTGTGTGTGTGTGTGGGGGGGGGGGGGTGATGTGAAGGGAGACAGAGGATACTGGTTTGAGGAGGGTACAGAACACAACAGTAGGAGGGTGTAATGTGTAGGGGGCAGAGGAAACTGCTTGGCAGGGGTAACACTACTGTGAGGGGAGGGGGGCAGAGGACGCTGCGTTGGGGGAGGTACAGAATACTATGTCTACGTCTTTTTATTAGGGGCTTAATTTGTATTTATTTTTTTAAGGTCACCGCCTAGCCCCCCCCCCCCACCCTCTCGGGAAGCTTTGCTTTCCCCCATGTTCTCCCGGTAGGTTTCAATTTGCTTAAGATTGCCTATCCCGGCTCTAGGGGGTGAGTGCTACACAAAGTAACCCACAAACATCTTACAACTGAAGAAATTTTGCATTGAAAAGTGGTCGATGTCAGAGACTGGTGGGTCCTTATACAACATGCCGTAAATAAGTAATTTATGCTACTGGGGGGCAATACTAGTGTAGCGCCTGGTTACTTAAAAAGTACCGGTGCTAGTTAATTTTACAGAGGGATCAGAGTGTTAACTGACTCTGATCCAATTATTATGTTCAAAACTGGGTCTCTGTCTCATCTTGGCTGTGCTGTGGGCTGTGTATTGTTACTGGGGTGTAGTTCCTACCCCAGGGAGATGGGTGGAAGCAGTGGAGTCAAGGTTTGGGTGCTCTTCCTCAGCAGCCTATCAGCAGGGTTCAGCCTCGCTGTGCATGCTGGGGGAGGGTATTTATGGGACAGACACCATTAGTCTGGGTTCTTCTTCTTTGGAGTGTGGCACCCACCTTCAGGGTGACTGCATCACGGCGCCCCGGCGTAATAGCCTTCCAGGCCGGGGTGTGCGTGCCACGCGGTGTTCCTGGTTCCGGAACCATGTTGGTCCGGGAGCCCTGTGGTCGACTGGGTTCCTAATCCTGAATATCACAAGCGAGATAGCGGTTTGGTGGGGAGTCCATCTGAGGAGAGCCAATGAGAGGCTGGTGATCCAATAGGGTCTCGACAAACTACCGGGGATCAAGGTAGCCGGACACTGAGAGGATGGTCACCTGTCAGTCGGTACCTGAAACTATCTGAAGGAGATCCAGGAGCAATTCCATCAAGGAGGGTTATCTCCGTGATTATAATCACAAGGAGGGCCAGTGGCAGAGGCTTTTCCCTGAGTCCATTTCAGGAGGGTCTGTGGCAGAGACTTTTCCTTCAAGTTCGAGTGATACTCCGGCTGCCAGGTCAGTGAGAGGGGCCTGTCCAGGTACGCTATACCCACTCTGGCTAGAGTGGCGAAGAATACAAAGTATTGTTGGGAGCAGGACTGTTTCCCTATTGTTACGCCTGAGTCTGCTATTTCTCCTTCTGCTTCACCTCTACTCTTCATCACAAGTTTTAATGTTTGTACCTAGCTGGGTAATAAAGAGCACAGAAAAAGACACCTGTTGTGGACATTCCGTTACTGCTATATGCACCATACACCCCTAGGATGGCGGAGGTACTGTGCCACCCAAACCAAACCAGCAGCTCCTTCTGGGGTAGTGCTACACTAGCTTTGAATGTCAAGGGTTTACTTACATTTTTGTTGGTAGACCACTGCATCTATTGATATTTTTGTTGGCTAAATTATTGAAAAAGCCACATTTTTCTTGTGTCTTTATTTGAGTACATCACCTTTTTCTGTAGGCATTGTATAAATTAAGATCTAATGTTTGTCTATTAAAATATGTTGGAAAAGTCAACACATTTTCCGCGAGTGTACTTAATTTTTCACATGACTGTATATATTCTGCTGTTGCCATATGACAGCAAATTTTATCAGTGGATCACAAAAATTGTGGATAAAAAAGATACCCGTGCGAAGGAGTCCTCTAATTACCAAACAAATGGACTTATACGAGATGCTAGCAAAATAGTACTGCAAGCTATACCTCAACTGCTATATATAAGTAGACATGTGCAGACTGGAATATTTTGTTTTGTTTTTTCGTTTTCGTTTGGAAAATAAATTTATTTAGTTACTCCCAAAAATCGTTTTGATTTATTTTGTTTTTCGTTGGGGAATAGCTTTCGTCCGAAAATCCAATAATACTTGGTTTCTGTCGAATGGTCAAAAGAATATTCGACGGAACGTCGAATCTTTACGTCGAATCGTACATTTCCGTTCGAATATTCCGCCTACAAGAATTCTAATGTTGTATGACTAGTAATAATGTTGAATCTATTTTCTCATAAATCGAAATCTATTCTCTGTAATGTCGAATCTATTATTTCTATAATGTCGAATCTTTTCCCTATAATGTCGTCTCTCTATATCAAATTTTTACCACAACGAAAACGAAATCTTTCGGTTTTCATTTCTTGCGCTTTCGTTATCGTTTGTTAAAATGATAACGAAAAAACCTGATTTTCGGACGAAAATGCATTCTAACGAAAACAAATGCACATGTCTATATATAAGGACCCCAGCTGCCAGATCGTGTAGGATGGTTTCGGAAGACGCTAAAGAACAAGAGACAAAGCTGCAACCATCTACTAAATAATAGGAATATATAGAGAGTTTCAGAAACTGAAAAGTTATTTCTGCTTCACTGACTTCTCTAAAGCTTTTGACTTCATGAACCATAACAAACCGCGGCCAGTCCATAATGGAATAGAGATAAGAGGTCTCCTGAGATATCTCAAACAGCAAGAGAACCAAACTTGGGAGAAAGCTGGAACAAGTTTAGGTAAGACATCTGACGAGGCTGACTATTGTTCTTATTTATCTTATAAGAAGAACATATGAACAATGCCAACCCTTAAGAATCAGATGTTAGAATTAAAATGACTGGAGAATCAAGAAAATAGTTTGTGGCTTAGAGTAACTAAAAGTCTAAGCAGTTCTTTGTACCCGCTGCAGATACATAAGAAGGATATGACTAATCCAAGGTTTTAAAATCTTTGACTACTGCCAGAAATGTAAAATAATTATTTGAGGAAAGCTGGGACTAATCTGGACAATAGAGTAAAAAGTATAAACATCACACAGGTCAGGGGAGTCTTTAAGGCAGGGCAAAAGGGACAGATGCCCTGGGCATGTTGTGGGGCCCAAAGCAGTTGCCTCAAGCTTTCCAACTATGCCAGTTTAAATTCCCTTGTCCCTTGAAGTTTTAGTCCTGTGCTGTGTCCTGATATCTCAGTGTGAAGTGCTGCTACTAATGCTGCCCAGCTCTGCCCTATTGTTGTGTAAAGATGACTCACCTGCAGACCCTGTGTTTACATGTAAATAATGGGAGCATTCATATGTAAATAGCTGAGGTCAGCGGCATTCATATATAAATAAAGGCGGCATTTGTAGCGGTCAGGGGGTAACGCCGTTTACGATATTGCATTCCGCCAACGCACGACAGCTTATCGACACTCCACAATCCAGCAGACAGGATCCATATGGATTTCCCCCAGAAAACGAGACACACAGCTCTGTTCTCTGGTTCCAAACAAATGACACTTTAATGGTAAACTTAGGCTTTTATACAGTAGAAAGCATGCTGCAGTAAACAAAGGGACAATGACACACTCCACCCACAACATCATACAATGGGTACTAACGATCCTCCACCACACATTCCTTTAGTAAACATAAGTCAGACATCTGACCTTTTAGATTGTACTAATTCACACTCTACATTTATCATCAATCAAACTTTCACACAATACAGTGTTAATTAGCATCACAATATGAAAAGGTCTTTAGAAGCCAGACTGTCTACCAAGCTCCAATCCACATCACCACAGTAGCAGACTTAATTAGCACAATAGACAATAGAATGCAATCACAGCAAGCTTTTATCGTACACTACAGACAGGTAGCTGGAGGTGATGCCATCTTTCAATTAACCTGTTGAGTATATCATTAAATGCAAGCAAATGAAGAACCTGAATCTCACCTGGCATCGGCCTCTTGCAGTCCCTGTACAGCAGAGCTGGAGTGTTAGAGGAAGAAGCAGAACAAGGAACCAATTGGTTCATGTGCTAATAGGAGGAGTCAGCAGAATGACAGAGAGATGAGCTCATCACTGTGCTGCCTAGTCTTTAATTGTCCAATCACAGGCTGGGGTGGGTCCGGGATGACCTGGGCTCAGATGAACTTGGTTAATTGATAATGGCCATCCGGAGTCACAGGAAAAAGTGCTTCAGGGGGAAATCTTTGGATTGAAAATAATTATTGAAGCAAAATTTGGTTTAGTTGTTTTTATCATTTGATGGACTATTCATTTTCATCTACCGTCTTTATCGTAGGTATAACGCCCACCCCAAGCTTAGAAAGGTAAAACAGGAAAAAAAAGAAAACATAAATTTTTGCCCTGCGTCCATCGGCGGCCTGGTCCGGCGTCCGTCTGCGGCCTTGCGCGGGGTCAGTCCAGCCTTGTGAGTGTCCGCCTGCGGCTTCCTTGCGCGGGGTCCGTCTGCGGCTTTGGAGGTGTCCGTCTGCAGCCTCCATCGAGGTGTCTGTCTCCGTCCAGCGTGTCCGTCTGCGAGTCCATCTGCACCTTGCGCGGGGTTGCAGCGGTGTTTGTTCATTTTTTGGATTTGGTGCAAGTCGAGATTTCCTGTGTGTTCGGCTCCTCTCGGCTTGTCTCAGCTCCTCTTGCGTGGCTGCGGGCGGATCCGAGCGTGGCCGAGCCTAGCCGAGTGCACAGTACACTCAAATCGGCTCTAGGCTGCGGCGGGTACGCTCGGCTCTAGGCTAGCGGCTCAGAAACAGCGGGGATCGGCGTATATCACGCACCCACGATTTTCCCCTGATTCTAAGGGGAAAAAAGTGCGCGGTATACGCCGATAAATACGGTAGTTATTTTTAAATGGAGTTCTGCTTCAAACCTGTTTTTGTTTTGCCAGCTTCCCCCAGTCTTATAATGAGCTGTCGAAAAGCTTCAAATTATAGAGGATTATTTTGTTTCCTGGCACAGGGATAACCTCTGTCCTTAGATGTAACACTAATCTGATTACACCGATCAAAAAATATGTCCTCCGCATCACAGTGTGAGTCAGAGGTCTTATTCCTTCTGAAGAAAAGTAAACACGTCCAGGTCCTTTGCTTATTTTTTGACATTATATCTGAGGGTTCGGTACATTCCAATCTCAGGTCAAGTTTAATTGGGGCTCAGGAGTCACATGACTAGGTCATGTCAGGGCCACAAATTCTAGGTTGCGGACACATGGGATCGCCGGCAGCTTCTACGTTTGATTTAATCCTTTAACCACTTCAGCCCTGGAGGATTTGGCTGTCAAATGACCGGGCCGCTTTTTGCGATTCGGCACTGCATTGATTTACCCGACAATTGCACGGTCGTGAGACGTGGCTCGCAAACAAAATTGGCATCATTTTTTCCCCACAAATAGAGCTTTCTTTTGGTAGTATTTGATCACCTCTGCGGTTTTTATTTTTTGCGCTATAAACAAAAATAGAGCGACAATTTTGGGAAAAAAAAACAATGGCCCAGATTCAGAGAGAATTAGATTCTCGTAGAGTATCAGAAATACACTACGCCGCCGTTTTTTACCTGGCTCTACGTGGAATCCAGGTAGATTTTGTCCAGTAAACGACGGCGGCGTAGTGTATTTCTCCCGTCGCAATCCATCTACGCGAGTAGGGGGCGTGAAGGATTTAAAATAGGCGCGTTCCCGCGGCGATCGAACTGCGCATGCTCCGTTCGCAAATTTCCCGCCGTGTATTGCGCAAAATCACGTTGTTACGTCATTCGTTGTTTGAGTAGCGTCGTTTACGGACATTTCTATTCCCGAACGAGTTACGTAAAAAAAAAAAAAAAAAAAAAAAAATTGTATTCGACGCGGGAACGACGGCTATACTTAACATGGGCTACGCACCGTTAGACCAGCAAAAAGCTGGTCTAACAGTACGTAAAAAAAAATTGACGTAAGCGATTGCGAAGACCGCTCGTATCTTCGTGGATCGCCATAAAAACACATTTGCATATCCCGACGCATCAAAACGACGCGAACTCCCAGCGGCCGCAAAAATCTCACAGCGTAGATCCGAAAGCTTACGAAGACGTAAGCCTCTCGGATCGAAGCCCGAAGCCGCCGTATCATGGTTTGAGGATTCAAACTAGTGATACGGCGCGCAAAATTTGAAATTACTCCTGTCTAACACCAGTTAGACAGGCGTAATTGCTCTGTGAATCTGGGCCTATATTCTTTACTTTTTGCTATAATAAATACCCCCAAAATATATATATAAAAAACGTTTTTACTCAGTTTAGGCCGATACGTATTCTTCTACCTATTTATGGTAGAAAAAAATCACTTTATTGATTGGTTTGCGCAAAAGTTATAGGGCCAGATTCACATACAATTACATTGGCGCAGAGTAACAGAGATACACTACGCCGCCGTATTTTACCTGGCTCTACGACGAATTCATGTCGATTTTGGCCCGTAAGCTACGGCGACGTAGTGTATTTCTCACGGCGGAATCGAAATACGCGATTAGGGGGCGTGAAGCATTTAAATTAGGCGCGTCCCCGCGGCGATCGAACTGCGCATGCTCCGTTCAGAAATTTCCCGCCGTGCATTGCGCGAAATAACGTCGTTACTTCATTTTTTGTTTGAGTAGCATCGTTTACGTACATTCCTATTCCCGGACGACTTACGTAAAAAATAAAAAAAGACGTTGAAATTCGACGCGGGAACGACGGCCATACTTAACATGGGCCGTCTAAAACTAGACCAGATAAAAACTGGAATAACTTTACGCGACAAAAAGATGACTACAGATGCCGTAAGAGATTGCGAGGGACGCTCGTAACTTCGTGGATCGTCGGAAAATGCTCATTTGCATACCCCGACGCAGAAAACGACGGGAACTCCACCCAGCGGCCGCAAAATTATTGCAGCGTAGATCCGAAGGCGTACGAACACGTAAGCCTGTCGGATTGAAGCCCGTAGCCGGCGTATCATGGTTTGAGGATTCAGACTAATGAAACAACGCGCGTAATTTGAAAGTACTCCGGTCTAACGCGAGATAGACCGGAGTAAGGGCTCTGTGAATCTGGCCCATAGCATCTACAAAATAGGGCATAGTTTTATGGCATTTTTATTAATATTTTTTTTTGTTTACTAGTAATGGTGGCAATCAGCGATTTTTATCGTAACTGCGACATTATGGCGGACACGTCGGACACTTTTGACACTATTTTGGGATCATTGGCATTTATACAGCGATCAGTGCTTTAAAAATGACACTGATTACTGAGTAAATGACACTGACAGGGAAGGGGGCGATGAAGGGGATAAGTGTGTCCTAGGAGTGATTCTAACTGTGTGGGGGCTGGCCTACATGTGACCTGACACTGATCGCTGCTCCCGATCACAGGAAGCAGAAGATCAGTGTTCTGTCATTAGAACAGGGAAATGCATTATTTACATCCACCTGTTCAGCAGCTTCATAACACGATTATGGGACACCGGCGGACATCGAGTCCGTGGGTCCCGTCGGCAAGTGGTTAAGAACTTTTTTTAGAAGGGTAATTTAGTCTCATATTTTTGTTTTAACAGGTTTAAAGCCAAGTTCCACCCAAAATTGGAACTTCCGCTCAACTTTTTTGGGGGGGGGGAGTGGGGGCTTCAGGAGGAGTTGTGGGGCTTCCTGTCCCACTTCCTTCTTCCGCCGAGGGGCTGGTTAGGCGATTAAGCTGCGCAAGTTCCGCTCGCGCATGCGCAGTGGGTGCCCCGGTCGGCGCGTCGCTGGAACGCTGGAGCAGGTAAGTGAGTGTTTATTAAAAGCCAGCAGCTATACTTTTTGTAGCTGCTGACTTTTAATAAACACTAACATTGGCTGGAACACCCCTTTAACCACTTCCATACCGGGCACTTACGCACCTTCCTGCCCAGGCCAATTTTCAGCTTTCAGCGCTGTCGCACTTTGAATGACAATTGCACGGTCATGCAACACTGTACCCAAATGACATTTTTATCATTTGGTTCCCACAAATAGAGCTTTTTTTTGGTGGTATTTGATCACCTCTGTGATTTACATTTTGTGCGCAACAACTAAAAAAATACCAACATTTTTGAAAAAAAAATTGTTTTTATTTTTTCCTGCAATTTTTTGGTAAATGAGTAAGTTTTATATTTCAATTACGGGCACGATGAGGTGGCACTGATGGGCACTGATGAGGTGGCACTGATGGGCACCGGTGAGGCGGCACTGTTGGACACTGATAGGCGGCACTGATGGGCACTGATAGGCAGCGCTGGTATGTGACACTGATGGGCACTCATAGGCGGCACTGATGGGCACTCGTAGGTGGCACTGATGGGCACTCATAGGCGGCACTTGGCACTCATAGACGACACTGATGGGCACTCATGGGCGGCACTTATGGGTGGTACTCATGGGTACTTATGGATGGCACAGATGGGCACTGATAGGTGGGCACTGGGCATGGATGGGCACTGAGGGGAGGCACTGATGGACACTGTGGGGTGGCACTGATGGACATTGAGGGGTGGCACTGATGGACACTGAAGGGTCCATGTTGTCAGTCAGTGCCCATTTGTGGGCAACTTTAATAAAGATTAATACAAAATAATTTCGGGAGTAAGTAAATAAATGTATTTTTCAGACGAAAACAAAATTCCGAAACAAAGTATTTCAGTGTGCACATGTCTAGTACTTACACAGCGTGGGACAGATTCTCAGCTGAGATACGACGGTGTATCTCAGATACACCGTCGTATCGCAGTTTTTTTCAATGGGTATCTATGCGAGTGATTCTTAGAATCACTTACGCATAGATACACTAAAGATCTGACAGGTGTAAAGCAATTACACCGTCGGATCTTAGATGTAATGACAACGCCGGCCGCTAGGTGGCCTTTACGTTGTTTTCTCATTTGCCTATGCAAATGAGCCTAATACGCCGATTCCCGAACGTTTTTACGATGCCCCGTCGTCGTTTACGTAGGTTGCGTACGCGTAAGGTTACCCATGCTGTATGAGGGGTATGTTTCCGAAGTGCCGTCGTCGCCATGTTAAGTATGGCGTCGGGTCAGCGCCGTCTTTTTCCGTCGGTTACGTCGTTTTACTAAGTCGTTCGCGAATAGGGAATTGCGTAAGTGACGATCACGCCGTTTTGACGTCGTTATCAACGGCGCTTTCCGACGTGAGCTGGGGCATGCGCACTGGGCTTTTTTCCCGGCCGGCGCATGCGCACTTCGTTTGACGCTGGGGCGCGCTTAATTTAAATACAGCACGCCCCCTCCTTCCGTATTTGAATCACGCGCCGCATTTACGCTATGCCGCCGAAAATTACGGAGCAAGTGCTTTGAGAATAGGGCACTTGCTCCAGTAATTTGCGTAGACGTAGTGTAACTGCGATACGATACGCAACGCCGCCAGATACGCCATTTTTTGAGAATCTGGCCCCTTGTATTTAAAAAAAAATAATGTAATAATGTAATAATGATTATAGATTTGCATTAGTTGGGCTTAGTCTTGTACTGGGAGGATTCAGGTGAATGGATGGGATTGTTTATTCATGGCTCTTATTATCTGGGTTTTGGTTACTGGTGACAGTGCCGTCTCCTGCTGATTGTATTATTTAGCAATATGCTGTTCTCTGGGAAATAAGAGTACGTTTCAGGGCTGATGTGGAGTT
The DNA here is from genome assembly GCA_029574335.1 of Rana kukunoris. Taxonomy (NCBI): domain Eukaryota; kingdom Metazoa; phylum Chordata; class Amphibia; order Anura; family Ranidae; genus Rana; species Rana kukunoris. The sequence continues at coordinate 27,976,515 of CM056049.1, read as the reverse complement.
TTTATTGTTAGTCATGAGTTCATATTATGAATAATGGATGAGGAGATTTCCGCGGAACACGCTTAGAACTTTCTGCTATTGCCACCTGATGCTCTAGTGAGAAAGCAAACGCAACAAAAATCATCTGAAAATGTTCTGGCGGTTGTTCTAGGTTTTATTTACCGGGAATATTCCAGGGCAGGAGCAACAGAGCAAACTGTAGACACCTTATGGGGTATGTAAATGTCCTCACTACTTCTTAACCACTTGCCTGCTGGGCACTTTCACCCCCGTCCTAACCAGGCCAATTTACAGCTTTCAGTGCCGTCACATATTGAATTGCAATTGCGCTGATGGCCACTGATATGCTTCACTTGGGCTACACTGATGCGGCTGCACCGATAGGATGCACTAATGAGATTGCACTCACGTACACTCATGGGCTGCACTGATGAGGCTTCACTGATGGGCACTGATGAGGCTGCACTGGTGGGCACTGATGAGGCTGCACTGATGTGCACTGATAGGCTGCACTGATGGGCACTGACAGGCTGCACTGATGAGTACTATCTTAAAGGTATGCCACAAAAAGGGGTAATCTTTCATAGGAAAGGGTACCATCATCCACAATAGGTCAATAATGGAAAAAGGAGCATAGGGCTACCCCAAAAGTTGTTTCTGGCAAAATGGACTATCTCGGTACCCAAGGATTTGACTGATGGGCACTGAAGAGGTTGCACTGATGAGCACTTATGAGGCTGCTGGGCACTGATAGGCGGCACTGATGTGCACTGATAAGCTGCTCGATGAGGCTGCACTGATGGGCAATGATGAGGCTGCACTGATGGGCAATGATGAGGTTGCACTGATGGGCAATGATGAGGTTGCACTGATGTGCGCTGATAGGCTGCATTGATGAGTCTGCACCGATGGCACTGATGAGGTTGCACTGATGAGGTTGCACTGACGTGAGCTGATAGGCTGCACTGATGGGCACTGATGAGGTTGCACTGATGAGGTTGCACTGATGTGAGCTGATAGGCTGCACTGATGGGCACTGATCGGCTGCATTGATGAGTCTGCACTAATGGGCACTGATATGCTGCACTAATGTGCACAGATGAGGTTGCACTGATGAGGCTGCACTCATGGGCACTGATGAAGAGACACTGATGAAGCAGTACTGATAAGGCGGCACTAAAGAGCACTGATAGGTGGCACTGAAGGGCATCTTCCAGAGGTCAAGTGTTTTAACCACTTAGCAACCACCTGCCGAAAAATAACGGCGGCAAGGTGGTTGCTTAACTCTGGGATCACGTTATATAACGTGATTCCAGAGTCGCGCTCCCGCGCGCCCCCTGGGGCGCGCACACGGGAATGTCCGTGACCGCCGGGTCCAGAGGACCCGGCGGGTCACGAATCACGGTAAATCGCCGCTGATAGCGGCGGTTTACCACGTGATCGCGCCGTCCAATGACGGCGCGATCAGATGTAAACAGACCGGCGTCATTTGATGACGCCGGTTCCTCCCTCCTCTCTCTGTACCGATCGGTACAGTGTGAGAGGAGAGGGGAGGGAGCGGATGGCAGCGCCAGTGCTGCGGGATGGATCTGTGACAAATGTAGTCACAGATCCATCCATCCATCCCTCCCTGCTCAGCCATCCCTGCTGCACATACTCTGCAATGCTGGGCAATACTCTGGGGGGGGGGGGGCAATACTCTGGGGGGGGCAATACTCTGGGGGGGGGGGCAATACTCTGGGGGGGGGGGCAATACTCTGGGCATACTCTGGTGGGCATACTCCGCAATACTCTGGGCATACTCTGGTGGGCATACTCCGCAATACTCTGGGCATACTCTGGTGGGCATACTCCGCAATACTCTGGGCATACTCCCGCAATACTCTGGGCATACTCCCGCAATACTCTGGGCATACTCCCGCAATACTCTGGGCATACTCCCGCAATACTCTGGGCATACTCCCGCAATAATCTGGGCATACTCCCGCAATAATCTGGGCATACTCCCGCAATACTCTGGGCATACTTCCGCAATACTCTGGGCATACTTCCGCAATACTCTGGGCATACTTCCGCAATACTCTGGGCATACTTCCGCAATACTCTGGGCATACTCTGCAATACTCTGGGCATACTCTGCAATACTCTGGGCATACTCTGCAATACTCTGGGCATACTCCGCAATACTCTGGGCATACTCTGCAATACTCTGGGCATACTCCGCAATACTCTGGGCATACTCCGCAATACTCTGGGCATACTCCGCAATACTCTGGGCATACTCCGCAATACTCTGGGCATACTCCGCAATACTCTGGGCATACTCCGCAATACTCTGGGCATACTCCGCAATACTCTGGGCATACTCCGCAATACTCTGGGCATACTCTGCAATACTCTGGGCATACTCTGCAATACTCTGGGCATACTCCGCAATACTCTGGGCATACTCCGCAATACTCTGGGCATACAGCGCCCCTGTCCCCGTGAGCTCGCATGCAGAAGCGAACGCATACGCAAGTCCCGCCCACATATGAAAACGGTGTTCAAACCACACATGTGAGGTATCGCTGCGAACGTTAGAGCGAGAGCAATAATTTTGGCCCTAGACCTCCTCTCCAACTAAAATTATGTAACCAGTAAAAATATTTAAAGCGTCACCTATGGGGATTTTTAAGTCGCAAAGTTTGGCGCCATTCCATGTGGCCACGCTGTGTAAAAGTCCCACACATGGGGTATCGCCATACTCGGGAGGAATAGCAGAATGTGTTTTGGGGTGTAATTTGTGGTATGCATATGCTGTGTGTGAGAAATAACCCGCTAATATGAAAATTTTGTGGAAAGAAAATAAAAATGAAAAAAATCTTGATTTTGCAAAGAATTGTGGGAAAAATTACAACTTCAAAAAACTCACCAGGCCTCTTTCTAAATACCTTGGAATGTCTTCTTTCCAAAAAGGGGTCATTTGGGGGGTATTTGTACTTTTCTGGCATGTTAGGGTCTCAAGAAATGAGAGAGGATGTCAGTACATCAGATGTGATCAAATTGATAAATTTTCAGTAATTGGTACCATAGCTTTTAGACCCTATAACTTTCACCCACACTAAATAATATCTAATTTTTTTTTGTTTTGTTACCAAAGATATGTAGCAGTATACATTTTAGGCCAAATTTATGAAGAAAAATTACTTTTTTGCAAAATTTTATAATAGAAATGAAGAAAAATTCATTTTTTTACAAAATTTTCGTTCTTTTTTCATTTATAGTGAAAAAAATAAAAACCGCAGAGGTGATAAAATACCACCAAAAGAAAGCTCTATTTGTGGGAAAAAAAGGACAAACATTTCATTTGGTTATAGTGTTGTATGACTGAGTTATTGTCATTCAAAATGTGAGAGCACCGAAAGCTGAAAATTGGTCTGGTTATTAAGTGGGTTTAAGTGCCCAGTAGTCAAGTGGTTAAGTGCTGCTGTTTTTAAATGTGAGTATTATAAAAGGGTTATTTACCAACAGTGACAGTTATCACCTCTACTACTAAAGGAGACAGGTTTCTTTAAAGTGTCTCTGTTACCAGACTATGAATGTACAACCTTTGAGGACGCAGACTCCGAAATCTTTAGAATTTGACATTTCAGGAGTGTCATATTTCTGCTCCCCCAGGGGTGTGATTCCTCCCAGGGGTGTGATTCCTCCCAGGGGTGTGATTCCTCCAAGGGTGTGATTCCTCCCAGGGGTGTGATTCCTCCCAGTGGTGCGATTCCTCCAAGGGTGTGATTCCTCCCAGGGGTGTGATTCCTCCCAGTGGTGCGATTCCTCCCAGGGGTGTGATTCCTCCCAGGGGTGTGATTCCTCCCAGGGGTGTGATTCCTCCAAGGGTGTGATTCCTCCCAGGGGTGTGATTCCTCCCAGGGGTGTGATTCCTCCCAGTGGTGCGATTCCTCCCAGGGGTATGATTCCTCCCAGTGGTGTGATTCCTCCAAGGGGTGTGATTCCTCCCAGTGGTGTGATTCCTCCCAGTGGTGTGATTCCTCCAAGGGGTGCAATTCCTCCCAGGGGTGTGATTCCTCCCAGTGGTGTGATTCCTCCCAGAGGTGTGATTCCTCCAAGGGGTGTGATTCCTCCCAGTGGTGCGATTCCTCCCAGGGGTGTGATTCCTCCCAGTGGTGTGATTCCTCCCAGTGGTGTGATTCCTCCCAGGGGTGTGATTCCTCCCAGGGGTGTGATTCCTCCCAGGGGTGTGATTCCTCCAAGGGTGTGATTCCTCCCAGGGGTGTGATTCCTCCCAGTGGTGTGATTCCTCCAAGGGTGTGAGTCCTCCCAGGGGTGTGATTCCTCGCAGGGGTGCGATTCCTCCCAGTGGTGTGATTCCTCCAAGGGCTGCAATTCCTCCCAGGGGTGTGATTCCTCCCAGTGGTGTGATTCCTCCCAGTGGTGTGATTCCTCCAAGGGGTGTGATTCCTCCCAGGGGTGTGATTCCTCCTCCAAGGGTGGTGTGATTCCTCCCAGTGGTGTGATTCCTCCAAGGGGTGCATTCCTCCCAGGGGTGTGATTCCTCCCAGTGGTGTGATTCCTCCCAGAGGTGTGATTCCCCAAGGGGTGTGATTCCTCCCGATTCCTCCCAGGGTGTGTGATTCCTCCCAGTGGTGTGATTCCTCCCAGGGGTGTGATTCCTCCCAGTGGTGTGATTCCTCCCAGGGGTGTGATTCCTCCAAGGGTGTGATTCCTCCCAGGGGTGTGATTCCTCCCAGTGGTGGATTCCTCCCAGGGGTGATTCCTCCCAGTGGTGTGATTCCTCCAAGGGGTGTGATTCCTCCCAGTGGTGTGATTCCTCCAGGGGTGTGATTCCTCCCAGTGGTGTGATTCCTCCAAGGGTGTGATTCCTCCCAGGGGTGTGATTCCTCCCAGTGGTGTGTGATTCCTCCCAGGGGTGTGATTCCTCCCAGGGGTGTGATTCCTCCCAGTGGTGTGATTCCTCCCAGGGGTGTGATTCCTCCCAGGGGTGTGATTCCTCCCAGGGGTGTGATTCCTCCAAGGGGTGTGATTCCTCCCAGTGGTGTGATTCCTCCCAGTGGTGTGATTCCTCCCAGGGGTGTGATTCCTCCCAGGGGTGTGATTCCTCCAAGGGTGTGATTCCTCCCAGTGGTGTGATTCCTCCCAGGGGTGTGATTCCTCCAGGGGTGTGATTCCTCCCTGTGGTGTGATTCCTCCCAGGGGTGTGATTCCTCCAAGGGTGTGATTCCTCCCAGGGTGTGATTCCTCCAAGGGTGTGATTCCTCCCAGGGTGTGATTCCTCCCAGTGGTGTGATTCCTCCCAGGGGTGTGATTCCTCCCAGATTCCTCCCAGGGTGTGATTCCAGGGGTGTGATTCCCAGTGGTGTGATTCCTCCCAGTGGTGTGATTCCTCCAAGGGGTGTGATTCCTCCAGTGTGATTCCAGGGGTGTGATTCCCAGGGGTGATTCCTCCCTGTGGTGTGATTCCTCCCAGTGGTGTGTGTCCAAGGGGGTGTGATTCCTCCCAGTGGTGTGATTCCAGGGGTGTGATTCCCAGGGGTGTGATTCCTCCCAGTGGTGTGATTCCTCCCAGGTGGTGTGATTCCTCCCAGTGGTGTGTGGTGTGATTCCTCCCAGGGGTGTGATTCCTCCCAGTGGTGTGATTCCAGAGGTGTGATTCCCAGGGGTGCGATTCCTCCCAGTGGTGCGATTCCTCCCAGGGGTGTGATTCCTCCCAGGGGCGTGATTCCTCCCAGGGGCGTGATTCCAGGGGTGTGATTCCCAGGGGTGTGATTCCTCCCTGTGGTGTGATTCCAGTGGTGTGATTCCCAGGGTGTGATTCCTCCAATTCCTCCAGGGGTGTGATTCCTCCCAGGGGTGTGATTCCTCCCAGTGGTGTGATTCCTCCAGAGGTGTGATTAGGGATTCCTCCCAGTGTGATTCCTCCCAGTGGTGATTCCTCCCAGATTCAGAGGTGTGATTCTCCCAGATTCCTCCCAGGGTGCGATTCCTCCCAGGGGGTGTCCCAGGGGCGTGATTCCTCCCAGATTCCTCCCAGGGTGTGATTCCAGGGTGTGATTCCCAGGGGTGTGATTCCTCCCAGTGGTGATTCCTCCTAGGGGTGTGATCAGTGGTGAGATTCCTCCCAGGGGTGGGATTCCAGGGGTGTGATTCCCAGATTCCTCCCAGGGTGTAATCCCTCCCAGGGGTGGGATTCCTCCCAGATTCCTCCCCAGGGTGTGATTCCTCCCAGGGGTGTGATTCCTCCCAGGGGTGTGATTCCTCCCAGGGGTGTGATTCCTCCCAGGGGTGTGATTCCTCCAAGGGGTGTGATTCCTCCAAGGGGTGCGATTCCTCCCAGGGGTGTGATTCCTCCCAGGGGTGTGATTCCTCCCAGTGGTGTGATTCCTCCCAGAGGTGTGATTCCTCCCAGGGGTGTGATTCCTCCCAGTGGTGCGATTCCTCCCAGGGGTGTGATTCCTCCCAGTGGTGTGATTCCTCCCAGGGGTGTGATTCCTCCCAGTGGTGTGATTCCTCCCAGGGGTGTGATTCCTCCAAGGGGTGTGATTCCTCCCAGTGGTGTGATTCCTCCTAGGGGTGTGATTCCTCCCAGTGGTGAGATTCCTCCCAGGGGTGCGATTCCTCCCAGGGGTGTGATTCCTCCCAGTGGTGTGATTCCTCCCAGGGGTGCGATTCCTCCCAGGGGTGTGATTCCTCCCAGTGGTGTGATTCCTCCAAGGGGTGTGATTCCTTCCAGGGGTGTTGTAACGGAATGACCTGTGATACTCTGAGACTTTTGAAGGATGCGGTGTACTCCTGTGCCAGCTTCACCAATGACTCTTGGGTCTAGAGTCATCCTATGTCCGATAGGGGCATAGGATGACTGAGAAATGCTATCATGAATTACATGAGTTGGGACAGTAATGATAATTCATGTATTGCAGGATATCCTGAAATATTACAAGTTGTGGCTCATTCAATGTGAGGACACATACTGTGAGGTGTTAATTAAATCTGGCTTCTGAAAGACCTTTCATTGTGTATGCTAATGACACTGTTTTGTGTGAAAATACTATTGATGATAGATGTGTTGTGAGTTAGCAGTCTAAAGGTCAGAGGTCTCTTTTCAGGTGTAGTAATTAGTTCATGTTAATTATGTCAGACCCCCCATTGTGTGGTGTGTGGAGTGTGCCTTTGTTCCTTTGATTACTGCAGCATGCTTTTTTTTGGTGTATAACACCAGCTGAGTGTACAATTAAAATTTTCATTCATTTTGGAACCAGAACCAGAGCTTGTGTCTCAGTTATTTTGGGAAATGGAATGGGTCGTGTCTGCCGGATTGTGGAGTGGAGTGTCGGATAAGCTGTCTTGGGTCGGTGGAATGGAAACGTAAACGGTGGTGACTGTTACAGGTGTCTTCATCAATAAAAGACACAGTAGTAAAGTACGGACTGGCGGATCAAACCAATGTAAGCAGCGGACGACCAGAAATCCAACACTCTCATGAGTGGCAGATTTTGAAGACTCTTTAGGCAGCTGTATGCAATAAGTTCATCCATAACTGACAATTTTATTTAAGGCAATGGAGGGCAAGAGAGATTGTTATGTTGCCTTCTCATTGCCGGTTGTAAACAATATTAAACCTGCACCATGAGCTGCAACTGCTTGCGTGATTCTATGGGACTCGGCCTCCTGCATCAAGAGTAGATGGAACAGGGAATTCAGTGCAAGAGTGCCTTGCAAAAGTATTCACCCTCCCCCCCCCTGGCTTTTTACATATTGTGTTACATTACAGCCTTTAGTTCAATGTTTTTTTTAATCTTCTGGATCAGAACACAATAGTCTAAGTTGGTGAAGTAAAATTAGAAAAATATATTCATAAATCTATTTTTCAGAAATAAAAAACAAATAATTGTAATGTGCGTATGTATTCACCCCCTTTGTTATGAAGCCCATAAAAAGCTCTGGTGCCACCAATTACCTTCAGAAGTCACATAATTAGTGAAATGAGGTCCACCTGTGTGCAATCTAAGTGTCACATGATCAGACATTACATAGACACACCTTTGTGAAAGGCCCCAGAGGCTGAAACACCTAAGCAAGAGGCACCACTAACCAAACACTGCCATGAAGACCAAGGAACTCTCCAAACAAGTAAGGGACAATGTTGTTGAGAAGTACAAGTCAGGGTTAGGTTATAAAAAAATATCCAAGTCTTTGATGATCCCCAGGAGCCCCATCAAATCTATCATAACTAAATGGAAAAAACATGGCACAACAGCAAACCTGCCAAGAGACGGCCGCACACCAAAACTCAAGGACCGGGCAAGGGGGGCATTAATCAGAGAGGCGGCACAGAGACCTAAAGGTAACCCTGGAGGAGCTGCAGAGTTCCACAGCAGAGACTGGAGTATCTGTACATAGGACGATAATAAGCCATACGCTCCATAGAGTTGGGCTTTATGGCAGAGTGACCAGAAGAAAGCCATTACTTTCAGCAAAAAGCAAAATGGCACGTTTTGAGTTTGGGAAAAGGCACGTGGGAGACTCCCAAAATATATGGAGGAAGGTGCTCTGGTCTGATGAGACTAAAATTTTACTTTTTGGCCATCAAAGAAAACGCTATGTCTGGCGCAAACCCAACACATCTTCTCACTCAAAGAAAACCATCCCCACTGTGAAACATGGTGGTGGCAGCATTATGCTGTGGGGATGTTTTTCAGCAGTCGGGACTGGGAAACTGGTCAGAGTTGAGGGAAAGATGGATGGTGCTAAATACAGGGATATTCTTGAGCAAAACCTGTACCACTCTGTGTGTGATTTGAGGCTAGGATGGAGGTTCACCTTCCAGCAACATTAGCAACACCAAATATTTGTGTTGGCATCATGAGAGGGATACCCTTTGAGAACGTGTAATGACACGAAACGCGTCAGGGACGACTCCATTATTGCCACCATCTTATTGACATGCGCCTTACTTTCATCTGTATATGTAAGTGCAATTTTAATAAATTTTTTTATTGACCTTACGGTGTTACACTATGGCGTCCCCTCTTCTCCTTTCCATTTATATATGCCATCTCTGAGACGGATGACCATTATTTTTTTTCCGCGAACGAGAGACCTCTTATCAAGTCTCGGGGCCATTTGAATCTACACCACTGATATCTGCTGATCCCTTTCCTGAGGAACACCTTATATCAAGATCTGAGCATATACCAAGCCTGACTGACTCTAGAAATATAAGTTTCTCAGAGTCCTTTTCATCTGGTAAGCCTGCATCTTCACCGGTGGTGGGATTTTTTCTTTTTCACTTCTGATACATCAAGCATCATTTGTGTCACTGGAATTTATGAACTTTATTTCATGAACTTTATTTCAATTTTATTAGTCATGTTATTATTTTCATGTTGATGCACAGATCACTTTTTGTGTTTCACACTTTATGTATATGTATAGCCTTACAGTTATATTTTGTTATTCTGAGCGCTACACTACCACGTTTCCATTCTGTTTTTTGCTTCTTGTTTTTCAGTAGCCGTGTTTAGCAGCCACATTTATTCATTTCTAGCAGCGCAGTTTTACATACCACCCCCAACATTAGCAACACCCACAAATCGGGTATTTTATCAGGGGAGGAGCAGAGAAGCTGGAAAACAATTATTTAAATTGGGATTTCACAATTCAATAGTGGTTGTTTGGATAGGTTAATACATGTTATTTATTTTTAAAGCGCTCATGAGAGTTCTTCTTTAAAGTGGATGTAAAGCCACTCTCATCCTTTCTAAACTACTGCCATAGTGCTGATCTATAAGGATATAGATGCCTCCTGCATGTATCCTTACCTGTCAAATGTCTCCCCTCTGTCTGTTATAAGAACTGAAAAACTGCATATTCTGTGAGTGGGTCTGTTGTCTGGAGCTCGGTGGGTGGAGTTGTGATGTCAGAAGACTCCCCACCCACTTCTACACTCCCCTTGTCAACATGCATTTTCTCCTGTGTATTTCTTACACTCAATTCTGCTACGATCACTAACATCCAGTCAAAACCCATAAAAGTCACCACATGACTTCAGTATGCCCAATGATGCTAATGTGTGGAGCAGCCAATCCTGGGAGAGCTGGAGAAGAAAGGAGGGGGAATGAGAAGTACACAGAATGCCTCTCTCAGGCTCGTACATGAGATATGTAAATCACCTGTCACTCACAGCAAGGGGGAAGAACTAACTCCTATTTCTCTGTGTGTCAGTTTTTTGTCAGTAGACTCCCCGATCCTGCTCGACACTCCCCTTGCACTGAATTCTGCTACGATCACTAACATCCAGTCAAAATCCAGAAAAGTAACCACATGACTTCAGAAAAGAAGTGGGGGTAGGAATTAAAAAAATAATGCCTGTCTCCAAGCTAGTGCATGAGATATGTAAATAACCTGTCACTCACAGCAAGGGGGCGGAACGGACTAAGGTTTTTCTCTGTAAGTCCATTTTAATTCACTGAACAATAACAGAGGATTGCTCAGAGCTGGATTAACTCTGTGTGGCAAGACTGGGCACAGATGATAGGAAATCTTATACTCTACATTGTGACATTAAAAAAAAGTTTTTTTTTCGGGTTTACATCCACTTTGCGAGCTGTATGATTTCTTAGGACTTTGTAGTTTGCTTGGAGTTCAGCTTTAAACAGAAATAATGGCATTGCTGGTACCATCATACCAGGATTAGTATTTTATAGTTTGTTGCCCTATAGCCAAGTTCCACTTGCTTGCTCCAGTGGGCACCTCCTGGAAAACATACACTGTAATTCTGGCCCCCCGATGGAAGCCCATGTTTCTTGGTCTTTTCGCTCGGATCAATGACTGTAAAAGAAGTATTAGAAACAACAGTCATTTCATTGCATTGAGGGGAACTTTACACTGAATAATGCCCATCTGGAGAAGAAACTAACAAAGGTGTAAATCTGAAGCACCTTTTACTCCGGCGATAGCACATGCCCTGAATCAATAGTGATTGTGTTAAGGCCGTGCCGTAAACTTGTTTGATGGGCCATGCCTCGGCTTGTGGGACTTTTTATTCCATTATTTGGTGGAAGATATTTTTTTCTCCTTTCCTTTGTAGAGCTCCATATTTTGCACAGAAGTCCTTTACTTGCGTATATATATATATATATTTTTTTTCCGTCTGTCTATAATGCACTGGTTAGAGATAAATAAAAATCACACTATTAAATACCAATGCGGGATATTTAATTAAGCGATATGGTCAAATCCAGGCACATTCTATCTTTTTTTTTTTTATGTTTTTTAGAAGTCATAACATTTGTAGTGCTTAACCACTTAAAGTGGAGTTCCACCCTTTTTGTTATGTTTGTCTGTGCTGCATGCCCTAATCTCATAGGGCCAGATTCTCAGTGGCGCTACGACGGAGTATCTCAGATACCCCGTCGTATCGCCATTTTTTTTGGCTCGTATTTATGCGAGTGATGTTTAGAATCACTTTGGCATAGATACGCTTGAACATCCGACAAGTGTAATACCATTACACTTGCGGATCGTAGTTGTAATGACAACTCCGGCCACTAGGTGGCCTTTAACGTTGTTTTCTCATTTGCCTATGCAAATGAGGCTACTACGCCGATTCCCGAACGTTTTTACGCCGCCCCGTCGTCGCGTACGTCGTTTACGAACTCGGAAGGTTACCCCTGCTTCTATGAGGAGTAACCTTACGAAGTCCCATCGGATGCCGTCAGGTGCCGTCGGATGCCATGTTAAGTATGGCGTCGGGTCAGCGACGGCTTTTTCCGTCGCTTACGTCGTTTTACTAACTCGTTCGCGAATAGGGCATTGCGTATTGACGATCTCGTCGTTTTGACGTCGGTTTCAACGGCGCTTTCCGACGTGAGCTGGAGCATGCGCACTGGGCTTTTTCCCCGGCCGGCTCATGCGCAGTTCGTTCGACGCGGGGGCGCACTTAATTTAAATACAAGCCGCCCCCATTTAAATTACGCGGGCTTACGCTGGGCGATTTACTCTACGCCTCCGCAAACTACGGAGCAAGTGCATGGAGAATACGGCACTTGCTCTAGTACGATGCGGCGGTGTAGTGTAAATGGCTTACGCTACGCCGGCGATTTTCTTAGAGAATTTGGCCCATAGTGTTCAGAATGAACAATTTTTATTTATTTTGTTGCTTGTAAATACCTTTATTTTGTAGTCCTTCATTACTTCCTCCTCCTTATTAGCCTAGGCTATTAAGTCACATGGCTATTTGCAAGGGTTTCTGGGATAGGCATCATGTTTCCCAGTAGTCCTTGCAAACCTGACTGAAACCTTTTACATTGCTTGTGCAGCACTGAGCATGTGCGAGATATGCAAAGCTGAAATCCAGGAAGTCATACAGTCTGGCTTCATGTTGCCCACACTTAAGATGGCCCCGGTCTATTTCTAGATTATAAACTAATCTAAATGCTGTAACAACCTAACAAAACGGACCTTAGTTTACAGACTAACTTTACTAGAATACATTAAGCTTGTGTATTACTGGGGTGTTTATATTTAAAAAGTGAAATTGTGGGTGGAACTCCCCTTTAAGATCCCGGACCAATATGCAGGTAAAGGACCTGGTCAGTTTTTGCGATTTGGCACTGCGTCGCTTTAAATTGCGCGGTCGTGCGACGTAGCTCCCAAACAAAATTGGAGTCCTTTTTTTCCCACAAATAGAGCTTTTTTTTGGTGGTATTTGATCACCTCTGCGGTTTTTATTTTTTTGCGCTATAAACAAAAATAGAGCGACAATTTTGAAAAAAAATGCAATATTTTTTGCTATAATAAATCTCCCCAAAAAATATATAAAAACATTATTTTTACTCAGTTTAGGCCGATACGTATTCTTCTACATATTTTTGGTAAAAAAAAAATCGCAATAAGCGTTTATCGATTGGTTTTCGCAAAATTTATAGCGTTTACAAAATAGAGGATAGTTTTATGGCATTTTTATTAATATATTTTTTTTTTTTTTACTAATGGCGGCGATCAACGTTTTTTTTCATGACTGCGACATTATGGTGGACACATCGGACAATTTTGACACATTTTTGGGACCAATGTCATTTTCACAGCGAAAAGTGCTATAAAAATGCACTGTTTACTGTGAAAATGATAATTGCAGTTTAGGAGTTAACCGCTAGGGGGCGCTGTAGGGGTTAAGTGTGACCTCATATGTGTTTCTAACTGTAGGGGGGGTGGGGCTGCATGTGTGACGTGACTGATCGTCGTTCCCTATATCAGGGAACAGGCGATCACTGACATCACTGTGACCGATCGCGAGACACCGGAGGCGATCGGGTCCATGGGTCCCGGGGGTGCAGTCACGGAGCTTTGGACCATGGCTGTGCCCAGCCGTGCCATACTGCCGACATATATGGGTGTTAGGTGGTCTTTAAGTGCTTAATGGTGTAGATGTCATCATAAACCAATTAAAGCTGCAGTTTAGCTATGACATACATAGTTGCATTGGTTAAGCTTGTATCACACCCAACAGAAATGTTGGGGCTTTTAGATATCTACACAAGGGAAACATTTATAGGTAAAAATCATGCTTAAAATATTTTAAATGCATATACTCGATATTATCAAAAGTATTGGGACACCTGTCTTTACACGCACATGAACTTTAACGACTTAAGAAACCCTTCACGCCGATATACTTTGGCAGAATGGCACGGCTGGGCACAGGCACGTACCTGTGCGTCCTCTTTAAGTGCCCAGCCGTGGGGTCAAGTTCGCGACACTGGCGGCACGCTCGCGACCCGGTCTGTAGCTCCGTGACCGTGCCCGCGGACCGCGCTGACCTGATCGCCACCAGTGTCCCACGATGGGTCACTGGAGCTAAAGAACGGGGAGAGGTGAGTGTAAACACACATTCCCCATTCTTCATTGTGGTAGTGGCAGTGATCGTCTGTTCCCTGATATAGGGAAAGGCGATCAGTGACGTCGCAAGTCCAGCCCCACCCCCCTACAGTTAGAAACACATATGAGGTCAAACGTAACCCCTACAGTGCCCCCTAGTGGTTAAGTCCTAAACTGCAATTGTAATTTTCACAGTAATCAATGCATTTGTATAGCACTTTTCTCTGTGAAAATTACAATAGTCCCAAAAATGTGTCAAAATTGTCCGATGTGTCCGCCATAATGTCACAGTCATGAAAAAAAATCGCTGATCTCCACCATTAGTAGTATAAAAAAAAAATATTAATAAAAATGCAATAAAACTATCCCCTATTTTTGTAAACGCTATACATTTTTTGCAAACCAATCGATAAACTTTTTTTTACCAAAAATAGGTAGAAGAATACGTATCGGCCTAAACTGAGGAAAAAAATAAGTTTTTTTTATCTATTTTTTGGGGATATTTATTATAGCAAAAAGTTAAAAAAATATAGCATTTTTTTCAAAATTGTCGCTCTATTTTTGTTTATAGCGCAAAAAATAAAAACCGCAGAGGTGATCAAATACCACCAAAGGAAAGCACATCACGCGATGTCATGCGACTCTGGCCGGAGTTCGTGGCACCAGAAGGCAGAGGGTTGAAGAATGGCTGCTTGCTACTCGCGAGGAAGACATACATTCCCCCATGACCCAACCCGTTCCTCCTACAAGCTCATGGCAAGAGTAAGGTCAGCAGTCAAACCAAGAATGTCACTGACAAGATATGACCATTGACTGTACCCTTCCATAAGACATTTCGGAGCAGTTGAAAAGGGGGAGTGTCACTACCAGCTGCCATGTTGTGTGTTTGTCTGCCCCTCAAATATACTTGATAGATGTGGAAGGATGCCCACTCTTATGCCTTGTGTCAGAGATAATTCATTAGCCTGAAAAACATTCATGATACCTATGATAACATAAATGGGGTGTTCCAGCCAAAAAAATGTGTTTATTAAAAGTCAGCAGCTACAAAAAGTGTAGCTGCTGGCTTTTAATAAACACTCACTTACCTGCTCCTGCGTTCCAGCGACGCACCGACCGAGGCTCCGCTCCTCTCCTCCCCTCCCCAGCCGGCATCTCCATTCCCGAGTGTGGGCATCCAGCCGTGACAGCCTTCGGCTTCACGGCCGGGCACCCACTGCGCATGCGCGAGCCGCACTGCGCATGTGCGCGCGGCTCGCCGCTGATTAGACAGGCGATTGCCTAGGACCTGTCAGTGTCCTAGGCCATCGCCTACAGGGAGGGGCTGAAATAAGGCAATTACGCCTAATCGCCTTACCAGCCCCTCGGCGGAAGCAGGAAGTGGGACAGGAAGTCCCACTCCTCCTGAAGCCCCCACTCCCCCCCCAAAAAAATGACATGCCAAATGTGGCGTGTAAGGGGGTGTGGAGTGGATTAAGAGGAAGTTCCATTTTTGGGTGGAACTCCTCTTTAACCACTTAAGGCCCGCCTACTGCACATTTACGTCGGCAGAATGGCACGGCTGGGCACATCAACGTATATATACGTTGATTTTAGTACCCAGCCGTGGGTCACGGCCGCGCGCCCGCGACCCGGTCTGAAGCTCCAGGACCGGCACCGCGGGATTCGCGGACCCGATCGCCGCTGCAGTGTGGCGATCCATCCCTGGAGCGGAAGAACGGGGAGAGCCGTGTGTAAACACGGCTTCCCCGTGCTTCTCTGTGGCCGTAGCATCGATCGCGTCATCCCTGTAATAGGGGGATGACATCACACCTACAGCCACACCCCCCTACAGTTGTAAACACAACACATAGGTCACACATCCCCTACAGCGCCACCTGTGATTAACTCCCAAACTGCAACTGTCATTTCCACAGTAAACAATGCAATTTAAATGCATTTTTTGCTGTGAAAATGACAATTGTCCCAAAAATGTGTCAAAATTGTCCGAAGTGTCCGCCATAATGTCGCAGTCACGAAAAAAATCGCTGATCGCCGCTATTAGTAGTAAAAAAAAAAAATGAATAAAAATGCAATAAAACTATCCCTTATTTTGTAAACGCTATACATTTTGCGAAAACCAACCGATAAACGCTTATTGTGATTTTTTTTACCAAAAATACGTAGAAGAATACGTATCGGCCTAAACTGAGGAAAAAAAATGTTTTTTTATATATTTTTAGGGGATATTTATTATAGCAAAATGTAAAAAATATTGATTTTTTTTTAAAATTGTCGCTCTATTTTTGTTTATAGCGTAAAAAATAAAAACCGCAGAGGTGATCAAATACCACCAAAAGAAAGCTCTATTTGTGGGGAAAAAAGGACGCCAATTTTGTTTGGGAGCCACGTTACACGACCGCGCAATTGTCAGTTAAAACGACGCAGTGCCGAATCGCAAAAAGGGGCAAGGTCCTTTACCTGCATTTTGGTCCGGGTCTTAAGTGGTTAATGTACCTAATGAACATCTCCAGAGCCACTGATCGGGAGGTAGATCCAGACCTCCTGTACTGAACCCAGGCTCTATCAGTTCAGCAGGGGGCCATGGGGAGCGTGTACAGTAATTCCAGGAGATGTGTCTCCCAGCGGTTCAAATACAATATTTGCCAGGCCCCATCAGTTCAGCAGCAGGGGCCAGGTACAGAGTGGGGACTAATTATTAATTTTTGGGATCAGGGTTCTCAGGCAGGCTATATGAGAAACCACAATTTCTGTTGGCAGCCCTGAATCTCTCTCTGTGGTCTATAGTAACACCCAGGGCTGCCATCCGGAATTTTGGGGCCCCTTACACTGCTGGAGCAGAGAACAGGGGGGGGGGGGTGCTGCCGCTGCGAATTGAGAAGCGGAGGGTGTCACCAGTAGTTGCTAATCGTCGGAGTGCCGCGGATTGAGAAGCGGGGGGCAGCAAGTTGAGAAGTGGAAGAGGAGGCCCTGGGGACCTCTGGGCCCCTTACAAAAAATAAATAAATAAATGTTATTAAGAAAAAGAAAAAGTGGGGTTGCCATCTGGGGACCTCCGGGGCCCTTAAAAAATGTTTAAAACATTTTTTTTATTAAAAAAAAAGGGGGTTGCCATCCTGGGCCTCCGTGGGGTCTCTGGGGCCCTGGGGAGCTCCGGGCCCCTTACTAAAATTGTTTTTAATAAAATAAAAAAATTAAATAAAATAAAAAGGGGGGGTTGCCATCCAGGGCCCTGGGGACCTCCGGGCCCCTTACAGGTGTACTGCCTGTACCCCCCTGATGGCGGCCCTGGTAGCACCCTCCTGAGTTTTCTCGAACGTTACTGCTACTAACATCAATACAGATCTATTTGGTTAACAAATGACAGCTGTCAGCTGTTCAGAAAAGAAAGACTGGTGCTAGAAAGTGGCTATATATATATATATATATATATATATATATATATGTGGGATGGGCTCAGGTCATTGAAAGAGTGACAGTTGGGTAATACCCAAAGCACTTGCATTATATCCACCAGGTAGATAGCAGAGCTTTATTCATCGTGCTGTGACTTATTTGGATCGACGGATGAGCAGTGTTTTTTTTTAATCCGCTGCCAAAGAATTACACTAGTGGAACCTCAAATGGAACATGTCAGTTGGTATTTACATAAAGTACATAAACATATGCTGCTCCAGCAAAACGATGTTATGTGTATAAACAGATGCTCGGTCGGATCTGTTGATTCAGCAATGCACATTCCTTCAGCCAAACCTCAAAAAAAAAAAAAACACACAAAGCCCAACTGTACTTTTAAAACAGATTAGTTAACATATGCAGGGATACCAAGCAACTTTGTTAGTATAATCCTGTCTTAGACAGTTGTCACCAGAAGAAGTGTCCCATTGGAAGATTGCCATTCTATTTCTATTCTGGTAACTCGAAATGTTAAATTTCCCGTAATTTTCTCTCTGTCTGATAATAGTCACCAGGTGATGTAAAGAGGAGAATCTCTCCAGTGAGAGACATCAATACATACAATTTAACCACTTCCTTACCTGGCCTATTCTGGCACTTCCCTCCTTCATGTAAAAATCATATTTATTTTTTTGTTAGAAAATTACTCAGAACCCCCAAACATATGTATATATATATATATTTAGCAGACACCCAAGAGAATAAAGTGGCGGTCATTGCAACTTTTTATCTTGCGTGGTATTTGCACAATAGTATTTCAAAGCTTTTTTCTTTTTTTTTTTAAACGGTTTCATGAATTAAAAAATAACAAAACAGTAAAGTTAGCCCAATTTTTTTTGTATAATGTGAAAGATGATGTTACGCGAAGTAAATAGATACCTAACATGTCACGCTTTAAAATTGCGCACACTCACGGAATGGCGTCAAACTTCGGTATTCAAAAATCTCCATAGGTGATGCTTTAATTTTTTTTTACATGTTACCAGGGGCGGACTGACAACTCATGGGGCCCCCGGGCAATAGATGATTATGGGGCCCCCGGGCTTACAGATGGCCACCATGCCAGGAGGCAGTGCAGAGGGGCAGCTAAAATCTCTGGATTTTCACATCAAAAGCATGTCGGTTTCGGACATATCAGGGACAGATGTAAAAAAAAAACACAAATTTTTACATACTGTCCCTGGTTTTACTGAGCCTGGCAACCCTGATGGGGCCCCCTAGTGGCATGGGGCCCTCGGGCAGTGCCTGGGTGCCTCAATGGTCAGTCCGCCCCTGCATGTTACTATTTTTGAGTTACAGAGGAGGTCTAGTGCTAGAATTGTTGCACACGCTCTAACGCACGTGACGATTCCTCACATGTGGGGTTTGAACGGCGTTTACATATGTGGGCTGGACTTAAATGCGTGTTCGCTTCTGAGCGCGAGCTACCGGGGACAAAAAAATAAAAAAAAATTATTTTACTTCATTTTTTTTATTTTTACACTTTTTTTTACATTTTTTTTTTTGATCACTTTTATTTCTATTACAAGGAATGTAAACATCCATTGTAATAGGAATCACTGTGACAGGTCCTCTTTATGGAGAGATGTGGGGTCAATAAGACCTCACATCTCTCCTCCAGGCTTACAAGCGATGAGATCGTGAAAAAAAATTCACCTTCACCGATCTCATGCCGATATCCGCGATTGCCCCTTTGCTTACTTCTGGGTTCCTGGGCGTGACGTCATGACGTCGCGACTGGGCCTCCGATGGTCATCTCTATGCTTCCCAGCCAGCGCTGGCCGATTCGTTCTCGGGGCCCCCGATGGCATGGGAGAGCCTGGAGAAGCACCAGATGGCGGCGGAAGGGGGGGAGTCCCCTCCCGCTGCCTATAAGAACGATCAAGCAGTGAAACTGCCGCTTTGATTATTCTTATCGTGCAGATAATCGCCGGCTGAAGACGGTGATATCTGAATGATGCCTGTAGCTGCACCCATCATTCAGATATCACAGCACAAATTCAAGGACGTCATATGATGTCCACGGGGGACACGTGGTTAAAAATATATTGTTTGGGGCGCATGCGCGGCGCGATGCTGGTCGGACGCAGCTAGCTTGAGCTCCGCCGGACCGTGAGAGCCAGGCACTGATCCCGGGGCCATCCTGCACCCAAAAACCTCCAGATTTCACCCATCACCCCCACGGACACTAGTGCATGCCCTCTGGCAAGAAGAGGCGCGGATGCCGCTCCACACACTCGATCACTAACTTCCTTCTGGACCTGGAGAGGAAGATGTCCCAAAATGGCGCCGGCCACCATGCGGCCTCCAGCAGCTCCCCACAGGCTCCTGTTCTACAACCAGCCAACAGTGAGTACACTCAGCCTCTCTCCAAGGCTGATTTAGATGCAAGCCTGTCTGCTATCTATGAAAAACTTGTGGGTAAAATAGAGCAGGAGCTTCATAAATCCACCAGTGTCCTGTCCCAGGAAATTGCCAGTATAGGAGGCCGCACAGACATCCTGGAAACTAAACATGATGAACTAGCCCTTGCACATAATGACTTGAGAAAGGACTATGAAACACTGGCAGACAGTTTCTCTTTCATGCAGGCACATATAGAAGATTTGGACAATAGAAACAGACGCAATAATATTAGAATACGTGGTATCCCAGAATCGATCACAGATCTCAACCAAGCAGTCACAAGATTCCATAATCTTCTACCTGAGAAACCATCATCTGCATTTGCCTGCAACAGAATGCATAGGGCATTGCACCCAAACCAACCCCAGATAAACCTCCCAGAGATGTGATCATGTGTTTAAAAGACTTTATCACCAAGGAAGAGATTATGAGAGCTTCCAGGAATACCCCGAATATCAGGCTTGATGGGGTTAAACTGCAGATCTACCCTGACATTTCCCCAGCAACACTAGATCGCAGACGCAGGATGAAAGAGGTCACTAACATCCTTCAATCAGCTAGAATCAAATACAGATGGGGCTTCCCTTTCAAACTGTCAATAATGCACAATGGTTCCACATACACCGTGTACAATGTTTTGGAAGGAAAGGATCTGCTGATTAAGCTGGGCCTGTTGGATCAAGAGCCCCTGCAGCACTTCCCTGTGACTCCAAAATCCGCCCCCATCTGGACTACTCCATCTTCCAGACGCAATCAGAGGGAACAGAGAAGATGGATTCACCATCCTATTCAGGACCATGCTGCATAACCAACTCTGACTGTCTGAATGTTCCTCATATGTTTCTATTCTACAATTTTTTGAACCCTGCCTGCAAGACATTTTTGCCCCCCCCCCCATTTCCCCCACCCCCCCCCCCATTTTTTTTCTTTCTCCCCCCCCTCTCCCCCTTTTTTTTTTTCTATTTTTCAGATGTTTGGAGAACCTGTCCGGATTCCTTCATCTTATGGCCCGCCCCAGATGCCCAACACCATCACAACCAGAAATTGAGTGTCTGCCCGGAGAGGCTTGAACTGTCTCAATACCTGGACTCTGGGGTTCCCTGACCCATGTCCCAACTCTCCTTGACTTCCTTACGAAGTACTTTGTATCACAGGTTTGCCCCCTACATTGCTGGGGACCCCCCTTCCCTCCGCCCCACCCCCCTTTCCCCACCCCCCCTCTACTACCCTTATCCCGGGGCCTTTAGGGCTCTGTAACAATGTCCTTCACCCCCACCCCCCTTGTATCCTGCTTATACCTCCCTCCAGATGTTATGTTTTGTGTCGTTTTATCTGATTGCTCATGATTCCACATGGCCATGCCAGATTAGTTTTCACACTCTACACGCCTGGCTCGTCCGCCGTCGCTAGATTGTCCCCCATTCTCCCTGCGCGGCCTGCTGGCTTGCCCAACCCTTGGGTGTGCTTGCTGGCCCTGCTGGTAGAAATTGGACTTGTTAGTCCACTCTTGTTTTTGACTGGACCTTTGGACCTCCTGTCCCCTGCCCCCCCCCCTTCTGGCTTTGTTTAGTAGCCAGCTTTTTCGCCCTAGTGGCAGTTAATTGTAATGTAAATTTTTTGGAAGACTTTTTATTTCTTTCTCTTTGTTCAGTCCGGTTCCTACTGAATCTCATACCGCACACAATGCATTTTTACCTTGTATACTGTACCCCTGATATGATACTATTGAATGGGTTGCCTTGCTACTGTAATGATGTTCTCATGTTAGCTTTTTGTGTTGTACAGGCTCTCTATTCTCCCCTCTCACTCAGCGCCCCCCCCTACAAAGTAATGGGTCTTAGAGTCTTTTCTCACTATGTGCAGGGTTTTAATTCCCCTAATAAGCGTAAGAAAGCTTTTAGACATTATAAGAGACTCGGTGCAGACATCGTTCTAATGCAGGAAACCCATTTTTCTACGGCCAACCACCCCCAGTACTTTGATAAAACTTTCAGTCAATTCCACTACACCACCTTTTCCAATAAATCACGCGGTGTAGCTATTTTCATTAGAAATACAGTGATTTTTGAACTACAAACTGTCTTTAAAGACACTGACAGTAGATTTATTATTATGAAAGGTTGTATCAATAGACGCAAAGTAACAATAGCTTCTTTATATGCTCCTAACGAAGCTCAAACCTCATTCTTTACAAAAATGTTTGATACCCTCGATCTCTATAACTCCCCACATATGATCATTGGTGGTGACTTTAATCTAACTGCTCACCCTTCACTAGACAGAAGCAGACCAACCCTCTCATCTAAAGCCTTCACCAAAACCATAAACCGCCATATCAACAAGTCCCAATTGATTGACACATGGAGAGCACATAATGTTGGCATTAGGGCCTACACACATTATTCCTATCCTCATGATTGTTTTGCTAGGCTGGACTATGTGTTCTGCACTCCCATACTCCTGACCAACTCATCTAAAGCAACAATCCATCCTTGCCTCTGGTCTGACCATAACTTGGTAGAATTTGAAACCTCCCACATTGGGCTAGCATCCACTACATTCAAATGGCGCCTTAATGACTCCCTTCTCTCCGACCCCTCCACCCTCCAACAAATTAGATCCCATATCGAAAACTACTTTCATGATAATGTCCCCGGAGAGGTGCTTCCCACTTCTATTTGGGCGGCCTACAAAGCGGTCCTGAGAGGACACATAATAAATATTTCTACAGCAAAACACAAAGCTAAACTTACTGACATAAAATGCCTTACTAGAGAGTTGAGCGACCTATACAATAAATTGCATTCCTCCCCCTCACCGGCACTGACCGACCTTATCCACACTAAAAGACAAGCCTTAAACACACTGCTATCGGAGGATACAGAAAAATCACTCAGGTTCTCTAAAGCCAAGTTCCTGTTGCAAGGAAATTCGGCCTCTACAATGTTTGCAGGTAGAAAATCATGATACCAAACCCCCCCACGTCTACAAATTGAAGAACGCAAAGGGCAACTTGGTCACCCACCCTCAAGACGTTCTTCAGGTGTTCACCTCCTTCTACAAAAATCTCCTATCTGGCCCTCAAACTTACCCCAAACCCTCATCCTTAGATTGGCTCAACTCCCTTCATCTCCCTAAATTAAATGACTCTCAGATCTCCTCACTGAATGTGCCATGCACAGAGGCCGAGATCTTAGATATCATTAAATCTATTAAAACTTCAACCGCCCCCGGTCCTGATGGCTTTACAGCAGCTTACTACAAAAAATTTGCCCCCCTTCTAGTACCAAGTCTCACCAAGCTATTTAATTATATTCTACTAGGCGGTCAATTTCCTGAGGAAATGCTGCTGGCAAATCTTTCCCTGATACCCAAACCCCAAAAAGACCATTCTGTACCACAAAACTACCGCCCTATATCAGTTCTTAACAATGACCTAAAACTCTTTGGTAGATTACTTGCAGACAGATTGTCCTTGGTGATCACCTCTCTTATCCACGTTGACCAAACTGGCTTTATACCGGGTAGGCAGATCGTTGATAATATTAGATTAGTCACTAACTTAGTACAAGACGCAAACCTCACGCCCCTTATGTCTACTTAGCCTTGATATCCACAAGGCATTCTAAACCATCTCCTCCCTAAATTTGGCATCTCAGAAAGATTTATTCATGGGTTTAACGCCCTTTACCACCTTCCTAAGGCCAGAATCAGAATACCTGGCAGTAACTCGGACTTCTTCCCCCTTAGCAGGGGTACTAGACAGGGCTGCCCTTTTTCTCCCCTCCTTTTTGCTCTTGCCATAGAGCCCCTTGCACACGCCATCAGACAAAACGTTAACATACACGGCTACCACAAAGACTCCCACCAATTTAAGCTTAGTCTATATGCAGACGACGCTCTCTTATTCTTGACAGACCCCCATACCTCTATTCCCAATCTTTTATCAGAACTTAACACCTTCCATAAACTCTCTGGCCTATCAATTAGCACAAATAAATGCTCCATTCTACCCATTAACTGCTCCCCTGATCTTATCTCCCTCATGAAGCAAAACTTTAACTTTATTTGGTCCTCCACATCACTTAAGTATCTTGGAGTTCACATCACAGTCTCGCATAATCTGCTATACAAAACCAACTACCTCCCCTTGTTCTCGCACATTAGTGCACTGCTTAAGATATGGTCTGCCTATCATATTTCTTACCTGGGCAGAATATGCGCTATTAAAATGACCATCCTTCCTAAGATCTTGTACTTCTTCAGAGCATTAACCATTAATGTCCCCAAAACTCGCCTAGAAGCCCTGCAGAGGGAAATCAACAAATTTATCTGGAATGGTAAGAAACCAAGAAGCAGCTACTCTCTCATGTATAGATCCCAACGTGATGGTGGACTCGGTCTACCAGACCTATGGTCCTACTTCCTAGCTGCTAAACTAGCACATTTAGCTCAATGGTTCTCCGCAGACCCAGACATCCCATGGCTCAGGTTTGAGACATCTTCGATATTGCCCCTGAACATTAGGGGCATTTTGTGGTTAAACATAATACCACACCATGCTCTCTCCAAGAAAAACACCATAATTGCCCAAATGCTGCAAATTTGGAAAAAAATTAAACTTAAACACAATCTCTCCTCCCCATCTCCTCCCCTTGCTTCGTTTCTCGGAGACCCCAGATTCCCCCTCGCATTCCCAGACAAGACCCCTTTTGATGTCTGGATTTCCAGAGATCTCACCACGTTGAAATCCTTCACTTTCAACTCAAAATTTCTCACCTTCGCTTCCCTGCAACTCAAATTTAACCTTCCACCCTCCTGTTTCCACCAATACATACAAATCAGAGACTTCTTCTCACTATACTTTTCCACACAAATTTCCCCTCCTAGTACACTATTTGAACATATCTGCACAACCTGCCCCAGAGACAAAGGTTTAATCTCTTGTTTCTATAATAACCTAATTACCTCTCTCCAGCCAGAAAAATCAGCCCCAATGTTGCGCTAGGAATCAGAACTTAACTCCACTTTCACTCTTGACCAATGGGCCAATATGACTGATAATCTCCGTAAGAGTAACCGTGCTGCGGCGTTCAGAGAAACCCCCCTAAAAATATTTACCAGGTGGTAAATGACCCCCGCTAAAATTCACTCCTTCTATCCCAATACCTCCCCGAGCTGCTTCAGAGGTTGCCCAGAGGTTGGTAACTACTTCCACATTTTTTGGGACTGCAAACACTTAGATCCTATTTGGCTTGCACTTATAAACAGACTAGAAAGCACTCTCAACAAAAAAATCTCCCTCACCCCATCTATATGTTTACTTTATGCCACGGTCCCCGAGGTTCCACCCCCATGTAATAGACTGATCCATTCTCTAATCAGTGCTATACAATGGATGATTGCCTGCAACTGGAAATCACAGGACCTACCATGGCCCCAGGTTATTTCCAGAATGGAATCTATTAGACTCTCTGAAAGAATCCACCACACTCTGTTTGACACTATGCATCTCTTTACTAGTAAATGGATTTTTTGGTCTTTGATACCCTAAACTTCCCCTGCACCCACTATCTTTCTAATATACTAAGAATTGCCGATAGCTTGATCCCACTTATATCCTTAACCAACAGTGTGTCTCTCACCCCTACTTGCCTCAAATATAACCACTGCTCTCATATTCTTGGCTATGTATATCCCCACTATCTCTCTATATACCCTCATTGTATCCATGCTCCCAACCCTCTTTTATGTTTGGCCATTATTTTACACTCTCTCTGTTATTTCTATCCCAATGCATTGTACTGAACTGTATTATTACATGTCTTCCAAATAAAACTTTTTTGAAAACAAAAAAAATAAAAATATATTGTTTTCAAATTTATAATCCCAGTTTAGTGTTGAGCGGAATAGGCCATATTCGATTTCGCGATATTTCACGAATATATAGAAGAATATTCATGAAATATTCGTTAATATCGAATATTCGTGATATTTTATAAAAAAAAAAAAATTGCGAAATTTCGCTAATGCGAATGCGAAATTGATTGCGAAATTCTCGTCAACACGCGAAAACGGAGATCATTTCCTGGATTACTAAACTAATATGCACTAAACACTAACTCTGCTTACATAAACGTATATGACTAAACTAAAGCTATTTTTTTTTTTTTTTATACACAAAACACAGAAGGGCAGAAAAAGTATTCGCGAACATTCGTAATACGAATATTCGCATTGCGAATATTCGGCAACATAAAAGGATCGCCTCAGCTACTCGGCCCAGGGTCTCTAATCATACCAGCAATGCCTTTAGACGTCGATGGAGATCACTAGGATGTGATCTGTTTTAAAAATAAATTTGAAAAAATATGAATATTCGCAATATCGAATATTCACCGCGATATTCGATTTATTCGCGAATACTCGAATATGCAATATTCGTTACGAATATTCGCAATGCGAATATTCGTGAGCAACACTATCCCAGTTTGGAAGATTCCATTTTTGTGTGGAGCAGTAGATTTCAGTGTGGGGTCTTTGGCGCTGGTAAGTTTTTGGCATTTTGAGGATTAATTATAGAATTGCAGGATTACCGTATATACTCGAGTATAAGCTGAGTTTTTCAGCTGTTTTTTTTCGGCTGAAAGTGACACACTCAGCTTATAATCGAGTCAGTGTACCGTGACATGCAGACAGTGACCAGGCAGTGTTAAAAAGTCGCGCTCCTCCATGTCCTGTTCCCTGATAGGCGGAACACTCGGTTTTCCAGTGTTCAATGTTCCGCCTATCATGGACGCTGTGATAGACGAGAGGACGAGAGGTCATCCGTGATAGGTGGAACACTGAACACAGTGTCTGCTGGGAAACTGGGTGTTCCGCCTATCACAGAACAGGACAAGGAGGAGCATGACTTTTTAACACTGCCCGGCCGCCGTGTGAATCTGCATGTTACAGACTTAGGTACACGGCAAAGTGATTCTGCAATGGGCACAGTGAGGTCTGGCTGCAATGGGTACGGTGAGGTCTGGCTGCAATGGGTACGGTGAGGTCTGGCTGCAATGGGCACGGTGAGGTCTAGCTGCAATGGGCACAGTGAGGTCTGGCTGCAATGGGCATGGTGAGGTCTGGCTGCAATGTGTATGGTGAGGTCTGGCTGCAATGGGCACGGTGAGGTCTGGCTGCAATGGACACGGTGAGGTCTGGCTGCAATGGGCATGGTGAAGTCTGTCTCCAATGGGCACAATGAGGTCTGGCTGCAATGGGCTAAGTGAGGTCTGGCTGCAATGGGCACAGTGAGGCATGCACATGGGCATTGTTGACCCTATTTTCCACTTACAGTAGCTGCTGTATTCTCACCCTAGACTTATACTCGAGTCAATATGTTTTCCCAGTTTTTTGTGGTAAAAGTAGGTGCCTCGGCTTATACTTGAGTATATACAGTAATTGAGGATCAATTGTAGCCAGAGGAACAGTGATTTGTTTATTAGATCTGCACTGGCTGGGAGTTTAATTGCTTCCCTTTGCCTCTAGAAGAGGTTTCTAGAGTTTAGGGAAGGAGAATTTAAATGACGAGCCTAAATATTAAGCGGTCCCCAGTCAACTACTAGGGAAGTGTGCCCAGTTGGTCGCTGGGGGAGCTGGTAAATATTTTGGAGCCATGAGGAGATTATTTCTTCCCCTTGTGTCAGCATCACTTAGTGCTCCTGTTCCTCATTCCAACTTTCAGGGTTTTGGCTATGGCATTCTCCTTGTCTGTCTGTCCACCTGCAGGCTGATTAATGTGGTCAGTCTCTGGGTTTTTATAAACCAGCTCAAACCTCATTTGGGTGCTTGTGATAGAGAGTGATATGTGTGTTGTTCCTGTCTGTCTGCCCTGCTTTGCTAGTTTGGATTTCCCTGTATATGACTTTGGACCAGATTATTGGAGTATTCTTTGAACTCAACCTGCCTTTTACCTGAACTGACATAGAATCACGTTATCTGACTGCTAACCGCAAGTATCGATTTGCTTTGCTCAGTTCCCATCTGCCCTGGTGTGGTGGCCAGGCACTATAGCACTGTGTATAAGCCCTGGGAGCAACTAAGTACTGGTAATCCTGTTTTCCCTATGGGAAAGGGGGCTTTTATAGGTGAAGAACACAGTAGCCAGCTAAAGTGTCTGACCACCTGTGTTGGGGTAGGCCTGATACCTTGGAGGGGATGGATCAATGAGCTGATAAGAGAGGGTTTGATTTTCTTCTGGTGCCCCTAAGACTGGATGCTGAGCTACTTGCAGAAGGCTGCCCTTGAGGACTGGTCCTGTGCCAGGATTCTGTAAGTAAAGCATCCTGTCTGATCTTCAGCCTACTGTACTTAATGGTCCCCAGCCATGAACCTATAGACTGTTCCAGTCTAGCCTATCTGTTCTACAAGCTGCTTCATGGTCTCTAGCCGTGAAACCTGAAGACTGTCCCAGTCTTTCTGCATTTGTGTCCATATATTTTGGAGTATTCCGTGGCACCCCAAATCCCCTCCCCAATCCCTCTGAACAATAAAATACAGAAAACAACAATCCCCTGGATTGATCAATGAGCCGGAGTTAATGGACTGCTGTTCTGTGCCTGACTGCCTCTGCACTGTAGTAGGGAGGAGACAGTTAACCTAAGAGCCCCCTACGGGGGTAAGGCTACAGTAAATTTTAGGAAACTCTTATTTCTGTTATTGGTTGACACCAGTGGCTTGAATAAACCAACGTTGCAGCCTCTGGAAACCTAGACCACTGTGTGCCATGTGAAAACAGTGGTCTGAATCTCCAGTGTTGTGCTGACACACTGCAACTTATAATAGTTTTAGGTGTTGGCACATTAAATTAATTAAAATATTCCATATTCTTGTATCCCGACTGCATAACAATTAAAGAAAATCAACTCTTCAGTTGGGCTTTAAACTGCAGAATGAGACCTCCTATAAGGCATGGATCACTGGTGTGACTCATTCAGCTGTGTGCATAAACTTCAGCTTGAGCTATGATGTCTGTTAACAAGGTTTTTTTCAATAGACCCTAATAGAGCCTAAAATACAATCAAATGCTGGATAATTAGCCACATGTCATTCAAAAACAATATTTTATGTTCAACTGACTAAATATATATATATATCGTATAAGCCTGAGTTTTTCAGCAAATGCCCCCTGAAAATGCCCCCCTCGGCTTATCCTCGAGTCACCTTTTTGCGCCTGATCTCCCAGACTTTGGGGGCCTGGTACTGGCTGGCCGTAGGTCCCCTGGCCCCAATCTTGGCACACTTGTAGCCCCACTTTTTCTCTACAAGTGTGCAAAGTTTGTTTTCCAGGGGACCAACGGCCAGGGAGCACCGATTTTTCAAAGCCGGGCACCCCTTCCACAGACTCCCATGTTAAACGTCAGTCTAGGCATGGGCACAGTGAGGCATGGGCACAGTGAGGCATGGGCACAGTGAGGCACGGGCACAGTGAGGCATGGACACAGTGAGGCTTGGACACAGTAAGGCCGCGTACACACGAGGGGATATGTCCGCTGAAAACGGTCCGATGGACCGTTTCAGCAGACATCTCCGCTCGTGTGTATGGGCTAGCGGACAGATTTCTCCACCCGACAGATTTCAAAGCATGCTTTGAAATCTATCCGGTGGGAATCTGTCCGCCCGACATGTCTGCTGGTTAGTACACTTACCAGCAGACATGTCGGCTCCCACCACCGCCGCGCCGCTGCCGAATGGATTCGGCGCATGCGCGGAAGTGTTTTACTTCCTGGTGCGGTGACGTGGCGGTGACGCGGCGGCGTCAACGTCACCGCCGCGTCACCACTACGTCACCGCGCCGTCCGGCGGCGGGGAATTTGATCAGATGGTGTGTACACGCCATCGGATCAAACTCCCGATCGGACATATCCGATGGAAATGGTCCGCGGACCGTTTTCATCGGATATATCCGATCGTCTGTACGCCGCCTTAGGCTTGGACACAGTAAGGCATGGACACAGTGAGGCATGGACACAGTGAGGCAAAGTGAGGCACAGGGAGGCATGCAGATGGACACCCTAGGCTTATACTTAAGTCAATACGTTTTCCCATTTTTTTTGTGGTAAAATTAGGTGCCTCGGCTTATTATATTCGGGTCAGCTTATACTCGAGTATATACGGTATATAATTTTTTATTTTATTTTTTTAAGCCCTGACTATAATTAATAAAGGAAAATAAAACGTACAAAACCATTATACACGTCCTTTGATTATGTACATTAGAGGTCTTGGTTCATGACTTATGTATGTATCTATAGTGTGAATCTTGATGCAAACCTATGTTTCTATATACATGTATTCTTCAATAAAAATGGTTTTAAATTAATAATACAAATAACTGCAGCTAAAACATTCACTACAATATTTTATTCATGATGAACAGTTTCTAAAGTATTCCGCAATCAGAATGATGTAAGAAAGGAAAGGCTCTATGAGTAATAGAACACCCTAGGGTCTAATTCAATTAAAATTCTGAAACACACAGAGAGCCATGATCAAAATTATTACCAGGCCACATGCGCTATTTTATGATTTTAGGCATCCCAGCCATAACTATGCAAAGAGGGTGTTACGTTCTCTTTGTTAGGGGCTTTACTAGACCCTGGCTCAAGGAGCATGTGTCAAGGTCACTCCAAGAATGGTCCCCTAGAACAGTGTTTCTCAACCTTTTTCCAGTCAAGGCACCCTTTAAAATGATGCATAATTTTGAGGTGCCCCCTTCTTAAATATACTTTTGCCCACTAGTATTGACTAGTGTCCCAGCATATGTTCTCTCGCAGACAGATGTTACTAACTTTTGGCTTGTTACTGACTATACTCGCCCACCACCTGGTGGGGTGACTCAGAGAACCGTGACCTGGTACTAACACACAGAAAAACTCATCTCCACCATCAAGCGCTCTGGTAAACACTTGTTAGTGCTTAGATTCCACCACTCAGTTAAGCTGAGATCTTCTGCCTGGGTGACCTGCTTCTGTACCAGCTGGTCGGTTGGACCCTCTTTACTACTATAGCCACTGTTCTCCTAGCCTGACCCCTGATCGGAACACCAAGGTTGTAATGTTGCACAATGAAAACCTGTGGCTTTGTGTAACGTTAAGGCAAGGAAAGGGAGGAGGCAGGAGGGTTTTGAGAAAGAGGGCTGGAAAGGTGAATGTCTACCTTAAGGTAAGTGTAAGGCTGCGTACACACGATCAAATCTATTTGCTGAAAACGGTCCGACGGACCGTTTCAGCAGGCAGATTAGATCGTGTGTACGGGCGGACAGACAGATTTTTCCAGCAGACAGATTTTAAATCATGCTTTAAAATCTGTCTGCTGGGAACCCGTTCGTCCGACATGTCTGCTGGTTAGTACGCTAACCAGCAGACATATCTGTCCGCACATGCGTCAAATGGATTTGACGCATGCGTGGGAGTGTTTTACTTCCTGGTGACGGTGACGTGGCGACGTCAACGTCACCGCCACGTCACCTCGCTGTCTGCCGGCGGGGATTTTGGTTTGATCATGTGTACACGATCAAACCAATCTATCCCAGCAGACAAATCCGAGCAAAACGGTCTGTCAGACCGATTTGATCGGATTTATTTCATGGTGTGTACACGGCCTAAGGGGAAGTGAGTATTAATCTATTAAATGTTAGCCTGTTTCTTAAAAAAAAATAACAAAACATTATTCATCAGCTGGGAAGATGACAATTTTACTTATTTTCTTGTTCGATTTTTTTTTTTTTTTTTTTTTAGTTTAAAAAAATAAAAATAAATCATTATTAACCACCCGGAAGAATTGGCTGCCCAATGATCATGCCATTTTTTGCGATTTGGCACTGTGTCGCTTTAACTGACAATTGCGCGGTCGTACGATGTGGCTCCCAAACTAAATTGGCGTCCTTTTCTCCCCACAAATAGAGCTTTCTTTTAGTGGTTTAGTTTTAGTGCGGTTTTTATTTTTTACGCTATAAACAAAAAGAGCGACAATTTTTAAAATAAAGTAATATTTTTTACTTTTTGATATAATAAATATCCCCAAAAAATATATAAAAAAAATATTTCTTCCTCAGTTGAGGTTGATACGTATTCTTCTACATATTTTTGGTAAAAAAAAAAAAAAATCACAATAAGCGTATATTGATTGGTTTGCACTAAAGTTATAGCGTATACAAAATAGGGGATAGTTTTATGGCATTTTTATTATATAAAAAAAATGTTTTACTAGTAAATCCGGTGATCTGCGATTTTTTTTTTCGTGACTGCGATATTGCGGCAGACACAGCGAACATTTTTGACACTATTTTGGGACCATTGTCATTTATACAGCGATCTGTTCTATAAAAATGCACTGATTACTGTGTAAATGACACTGGCAGGGAAGGGGTTAACCACGAGGGGGCAGGGAAGGGGTTAAGTGTTTCCTAGGGAGTGATTCTAACTGTGAGGGGGCTGGGCTACAAGTGATACAACAGTAAACTCTGCTCCCCATGACAGAGAACAGTAGATCACTGTCTTGTCTTAATAGATTGTTTGTAAAATGCTTCTATATTGTTTAAAAGGTGCCAAGGCCAACAATTGGAAACATTTCATAGTCTGACTCTAGTTCAGTTGGAGTGTTTATTAATAATTGATTTATAAAAAAAAGTATATATTATAATATATATACACACAGTATATGCTTATAATTCTCATCTAAATGGCCCTTCCCTTCTGCATTATTAAATGCATGCTGCATTTTAAATAATTAAATTAAATATTTACTATAATTTTATTTTTGACTATAATTGCTTGGTACTCTGTAAGTTTATACCTAAAAGAAGGTGACACTCGGTAATGAAGCAGAATGCAAAGCATGTAATGAAACATAATTAGTGCTTTTTCCTCTAACAAATCATTATGGTTTGGATTGTACCCAGAAAGATAAGAAAATATTGTTTTTCAAACAATTAAATACTGCATCAGTCTTTGGTATAGTTAATTAGAATTTACATGGGAATACAAATGAACTGTATCCGTTAGCATAATAAGAGCCTCTTTTGCATTAACGTATAAACATGTGTCACTCAAATTAATGTATTCAATGTATTTTAATTTAGTATTTAATTGATTCTCTAGTAAAAAAACAAACAAAAACAAAATATATTTCCGTTTTAATGGATAATAAAAGATCTTTTAGTCAAAACTGATGTTGGGATTTTTAATAAGGGATCTAGAAATACATTTCATTCAACAAAAATAAACGATGCTAAAAGTTAGAGTGCAACAGGAGCTGCCTTAGGTCAGTTTTCCAATAAGGACACTAGTTGAAAGCACAGTGCAGCCAAGAAGACATGCAGAGAAACTTTTTAAGACCTGTAAAGTAAAAGGGACTACTAGCATTCCCCAAGGGACTCCACATCTCTCATAAGGAGATGGATTGTTTCTGATAGGAGGGTTCCCTGAACCCATTCTACAGGCAAGTGGCAAAAGGAGTCTCTGGTGTGGACATCTAAATAAATGCCTGTAGGCACACGACCACCCCACTGGAAGCTCAACATCCCGGGGACAGTGTTCTCTGGTTGACTGGAAGTAGTGCCCTCTGAAGTGACTATGTATTTTCCTAAAGCAATTGTGCTGCAAACCAGCTGTCTGCACGCTAAATAAACCAGTGGAGGACAAGAAACCTGAACACAGGTCTTGTGCCCACTAAGGTCACTAGTTGGAGGCACAGTGCAGTCAAATAGAAATACAGAAAAACTTTTTAAGACCTGTAAAGTAAAAGGGACTATTTTCATTTTCCAAGGGACTCCACATCTCTCATAAAGAGATGGATTGTTTCTGATAGGAGGGTTCCCTGAACCCATTCTACAGGCAAGTGGCAAAGGGAGTCTCTGGTGTGCACATCCAAATAAATGCCTGTAGGCACCCGACCACCCCACTGGAAGCTCAACATCCCGGGGACAGTGTTCTCTGGTTGACTGGAAGTAGTGCCCTCTGAAGTGACTATGTATTTTCCTAAAGCAATTGTGCAGCAAACCAGCTGTCTGCACGTTAAATAAACCGATGGAGGACAAGAAACCTGGAAACGGGTCTTGCGCCCAATCAAGCTGATATTTGATCAACAACATTGTCTTAACATCGTCATGTGGCCATAATATGTCAATGGTGTCACAAGCATCCCTGCCTCTTTATTACATGTGGTTGGGAGGGGGTTCCTTTGAGACAGCTGATTGGAATGGCTGCCTGCTGTCATGTGATCCTGCGGGGTTGGGCCAAACTGAGTTTGGCGTGAACCCCTTTTAAAGTAAAGCCACCCCTAGTAAAGTGTGCCAGTGTAAAGTTTTGAAATACTCCTGAAAATGGATAGTGTTGCTGTATATTGTAACACATTAGGAACATATTTACACAAAAAATTGTAAAGTTACCGTATATACTTGAATATAAGCCGAGTTTTTCAGCACTTTTTTTGTGGTGAAAATGCCCCCCTCGGCTTATACTCAAGTCACCTTTTTGCGCCTGATCTCCCGGACTTTGGGGACCCGGTAGCGGCCAGACGAAGCTACCTGGACCCCAAATTTGGCACACATGCAGCCCCACTCTTCCTCTTTGCAAGTGTGCAAAATTTGCTGTCTGGGGGACCTACGGCCGGGGAGCACCGATTTTTTTTTTCAAAGCCGGGCACCCCTTTTATATACTCCCTCGTTAAATGCAAGTCTAGGCATGGGCACAGGGAGGCGTGGGCACAGTGAGGCATGGGCACAGTCAGGGCTGGACTGGGACAAAAAGTTGGCCCTGTACTTCATCCAGACTGGCCCACTTTAACAGGTCTCTCCCATGGTGGCCGGACAACTCCAGCATCCCCCCCCCAGCCACCCAAGACCCCTCTCCCCCTTCACTAGCCATTAACCATTCTACTTTATTAAGTGAGAAATTCCCAGGCCATAGGTGTTGAGTCAGCATTCTGTCCGCTCCCCCATGCTCCTCTGTCGTCCCCCCTGCTCCTCTGGTCTTCCCCCTGCTCCTCTGTTCCCACCAGGTGAGCACTGCAGGGAGGGAGAGGAGGTGAGCGCTGCAGGAAGGGAGAGACAGAGGAGTGGAGGGGGGCGGCAGTCCGCCATCACTGAAGCTGGCCCACTGAGCCATCGGCCCACCGGGAAACTCGCTGTAGTCCCAATGGCCAGTCCATCCCTGGGCACAGTGAGGCACGGGCACAGTAAGGCATGCAGATGGACACCCTAGGCTTATTCTCGAGTCAATGCGTTTTCCCATTTTTTTTGGTGGTAAAATTAGGTGCCTCGGCTTATGGGTCGGCTTATACGTAAGTATATACAGTACTACAAAAAAAAAATTAAATTCTATGTACTTTTATTATTTGTATAATCATTCCCCTTAAATAAAGCCTTTAATTGAAAATGAATATTCAATATTTGCAAGCAACATGTTTTTTTTTTATGGAGAACTAGAAAGCAAGAAAAGCAAAGTAAAAATTCTAAAATACAGCATAAAATCTTAAAGCCCAAAGGAATATAAACTATATTATACAATCAGAGATACCCACATAATATGGTGAATTATTCTATCCAGTACACCTTGTATTCAGCTTTGGTGCTCTCATTTAGCATTCAGCTTTGATAAATTTATTATAAAAAAGGTCTTATTATCCTGCTTTTGATGGTATCCTTCTCTTGAAACACGGACTTCTATGTGATAGTCTTTGCATACCGAAACGGATTAATTTAATCATATTCAATTCCGATCTTTTCTTTTAAAGGTGAAATTGTAAATGTCTTGGCAAAAATATATCTTTTGGGTATTGAAATACGGGTCCTAAATTCATAATTTCCCATTTCCACAATCAAACGAAATAATAAAAAAAATATTGCAAATCCGTTTTTGAATCAGCTAGATCACGTTTATTATTTTAAGGCATCTGTTTTAGTTTTGATAAACCTTAATTTAACAAACTTATAAATATTTGAATAAAACTATGCTCACTGTTTCCATGTAATGCAATATACTCTGTATGCAGTAGTGTATTTAGGTTTTGGCCCTAGGCCTGACTAAACTTGTGCACCCCCTAATTTAAATATGGCCCACCCCTTCCTGTCAAGGCCACACCCCTTTCTGTTTTTTTGCATATGAATATAGGGATAGAGGTGCATTACTGTTGACTGCTGACCTTTTATTTTTGTTTCCCCTTTCTGTTTAAGACCCATCCTGAAATTTTCGAGTGAGGACACTAGTTCATAGGGCTTGTGGGGGAGTGGGGGCATTGGATTCCCTGAAAGGAGTTGTAGAGGAAAACATTTTTTGCCTAAAATGAATGTCTGCAAGGTAGACAGACAGAATAGTGTAATGATTCTGTTAAAAAAACGAGTAAGTACCTATTAAATTCCTTCATCTATATCAGTGTTTTTCAACTCCAGTCCTCAAGGAACACCAACAGGTCAAGTTTTCAGGATTTCCCTCAGATGAAATGGCTGTGGTGATTACTAAGGCAGTGAAACTGATCAAATCACCTGTGCAAAATAATGGGAAGCCTGAAAACATGACCTGTTGGTGTGCCTTGAGGACTGGAGTTGAAAAACACTGATCTATATCACCTCCGGCGTTCTAGTTTCTGTTCTCTCATTCCCTTGCTGGTTTGCGGCACTTGTTTGTGTAAGAACTACATTTCCCAGTATGAATTGCGGCACGCCCAGTAATTCACACCTCCTTGAAGTCTCTAACATGTAGAGAGCGTCCTGCCGCACAGATGTAATTCCCAGGAGGGGGCGAGCATGTTACTGACCACCGCAGTAAATCTCTCTTCATGGTGGTGAGTAACAATCAGACAAGCAGGAAGTGAACAGAACAGAGAAGAAATAGAGCAACTTCTGAGCAAAGACGAACAATGAGGAAGTGAAAAGAGGAATGTCTGCAGGTAAAGGATGCTTATTTTACTTTTTGCTATAATAAATATCCCCAAAAATGATATAAAAAAAACATTTTTTTCCTCAGTTTAGGGCGATACGTATTCTTCTATATATTTTTGGTAAAAAAAATAAAATCTCAGTACGCGTTTATTGATTG
The DNA here is from genome assembly GCA_029574335.1 of Rana kukunoris. Lineage (NCBI taxonomy): Eukaryota > Metazoa > Chordata > Amphibia > Anura > Ranidae > Rana > Rana kukunoris. The sequence goes on along the minus strand of CM056049.1, from coordinate 27,939,679 downwards.
GTTTGCAAAAAAAAAAAATAAGCTTTTACAAAATAGGGGTCGTTTAATGGCATTTTTGTTAATATCTTTTTTACTAGTAATGGCGGCGATCAGCGTTTTTTTTTTTTTTTGGTGACTGCGACATTATGGCAGACACTTTTGACACATTTTTGGGACCATTGTCATTTTCACTGTGAAAAGTGTTATAAAAATGCATTGATTACTGTGAAAATGACAATGGCAGAGAAGGGGTTAACCACTAGGAGGCGCTAAGGGAGTTAAGTGTGTCCTACTGAGTGTTTCTTACTGTAGGGGGGCTCCTGTGACCCGATCGCGGGACACTGGTGGCGATCAGGTCCGCAGGTTCCGCGGGCGCAGTCACGGAGCTCAGGACTAGGCTCTTAAAGGAGACGTACCTGTACGTGCTTGTGCCCAGCCGTGCCCTTCTGCCGACGTATATTGGCGTGAAGGGGTCCTTAAGTGGTTAATTTGCATAGATTTCCTCTCACTTCCTGTGTGGCTATGGGGCAGGAAGTGAAGGGAAATCTCTGAAATGGGTGAGGGATGGTAAACAAATAAACTGACAGGGGCTATAACCATCCCTTACTCCATTCAAAATGAAAAAAAAGTGTTGCCTATAGTTCTATTTTAAGCACAAATTTCTAATAATTTTATGAAGAGGACTAAGAAGATATAACCATGCCAATGGTGCAGCAGAACATATATAGCACAGTGAGGAAGGTTTGTGGTTCAGGCTCATAGGACAGTCAAAATTAGAAGCAGCTTGCGTTACACTAACAGTATAGCACAAGCCGGCGGGGACTCTTTCCGTGCTGCCCCCTGCAAGGTGCTGCCCTAGGCCTAGGCCAGGATACAGCTTTGCCTGTATGGCTAAAAGTGTGCCTCCAGCGAAGAGTACTGGTAATGCTACAACATACAACTATATTAAAGGCAATTAGGCACTTTCAGCCTTGTGGTAACAGTTTAGGGAAGGCTATTTTCTGTTCTGCCATGACTGAGTTGAGTTGCATCTTTAATTAGCGTGGTCATTTACCCCATAGGATACCGACACATTTACATACACATACTAGGGACAATTTTAGACAGGATCTGATTAACCTACAAGCATGTCTTTAGAGTGTAGGAGGAAACCTAAGCTCCCAGAGGAAACTCACGCAAGCACGGGGAGAACATGCAAACTCCAGGCAGATGGTGGCATGGTCAGGATTCGAACCAGCAACCCTATTGCTGCTAAGGGAAAGTGCTATCCACTACACAACTGTGCCCCTATGGTCAAAGAAACCATAAAGACATAAAGAAAAATAAAGAAAGAACAAAGAAATTAAACATAAGAAAATAAAGAACATCAAGAAACCATAAAGATATGGTTTTGTAGAGTTTGGTGTGAAGGAACTTGAGTGGCCTGACCTCAATGGTACTGAACATCTGTGTGATGAATTGGAAAATTGATTACAATCCAGATCTTCTTATCCAACATCAATATCTACAGTAAAAGGGCTAACGTTCCTAAAGAAACATGACAAATATTTTTTTGAAAGGGGAATAAAACTCCAAATTAATGTTCATGGTATTAGAATGGCATTTCCAACAAGTTCATACATGTTCAAGAATAGTTCAAGAATAGTTTTGCAAATCTGGCAATTTTTTTTTTTACTTTGTGGCAAAGCTCATTGAAGTCTGTGTGAGAAAAACTTATTAATTTCCAGATATTTGTAGGGTAAGTAATCAGGCTATTGTCAAACAAAAAGGTACAACAATCCATGTCTGCCATTGGGGACTAGACATGTGCACTGCTGAAAAATGTGTTAGTTTTCACGTTTTTTTCTTCAATTTTTCGGGTCATTCGTTATAATCACAATTCATAAATTTGTGAAATCAAAAATTTGTGAATTTGTAAATTTAAAAATTCATAAATTAAAAAATGTATACATTTTTTAGTTCAAAAATTCGTAAATTTAAAAATTTCGTAAATTTGTAAGTTTCGTAAATTCAAAAATTCATAATTTCGTAGGTTTGAGAATTCAAAAATCCAAAAATAAGAAAGAAAATACAAAAATGTCAAAGAATAACTAACTAACTACTAGTAATCAATTATTAAATTATAGGTATTGGAATTTCCTTTCAAATTTGTCAAATTTGTAGAATTTGAATTTATCCAAAGTTCCGAATTAACCAAAATAACAAATGCCACAACTAATAAATAATAATAAAATGGTTTTATTATTATTTTTCTTATTTATTATTATTATTATTTCATTATGTTCCATTAGTTTAGCTTAGCTACGACATTTGTTATTTTGGATAATGCGTAATTTCAGATACATTCGTATTCGTTACATTCACAAACAGCCAAATTTGAAAGGAAATTCCAATACCTATAATTTAATAGCTAGTAATATTTAAGTTATTATTAGTTAGTTATTATTTCAGATTTTAGAGTTTTTGGATTTTCAAATTTAAAATGTATACATTATTTAATTTACAAATTTACAAATTTTCGAATATTCAAATTGATTAATATTTCAAAAAAGTTGTTAAACAGGTTTTCATTCATTCGGTTATTTCCTAATTACCGAATTTGTTGAAATGTGTTAAAAAAAGAATTTGGAACGAAACAAATTGCACATGTCTATTGGGGACAACTCTCTCTAACAAAAACAACAACTGAAACTGTGAATTTGGAATCTTTGAGCATCTTTTCTAGAGAGAGGGCTGGTTTATCAATTCCTTCAGATTATTGTGATTTATCTTATTAAGGGCTAAGGCTAAGGGCTAAGGCTATACACTTCTTTAAGGGTTGTTACTTTTTCTAGCAGCAAGCCTATAAAGTTATTGTTCAAAGTTTGACATTTGAAAACCCAGAGAACCTTGGAAATTCAACACAAACCCACAATGGCAGCTTACCTGAACCTCAACCCTAATGATTAGGTGTCTACAGGTGTCTACATCTAATATTACAACTGCTTTCAGTGTCATATTTTAATGTTGGAGGAGTAGAAAAGAGCTGACCCTCAATAAGTACAAGAAAGTTCGATTTTCAAGGCTTAGGACTATTAACAGTTTGTCTCCAAGCCTCTATAGTGCCCCCAAACTTGTTCCATACCATCGTTCTTCTTCTCACAGTGCCCCTAGCCCTCTCCAGAAACGTCATCCCCCTAAGGGCTAACCATGTCTGCTGGAAAGTCTCCTCAGCTACCGTTGGGGCATGGAAGGGTTTGGAAGATTTTTCTGGGCCCTGGTGCCAAAAAGGTTGAGAACCCTTCGTCTTCAGGCAAGGCAAGCAAAGAAGTAAATACAAACTATAAACCTGAACTTGTATGCCTATGATACATCCCCTTGCCCTGAATGCCAAGCTGACAACAAATAGGAGAAAGGGCACATTAATGGGTTGTAAGTGAAAAGGGGTTTGTTGTTTAAATAGATAGAAAAATTGGGTGGAGATTAGGGATCGTATGGCAGCAAGGAGAGTTAGGGGTCTAAACGCAAAGTAGTCCCTTGTTCCCTTTCAATTGTTTCTTCTTAGAGGCATTGGTATATGGTCTTGGAGAAAGGACACAGTTTAATTTTGAACTACTTTTTGAACAACAGAATAATAAAATCCAGGAATGAACTACAATGGCAGGACATAGTAGATAATTGTTTAACCACTTCAGCCCCAGAAGGTTTTACCCCCTTCCTGCCCAGGCGAAATTTCAGCTTCCGGCACTGCGTCGCTTTAACTGACAATTGCACAGTCGTGCGACAAGGCTCCCAAACAAAATTGGTGTCCTTTTTTCCCCACAAATAGAGCTTTCTTTTGGTGGTATTTGATCACCTCTGCGGTTTTTATTTGTTGCTCTATAAACAAAAATAGAGCGACAATTTTGAAAAAAAATGCAATATGTTTTACTTTTTGCTGTAATAAATATCCCCCAAAATACATATAAAAAAAAGTTTTCCTCAGTTTAGGCCGATAAGTATTCTTCTACCTATTTTTGGTAAAAAAAAATCGCAATAAGCGTTTATCGATTGGTTTGCACCAAATTTATAGCGTTTACAAAATAGGAAATAGTTTTATGGCATTTTTATTTTTTTTTTATTTTTTTTTACTAGTAATAGCAGCGATCTGCGATTTTTTTTATTGGGACTGCAACATTATAACGGACACATCGGAGACTTTTGGGACATATTTGGGACCAATCACATTCATACAGTGAACAGTGCTGTAAATATGCATTGATAACAGTATAAATGTGACTGCCAGGGAAGGGGTAACCACTAGGGGGGCAAGGAAGGGGTTAAATGTGTAGCCAAGTTTGTGTTCTAACTGTAGGGGGAGGGGGTGACTGGGGGAGGTGACCGATTGTGTCCCTATGTACAAGGGACACAGATCGGTCTCCTCTCTCCCTGACAGGACAAGGAGCTCTGTGTTTACACACAGAGCTTCACGTCCCTGCTCAGTTACTGGGCAATTGCGGTTGCCCGGCGGCGATCGTTGCAGCCGGGCACGCGCATCGTGATCCCAGCAAATCGGCGGGTGCTCGCCCCCTACCGGCTTTAAAAGACAGGGCGTCATATGACGTCCTGTCAGAATAACTGAGCTATCTTGCCGCTGTCATTTGATGGCGGCTGGTAGACAAGTGGTTAATAAGAGTGTAAAAGAGAGGGAGAAAGGAAAGAGAATGAGAGGGAAAAATAAAGGGTAGTATTTATGAAATAGCGTGAGTGTGCCTCAAAAAGTAGTCCTTCCTGTTTCGGGCCCCTATACCCCAAAGACGTTTCTCTTTCAATCCGTGAATCTGGGTTTCATTGTAGGTATCAAAGCCAAGGATCCCAGATGGTATCATATTAGGATTGTTTATTTTGTAAAATGCTAGCCAATTTCTTGTGGATTATAATCCACGACAGTTTGCGCTTAGCAGCAACTAGTTGCACCACTAGTGATTTCCATGCCTTGGCAATAATGATTTTTGCCACCAAAAATATAAAAATCTGGATATGTTTAGGTTTATCTGCAATTGGTTTATTCAGGAGCATCAGTCTCACATTTTTAAGTATGGTTACAGTTATGGTGTAGTTGAAGTTAAAATTCTAATCCAGAACTGCTGTACTTTGGGGCAGGTCCGCAATCCCAGAAACAGAGGGATGGATGCCTCCAGGTATATCTTGGCAAGTCTGGAAGGGACCAGGTACCATCTGGAAAGGACCTTGTAATTCACCTCTACTAGGGATGTTTTTAGGATACTTTGCTTTGTAGAGCTTTCCACTCACTTCCTTCACTTCCACTTCCTGGGACAGGGAGTGAAGGGAAATCTCCTCAGTAGAACATAGGCAATTAAAAATTGATAACAAAGGTTTTAACCCTTTTCTACTCTATTCAACAGAAAAAAAGGTTTGGCTATGAATACACTTCAAAGCGAAGCGTTGCCCTCAGTTCAAAATGTTTTTGTTTCCGAAGACACATTTTGTATCTCTTCTGAAAAAAGGTTTCCCAGCCTCCTGTTCAGAAGATGTTTTACAATGTACGTATGTGCAATTCAAAGTACTTGGTTCAGACTAAATAAACTCCAATGCACATGCACAGGAGTTACATCATCTTGGGAAAGCCAATCAAGCTGGCTGAAGATGAAAAACCTAGAAGATATTTCACAAAAGCTATAGGTGCCGGTGAGACAGTGCATTGCTGGGTGGTTGGTATTTTTTGAAGAGTTACCTTATATACTCGAGTATAAGCCGACCCGAATATAAGCCAAGGCACCTAATTTTACCACAAAAAAATGGGAAAGCTTATTGACTTGAGTATAAGCCTAGGGTGTCCATCTGCATGCCTCACTGTGTCCATGCCTCACTGTGTCCATGCCTCACTGTGCGTCACTGTGCCCATTCCTCACTGTGTTCAGGACTAGACTTACATTTAACATGGGAGTATATAGAAGGGGTGCCCGGCTTTGAAAAATCAGTGCTCCCCAGCCGTGGGTCCCCCAGACAGGAAACTTTGCACACTTGTAGAGGAGAACTGGGGCTACATGTGTGCCAAGTGTACCGGGTCCCCAAAATTACTGGAGAAATTACCGTTTAACATGGGAGTCTATGGAAGTGGTGCCCGACTTTGATAACTCAGTGCTCCCCGGGCCGCAAGTCCAACGGACAAAAAACTTTGCACAATTGTAGAGGAAGAGTGGGGCCAAGTTTGAGGTCCAGGGGACCTACGGTCGGCCGGTACCCGGTCCCCAAAGTCCGGGAGATCAAGCGCAAAAAGGTGACTCGAGTATAAGCCGAGGGGGGCATTTTCAGCACCAAAAATGTGCTGAAAAATTTGGCTTATACTCGAGTATATACAGTAAGTTCTTTTAATGTTGTTAAATAAAGTTGAAGCCAATTAAATTCCAAAGTCAAAAGAACAAACTAGTTTAGACTTTTCAAGTTACTGTGACTGACCACTTAACTTTCTTATATCAAAGTCAGCACTGTGAGCCTTACAGTGAATTTGGTACTACATTGACCCGATCTTCAACAATCTAGACCTTCTCCAAGAGGTTTCAAAGATGGACAACTCACAAATCAATGACAAAATGGAATAAAAAAAAAAAAAACACCAACTTATCTCCAGCAATCACAAAGAAAAATATGAGGAATATCAACAGAGAGAAAAATCAAACATGCAAATTTTTCCATGAAAATATGTTCTATTATCTTTGGCTAATTATGAGCAATTAAAATGAAAAATTAGCCCAAATAGTGGTGAGCTAACAATGTATAGCATTCCATTTATTTTCCTGATGTCTTCTACAAAAATTTCCCCTGGCGGGATTAATCAACGAGACACATCCAGACTTGCTGTGCTTCTAACGGGACCAGAGATTCTTAAATTGGCTTCATCGTGCTGACAACATCCAGATGATTGACAGCATAATTATGACAGATTTGTGCAAATGTTGTCATGTCATTCACTTGAGCAGCTTAAAAAAAATTAACCGTAGAAAACTAAACCAAGATGAAGGACACCATGTTTTTCTCCCAGAAACATACTTAAGAAGAGTAAAAACAAGAATTGGATTGGCGAATGTTGCCTCATATAAGGGTTTGGTTTAGGGACAAGTTTTTTTAGGACTTGATCTAAAATAAAAATAAGAAAAAAAATGGATTTTTTTGAACTTGAATGTCAAGTGCGATTAACCTCTGTCCTTGTGACGACACCTCCCCTTGGAAAAACTTGCTGAAAAGTTCACATTTAAAGGGGTTGTAAATGTACAATTTTTTTTTCCCTAAATATCTTCCTTTACCTTAGTGCAGTCCTCCTTCACTTACCTCATCCTTCCATTTTGCTTTTAAATGTCCTTATTTCTTCTGGGAAATCCTCACTTCCTGTTCTTCTGTCTGTAACTCCACACAATAATGCAAGGCTTTCTCCCTGGTGTGGAGTGTCGTGTTCGCCCCCTCCCTTGGACTACGGGAGAGTCAGGACGCTCTTTACGTTGCAGATAGAAAATAGAGCTGTGTGTTAGTGGGCATCCTATTCTAACTTTGTTGGGGGCTGGGCTACCAGTGACACAACATTGATCACTGCTCCCGATCACAGGGAGCAGCAGATCAGTGTCCTGTCACAAGGCAGAACAGGGAAATGCCTTGTTTACGTCTCCCTGTTCTGCAGCTCCGTGACACGATCGCGGGACACCAGCAGACATCGAGTCCGCGGGTTCCGCAGGTACGGTCACGGAGTTCGCTGTAGGGGCATGCGCCTGCCGCCGCCGGCAAATTCAAAGCAACGTACCTGTGCCATTCTGCCGAAGTATATGTGAAGGAGATAGTCGGCAAGCGGTTAAAATACTTTGACCGAAAGATTGGTCATCTGAGCTGATGTAACCTCTGCAGAACCCGATCTGGGGTGATGAGGACCAGGAGACTATACATAAGGGGAGGAGACTATGACCAGCTCCTTTAAATGCAGACAATTTTTAAATCAAGAGTGTTAAACAGCCATGGTAAGCCACAGGGGATAGGGTAGGACCCACCTTGCACTGGGTAGATGGGGCACAGGGTCTTAGGGTCTCAGGGTGAAGAAAATGCAAATTACTTTTTAATAGTGCATTAAACTCGATATCAATGAAGCTATCATAATAAATGAACCAATACAAATATTTGAAAGATCTGAATACTTTCAACAATATATTCTTCTTGGACCACATTAAAACCTTCCTGTGTGTGTAAAAAGTGTGATTCTCTCTTCCTCACCAGTGTGACTTTCTTACGTCTAAGACCTGCTATTCTCAAATCATCTATTTTTTTGTTTTTTGTTTTTTCTTAACGGCAACCATAAGAAATTATTTCTAAAGATAACCTGTACTGAAAAATTTTCTACAGATAACCTGCACTATGAAATTATTCGAAAACTTGTACTGAGAAATTCTTTTTAAAGATAACCTGTACTGAGAAATTATTTTTAAGATAACCTGTTCTGAGAAATTATTTTTAAAGGCAACCCATACTGAGATTTTTTTTTTAAATATAATTTGTACTGATAAATTGTTTTTAAATGTAACCTTTACTAATAAATGATTTTTAAAGATAACCCATACTGAAAAAAAAAATATATATATATTGTTACAGATAGCTTGTACTGAAAAAAAAGATTTCTCTTTCGTTCATGGACAGACACAGCAGTAATCTTGACAAAGTGGGTATTAGCCTTCATTCAGGAGTGACTAGGCAGAAACTTGTAGAAAGGGTTAAACACATCACACACAGTATACCCCTCTCTCTGCATCTCACAGCTCAGTTTTTTTCTGCCTAGCAAAGGAAAAAAACATGGTTCGATTTTGGCCCATAGGTGGCCATTTTCTTGTGGTCCGCGCTGTGTTTGGCCTCTATCTGCCACTCGGTGGCCATGTTTTTGTGGCCTGCAGCATGTTTGGTTCTATTTAAAGCTTGGCGGCCATTTTCTCACGGTCCACGTTGATTTCACAGCATTTGCAGTGATCACATGCTGGAGGAGCATTTAAACTGTGCGAGTTTACAGACACACAAAGTGGAGTGGTCAGACTGACACAGGCAGCTGCAAGGAGAAGCAGCTCAAGCAGGAAGTGGACGGCAGCTGTGTGGTACTGTTCTGGGGTGGTAAGTCCTCTGGGGGGGGGGGAGCCCCTCATCTCTGTGGCAGCTAGGAGGGTGGGTTGTTGTACCTTTCCTTGAAGTCCCTGTGGGTGTCAGGCGCATGGGTCAGAATGGCATCAGAAGCAGACGCCTTTTCCCCTGAAACCCCTGAGTTAGCAATTGATGCCCCTGAACCCAATGTATCGGAGAACACTATGTCGGCGATCCTGGAGGCTTTTGTTGCCAAGGTGGAAGCACCGCATGGGAACACAGGGGGTAAAAAGCACCTCCTCCCCCGCCATCTTCTGGGAACAACTCTGATGCAGAGCCGGGTCCAATCTGGAGGATGCGGACCAAGACCGGCGCATCCTAAAGAGGTGGCGTTGCATTCCTTGGACGTTGTCCGAGCTCTGAGAGTATACTTAGCTGCTACTGCTCTGTTTTGGAGGTCAGACTCACTCTTTGTTTTGCTGGCTGGTTCCAAGAAGGGCCTGGCGGTTCTGTCAGCCACCATCTCTAGGTGGATCCGACAGATCGTGATTCAGGCTTACGCCATAAAGGTTCGGGTGCCCCCCTTTACTGTCAGGGCACATTCGACCAGAGTAATAGGTGCCTCTTGTGCTTTCCGACATCAAGCATCTGTTTCCCAGGTGTGTAAGGCGGTGACTTGGTCATCCGTTCACACTTTCACTAAATTCTACAAGGTTGATGTAAGTGCATTTTCAGATGCTTCTTTCGGCTGCAAACTTTTGCAGGTGGCTGTTTAGAGTTACAACTCCTCTGTTGAGGAGCTCTGTTTTGTTTTGGGGTGAAGTTTTGTTTAATGCTGTACCCACCCCTCATTTTTTGACACTGCTTTGGGATGTCCCACTTTGTCAAGATTACTGCTGTGTCCATCCATGGACGAAAGGGAAAATAGGATTTTTGTACTCACCGTAATATCCTTTTCTCTGATTTCATGGACGGACACAGCACCTCCTTTTTGAGTTTGTACTGCTTTTTGACGAACTGAGCTGCGAGATGCAGAGAGAGGGGTTATACTCAGAAGGACCACCCCCGGGTACTGTACGGTGTGTGATGTGTTTAACACTTTCTACAAGTTTCTGCCTAGTCACTCCTGAATGCTAATACCCACTTTGTCAAGATTACTGTGTTCATCCATGAACTCAGAGAAAAGGATTTTACAGTGAGTACAGAAACCCTATTTTTAAAAGGTAAACGGTGCTGACATTTTTTTAGCGGTAACCTGTACTGAGAATTTTTATTTTTTTAGAAGTATTTTTTTTAAGGATAACCTGTACTGAAAAAATATTGTTACAGTACTTGTACTGAAATAATAATTTTTTAGAGGTAACCTGTACTGAATTTTTTTTTTAGAGGTAACCTGTACTTAGAAAATAATGCCACTGCTGAGTTTGGTCTGAAAATGCCACTTTTATTTATAACACATTTTTTTTATTAGATATGTATTATAGCAGAAAGTAAAAAATATTGTCGCTCTTTTTTTGTTTATAGCGCAAAAAATAAAAACTCCAGAGGTGATCAACCAGCACTAAAAGAAAGCTTCATTTGTGGAAAAAAAAAGAGCATCAATTTTGTTTGGGTACAGCATCGCACGACCGTGTAATTGTCAGTTAAAAATAACGCAATGCCGTATCGAAAAAAATGGCCTTGTCATTAAGATGGTAAAAGCATGACATGTTAGATAGCTATTTACTCGGCATTGGCAATGAAGAGGAAGAAAATGGACTACCGCAGCCATGACTAAGCACTAGTTGAGTGCGAAACGCGTCGGCTGTCCTGTTTCTGTGGTTGCGGTGACTGTACATGTTCCTGTTTTTACATTAAAGACAACTTTTTCATTTGAAATTCTTCTGGAGTGTGGCAGTCCAATTTCTTCCTCTTCATTGCCATTGCTATTTGCATCGCCAGCACCTTGGTAATCCAACCATCCTTAATTATCTACAGGGCTCACCTGGAGCAGTGACTCTCCTTTTCTTGTCTATTTACTCGGCATAACCTCATCTTTTATATCTTACAAAAAAAGAATGGGCTATCTATCATGTTTTTTTAAAAATGTATTAAAATGTATTTTTTTTTTTTCAAACACGTTGCGTTCGAAAGACCACTGAGCAAATACTGTGACATAACATATTGCAATATGCTCTAGGGCAGTCATGGTAAACCTTGACACTCCAGATGTTCTGGAACTACATTTCCCATGATACTCATGCCCTCTGCAGTGTAGTTGCGCATCGTGGGAAATGTAGTTCCAAAACATCTGGGGTGCCAAGGTTTGCCATCACTGCTCTAGGGTCTCTATTAAAAACATATATACAGTGGAACCTTGGATTACGAGCATACCAAGATCCATACCAGACCCTTATCTAAACATGCAGCCTGGCAGGTCACTCACTCACCCCTCCCCTTTCCTGACCTGCTGGGCTGCATGCTCAGATAAGGGTCTAGTATGGACCTTGGGACGGACCCAACAATTTTTTTTTGGCGTAGGGGTTCCCCCTAAAATCCAAACGAGAACGAAGGGTCTGGTGTCATCTTGGGGGGAATCCCCACATCAGTTTTTTTGATGGGGACAAGGGCCTCTTCCCGACAACCCTGGCTGGTAATTTTCATGAAGATTTCCTCTGAAGGTTAACTTTATTTTTATTTTTTTTAGGATCTCATACATGTAAGTACTTTTTTCCAATGAATGGCAGGGTTTCAAAAGCTTTCTTTATGTATGCACGTATATATAACCACACAGGGGCATCCATATTTGTTCATACGTAGATTCCGCCTTTTGCTTAGTAAACTGCAGTTCATTGCTCCTCTCGCCTAATGAAAGGCCACTCGTAACATCTGGCTGACTATAAACAAGCAGTTTCTGTGTCAATGACATTTTTTTTTTTTGTTTTAGCAGAGTGTCTGCAGTGAAAAGCAGATTGTTCCTAGGAGAATCAAAAGGGTGTATGTGATCCAGAAACAGTTAATAGGATACAGCAAGCATGCACAAATTAGAAAATCACACCACATTTTACAAGAATAATGCATTTTCTTGGAAAATTCCAATTAACATTTCTTACGACGTATCCTGCAGTACTGTGTTCCAAGGGTGCAATTCCAAATTCTTCTGCTGTGTGGAGCCACTGCCTTTAAAATGAAAACTAGCACGCTGTATATCTAAATAATGTATTTTTACTAGAAAGGTCTTTGAAAAGCAAGTAGGTGCAACATTTTTTTTTTTTTTTATAAACAGCATGCATGGATCTTCATCCACGCACACTAAAATAGTAAAGTTTATATGAGGATATGAGGACAATCTCTGATGTAATTATAGCAAGATTTTTTATTTATTTTATGTGCACAAGGGGTGTGCAAGTTTCTCTTTTGCATGCAATTTAATAAGCTGGTTGAGTTTCTTTGGCCAGAGAGCATTAAAAAAAAAAAATCAAGAAAAGCTATATAGAGATACATATTAAAGGGGTTGTAAAGGTACATTTTTTTTCCACCTTAATGCATTCTATGCATTAAGGTGAAAAAACATTTGTGGATTAGCGCCCCCCCCCGAGCCCCACGTGAACGCGCAGGCTTCTCGGCTCATTCTTTGGTTGATTGAAAGCAGCGCAGCCATTGGCTCACGCTGCTGTCAATCACATCCAATGATGCAGCGCTCCGGGGGGCGGTGCCGAGTGATACAGTGAGCAGCTATAGCAGCTGGCTGTATCACTGGAGCGCGGACGCAAGAACTAACCACCATGCAAGTTCGCTCACATGAAGGTGGTTAGTTCTTGCGGGGAGGACCCGAGACAGCCGCCGAGGGGCCCCAGAATACCAGGTTCGGGGACACTCTGTGCAAAATGAGCTGCACAGTGGAGGTAAGTATAACATGGTTGTTATTTAACCACTTAAGACCCGGACCATTATGCAGGTAAAGGACCTTGCCCCTTTTTGCGATTCGGCACTGCATCGCTTTAACTGACAATTGCGCGGTCGTGCGACGTGGCTCCCAAAAACAAAATTGCATATTTTCTTCCACAAATAGAGCCTTCTTTTGGTGGTATTTGATCACCTCTGCGGTTTTTATTTTTGCACTATAAACAAAAATAGAGCAACAATTTTGAAAAAATAATAGAATAATAATAAATATCCCCAAAAATATATATAAAACTTTTTTTTTCCCTCAGTTTAGGCCGATACGTATTCTTCTATATATTTTTGGTAAAAAAATCTCAATAAGTGTTTATTAATTGTTTTGCGCAAAAGTTATAGCGTTTACAAAATAGGGGATAGTTTTATAGCATTTTTTATTAATATATTTTTTTAATAGTGGCGGCGATCAGCGTTTTTTTTTCGTGACTGCGACAATATGGCGGACACATCGGACACTTTGACAAATTTTTGGGATCATTGTCATTTTAACAGTGAAAAGTGTTATAAAAATGCACTGGTTACTGTGAAAATGACAATAGCAGTGAATGGGTTAACCACTAGGGGGCGCTAAGATGGTTAAGTGTGCCCTAAGGTAGTGATTCTTACTGTAGGGGGGCAGGGCTGTACGTGTGATGTCACTGATCATCGTTCCCTATATCAGGGAACAGACGATCAGTGACAAGCCACAGAGAAGAACGGGGAAGGTTTGTTTACACTCACCTCTACCCGTTCTTCAGCTCCTGTGACCGATCGTGGGACAATGAATGAATGAATGACTTGTATAGCGCAATGCATGCGAACTGAATCGCCTCTGGGCGCTTTTTCCAGCCAGTGTCTGCTTGGCTGGTGCGGTCATTTTTACCCCGTAGGATCTTGACACTCTAGGGACACACAGTCATACACACATATATACATATATACTGGGCCAATTTTGGATAAGATCCAATTTACCTACCAGCTACAATGATGGCGATCGTGTCCACGGGTCCTGCAGGTGCGGTCACGGAGCTTCGGACCCAGGCTGGACACTTAACGGGCAATGTACCTGTACGTTAGGCGGTCCTTAAGTGGTTAAAACATAAAATAAATTATCTTTAGTGTTCTTTTAAATCAGTGTTGCAAAGAACATTAATTACCCAAGGCATATAATCACTGTGAAATTATGCATCTGTACTCTTATGCCGCGTACACACGATGGGAAATTCCAACAAGAAAACCGTGGATTTTTTCTGATGGAATGTTGGCTCAAACTTGTGTTGCATACACACGGTCACACACATCTTGTCGAAAAAACGAGATCAATGAAGTTCAATGGGCAGTTCAGCTCTTCTGCTTGATTCTGAGCATTTACTAAACAATAATATTGAAATAGAGCCTACATAAAGCAAAACGCAGGAAACAAGAACATTTTGTGAACATACATAAAAATGTAATTGTACCACCTGATCTCAGAAAAAAAATATATATATTTTTGGCCCATAAAAATAAAGGTCATTTGGAAAATAAATGATGTTGTAGATACCAAACCTAGAATCTCAACTAGCCCTCCTCATCTTTCTGCCCTTTTCCTTTAGCCTCATTTGGCCTGTCCAGTGGTGAAAATTAGGCAGTAGGTTTACCGGTACTGCATATTATACGAGGGGCATTCAAGTCAAACTGGCACTTTTAACTGTACAGGTATAACAAGGGATGCTAGTTTGGTGAATGCTAGCCTCTTGCCTTCTGATTATGGGCCTTGGATTTTAAGGGAACAATACTCTTTGTGAGCTGTATGCCTGGGGACCTTAAAGTGATGTTACTTTGGATTCAAGTCCATGTCCCCCCAAAACACAAAACTCTGGGAACCCTATATATGCCCTATTATAGTGATGGCTTCACAATGTTGGGGCTCAAGAAGATGCTGATATCAACTCCAGCCACCTGTCTGTCTGTTGTCTGCTATAATGTGTTTATTGTAAATAAGACTAGTGTGGGCTCTAAGTCTTTTACCCATTGTTGTTTGTGTTAATTAACTCTGCTATTGTGAGAAGGTTTTCTGTGTTTCTTTTAGAGATGAGCTTCGCTCGATTCGAACGTATGTTCGACTCGAACATTGTCTGTTCGTACGTTCGACGAAATTCGAACAAAAGCGGTCGTTCGCACCAAATTCGAGTGACGCAAAACGGCCCATAATTCACTGCGGCATTGCGTGCTGATGACTGGCCAAGCATGCTGTATGTCCCGCATGCTTGGCCGATCAGAGCGCGCAAAAAACGAAGAGCCATAAATGGCCAAATCCTAGGTGGCTTTAGCACACGCCCCACACTATATAAGGCTGCCTGCTGGGCGGCCTCGTGTAGTGTGTTCCGGCTTGTTCATGAAAGCAGTCAGAGAGACAGAGAGATTGTCTTTTTTATATAGCTAGATAGAGCAGGCAGTCAGGCTAGTCAGTTTAGCTTTAATTACAGTGTGTAGAGGATATATATACATCCCTAGGAGTTGTACATATATTTACACACTGTATAGCTTAGCTAGATCAGCTATTCCTAATTTACTGGCAGGCAGGTGATTGTGCTATTTAAAGACGTTATCACAGGTATAGACATCTAGCAGGTACAATATTTAAAGTAATTTTTTTTTTTTTTTTATTTAAGCATCAATAAAATCACTGCTCCTGGAGCAGTGATTTTAATGATGCTTAACTTAAAAAAAAAAAAATGAAAAATTCCTTTAAATATTGTACCTGCTGGGTGTCTATAGCTTGCCTGTGAAAACAACTTTCAGAACCCGGGTCTTGCCCGATGGAACATGTATCAATGGAAAAAAAAGTTTTAATTTCAGGAGTCCTGCTCGTGAAAAAACTACCGTTTTTTTTTTACTTTTTTCCATTGATACATGTTCCCTGTGGCAAGACCCGGTTCTGAAAGATGTTTTCCAACAGTAAATTGAATATTGGTCTTTAAAATGATCGTTTTAGAATTCATACGTTCGAGTCCCATAGACGTCAATGGGGTTCTAAATGTTCGCGCGAACGGTCGGTCTGTTCGACGGTTCTGGTGCGAACCCGAATGCGGGGGGTGTTCGGCTCATACCTAGTTTCTATTTATAAATGTTGATTATGTCTTCTGAGCTTAAGGACGGCAAGTCTGTCATAAAAGGCTATGCCTCGGAGTCACCTAGGCTGTCTGAAGAATTTGATAATTAGCTCATGTTACCATATATACTCAAGTAAAAGCCGACCCAAGGACCTAATTTTACCACAAAAAAAAAAAAAAAAAAAACACAACAACATATTGACTCGAGTATAAGCCGAGGATGTGCGGCAGCTACTGTAGGAGGAAAAGAGGTTCAACAATGCCCATTTGCAACCTCACTGTGCCCAACCTAACTGTGCCCATTGCAGTCTCACTGTGCCCATTGCAGTCTCACTGTGCCATGCCTCACTGTGCCCATTGCAGTCCCACTGTGCCATGCCTCACTGTGTCCATTGCAGTCTCATGTCTGATGTGGCGGCCTTTTTTGGGGGCATCAGATTGGCCGGGGGGGTAGCTGTATTAGTTTCATTCCGGGACACTGTATTGTCCTGGAATAAGGGTGCCCGGGACAGACCTGCAAAATACGGGACTGTCCCGGGCAATCTGGGACACGTGATCACCCTAGTCTCACTGTGCCATACATCACTGTGCCCATTGCAGTCTCACTGTGCCATACCTCACTGTGTCCATTGCAGTCTCACTGTGTCCATTGCAGTCTCACTGTGCCATACCTCACTGTGCCCGAGTACCTGTAATCTTGACAGGCGTCCATTTTTTTAAAGTCGCAGCTTCCATTTGCATTTTCAAATTTGCATTTGCATTTGACACTGTGTTCCGCCTATCACGGAGGTCCTCACGTCCTCGGACTTAGTTTCCCATCAGACACTGTGTTCAGTGTTCCGCCAATCACGGACACTCTGGACAAAGGAAGCATTGACGGCGGACATAGTGCTGGGTTCATCACAGGTTCCTTCAAAAATAATGCAAAACAAAAATTAAAAACAAGCAATGCATCTCCCTGTGTTTTTTTTTTGTAAAATTATTTTTATTGAATTTTCCGAGACACATATACAATAACAGGCCACAAACGCGACCAACAGTTACCGGTCAAAACACAGGGACTGGTGTACAAAACAAAACACAACCAAGAGAAAAGGGGAAAGAGGGGAAGGGGGGAAGTGGGGGGAAAAAAAGGGGGGGAAGAGATGAGGGGGGGGGGGACAAATGCTTGTAGTAGACATAGTCAACATTGGTCAAATGTAATGAGATGGATCGTAATGAAATGAAGTCCAAGCATAACTGGTCCCCCCTACACAATATACTGTAAATAAAGCCTTCTTGCCAACTCCCGAACCCAGTGCTGAGCTAAGAGACGGGTGCTCTTACTCCCTCCCAAAGAACCCAACCACAGTATAATAAACAATAACTAGTACCCCCTCCAAAATGGACAATTATCATAAGACATGTCCTGTAGTGCTCTGTCATCCCCTCCAAAGATTTCCCTGACCCTCTCAGCTGTCAGACCACATATGCCTCCACCTACCTAACTTAATCTGACACCGTATCCACGGAAGCCATCCAGCCCCCCCATACCTTATCAAACATGGTCAATGCCCCTCTACTCAAGTAAGTTGCCTTATAGAATGGGATGACTTTGTTGACTAACACCTTCCAAGCTATCACCGTAGGAGCTGAGGAGCTTTTCCATGAAAGGATGCTTCTTTTCTTGGCATAAAAAAGCAAAAGAATAAGAAGAGTCCTTATAGCCCTGGTCGTAGCCAGGGGTTCAACTAGCTGCAGCAAACACACCTCAACAGTCATGGGGATCGAGATAGAAGTGACCGACCTAATGCAATCCACCACCACCTGCCAGTATGCCCTGACCTGGGGGCAATCTCAGAAGACATGCATAAAATTGGCAGAGGGCATGGAGCACCGCCAGCAGGCAGATCCCTGACCTCCGAACATTCTAGCTAGTCTGGCCGGGGTCAGGTATATCCTATGTAAAAACTTGTAATGTATATAAGTCTATCCCTAGTGGAAACCAGGGCCTGTATTGCCGCCCCCCAGACATTGTTCCAGTCGTCCCTGTCCAGTCCCGGGGCTACAGCCACCCAAGCACTCCTGCAAGGCTACAGCAGCTTAGTAGTTTCCTGAAAAAGTTCCTGATAGAGGCTAGATACTGTCTTAGGAAGCGATTCGCTACTTGCCAGCGATTCCAAATCCCCGAATTCTAGAACCAAAGGAACCCCACCAAATTGAGCCAGGAATGCATGGCGCAACTGCAGGTATCTAAAGAAATGAGTATTGGAAAGGTCATAGCGTGTCTTTAGCTCGTCAAACGTCATAAGGGTACCATTCACCACAATGTGGCTTAGGGTCTTTATCCCATAGGCAGCCCACACCACCGGGTCCGGGTAGTCCAGAAAGTGTGACAAATTAGGATTTCTCCATAGAGGCGTTTTAGAGGAGAGGGTGAGGTGATCGGAAGGTCTCAACTCTTGTGCCACAGACCATGCTCTGATCACCGACCTCATGGAGTGCGTTAAGGGGTAAGGGGCCCTCGGGCCCCTATAAACCAAGTAGGAGGCATCTCCCTGTGTTTAACCTCTTCCCTACCGAGTCAGAGTAAAATGACGTCGGTGGGAACCTTTCATCCTTCAAAATACAGTACTGTACAGAGGAACACACATTGGTCTCCTCCCCTTATGAATCCCCCTCCCCCTACAGTTAGAACACACTTTAGGGAATATATTTAACCCCTTCAGCGCCCCCTAGTGTTAACCCCTTCCCTGCCAGTCACACTAATCGCTGTGTAAATGTGAATGGTGACAAAAATGTGTCAAAAGTGTTTTGATATGTCCGCCGCAATGTCACGGTCACAATAAAAAAAACACAGATCGCCGCCATTACTAGAAAAAAATAAAAACATAATTCTATTCCCTATTTTGTAGACGCTAGACCTTTTGCGCAAGCTGATCAAGCTGGCCGCATTAGTAGTATGGTTGCCCTCAAAGGGCAGGTTGTATGTGTAGGACTATGTGATGGGGATGGGATGGGGACGGGTGGGGTGGGGTGGGGACGGGATGGGGATGGATGGGATTGGGTAGGATTGGGTAGGATGGGATGGGATGGGGTGGGATGGGATGGGGTAGGATGAAGTGGGATAGGATGAGGTAGGGTGGGGTGGGATGATATGGAGTGGAGTAGTGTGGGATGGGATGGGATGAGGGCGGGATGGGATGGTGACGGGATGGGGGTG
The DNA here is from genome assembly GCA_029574335.1 of Rana kukunoris. NCBI lineage: Eukaryota > Metazoa > Chordata > Amphibia > Anura > Ranidae > Rana > Rana kukunoris. Next base: position 27,920,404 of record CM056049.1, on the reverse strand, counting down.
GATAGGATGGGGTCACCTACACTGACCTAACTGACACCTACATTGACTATTCCACTAACTGACACCTACGCTGACCTGACACCTACACTGACCTAACTGACACCTACGCTGACCTAACTGACATCTACACTGACTACTACAATGACTGACACCTACAGTACACTGACTCCCCTTCCTGACACCTACACAGACCCACCTGACTCCTACTTCCTGCAGATCCATCCTCTTCCTTACCTCTGCTCTTGTGGCTTCCCCTCCATCAACATCCACCCGGTTCACTCCATGGTGTCCCTGTCGGGGCCAGGCCAGCGCCATCCACCCACTCCACGATGTCCCTGCCTGCCGGGAGCCGAAGGTCAGCTATCAGACCCTGGCTGCACCTCCATGCTCCCATCTCCACGAGCCCCGCCCGCTGTACACACAGAGGGACAGACAGAGGAGTCCCGCTGCCATGTTAAGTGTTTCCCGCCGCACTGTGATTGGGTGTTTAGGGGTCATGTGCGGAGGCGGGACTTCAAGAGCAACCATGATAGGCCAGCCTCACGCCACACATGGGCCCCATACGCCCAATCACAGGGTCCCTGACGTAGAAGGGTGTTTACTCTTGTTGCCTGGGAGACAAAAGAGGTGGCAACCTGCCGATCGTTGCGCGGGCCACATGGAAAGGTCTGGCGGGCCTGCGGGCCTTGTGTTTGCCACCCCTGGTCTAAACTGAGGGGGAAAAAAACGTTTAAAAAAAAAATATGCATAATATTTATTAAATCAAAAAGTAAAAGATATTGGGCCCGATTCAGATACCTTTTGCGTATCTGTCCGGCAGCGTAGCGTATGGTGTTTACACTACGCCGCCGCAAATATTATGGGCAAGTGCCTTATTCAGAAAGCACTTGCTCCATAATATGCGGCGGCATAGTGTAAACTGCACGACGTAAGGCCGCGCAATTCAAATGAATGGAGTGGGGGCGTGATTCATGTAAATGAATCACGACCCCACGTCATTCACGTTTTCTTTGGACGGCGCATGCGCCCTCCGTGGACGTTCCCAGTGCGCATGCGCGAAATCACGTTGTTTTTTATCAATGTAAACGACGTGAACGTCGAGCCCCATTCCCGAACGAGTTACGCAAACGACGTAGCCGACTGCAAATTCGACGCGGTCCCGACGTTCATACTTAACATTGGCTGCGCCTGCTATAGCAGGGGTAACCTTACGGCGTCTAACGCTTACGTAAACGACGTAAAAAACGACACGCCGTCGCAAGTCCGCTCGTGAATCGCCGTATCTTTCTCATTTGCATAGGCAAATGAGAAATCTACGTAAACGCCACTTAGCGGCCAGCGTAATAATGCAACTAAGATACGACGGTGTAAGCGAATTACGCCGCTCGTATCTTAGAAGAAAGCTGGCGTATATTCTTTTCAGAATAGCAAAAAAAGATACGGAGGCTATTCTTAGTATTTACGCAGCGTATCTATAGATACGCTGCGTAAATAGCTTTCTGAATATGGCCCATTGTGTTTTTTTTTTAAATTGTTGCTCTTTTGTTTATAGCGCAAAAAATAAAAACCGCAAAGGTGATCAAATACCACCAAAAGAAAGCTCTACTTGTGGGAAAAAAAGGGCGTCAATTTTGTTTGGGATCCATGTTGCACGACCGCGCAATTGTCAATTGTCATTCAAAGGGCCAGATTCAGGTAGATGAGAGCATCTTTGCTCTGGAGTAACGCTTCTCATTTACGTTACTCTGCCGAAATTTTAGGAGCAAGTGCTGTTATTCATGAAGCACTTGCTCCTAAAGTTGCGGCAGCGCATCGCAAATGAGCCTGCGGAATTCAAATTGGGCGGGTACGGGGCGTGTATTATTTAAACTATGCGCGATCCCGCGGCGAACGTACTGCGCATGCGTCGAGTGTCAATGCATCCCAGTGCGCATGCTCCAAATTCTGTCAGTGAACGTCAATGACGTCACATCCCCATTCATGAACGTTTTACGCAAGCGACGCGATTATTTTTTTTTCCGACGCGATGACAACGCCTATACTTAACATAGGATACTCCACTAGGGGGCTGCTTTATCTTTACGTCGCGTATCGCTTCCGGAAACGTCGTAAAGTCACTGCGTCGCGCCCGAAAAAGATCGTGAATTTCCGACTCCCGCTGATTAACATATTTTTTCAGCGTTAATCAGCGGGAACGCCCCCGGCGCCATTTTTAAGTTGAAGTAACGATGCGATGGCGAAATTAAATTGCGCCGATCGCATCGGAACTCCAACCCGGCGTTTCTTGTTTTCTGCTTACAGAAAACAAAAACGCCGGCTTAAAGTGACAGTTAGGCTGGCGGATCACTAGATATTCCAGCCTAACTCTACCTGAATCTGGCCCAAAGTGTGACATCGCTGAAACGAAAAATTGGTCTGGGCAGGAAGGGGGTGAAAATGCCCTGTATGGAAGTGGTTGATCCCTGCAGATACAGAAAAATATCTATTGGCCAGATTTTAAGCAGTGTTGTGAACGGACAATTCATTTAATTTTTGTGGACTGAGTTTTTGCCAACCTCGCCCATTGTCTTTTGCCAAAATACTCAACTGCTTCCTCTGTTGGATCTTTACAACGTAATGACTAATCCCGATAAGAATTATGCCGCGTACACACGATCACTTTTTGTGATGAAAAAAAACGACGTTTTAAAAAACGTCATTTAAAATGATCGTGTGTGGGCAAAACGTCGTTTTATGTCTTCAAAAAAACGACCAAAAAAAAATTCCAACATGCTTGAATTTTTGGTGTCGTTTTTCAAAATGTCGTTTTTTGTGTCATAAAAAGTGACCGTGTGTGGGCAAAACGTTGTTTAAAACGACGTTTTTAAACCCGCGCATGCTTAGCAAGTTATGAGATGGGAGCTTCAATTGCTAGAGCATTGTGGAAAAATGATGGTGTGTATGCAATGTCGTTTTTGAAAATGAAGTTTGAAAAACGTTGTTTTGTTTCGTCAGATAAAATGACGTTTTTTTTCATCACAAAAAGTGATCGTGTGTACGCGGCATTAGGAAGGCTCTTTGAGATAGCACAGGAATTATACAGAGGACAGCTTTGAATTTCGACAAGAACAACAGTTTTTTTTTATTGCACTTATGAAACAAATACAACAAAATGCTTCTAATGGTATATTAAACCACCCAAAAGGGAACATAATGTGGAAAATCTAGTCTTAGGGCTTACATACGCTACAAAAATGGAAACTGCAATGGTATTTGGTTCATTTTATTTTTGCTCTGGGAGTTGACATAATGATGTTTTTATTATATATTTTTTTATTATTTGTATGTTTTTCAAATAATCATTTACTTCAGGGTGCAGTCATAATGCAAAACACATAGGGCCAGATTCTTGTAGAACTACGGCTGGCGTAGCGTATGCTATTTACACTACACCGCCGCAACTTACAGGAGCAAGTCCCGTATTCTCCAAGCACTTGCTCCGTAATTTGCGGCGGCGTAGTGTAAATGGCCTGGCGTAAGGACGCGTAATTCAAAGGGGGCGTCTTGTATTTAAATTAAGCGTGCCCCCGCGCCGAACGAACTGCGCATGCGCTGCCTGTAAAAGTAGCCCAGTGCGCATGCTCCAAAGTACGCCGCAAATACATTGGTTTCGACATGAACGTAGTTTACGCAAAGCCCTATTCGCGACGAGTTACGTAAATAACGTAAAATCACGACGCTGTCCCGACATCCATACTTAACATGGCGTGTGTAAAGTTAAACCACCATATAGCAGGGGTAACCTTACGCTTACGGAAACGACGCAAACTACGGCGACGCGGTGCAAATACGTTCGGGAATCATGCTCATTTGCATATACGCCACCTAGCGGCCAGCGTAGTATTGCACTTAAAGTGGTGTTCCAGCCTTGTTTTATGTTTATTAAAAGTCAGCGCTGGCTCCCGCAATGGGGCTCGCAGGTGGTCAATCTCGCCAAGAAAGGGAGCGAGATTGACACAATATCGCGGTCACCCACTGTAGGGGGCTAAAATCAAGATGAGAATTGACTCCTTCAATGAGAACACCAGTTAAACTTGTACAATTTTTTCTGAATCACATAATAAAGATATTTTGACAAGGAGAACAACAGTTAAAATATGGAAAGCGGCTATGGTAAAGGAGGGATACTCGGAAACTAATTTATCCCCAAATACCCCATTATGTAGAAATCCTGAATTGCCGCACCTGAATTTTATTCAGGACCCAGGTGCTTGGACTAAATATGGGGTGAAAATGTTACCGCAAATAATACAGGGGGAAAGATTTTCCTCATTTACAGAAATGAGGGGGATCTGAAACATCCAGGAGAGGTATATTTTTAGATACAGGCAATTTATTCATGCGTTATTTGCAAATAATGGAAGTAGGTCTGGAACAAATGGTAAAAAGTGGAAAAGGGGTCAACTTCAACTTTGTATAAGTGTCTACTGAGAGATACATTATTAGATACAAGTAAATTAAGTGAACAGTGGAGAAGGGAGGTTCCAAATTTGGTGGAGGAGAATTGGGAGGAAGTATGGAGGTCTTCATTTCAGATATTGGTATCATTTTGAGACGAATTAATACAATTTAAAATAATATATAGGAGTCATTATACACCATATAAGCTATATAAGATTTCTCCATTAAACCCTCAGACCGTGTACACACGGCAGAGATCCTTGACGGGCAGAACACATCGTTCCGCCTTTCGAGGTTCTCTGCCGGCCGTCGAAATCGGCGACCCGCCCGTCGGGAATGGCAACCAGCCATTCATCCAGGAGGGCCGTCGAGCAAATAGAGAGCGTGCTCTCTATTTCTGCTTGACGGGCTTCCCGACGGGAAGCTCGCCGAGAGCGTACACACGGCCGAGGTCCTCGCTGGAATGCAGCTTCCAGCGAGGTTCTCGCTGGTTTCCAGCGAGAACCTCGGTCGTGTGTACGCCGCCTCAGAACTGCTGGAGATGTGCAGATATTCCAGGAAATTGTATGCACATATTTTGGTGTGGCATTCTGGAGGGAAGTCCTGAGAATAATTGCATAGAGAATAGTAACATAAATAACCTTGGAACAGAGGGCAGAGATCTGCCTACTGCAGTGGTTCTCAACCTTTTAGTGCCGTGTCCCCCTGATAACATGTCCCAAGTTGTTTGTACCCCTAACATTAAAATAATTTTCTTAGGGTGTGTTGTCAGCACCCAAGGCAAGACAAATAATTTTCGCCCCTAACCTATGGACATTTAGCGCTCCCTGAGTTCTTTCCACTTGTACAGTATTAAAACCCCTTAGGCCCCTTTCACACTTGCGGACCGTATGTCCGCTTTTTCATCCATCCGTGTACGGATGAAAAAGGGACATACATTGGTCCCTATGAGATCACGGGTGTCAGCAGATGAACATCCGCTGACACTCGATCTCGCCCGCCTCCGCATTCCTCCAATTCTGCAGACGGAGGAAAACCCCACTTTTCCTTCCGTCTGCGGATCCGACATACGGTCCGTGTTCATCCAATCCCCCCATAGGGGAGAGTGGAGAAAAGACAGGGCGGTCCCTGCTCAGTGTGAGGGGATCGCCCTGTCATCCGCCGGCTCAGCGGGGATCAGCGGAGCGATCACCCCCGCTGAGCAAACGGAGGTTCACTGGGCGGATCATCACTGATCATCACTGATCTGTCCCATGTGAAAGAGACCTTATGGTATATTTAAGGATGTACCACTCCTTTTTCCTCTTTGTTCTCCTTCTTTCCCTTTTATCTCTCTATCCTAACTTCTTGCCCCCCCCCCCATTCCTCTCTAGCTGTCTTTCTTGTTCTCTTATTCTTTCTCACCCTTTTTCTTTATTCCTCCCCCTCTTTTACTCTCCCTTCCATGTATTCTCTATTTTTATTCCTTCTCCTACTCCTTGGCGGAGAGTTGGGATGAGTGGCAATGCTATGGAGGGTTCTGATCAGCCAACTTAGGTGCTCTTGATGAAGATCATCTGCTGATCTGAGAACTGTAGTGGGGACTTTTAATGGCAACTATAATCACAGGTAGTGTTACTCACTGTGTCTCCAACTTTGAGGTGTCTTGCAGCAGTGACACCTATGCTGAAGTCAAGAGATAGGGTCTCCTCCAGCCCCCCCCTTTTCACATTCCTCACCAGTGAGCTGACCTATAGTCTCTGCCCCCCAGCCATGTTGTGAACAAAATGACTGTGAAGAGGCTGAGTGGGCAGCTGTGGGCTTCAGGGACAGCCCTTCTGGGTGTCCTCGAAAAGGCTGGGAGAGCAGTGCGGGCTTCAGGAACAGCTCAGAATTTGGTGACCCCTAGCAAATCGTCATTCGACCCCCAGGTTTAGAACCACTGGCCTACTGGGATTGGTAGGGAAGAAGATTGTTCCGACAGAAAGGAGAAAACAGGTGGGCCTTTTATTGTTTTACGCTAGGAAAATTATAGTCTTAAATTGGAAAAAGGTAGAAGCCCCTTCAGTAGCACATTGGAAAAATCTTGTAAATGATAATTTGCCACTATATAGAGAGACGTTCTACAATAGAGGACATGGAGAGAAATACGAGAGAGTATGGGCAAGTTGGATAGAAAACCCAATGACAGCTTCAGGATAAATAGGGTATAAGGGGAGGCCGAACACACCATTAAAGAAAGCAAAGGAAATGCATGTAAAGAAGGTCATTGTGTAATTGTGTTAGATGAAATGAATGTTAGTGGAATTGTTTGGAGGTTCAAGTAGGAGGAGATAAATGTTATTGTAAAGGTGAAATGTGTATGTATATGTCTGTCTTTTTTTCTTTTTGTATGGAAAATTAATAAAGAGATTTATTTAAAAAAAATCCCATGTACATAAGTATTCACAGCCTTTTCCGTGACACTCAAAATTGATTGGAGTCCACCTGTGATAAATTCAGTTGATTGGTCATGATTTGGAAAGGCACACACCTGTCTATATAAGGTTCCACAGTTAACAGTGCATGTCAGAGCACAAACCAAGACATGGGGCCATATTCTCATATGAGATACGACGGCGTATCTCCAGATACACCATCGTATCTCTGTTTCTTTGCACTGGGTATCTATGTAACTGATTCTTAGAATCAGTTATGCATAGATTTTGCTTAGATCTGACTTGCGTAAGTCACTTACACCATCGGATCTAAGTTGCAATGTTACGCTGGCTGCTAGGTGGCGTTCCCGTTGATTTCTGCATCGAATATGCTAATGAGCCTGATGCGCCGATTTCCAAACGTATTTGCGCACCGCCGTCGTAGTTATATGAGGGGTAACCTTGAGTAGGTCCGGCGTAGGCCATGTTAAGTATGGCCGTCGGGACAATGTCGTGTTTTTCTGTCATTTACGTTGTTTACGTAACTCGTCGCGAATAGGGCTGTGCGTTAATTACGTTCACGTCATAACCAATGTATTTGCTGCGTACTATGGAGCATGCGCACTAGGCTACGTTTACGGCCAGCGCATGCGCAGTTTGTTCGGCGCGGGGGCGCGCTTAATTTAAATACAAGCCGCCCCCTTTGAATTACGCGGGGATACGCCAGGTCATTTACACTACGCCGCCGCAAATTACGGAGCAAGTGCTTGGACAATACGGCACTTGCTCCTGTAAGTGGTGGTGGCTTAGTGTAAATAGCATACGCTACGCTACGCCGGCAGGTACGAGAATCTGGCCCATGAAGTCCAAGAAATTGTCTGTAGACCTCCAAAACAGGATTGTCACAGATCTGGGGAAGGGTACAGCAACATTTCTGCACCAATGAGCACAGTGGCCTCCATCATCCGTAATTGGAAGAAGTTAGGAATCACTAGTACTCTTCCTAGAGTGGGCTGACCGGCCAAACTGAGCATTCGGGGAGGAAGGTCCTTGTAACTGAATGAACCGTGACAACCAGATGTTGAAAGGATGAGAGATACTCCTGTGCCAGGGACACTAATAACTCCTGGGTCTAAGTCCACCCTGTGCCCTTTTGGGCGTAGGGTGGCTAATAGGATCATTCATGTATTACATGAGATGGGACATTAATGATACTTCATATGGCAGGATACTGAGATATTAAGGTGTTCCTACTAGACATCTGCTTTTAAAATGCTAAGTGACCCGTCTTCTGAAAGACATTTCATTCTGTTGAAATGTGTTAATTACATCGGCTCCTGAAAGACCCTTTGATTGTGTGATTGTATTTTATTTGAATTCTATTGATAAAGGAATGTGACAGATCTCGTCAGGGTCGGTGCCGAAATGTCTGCTAGAGAAATAGCCCCAGTGTGTGAATAGGGGGGTGGAGATTGCATTGTCCTGTGATTAACTGTAACATCTTGTACTGTATAAAAAGCTGAGAAGAAACCATTAAAGTGTTCATACATTTGGAAACAAGTACAGAGCAGAGTCTCGTCTTGATTCTGGGAAATGGAATGGATCGTGTATGCAGGATTGTCGGGGTGTCGGATAAGCTTGTCGCGGGTGGATGGAAGGTCGTAAACGGTGGTGACCGTTACAGTCCTTAGTCAGGGAAGTGACCAAGGACCTGATGGTCACTCTGACAGAGCTCCAGATTTTCTCTGTGGAGAGAGGAGAAACTTCCAGAAAAACAAGCATCTCTGCAGCATTCCAACAATCAGATCTGTATGGTAGAGTTACCAGACAGAAGCCACGCCTCAGTAAAAGGCACATGACAGCCCACCTGGAGTTTTCCAAAAGCCACCTTTGGGCATTTAGCAGCATATTGGTCCGGGGCTTAAGTGGTTAACATGGTTTCCTATGGAACATGTTCACATCCATGCTTTTTTGGGCCTCTGCGTTTTTGGACAGGGTCGGGGACTTTTTTTCCTGCATTTCATCCAGCATTTTGCATGTAATATAATTCAATGGGAATGCATCCAAAACGCAAGTACTGCGCTTTTGCCGCATTTTGCGTTTTTTTTAACATGTGTATAGCTGGTTGTTAAAGGGAATGCAAAAAAATGTAAATTGCCAGCTAAAAAAACAAACAAAAATACAAATCGCATTAATATCGCGGCAAAATCGTGGTAAAAACGTGTGTCAAAAAACGCAGCAAGCACCACATAAAGCACTGCAAAAATGCTCAAAAGCAACATGCATAGGTGTGAATCGAGCCTGAGGGACAGTCTATCGTCAAGGCCAGATTAACCACAAGGACCGCCTCCTGCACATATACTTTGGCAGAATGGCACGGCTGGGCACAAGCACGTACAGGTACGTCCTCTTTAAGTGCCCAGCCGTGGGTCGCAAGCACGCGCCCACGACCCGGTCCGAAGCTCCGGGACCCATGGACCCGATCGCCGTTGGAGTCCCGTGATCGGTCCCCGGACCTAAAGAACGGGGAGAGCTGTGTGTAAACACAGCTTCCCCGTTCTTCACTGTGGCGCCGTCATCGATCGTGTGTTCCCTAATATAGGGAACCACAATCAATGACATCACACCTACAGCCACACCCCCCTACAGTTAGAAACATAGATGAGGTCACACATAACCCCTTCAATGGCCCCTTGTGGTTAACTCCCAAACTGCAATTGTCATTTTCACAGTAAACAATACATTTTTAATGCTTTTTTTGTTGTGAAAATGACAATGGTCCCAAAAATGTGTCAAAATTGTCCGAAGTGTCCGCCATAATGTTGCAGTCATAAAAAAAAAAAAAAAAAACGCTGATCGCCGCCATTAGTAGTAAAAAAATAAATTAATAAAAATGCAATAAAACTATCCCCATATTCTAAACGCTATACATTTGGGGCAAACAAATCGATATACGCTTATTGCGTTTTTTTTTTTTACCAAAAATATGTAGAAGAATACGTATCGGCCTAAAATGAGGAAGAAAATATCGTTTTTGGGGATATTAATTATAGCAAAAAGTTAATTAAAAAAAGATATATTTTTTTTAATTGTCGCTCTATTTTTGTTTATAGTGCAAAAAATTTAAACTGCAGAGGTGATCAAATACCACCAAAATAGAGGGGCGTGTCCGGTCGGAGAAGGAGATGGACGCCTAAATCTGCAGCTCGTCAGCCAGGGGACACTAAAATCACAGAACTGCCGCACACTCAACTCCATCTTTGTCCACCCTCAATCTGCAGACGCCAGAGGCAACGATGAGCTCCTCCAGGAAAAGAAACACAGAACATCAGCCTCTCAAGCTCACGGAATTCGCCTACAAGCCGGCGGAGAGGCACAGCACCATGCAAGATGGCGCCGACCAGGCCGGGCAGCGCGGCTCCTACACGGATCTCCCGGACGAACGATCGGAGGATCACAACCTTGCAGGTACCTCCGACCAGCTCCCTGACATACAGGAGGGTGATATGCTCCCCTCCAGCCCTGCCAAATCCAAAATGAGACTGGACGCGCTGCCGCAGCGGACGCCGCAGCAGCAAATCGAGACCCAGGCTTTAGGCCCCCTTCTCTCCAGCAAGGCCCTGAACTCCTCCATGGCGTCCTTCCCCACAGCGGGCCAGCCAGTGCTAGACACTACCCTTAAGGACATGTTACTGTCCCTGCAGACCTCCCTAATGACTGACCTAACCTCTTTATTCACAAAACTCACCTCAGATGTGCAGGCCCTGGATGCTAGAGTAGTCACTGTGGAAGATGGTCTCTCAGACTGCACAGCTAAAGTGAATGAGGTCATTGATTACTATGGGGATCTCAAAGATGAACAACTGTGGATGCGTGCCAAGCTGGCTGATTTAGAGGACAGATCTCGCAGGAACAACGTTAAGTTGAGGGGGGTGTCTGAAAATATTGCACCTGGGAACCTGTCACGCAATGCCGTGGAACTGATACGCCTTATTGTACCCGAGGCATCCCCTGCCTGCACCATTTGTTGGCATACAGTTTTACCCAGATCTCTCCAAATACACCCTTCAGCTCCGCAGGCAGCTGAGCCCAGTGACTAAAGGTCTCCAAAATCACAAAATACAATACAAATGGAGATACCCGGCCACTCTCCTCATTACGATAAACGGCCAGACCCACATGATCAATGACCTACCTAAGGGCCTACGTCTTCTCCACACTTGTGAGATACTGATAGAACCACCCCAGGCTGCTCGATTTGAGAGGAGAGCATCAGCTACTCGCAAAGACCTGGTCTCCAACCACACCTGAGAATCACCTACACTACCACCAGAGGCGGCCAAACAACATCACAACAGCTCCCCTGGACCCTGACACCTGTCACCTTTGATTTTCCTGTTCTCCCGGATTACTAACTGTTCGATTACCCCTGTCTGGAGGATTTAGGAAGGTTATCACCTCCTCCATTTGTTTATTGACTTTTTTACTTTTTTTCTTTATTTTTATTTTTTCTTTCCTTCCTTGTTATAGCTAAATCTGCAGTACTGCTCTAACTACAGCCGTTGCTACACTCGATCCTAGGCTTCTAGACCACGCATCCGTCTGCACTGTTGCCACTTCCAGGACTCCACCAGGACTCCCACCACTACTGAACTGTAAGTGCTATTTACCAATACACTCTACCTTGCCACACACAAGATGCCACTCACGATCCTATCGCTCAACGCGAATGGCCTGAATCATCCTGCCAAGCGCCACTTACTGTGGAAGACTGCCGTGTCTATATTCTATGTATTCAGGAAACTCATATGATACCGCAGGATTTACATCTCTGCTCTCACCGTCAATTCCCACACGTGTTCCATGCCCCTCATTCCGCCAAATCTAGAGGTGTGATGATCGCATTTAAGGACACATTGGATTTCCACTTGTCAACCTCCTATGTAGACCCTGATGGCCGCTACCTAATCTTGATCTTCACCGCTAATCGAGTCTCCTATACTCTTGTAAATATTTATGCCCCAAATATGCGTCAAATGAAGTTCCTCCACAAGGTGCTTGACACCATTAAGGCTATTCAAAGGGGTCAGCTGATCGTGTGCGGGGACTTCAACCTGGTCCCAGACATTCTTTTGGACTCCACCTCTGCAGCAAAGAGGCAGAGATCGCCTCTTAAGACTTTTCTCTCCAAGCATGATTTGTTTGATATATGGCGTTGTCATCATGGTTCTGAGAAAGACTTCACCTTTTTCTCCTCTAGACACCGCACGTATTCTAGAATAGACTTGTTTTTGTCTGACAAATGGCTTTTGCAAACGGTTTGCATGTCTAAAATCCACACCACGACATGGTCAGACCACGCCCCTATTTCGATATTGATTGAAGATTCACACATGCAACAAAACACTTTCCTCTGGCGAGCTAACAACTATTTGCTCCAAAACAACAAACACGCGCCAGAGATCCGTGAACAGATCACTGAATTCTTTAAAATAAACAATGGCTCTGTGTCTGACCCTGCATTGGTGTGGAGCACTCACAAAGCGTACATGAGGGGGCGGTTAATATCACTGAGCTCACGCCATAAAAAAGAGAGGACACAACGTATAGACAACTTGACGGCTCAGATAGCGACCTTAGAAGCATCCCACAAGACACACCCTACAGACTCACAGATAAAACTCCTGATTTCCCTTTGGCAGACATTGAAAACCCTGCTTCTCCACTCCTATGAGTTCCTTCAGAGGAAACTCAAGGCGTCGTCTTATTCCACCTCTAACAAGGCAGGGAAAACATCAGCGCAACGCATAAAAGGCAGACGGACCAAAACTAAGATCCACCAACTTTTCCACCCCCACACCAACCTTTCCCTATCAAACCCACAGGACATAGCCGATGCATTCAGTACCTATTATGGCGACCTATATAATCTTAAACTAGACCCCAATACTCCACAACCTACACGTACAGACATCGACCACTTTCTCCAGGCTGTTAACCTCCCCTCCCTGACTGTACAACACTTAGAAAAACTGCCCCATTCACTACTCAAGAAGTTAGTAGAGTAATAGCCTCCCTGCCTAAAGGTAAAGCCCCTGGCCCAGACGGCCTGACAGGAGAATACTATCAACAATTCTCCTCCGAACTAGCACCCCAGCTTACTGATGTGTTCAATTAAGCTGCTTCCTCCTCATCTTTCCCGAATGAATACCTAAAAGCATTGATCATAACCTTACCGAAGCCAGGGAAAGACCCAAACGTTCCTCAAAACTTCCGCCCAATTTCCCTACTCAATCTTGACCTTAAGATATATGCTAAGACTATAGCTACACGATTAATGGACATCATGCCAGATCTCATTCATAAAGACCAAACAGGATTCACAAAGGGCAGGCAAGCATCCGATGCCACTAGGAGAATGCATAACCTAATTCACCATGCGGAATCCACCGGAACGCCTTCTCTGCTCCTATCTTTGGACGCAGAGAAGGCGTTCGACAGGGTTCACTGGACGTACCTTGAAGCTGTCCTCCAAAAATTTGGCTTTAAAGGCCTTATCCTGAACGCCATTTTAGCCCTATATACCAACCCTTCGGCCCAAGTATTCACTAAGGGCATGCTTTCCTGTCCTTTCTCCATATCGAATGGCACACGCCAGGGGTGCCCTCTGTCCCCTCTAATTTTCAACATGCTCATGGAGCCCCTGGCCGAACATGTCCGCTCCCGCGTCACCATTTCAGGCCTTCAAGTTGGCTCCCACTTCCATAAAATAGGCTTATTCGCGGATGACGTAATCCTTATCCTTACAAACCCCACCTCCTCCCTGGCAGAAGTACAAAAACTGTTAGGCCTCGTACACACGATCGGACATATCCGATGAAAACGGTCCGCGGACCATTTCCATCGGATATGTCCGATCGGGAGTTTGATCCGATGGCGTGTACACACCATCGGATCAAATTCCCCGCCGCCGGACGGCGCGGTGACGTGGCGGTGACGCGGCGGTGACGTTGACGCCGCCACGTCACCGCCACGTCACCGCCACATCACCGCACCAGGAAGTTAAACACTTCCACGCATGCGCCGAATCCATTCGGCGGCGGCGCGGCGGCGGTGGGGGACGACATGTCTGCTGGTAAGTGTACTAACCAGCAGACATGTCGGGCGGACAGATTCCACCGGATAGATTTCAAAGCATGCTTTGAAATCTGTCGGGTGGAGAAATCTGTCCGCTAGCCCATACACACGAGCGGAGATGTCTGCTGAAACGGTCAATCGGACCTTTTTCAGCGGACATATCCCCTCGTGTGTACGAGGCCTTACAATGGTTCAGCTCGGTATCATACTACAAAGTTAACACGACTAAATCGTACATACTGGACATTAACATCAACGCTACAACTAGAAATCTCCTGGAACTTCAACACCCATTTGCATGGGCACAGAAAGACATTTTGTACCTAGGCACTCAGTTACCGAGGACACTCAAAAATCTCTACCCCTGTAACTTCCTGCCACTTCTACAAAACATCCAAAAGACTTCACAATCTATAGCGAAACATGAGCTTTCATGGTCAGGGAGGTTGGCAGCCTTTAAAATGACCTGCCTACCCCAAATTTTGTATATGTTTAGAACCCTCCCCATCCCTCTACCTGCCTCTTTTTTCAAATCCCTCCAAACGATATACAACAAATACTTATGGCACGGGAAGAAACCCAGATGCGCCCACTCAATATTGGTTAAACACAAGCTAGTAGGGGGCACAGGGTCGATAGACTTTAGAGACTACCACACAGCAGCCATTCTAGCCCAACTACCAGGGTGGTTCCAGCCACTAAAAAACCCGACATGGGGCCAAGTGGAAAGCCACTCGCTCACTACACCCACTCTAAAGAATTGGCTACTAAGCATCCCCTTAGGCACCCAGGTTTCGCCATCCTTACCACCGTCGGTTAGAGCGACAGCGCAAGCGTGGGAAAGACTCCCTGCATGCCTCTAACCCTGTCACATTCCACCCTCCAATCCCTTTGGAATCCCTACACTTCCTATCACCAGATTTACCACTGCTGAGGTGGTCCCTTAAAGGGATCCATCATCTCCATGATCTACTACACGAAGGCCGTCCCAAGCCCTTTGCTCAATTACAGACCGAGTATAATCTCTCAGAGTTTGACCGTTTCACCTATCTCAGGATACGTCACTCCTTACGAGCCATACCTCATCCTCTTTACGGTGTCCCTCACAAAACGTGGGAATATCTCACTGACCCCGCCTCTAAGATCAAGGGCATCTCTCACTTCTACAATGCCCTTCACGACAAATCCACTTTCTCCAAGCTGACCCCCCACCTCAAATGGGAATCTGACCTCTCAAGCACATTCACAGAACATCAATGGCACTATGCCTTTAAATCTACATACAAGGCCACCAAATCTGCAGCCCTATGGGAACTAACCCAGAAAATCTCCCTTAGGTGGTATCTCACTCCCACTCCCACTATCGCCTGCCCTAGGAGTTCTCAACCTGACCATAGATGACATCCCTTATACCATGAGACACTCAACTACACACATCCTCCTGGCAGCCCGACTAATTATAGCAAGACAATGGAAGTCAGGTGCGATACCTACCGTGACGCAGGCCATAGAATTGGTGACATTACACTTTAGCTATGAGACCATCACGGCAGCCAGCTCTGGTCACTCTCTCAAAACTAGACTGCTCTGGCAGCCCTGGATCGACTGGACACAGACTGTACATACCAAGTAACGATGCGATTACACACTCCTCTGTTATCTTTTTTTTTCTTGAATGAGCAGTACCTTTGTTGCATATGTTATTGCCTACTGTTTTTCTTTTTTGAAATGTTACTACCTTTGCCTCGCTAAGATCCAACTATGTGACGTGGTGGATTTCTGTCTCAATCACCCGCCCTCTCTTGCGGTACTAATGTTCCCATGTGGGGTGCTGCATCAGAGGGGGGGACAAAACGCGTGTTCCGAATCCACGATGTTGCATCCCTTATGCTGTATTGACTGACATACTATCTTAGTGATTGTAACTGACTCATCAACATTAGTTAATCACTGTCTTACACAACATATATCTCGTATTAAACTCTGTAATACCTTTAAAATAAATAAAAAACCTTTGAAGAAAAAAATACCACCAAAATAAAGCTCTATTTGTAGGGAAAAAAGGACGCCAATTCTGTTTGGGAGCCACGTCGCACGACCGCGCAATTGTCAAAGCGAATCGCAGTGTCGAATTGCGAAAACTGGCCAGGTCCTTTACCTGCCTAAAGGTCCGGGTCTTAAGTGGTTGAGAACATCGTGGGTCTGGTGCTGAGGATTTTGGTGGGCCTTTTATAAATAATAAATAAATAATGATAAATAAATATACAAACAATTTTTTGTTATAACAAATTAAATTAAAGAGAGGGAGAGGAAGAATGAGAGAGGGGTGAGGGGTAAGGGAGTGAGGATGAGAGAGAGAGAGGATGCGCATGAGCATGCATGGGAATGACATCAACATCCAGAAGGAAGACCGGGTGAAGGTGGAAGCGCCTGGGACCCACCGGACTGATCACAGCGCAGCAATGGAGGGCCCAGTCTGACAATTTAAGTGTACCCTAATGTGCTTATATGCTGTGCATACTTGTACACTATGGAATAACCTACCTCAGGGCCCCTATAAGGTAGTAATGTTATCAAAGTTTACTATGTCTTTATTATCACAGGATCCCAAGAGCCCCAGTGGCCCTTGGGCAGTGCCTAAGTGCAAAGTTGCCAACATTTCAAAAATATTTTCAGGGACACTTTTTTTTCACAAATGCTATATTTAGAGTAGCTGAGATCCCCGATGTTCCTCTGTACATCACAGTAGTAATCACAAAATGAAATGAGTACTAATAATGGGCAGAAAAAATATGAGGACTGTGAAGATTTCCTTCAGTTGAACTAACAAAAGTGTGCCCATTCTAGAGCTGGTAACATTGAGGGTATTCAGTATAATTTTAAAAAACTGTTTTTGTGGGTAAGAGGCGTAGGAGAGGAGTAGGGACGGTATATAACTGGGAAGTATGTGCAGGTGATAAGAGGAATACGGAGAGTCTAACAGTGGGCACTATGTACAGGAGAGGAGTGTGGGGGGTATGATGGGGGGCGGTATGTACAGAAGAGGAATGTGGGGAGAAAGATAGTTGGCAGTATGTAAAGTGTGAAGGGTAAGGTTGGGTTACAGTATGTACAGGAGAGGAGTGTGGAGGGTATGACAGTGAGATGTACAGAAGAGGAGTGTGGAGGGTATGACAGTGAGATGTACAGGAGAGGAGTGTGGAGGGTATAACAGTGAGATATACAGGAGAGGAGTGTGGAGGGTATGACAGTGAGATGTACAGGAGAGGAGTGTGGGGGGTATGACAGTAGGATGTACAGGAGAGGAGTGTGGAGGGTATTACAGAGGGTGGTATGTACAGGAGAGGAGTGTGGAGGGTATGACAGTGGGCAGTATGTACAGGAGAGGAGTGTGGAGGGTATGACAGTGGGCAGTATGTACAGGAGAGGAGTGTGGAGGGTATGATGGGGGCAGTATGCACAGGAGAGGAATGTGGAGAGAAAGATAGTTGGCAGTACTGTATGTAGAGTGTGAAGGGTAAGGTTGGGTTACAGTATGTACAGGAAAGGAGTGTGGAGGGTATGATGGGGGAAGTATCTACAGGAGAGGAGTGTGGGGGTATGAGAGTGGGCAGTACGCACAGGAAAAGAGTGTGGAAGGTATCCTCTGGAGCTGAAATGGTTAAGCACCTAGTCATCAAGATGTTCAGAGTAAAGAGATACCTATAGTACTTCTAGTATCAACTAGAGAGATAATGGTTAGGGTTTTTGTATTGTAAGAGATAGCTTCTATCTCCAGTCTATTTTCCAAAGTTGGAAATATATAAATATAAAATATTATGGAAAAGTAGAAAATACACTCCACACCGTCGAAAAAAAAAGAAAAAAAGTTTACTGGGACTCCAGAAGGAAATTACATGCTTAACCACTTGCCGCCCGCCTTATGCAAAAAGACGTTGGCAAAGTGGTTTCAATATCCTGACTGGACGTCATATCACGTCCTCAGGATATTGAGCCGCTGCGCACCCTCAGGATATTGAGCCGCTGCGCATCACGGCGAATGTTGTTGCAGGCTGTCAGTCTGACACCCCGCAACACCGATCTAGGTAAAGAGTCTCAGACGGAGACTCTTTACCACGTGATCAGCCGTCTCCAATAGTAGAGGAGAGCCGATCGGCTGTTCATCTGACGGGGGGGGTTGTGCTGATGTGAATAGGGCTGTGCGTAGGTTACGTTCACGTCGTAGGCAGTAATTCAACGTATATTAGGCAGTTGTTTCGACGTGACTGTGAGCATGCGCACTGGGATGCGTCCAAGGTACGACGCATGCGCCATTCGTTTTTAGTACTTGTTTGAAGCTCATGTGGAGAAAGAAAGTGCAGCGCTATACTAATTAGTTTTGTGAAAATGCTGCCAAATTCACATGACATAACAATGTGAAATCAAACTAAAATTGTATGTAAAAGCATAGTAAAAGACAATTGTACTCAACATGTGTGGAATACTGATATAGTCCATACACATGTTGGCAAACTGATGAGTGAAAAAACCAACCAAACAAAATAAACAAAAATGAATAGTTCATAGGTGTGTCCCAAATGGATGAATGAAATCTTCACATATGATGCCAGTTCAAGGAAATTAAGACAACAATGATGGCTTGTCTGTAGCAACCTTCAGACTATCAAAATCAATGGAAATGGATACTCTTACCAGCTGTGGTGGACTCACATGTTAGTACTAACAGCAAGTCAGATCAGGCATGGTGGTCACAGCGGACCCTGGGCTCTGTGCGTGAAAGGTTTTGCAGCGATGGTCACTCCAGCTGAGATGATGGATTCAATCTTGGTCGGATACCTCACTTCAGGGACAGGAACCCGGAAAACAAAAGGCCAATGGAGGGATGGCCAGGCTCATGTATCAACACAACATGTGTGGCATGGGAAAAATAAAAAATAAATGCTCCCAATGGTGCAGATCAAAAAACCAATGAAGGCTTTATTTAAAATAAATGAATAAAATCACGTGAAAAATATATCTAAAAGCAGTATGGGGTACTATGGATGTTTGAAGCTCAGCCTATCATTTGCATGGGGTCATGCTTCATTTAAATGTATCACGCCCACTTCCAGCCCACTTCCACCTACTTTGACTTACGTCCGCTTACGCCAACGACTATACGCTACGCCGGCGCAACGTTGGGAGCATTTGCTTTGTGAATTCCATGCTTCCCTCTCAGAGTTGCACCGGCGTAGCGTAAGATACGCTACGCCGGCATAAAGATGCGCCGATGTATGTGAATCTGGCTATAAATCTTCTTCAGAATAGAGATCACGACACATCACGACACATAGAGCCAACTCTTTTGAGCAAGCAAATCTTCTTTTGGCTGCTCTCTAAAATGTATTTAAATTAGGGGATGTGTTGCAAATTGACAAATTCAAGCCACAATTTCTTGTAGATATAGGGCCAGATTCAGGATGGCGAGCGTATCTTTGTGCAGGCGTAGTGTATCCTATTTACGCTTTGCCTGCACAACTTAGACAGGCAAGTGCTGTATTCACAAAGCACTTGCCCCGTAAGTTGCGGCGGCGTAGCGTAAATTGGCCGGCGTATCTGTGCGTAATTCAAATTGGGCAGGTAGAGGTAGGTCGTTTTTAAATTAACCCTGACCACACGTAAATGACGCGCCGAACGAACTGCGGATGTGCCAGCCGTGAACGTATCCCAGTGTGCATGCTCCAAATCACGTCGCAAATAGTCATTGAAAACGACGTGAACGTAACTTACACCAAGCCCCATTCTGAATCGGCTTACGCAAACGACGTCAACGACGTACAATACGACGCTGTCCCGACGTCCATACTTAACATTGCCTGCGCCTCATGTAGCAGGGGTAACTTTACGCCGGTCCGACGCCTTATGTAAACGACGCAAATAGATACGCCGACCATAACTACGTTTGTGAATCGGCGTATCTACCTAATTTGCATATTTGACGCGTAAATCGACGGAAGTGACACCTTACGCCGCTCGGATCTTAGCACAATTCCGGAGTATCTTATTTTCTGAATACAGAAAAAAGATACGCCGGCGCATCCAAGAATTTACGCAGCGTATCAACAGATACGCCGCGTAAATTGTTTCTGAATCTGGCCCATAGAATGCAGAGTTTCAATAATGTACCTTTCATATCTGCCTGGAGTTAGGCTTTACCATCCTTCATCTAAAGCTATATATTCAACATCCAAAGTTGTGAAATGGACAGGTTTCCCATCTGAAAATCACTTTGCAAACAACGTAAAAGAACAAACTGAACTACCTAAAGCAAATGAGCTCTTTAAAGACTTTACTGTTCTCGGGAACAAAAAAAAAAGAATTCTTCAAAGGTCTGCTGGATGTTAGGAGCAATTTTATGTATTCTTAATTGTCTTCTAAATAGACCTCTCTGTAACCACACAAATTATGAATGACTCACCGAATGACGGTTGCGCTACATGGTCGATAGGTTCAATAGAGTGCCGGAAATAAAAGCCCTCAATCTGGGAGTATAAAAATGAAATGGCAGAAGGGTGTCATTAATAAAAGTTCGAATGTTCGGAGAAGACAGCTGGGTTGTCTAAAGCAGCGACATCTCCTAGTGCTGAACGACTACGGGGCGAGTATGTATGTAGAGTTTGGAGTGGTGGGGTCAGGTTGTTAAAGATAAACACCACTAAGTGCTGTTTCCTTTTAGAACAGACACAAAACATAAAAGAGTCATTTCAAGGAAACTGGAAAAATAAAAAGGAAACACAGCGCTCCGTGAAGAGAAATTTACGGTACTGCCTTGCCTGCAACAGTGATGCACATGTTTAGTGTGTTCACTTCCAGCTGCTCTATCCCTCTCTTGTAGCACCTTCAACTCTTTTGGATTGCTGATCTAATTTGCCAAATAGGCGGGCCAGCCCTGGAGACCTAAGGTCAGGCCTTTGGTCCATGCCATGTGGCCCTTGAACCATAGTAGCAAAGAGTGGGAGCGAGGATCACTAGCAATCTCAAGTTCTTATACGGTGTACACAGTCGGAATTTTCAATAAGAAAAGTTCGATGTGAGCTTTCGGTCAGAAATTCCGGCTGTGTGTAGGCTCCATCTGACTTTTTCTGTCGGAAATTGGAGAGCTGGTCCTCAAATTTTCCGACAAGAAAAGTTCTTGTCGGAAATTCCGATTGTCATTATGCAATTCCGATGCACTAAAAAACATGCATGCTCGGAATCAAGCAGAAGAGCCAAACTGCCTATTGAACTCCATTGATCTCGGCTCGTCGTATGTCTTGTACATCACCACTTTCTTGACTGCCGATATTTTGTGTGACCGTGTGTATGCAACACAAGTTTGAGTCAACATTCCGTCAGAAAAAAATCCACGGTTTCCGATCGTGTGTAGGCGGCATTAGTCTTTGATTATCTCCTACGGCACCTTATTCCCTACTGCTGTATTGTAAATAGGTTGTTGAGGAAAATGGATGTCTGTTTCTGGAGTGCCGTATATAAACAGCATATCCATACGTTATAAACAGCTCTTCAGGAATAGTACCCATTAATATCTGTGAACCAAGCTGTCATTGGATGGTTTGGTTCACAGACACACTGTACAGAGCTGATCCGAGTGACTCTCTACATGTGATCACTTTGATGACTTATCACATATGTAAACAGTAGATGGTTACATTGGAGAGCCCATCCCTTCCTCTTACAACAGAGTCATCAAATATGTATTAGTTCTAGCATCAAATTCAAGGTAGTCTCAGGATCAGGGTCTGAACCTACGACCTTTGCTCTGTCTGGCGGTGTCTCGTCTTGCTCAGGCAGCTGGTATGCTGGAGTGGACAGCTCCTTAGTAAATTCCTTGATAGATCTTTCCTTGTGTCTTTTTTCTCTTGAACCTTGAACCCTTCTCTCCTCTCATGAACTTCCTATTTCAGCCATGCCTTTTGCACTTCCTGTTTGCCAGATTATTTTGCTCTCTCCAGCTAATATCATGCTCTTGTCACTTCTGCTGCCATCTGTCTCTTTGCTACCACTTATTACGGACCTTTGGCTTGTTCCCAAACTTCACTTCTGCTTTATCCTTACCTGCTATATCTGGCACTGAACCCCGGCTCACTCACTTCTTGGTGGGGCAATTGTCACATACCTGGTGGTTTGAGCCCGAATTGTAGAAGGCCTCCCTTACAGCTCTTACTCGTGGCCCCTGATATAGGATGACCACATTTCCAAACTACCATTCAGGGACACCCCCCTTCCCAAAAATCTTCTTGTTCTGTAACGAATCACAGCACAGTGATTGGACACAAGAGGCAAGATTTATGATTTCTCCATTCACAAGCAGGAGGTGGGGACTGTGCTCCTCCAGGCATTCCCGGGCCAGGTCAAGTACTGTCAGTGAGTAAAGCGGTGATGTGGCAGCCTTTGGTTGGGGGGCATTAGTGTGGCTTGGCGGGTGGCTGTGTCAGTTTCATTCCGGGACACTGAATTGTTCTGGAATGAAGGTGCCCGGGACAGACCTGCAAAATGCGGGACTGTCACGGGCAATCCAGGACACTTGGTCACCCTACCCTGATAAGGTACCAGAAGACACAGGAGTGAGGAGTGGTACTAGTGCCTGGCAGGATCAACAGCGGAGGAAGTCAGTCACAAAGTCAAGGAATCCTTGCAGGAGACAGGAGACAGGAACAGGAGGGTAGACTGGAGCTGAAGTACTGGACTGGAACCGGGAGCAGGAGCTGCTGGTAGGTTAGTAGGCTTGAACCAAAGTACTGACTGGAACAAGGAACTCGAACAGTTGACAGGTTAGCAGGCTGGAACTGGAGTACTGGACTGGAACCAGGAACAGACAGCTGGCAGGTTAGCAGGCTGGAACCGGAGTACTCTGAGAGTAGTCAGGCAGGCCGGGTTGGATATCAGGCAGGCAGCAGAAGAACCAGAGGAACAAGCAAGAGAGTAGTCAAAAGCAGGCTGGGGGTCATATGCAGGCAGATAGCTGGGAAGGTCACAGATGGGATAGCTGGATATTCACAGGTAAGTCTCAGATCCGAATTAGGTAAGGTGGCCGGATTTTTAAAATAAAATCCTGGGACATTCTCTCCTTTTTTTTTTTTACTAGTAATGGCAGTCTGCCTCCTACCTACTTGATGTCTGTTTACCCTCACTGTCATCATTGTAGGGGCCCCAGAGCATTACTTTCCCCGGGGCCCATGATGCTATTAAGACGGCCCTGCCTAACAGCATGTGAGCGTGGTGCAGTATGGTAATACTCTGAGCCCTTTCTGGAATGTTCTGTAATCGTTTTACAGAAGAAACATTAAAAGAATTGTTAGGAGTAAAAATCCACCTCTGAGTGGGAGAAATGCGTTTCTTCCAGCATTTTAAAGCAGTATTTAGAAGACTGGAAGAAAATGCATGATTAGTTACTTTTGATTATAGAGGCTTGGTTCCCTATGTAGTCATTTGCACATGGCACTAACCCACTTGATACGCAGTATCTCTATAAGCGACTATAGTTAAGTATGCTGCTTGCTGGATGCAGGATGCATTTAACTAATAATGGAACAATTAGCTTATCTGTAATCATAATTGTGATTACAGGGTGTAATAAAGCCTAATTGAAAAGACTAATAAATGACCAAAATGAAGACACTGAATTGAATGCATAAAACCCTGGATACAAAAAAAAGCAGAAGATAATATTATTAGGAATGTTTTAGTGGTGGGCAATTAAATTTTTTGCAGAACGGTACCGTAAACAGGTAAACACAATTATAATTGTTGTGTATACTTTCCCAGGCAGTTGGGCAAACTTTGCATTAGGGATGGGTGATTGGTTCGGACCGAGCATGAGTTCGGGCCGAACAAATTATTAGGGCGCTCAACGGTTTGTTCGACCCGCCGAATGACCACAATACACTGTGCTTCTGCCCTGGTTGGCTGAAACAATGAAAGCTTTGCCCAATAAGGGCACAGAGCACTGTCAGAGTCAGGGCCGTCTTAATAGCATCATGGGCCCCTGGGCAAAGCAATGCTCTGGGGCCCCTACAATGATGACAGTGCAGGTAAACAGTAGACATGTGCACAGAAAAAAATAATCTTTTTTTTTGTTCCGTTTCGTATCGTTCCGTAGGTTTGTTTCTGTTTGTTTTTCGTAAGACGCCCGTTTTCCTGTTCGTTCCTGTTCGTTTTTCGTACAACGCGATTTTTTCGTATTCCGATCATTTCGTATTTTCGTTACCGTTTTATTTTCGTACATGCGGGATGGTTCGTTATTCTGTTTAATTCATGTTCATTACTTGTTAGACAATAATTTTCGTGAATTTTCGTCAATGATTTGCATTCTGTATTTTGAATTCCTTTTTCTGTTCGTATTTTCAGTCGTATGTTCATATGACATCTATAACAAAAGATTTGCATTCTGTATTTTAAATTCCTATTTTTCTGTTCGTATTTTGGATTCAAAATACAGAATGCAAATCTTTTGTTATAGATGTCATATGAACATACGACTGAAAATACCAAAAGAAATAGGTTTCAAGATACAGAATGCAAATCTTTTGTTATAGATGTCATTTTCGGTTTTTTGAATGGGCAGTGAGTGAGTGTAGTTAGTGAAGCAGCTTCTCTTTTGTGCTGAGTACACTAGTACAGTGAGTAGTACAGTAAAGCCAAATAAACTTTTCTGTGTATTTTCATCTGAAGAGAGATCAGTTGGCCAGACTTTTGAACCCAAAAATGGTTTTCTGATGGAGTTTAAAAACGTACAAATTTTCAGAGAACGAACGGAAAACGATTGTTTTTATGTTTGTTGTTAAAAAAGTCTGACCAAGTGTATGGGGCTTAACAATAGGTAATATGGATGAGCCGCGTGTTGAAAGTTTTGTGAATCCCACGATATATTTACGAAAGTACAAAATTAAGAAAATCCTTTTTCTGTTAATATTTTCAGTCGCATGTTCATATTGCATAGATGTCATATGAACATGCGACGGGGTCCACACACAATCGTTTTTTTTTTTTTTATATCCAAAGTCTTTTATTGAGAACAAAGATGGTACATGAAAAATTGGGTTACAGTAATACATGCAGTTGAAAAAGTTGCTATGGTAACGGTCACATCACAGTACAATGAAGTATGCAGATGAATGCGTACACGAATGAGCAGGAACAGCGGGAGTACCCGCAGGTATATGACAAACCCACATGGAGTCTCGCCTCCCAGAATGACTCTCCACCCCAACCCAACCCCCAGATCCCACCCCAACTACCAGCGAGGCCTTCAAAATAGTGGAGAATGGAAAGGACACTGCCCTATAATGCATTGCAACTCATTACATACAGGTATCAGAAGATTTTAACCACTTGTCCCAGACCTTTTCGAATTTGGATGGGCATCCCCTGTGTGCATACATTAGTTTCTTATATGGTAACACAGCGTTGACTTCCGCTAACCAGTGCGATAGTAGCGGGGGATCAGGACGCATCCATCCCCTGGCAATCACTTTCCTAGCTGAGAAAAGTGTCTCGTTTAAGAATAGTTGTGTACACTTGTTACCATCTGGATTGGGGAGGATGCCTAGCAGACATAGCTTTGGCTGGAGTGTTACAGGGGAGCCCATCTTGTCGTGTAGAAATCCAACCACCTGCGACCAATATGCCTGTATCCTGGGACAGGACCACAACAGATGGAAGAAATTGGCAGTCGGATGAGCACACATGGGACAAGTAGAGGGAAAATCCCGTTTATATTTTGATATTCTTAGGGGCGTGAGGTACGACCTGTGTAGTATAAAAATCTGGGTAAGCCGATCTGACAGCCTGGGAGAGACCAACCTACAGGTGTCTAGAGCTTCACTCCACTCGTCATCTGCCACCGGGCCCAGATCATCCACCCACCTAGCCTTCACTGCATATGCTCCCACAGTCGCCGAGGGGAGCGAGAGCATGGAATAAAATTGTGAGATTAGTTTTTTTGGATCAGGGTATTTTATAGCCGCCATTAGTGGGTTAGCGTCCAGGGAGACATCCCCCAGAGGAAATTGTGTGTAGTAGGCATGACGTAGCTGCAAGTAACGAAAATGCAGTGGGTCGGGAAGGGCGAACTCCAGCTGTAGGCTGGACAGTGATTTAAGTCTCCCATTGGCCGCAATGTGGGACAGGTAGAGAATACCCCTGGAGCTCCACCAACTAGCGTCCGGGATGTGGGCAAATTCAGGCGAGGTTGAGTTATGCCATAAGGGAGTAAAGGCATTTATGGGCGGTATATGTAACGTTTTGGAGGCTATGGTCCACACTTTCCTATACTGGTATAAAATCGTCTTGCGGTCAACAGGGCCACCTCTTCCCACCGTCACCCCCGCGATCACGACCATGGGGTCTAATGACGTCTCGGCCCACTTCGGGCCCAGAAGACACAAGAATATGTCCCTATCCGTCTTGTCCACATGGAACAGCTGCGAGAGCTGTGCTGCCAGATAGTATAAGTTAAAGTCGGGAAGGGCAAGACCCGCCAGGTCCGTCGGGCGTTTAAGTTTGTGCCACGGAAGTTTGTGCCTGCTGGGTCCCCAAACAAAGGGCTTAAGAAGGGCCTCGAACGCCATGAAATGTCTAAGGATAAGATAAACTGGGGAGTGCCAGAGCATATAGAGAATTTTGGGCAGTATGACCATTTTAATGAGGTTTACTCGGCCCGTCACCCCCAATGGGAGACGTGCCCAAGTCTGTGTCTTCTGTTTGAGCATCCCAAACAGTGGGTCTATGTTGAGAGAGACATAATCCCTGGGGTCTTTGGTCGTCCTAATGCCTAAGTATTTAATATCACTGACTCTCAGTAGGGGGAGTGAACTCCTATCCTCCGTAGGAGGGTAACTATCCAGCGGGAGCACTTGAGACTTGTCCCAGTTGATCTTTAAGCCAGAAAATGTGCCAAATTTCTCTATGAGGTCCAAAGCCAGGGGTAGGGAGTTAGTTGAGTCATCTAAATAGAGAAGCGTGTCATCTGCGTACGTACTGATTTTTTCCACCACCCCCCCTCGCTGCAGACCGACTATACCCGTGTGGGCGCGGATCGCTATGGCGAGTGGCTCTGCCGCCAGCGCGTACAGCAGTGGCGACAGAGGACACCCCTGCCTAGTGCCCCTGTGGAGAGAGAACTGGTTCGAGAGCCAGCCATTAGCCAGGACCCTAGCCACCGGACCTTGGTAGAGGAGCTGTACCCATTTGATGTACCTGGGCCCTATTCCGAACTTACCCAAACAGGACCACAAGTATTGCCATTCGACAGAATCGAAGGCCTTGGCAGTGTCCAGGGTTACAATCACCCTGGATCCTGAATTAGTATGAGGGGCCTGGAGGTTAATGAATAGTCTCCGAAGATTAAATGACGTGTTCCTGCCTGGCATGAACCCCGTCTGATCTCCATGTATTAATGAAAGGATAACTTTGTTCAGGCGGATGGCAAGCACCTTTGCCAGTATCTTGACATCTACCTGGAGCAGGGAAATGGGGCGGTCTGACTCCGAGCGGCAAGGATCCTTGCCTGGCTTGGGGATCAGAACTATAGTAGCTTCTCTCATAGAGTGTGGCATTTCAGAGTTCTCAAAGATAGAGTCATACAGTTTTAATAGTTGGGGCGCCAAAACCTCCGCATGAGTGGAGTAAAACTCCACCGGCAGGCCGTCAGAGCCCGGTGCTTTGGACGCGGGGAATGCCGCCATTGCCCCAGTGATCTCCTCCAAAGTCAGGGGCTCCTCTAGTTCTCTAGTCTGGGTTTCTGTTAGCCACGGAACCTGTATTCCATCCCAGAAGGACTCCATCACAGAGAGGTCATCCGAAATCGTGGTGGCATATAAGGAGGTGAAGAATTCACGGAACATCTCCGCAACCTGAGCAGGCGCGTTCACCAGGGTATCGTCCGGGGAACGCAGGGAGATCACAACCGGGGGTCTCTCCTCGCTATGGACGAGGTAGGCCAGCAGTTTCCCAGCACTTTCACCATGTTCGTATGACCTCTGTCTGAGGAAGAATAGTTTACGTTTAGACTTCTCATAGAGTGCCTGATCGAGTGCCCTGGAGCACACTCTAAGATTGCCCGCCCTATCCGCAGTGGGGTCGTTCAGAAAGTCCCTTTCCGCTGCTTCTAAGGCAGATGTTGCATTATCGACCACCGTTGCCGAGGTCCGTTTAATTTGGTTTATGCGATTAGTAAGGGTCGTCCGGGCATAAAGTTTGAAAGCCTCCCAAACTATCTGTGGCCGTGCTGAGTCATCATTGGTCATGAAAAATTGTTCCCAGTCAGTCCCCAGGTCGTCGTCTTCTGGTAACAAGGTCAGCCAAAACGGGTTCAGCCGCCATGTCAGTGGTGGCCGGGCGTGGGGCAAAGACAATGTAGCACAGCAGGGGCAATGGTCAGACAATGATCTGGGCAGGAGCCCAGCATCCCCGAGCCTGGGAAGGAGAAGCTCAGAGAATAGTATAAGGTCAATGCGGGACATGGTGCGGTGGGTGGCAGAGAAGCACGAATAGGCCCGTGTGGTGGGATACCTGTGCCTCCAGGTATCCACCAAATGAAAGTCATCAAGGAGGCGAGCAAATCTTGTCAATTGCTGGCCCAATGGGGGTCGACTTGACCCGGACAACCTATCATTAGTGATATCAAGTACATTATTAAAATCTCCCAGCCAAATAGCGGGCGTGACCGGGTATAGGGCCATGAAATTGATTCCCTCAGTGAGTACATCAAATTGGAACGGAGGTGGGACATAGAAGGCTAGTAGAAGGACCACGTCACCATACAGCTTTGCTCTTAGAAACACATATCTGCCCAGTGGGTCCAGGGCCAAGTCTAGGAGTTCAAAGTGGGTTGTTTTGGCTATCAAAAGGGATACTCCTCTGGAGTGGGTGCTGTATACGGAGTGGAAAGCCCAGCCCACCCAGGGCCTTTTAAGCGCCCTCAGCATGGAGCCCTCCGCGTGAGTCTCCACCAGAGCCACCACGTCCGCCCTAAATTTTTTCAATTGCCCAAACACCGCAGACCTTTTAATGGGATCTCTCATACCCCTCACATTCCACGTGAGGACCTTCAACGTGGCCATGGGTTAGAATAAATCCAATATGGAGCACCAAGGTCTGGGGCATCTGGGCAATGGAGACACACCCGGCCGGGTGCGACCGTAAACGACACCAAGATACCATCGCAATAGTCATGTGAACTAGCATGCATGCGTAATAAAGACAACACAATAAGAAGACCATCTCTCAACAACTTAGCCCCCCCAAACCCAACCACCCCCCTCCCTGCCCTGCACTGACCCCAACTGGTGCGGGCACCAACCCCTAACTGCCAACTTGGCATGAACGGTGCACAACCTGTGAAGGAAGGGTATGTTAGTAAATCAGCGTATACATGGGCTCCAGCAGTCAAGCTACCAACTGCGGGCCAAATAGTCCAGCACAGGATGCACACAATGGCGCACAGGGCGAAACTTCGCTGCAGTGCGCGGCTTTCCATAGGACTTGGCTCACCAAACAGAGTGAGCGTATTCAAAAATAGGTCCCTCCGCCGACCAGAGGGAGGAACGGGAGTTTACATTCGGTCTATGCAAGTAGAATAAAAAAAAGTTTTGTAAGAAAACATCCACAAAGTTTGCATCCCTTTTTTTTTCCATATGGTTAAGGCATGGGGGGAGGGGGGGAAGGAACAGCAGGACACAACAGTTTCCATGTATTCGCGTAATTCCTCACCCCCGGCAGGTCCCCACCGAAGCAAGGGGGGCATACTATAAAAAGGAGCAGTGTATGCGTACAGTAAAGGTGGGGACAGAGACAGACACCCACCTGCAAAAAGGGAGTCACAGCAGAGAACACGTAAAACAGTGAGCAACGTCCAGCGTGCAGTGCCCCGCCCACTCAGTAGCAGTATGAAGACAGGATACCTCACAAGGGGGGGGCACACCATAACACAAAAGTAAAAAACATTGAAAGTAAAGGGGAGAAGGAGGGGGATGCAGGGAAGCAACAGGAGGGAGCAGGAATCAGGGAGAGCAAGTATACTCATCAGCGGCCATCTTGTCGTTCGAGCCACGCTATGACTGCTTCAGGGTCTTCAAAGAAGTGTACCCTTTCTTCCCCTTCCACACACAGTCTGGCTGGGAACAGCATCGCATATTTCACACGCTTGACACGCAGGCGGCGTTTTGCCTCAGTGAACGTCTTGCGCTTTCTCTGCACATCCGCCGAGAAGTCCGGGAAGACTGCCACCATCTTATTTCCAAACGGGATGTTGCCCTTCTCCCTGCTGAGGCGGAGGATGGTATCCCGGTCCCTGAAGTTCAAAAGTTTAGCTATGAAAGTGCGGGGGGGCGCACCCACAGGTGGCGGTTTGCCTGCCATGCGGTGTGCCCTTTCCACCACAAACGTAGATGAGAACGACTCCCTGCCATATGTGTCTGACAGTAGGGTCTCCAGGAACGTTGGGGGGTCTCTCCCCTCCACCCCCTCCGGAAGGCCAATGAAGCGAAGGTTACACCTACGCAGTCTGTTTTCAGTTTCATCCTGCTTCTGGAGAAGCTGGTTAATTTGCAGTTGCATGTTCTCAGTGGAGACCTGTAAGGGGGGAAGGGAGTCCTCCACCATGCCGATTCTAGTCTCAGCTTCCGTGACCCTGTCTCTTAATTTCTGGAAGTCCTGCCTGACCAGCGAAATATCCACCTTCACTTCCTCAATCCTGGCCGTGAGAGTAGTCTGGCAGGACGCTACAGCCTCCTGGCACGCTGTAATGGCCTGTAGAAGCCGGGTTGTATCCGAGTGCTGAACTCCTGACTCCTCTCCGCATACGGCGGCGCCATCTTGGTCCGCCGATCCAGCTTCCAGATGGCGGTATTGAGCCAGCTTTGCGACCGCACCGGACTTGTTTTTGGGTGGCGACATGTTCCCGCTAGGTGCCCGGTCTGGTGGGACTGAAAAAAAAATAGTGATATGTCCAAGGATAGCGGGTATAAGGATGTTCGGTCGGCGGAGCTCAGCTCACATGCGTCCTATCTCATGCCGCTCCAGGCCACGCCCCCCACAATCGTTTTTTTTGATGAAAAAAGTCCATCTGACTTTTTTCATCGGAAAAAACGATCGCGTGTACACGACATTAGTGTGCTATTCTGATTCTATTGTCAGTGGAATATCAGTTTAGTGTGAATGTTGGGATAGTTGAGTGTGAGAGTAGTGATCATGTAACACAGTATATTTCAGTTCATTATGTGCCGTTTAACACACTACATTTCTGTGCTTTACTGCATGATTAACGCAGTATATTTCGGTGCATTACTGCAAGTTTAATGCAGTGAAGTGTGTCTGTGTAGTAGTACTCAACTTAAAGTGCAGCAAACACTACTTTGTGAGCGGTCATGCAACACTGTACCCCCCCCCCCAAAAAAAAAATCTATATTTTTTTTCACACAAATAGAGCTTTCTTTTGGTGGTATTAAATCACGTTTTTTTTGCCAAACAAACAATAAAATACAGTAAATTTGGTGGACCCTCCCTGTAGGCGATCAGCTGGGACACGTGACAGGTCCCAGTCGATCTCCTGTCCACTCAGGGAGTGCAGCGGATGGAGGCGCCGGCTGAGAGTGGGGGAGAGGAGTGAAGCTCCGGACGGCCTCGTCGGTGGACAGTGAGGATGTCACTTGTCACTATGCCTGTCACCAGATAAGGATGTCACGTGCCACTTTGCTTGCCGCCAGATAAGGATGTCACTTGCCACTATGCCTGCCGCCAGATGAGGATGTCACTTGCCACTATGTCTGCCACCAGATGAGGATGTCACTTGCCACTACACCTACCACCAGATGAGGATGTCACTTGCCACTATGTCTGCCACCAGATGAGGATGTCACTTGCCACTATGCCTACCACCAGATGAGGATGTCACTTGCCACTATGCCTACCACCAGATGAGGATGTCACTTGCCACTTTGCCTGCTGCCAGATGAGGATGTCACTTGCCACTATGCCTACCACTAGATGAGGATGTCACTTGCCACTATGCCTACCTCCAGATGAGGATGTCACTTGCCACTATGCCCACCACCAGATGAGGATGTCACTTGCCACTATGTCTGCCACCAGATGAGGATGTCACTTCCCACTATGCCCACCACCAGATGAGGATGTCACTTGCCACTATGCCTACCACCAGGTGAGGATGTTACTTGCCACTATGCCTACCACCAGATGAGGATGTCACTTGCCACTATACCCACCACCAGATGAGGATGTCACTTGCCACTATGCCTACCACCAGATGAAGATGTCACTTGCCACTATGCCTACCACCAGATGAGGATGTCACTTGCCACTATGTCTGCCACCAGATAAGAATGTCACTTGCCACACTGCCTGATAGCATCATGGAGATTGCCACGATTCCCTGGCTGCCACCCAAAATTAACACTGTGCCCACCACCAGATGAGAATGTCACTTGCCACTATGCCTACCACTAGATGAGGATGTCACTTGACACTATGCCTACCACCAGATGAGGATGACACTTGTCACTATGCCTGCCACCAGATGAGGATGTCACTTGCCACTATGTCTGCCACCAGGTGAGGATGTCACTTGTCACTATGTCTGCCACCAGATGAGGATGTCACTTGTCACGCTGCCTGCTAGCATCATGGAGATTGCCACAGTTACCTGGCTGCCACCCAAAATTAAAATGTAACATGGCTGCAGAGTACTTGCAGCCAAGCACAACTCTGTTAGCCTCTCCTCGTTGCGGTAAAATAGCTGCAGGTGAAACACATGCGAGGGAGAGATGAGAGTGAGGGCGGGTGGTGAGAGATGACTTCATTCTCTCTCTTCTGGGTCACGGCTGCATGTAGAGAAGCCTTCTTGGCCCTGTAAGTAAGGGCGGAACAGCGGTGCAGGCAATGAGAGATGATGTCATCCCTCTCCCCCGTCGCCGCACCGCTGACATTACTTGACTCCTCCGCGGCCCGGCAGCAGAGATGCTACGGCCCGGCGTTGGGCCGGCGGACCACATGTTGGAGACCTCTGCCGTACAGAAAAGAAAAACAAATTTATTGTAGTTCACCTACAGTAAGGTGACCAGATTTTAAAAATTAAATCCGGGGACATATTTTTTTTTTTACTAGTAATGGCGGCAATCAGCGACTCTCTGCCTGTCGCCACCCACCTCACATCCTGTCAAGTCTGACTCTCCGGGCCCAGGCTACTACTGGATGGGGTGCAGAGGAAGACCACTCCGCCCGGGAAGGCATGGAGATAAACAGTCAGGTGGCTGGCCGAGACTTGAGCCACGGCAGAAGAACATGCGAGTGGAGCTGAATGGGCATGCACCCGAAATTGAAGAAATATTCCCTCCGCTCCGACCAGCACATGATCATCAGAAAGGGGCACAGATAATGGAAAAAAATACACCCCCCTAAGCTAGTAGAAGCGGCAGAGCGGGAGTGTGTAATTCAGATTTTTTTTTGTTTATTCTGCACTGACTGTCTTTGAAATTGCCCCTTCCCTTTTTCAAATCCAATCCGGGGACAAAACCAGGGACAGTGTCCTCAATCCAGGGACTGTCCCCTGAAACCGGGGATGTCTGGTCACCCCAACCTACAGGTATGTAAAAGATACAGCCATCATGATATAGGACAAATTCCACGGTTCTTAGCCTGCTTGCATCTGCCAGCCTGATATGTTTAATCCGAAATGGATATCCGAGAGTGACGCTTATACTACTCGTGATTGATTGATTTGATATCTTGTAAGCAGATTGAGACACACTTGGGTGTTGAGTGCTTTTCTTTCCTGGCACACTGGAAGTGGTGGAAGGTTCCTCATATTTCCTTCATCTTCACTGAATGAACTTTCTGATTTGAATTAGCTCTGAATTTTGGACTATATTTATTTTTGTTTGGTTATCAACAAACTGTGATGGCTGCTTTTATGCACATATTATATTTTGTGTATATATTTTTTATAAATTTGCTGTAGCGCTGATACCCACCTACCTTCTTTTTACAAGTATTACATGTATGACAGATCCAGTGTAAATATTGCATATGTCTCAATCTCAGGTTTCTTTGTATACCAGTGGCTTTCTCCCATCTAGATGTATAGATATTTTGGCACCTCCCCGTGCTCCAGTGAACGCCGAGGGGGTCATCTATATACCGGTTTAGCTTTAGTGATGAGGTACACTCTGCACATTATTATGTATAAGCGACAGGCAATAAATAATTATATACATATGCACTGAATGTTATTTTTTGTTATAGACAGCTACTGTGTTATTTTCATGTGTCCTGATGAAGCTACTTCTATTGAAACACGTTGACTCATGAAGATCCACATTTGATATCTGTTATATCGATATTTTAGGTAATACTAGTCGATTACTATCATGTGTAGTGAGCTCAGCCTATGAGCAAACCAATACATATTTGTTTTTAAAATATATCATTCTTGCATTTTATATGATATTTTAAATTAATTGCGCAATAAAAAATCTGTTTTTATATGGTTGGGAACTCCTTGTCTGGCCAATATAGTCAGATGACTCAGATCCATTTTTTCTTCTATCGCTGTATACATACCACAGAACGTGGCCCTGGGTGTCATTTTTAGATTATACATTTGAAAGAATTGTAAACAGGAGAAAACACCTGCGCTTATTCAAACAATAATTTCTAGTGATTGCAGCTGCTTTCTATTATTCACAACAGGGAATTGAACCAATATAATATTATTCCTAGGCAGTGCTTGCATTAACGTGAAAAAAAAATCTAAATTGTGCCATAACAAATCACAAATACTAAACGGTAAATACCAATATAGATGTAAATATAAAACACATATAATGCATAAATGTGAAAATATCCTAAAGTGAAATAGTGCAAAAAGTCTTTATAGATTATACAGGCTTGACTGCTTGAGTGCCTGGTTCCCACCTTGTGCTGAATATTATCCACCACACTCACCAGATGTTGGTAACCCCCTGTACAGCAAGGGAAGTCATAAAGCAGGGGTGCCCAACCTTTTGAAGAGCAAGGACCACTTAAGCAACTTGTTAACCGGTCGGAGCGGGTGGATGGCAGCCAACTCGGCTCTATAGAGCCCACTTTACTCTCAGCACAACAAACTCGCAAGTAATAGAAGTATATGCATGAGTGCAGGTAACCCACAAGTGCACTTCTCTGCACCTGTGGATTAGTTTGAACGTAGCCCAGTAACAACTGCAGAACAGATATGCCCATATATACACTGTGATTTTAGTAATAAACTTACCTTTTATTAACAGTGTAGCGCCCCCTTACTTTCAGTATGGGCACTACGCTAAAGTTAGTTGGAATGGGAGAGTTACATTGCTCCCATTCGTGATTTATCTAAATTGGGACTTCTGTCATTCCAGAAAAGTCTCCTGGGCCAGTCTGCATTCTATGGATGTGGTATCATCTCTGGCCAGCAGTTGGCGCCAGTGGGGTTTCTGGCAGAGCAAGTCTTCCCCAGCAGCCAATTGGAGGGCATGCTGGGGAGGAGTATATCTGTGACAGGTGTCATGTGTTCTAAAATCTTTGCGGGGTCTCGGTGCTGGGTGCGGCATCCACCTTTAGGGTGCGCGCACCTATGGGCCCCACCGGCGTGGCCCACCTGGCCAAGCTTACAGGCTTCACCGAGCCTCAACCGGAGGTAAAAGGGGGCCCCAGTGACCTACTGGGTTCCAAATTTTATTGAAACGGATCTCAGGCTGAGTGCCGAACCAATCGGGGATCTGGTGACTGGGATGCTACAGGTACGCATTACTGTCTCCCGGTGACCAGGGCTGGAGTCCACTGGAAGATTCGCCCTATTCACTCATCTAACAGAAGTGATGACGAGCTTACAGATCGGTACTACTAAGGGCTGATTTGCCCATCCACATCCAGGCCTGACACCGGAAGTTCACCCTTTTCTTTCATCAACCTGTCTTTCCTTCCTAATTGAAGTTGATGTTGGCTGTGTTGGCCTGGAAACAAAGCATTGGAAAAACCTTTATTGACTGTCTGGACCTCCGCTCACTACTTTGTTCCTGCATCACACCCGTAGACAACGTTAAGGTAACTTAATTTGCCGATCCCAACAATCATTCAGCGGCTCCTGCGGTGGTAGCGCTACAACAGTATTCTATTTTCTTCTATCTCAGAGCAGGAGGTCGCAGGCCACATCAGAGGACTCCGTGGGCCACATGTGGCCCCTGGGGCCACTGATTGAGCACCCCTGTCAAAAAGGCTTGTGGGTCCTTAGGGAGACCTGTTCTGGTGTTCCTGTTGGTTTCCTGGTGTAGAATCTTACTCCTCTTCTATGTAATCCTGATGTTGCTCCAATGGAATTGCTAAACAGTAAGGGCGGCAAATACACCTGGTGAGTGTGGTGTGTAATATTCAGCACAAGGTAGAATAGTTACTATAGGGGACATTCTGGGAACCAGGCATGCAAGCTTTCAAGATTGTATATTCTATAAATACTTTTTTGCACTATTTCAGGATCTTTGCACATTTATACATTTTACATTTACATCTATATTGGTATTTACAGTTTAGTATTTGAGATTTATTATGGTACAATTTAGATTTTTTTTTCACGTTAATGCAAGCACTGCCTAGGAATAATTTGACGTATGAAATAATAGCAAAATATATAATTGGGAAGGGGGGCATAAAATATGGAGCCCAGTCTATAGATTTATTTATAGGGATTAAAAAATGTAAAAATATTGCCCTAGGGCAGGGTGTAAGTGTTTGGAGTGGTGAAATGACAGAGGCAGTTATCTGTATTGGAACAGGAGTTCTGATTTAATCGTCCGATTTCGCAGAATACTATCGCCATGAAACAAAATTGCAAAAGCTTCCAATATTACTACTAGACTTTAATATAACTGGAATGTTTAACTTGAGCCGAAAGAAAATGTTTTTATGTTTTTTAACATTAAAAGGTGGAAAATAGGAAAAGAACAGCTGTGAAGTGTGAGCTGGATTAACATGAAATCCCTCTGGGAAAATCTGAAACATGACATGAGCGATGGTAAGTGACAAGATCTCTTCAGTATGCATTACAATTCCGGAGCTCTATATATTCGCTAGTGCATCCACAGAACATCATATTCAAGATGTAGTTAGATTGTGTCAAGTAGAAACATTGCTGTAATCCTGAGACACTCACCAAATTTGAAAGCTTGCCCAAATCCCAATAAAGAAAGTACATTTAAATAACATTAAGCTTGCCTTTAACTGCCTGAGTACCAGTCGTTCCTTTCACAATTTGAGAATAGAGTGGGACGGCCAAAACAGTGAAATATATAAAAAAAAAGGCAAATATATCGTTACCGGCCTTGCACTTTATTGTTTACGGTCGCATTGCGAAGTGAAAGATACGAGGAGTGCAGGAAAACAAAAGCATCCACATCTTACCAGAGATAAAAAAAAGTTAGACTCTTTGAAAGGAATAAAATATTTGATACAAAATAAGAATATCCACTCCGCACCATCTTGAAGAAGTGAATAACTTATATAGCGCTACAAATGCAAACTGAATCGCCTCAAGGCACTTGGTATCCTTCCATTTAGCCTTCAGAAAAGATGGGCCTAATTTTTTTTTCCTAAAGGCCAGGTGATTTGCTTCCGTTTGGATATTTGTTGGTAATGCGATCCACAGTCGAGGTCCTTGGACTGCAAATCTGCGTTCTCTTTTGGTCTTGTAGCGGGCCTTGGGGATTTGTAGAAGATTTTGGTTAGTGGACCGAAGAACGCGTTTGGTGATGTTTTATTTTCTTGCACAGATATTGGGGAGCGGGTTCCTTGTACACATTTGTGTGTCAGGCAGAGGGTCTTGAATGTGATTCGGTCCTTTACGGTCAACCAATGGAGGGACCTCAGGGAGGGAGAAATTGACTCCCAGGTTTTTTTTCCTGTTACATAGTTACATAGTTAGTCAGGTTGAAAAAAGACACAAGTCCATCCAGTTTAACCATAAAAAATAAAAATAAAATAAAAAATAAACAAACAAAATAAAACACAGTACAATCCCATACACCCAACTCCATACCCACAGTTGATCCAGAGGAAGACAAAAAACCCCAGTCGTGCCGCCGTGTTCTGGACGACCTGTAGATGGGCGATCTGGTATTTTGGGAGCCCGAGGTAAAGGGAGTTGGCATAGTCAAGCCTGGAGTTGATTATTGTACCTACCACTACTGTGGTGTCTTTTTCCGGGATGAATGGAACAAGTCTTCGTAGCAGACGGAAAAGATGGTGGGATCCACTGACTACGGATCCAATTTGTGCATCCATTGTCATGTCGGTGTCAAAAATGACACTTTTGACCTTGGTGCTTGGGGTAATGGTCTGTCCCAATATGGGCGGGGGTGTCCATATTGCCCTAGCAAGTCTCTTTTTGCTTGCGTGGAGCAGGAGGAGTTCTGTTTTTGATCCACTAAGTTTAAAGCGACTCTGTCATCCAATTATCTATCAAAGTGAGGCATTTTTCAAGTCCGATGTGTTGGTCCTTTTTGTTGTTCATTCGAAAGTAGAGTTGAGTGTCGTCGGCGTAGGAGTGGTAGAATAGATCCTGGTTACTGATAATTTTGAGGAGTGGGCCAAGATAGATATTGAATAGCATGGGTGACAGGGAGGACCCTTGGGGGACTACACATGTCAGAGTTCGTGCTTCCGAGGTGAATGGTCCGAGATTCACTATCTGGGATCGATTTTCCAGGAATGAAGCAAACCATGTTAGATCGGAGTCAGCGACTCTGGCTACTTCTGTGAGCCGAGTCAGCAACATTTTGTGATCTACTGTGTCAAAGGCCGCACTAAGGTCTAGCAGGATCAGAAGACATGATTCTCCTTCGTCTGCTGCTTCGAGAGCATCATCCCATATTTTGAGAAGTGCCGTTTCCGTGCCGTAACCTGGATGAAAACCTGATTGGAGAGGGTCCAGTAGTTTGTGGGAGTCTAAATGGTGTTGTAGCTGTTGTACTACAGCTTTCTCCATAATCTTGGAGAAGACCCTGAGGCCGGTTATAGGTCGACGGTGGTTTGGGTCCTTCGGATCAAGGTTGTTTTTTAATAAAATGGGCTTTATTATGCCTTGTTTTAGGGAGGGCGAAACCGAGCCCTCCCTAAACGATTGGTTTATCAGGAGTGAGATAGAGGGTGCCAAGATCTCGGCACATTCTTTCAGCAGTTTTGTGGGGATGATGTCATTCGGTGCTGTACTGTCACGCAGGCTACCGATGATATTTTTGGTGGTGTCAATGGAAGTTGGCTTCAGTTTACATTTTATTGATTGAGGCATATGTAGCGGGGTCAACTTGCCAGAGTCCAGTGACAGGTCTTTCTCGCTGGAACTTTACTTACAACTGTACATATGTTAGATATCTCTTACATGAGTTATGCATCACGGGACTACAAGTAGCAGGAGATATGGACTCCATTGACTCATAGGAGGATGTGACGTTTCACTCAGATCAGTGGAGGAGGTTACTTAAGGAGAGGGAGTGGCACCTTTTCTCTCTCTCAGGAACGGCCTTCTCTCCTGTGCAGAGCTGCTGACAGGGGCAGCGGTGCTTAGGCCAGAAGCCTGGCCTAGAACTACCGAGAGACCAGTCATCCAGACGGAAGCAAGACTCCAACATGCAGCCGGTGTCGCCAGAAATTGAAGAGACAGCCAAGCTGACAATCGTAGCTCTTGGTCACCATAGACCCTAAAAAGTTCATTTTACCAGCCACTGGCACTTGTTGGCCCACAGACAAAACTAAGAGGCCTAGTCAAACTGCCTCAGGGTTTCAAGGTAGCGACCGACGTTGGCAAGCGATCAATCCCATCACCCTCTACCATTACTGACATCACGCTGTGTGTGTTTTTCCCTCCCTAACTGCTCCCTTTGTTTTAAAAGTTAATGTGCCC
Source organism: Rana kukunoris (assembly GCA_029574335.1). Classification (NCBI taxonomy): domain Eukaryota; kingdom Metazoa; phylum Chordata; class Amphibia; order Anura; family Ranidae; genus Rana; species Rana kukunoris. Next base: position 27,880,468 of record CM056049.1, on the reverse strand, counting down.
CAACCGGCCCCTACGCGTACATTGATTGTTCCGGAAGGTTGCCCGCTAGAGGTGCTCGCGAGCATAGACTGATCTCTTATAAACCTAATGCGAGTGGTGCCACTCTTATGCCGCGTACACACGATCATTTTTTGCAATGGAAAAAAACTACGTTTTTTAAAACGTCATTTAAATTGATCGTGTGTGGGAAAAACGTTGTTTTTTGTCTTCAAAAAAACGACCAAAAAAAAATTCCAACATGCTTGAATTTTTTGTGTCGTTCTTCAAAACATCGTTTTTTGTGTCATAAAAAGTGATGGTGTGTGGGCAAAACGATGTTTTTAAACCCGCGCATGCTCAGAAGCAAGTTATGAGACGGAGCTTCAATGGAAAAGAGTGCCGTCGAACGTGGTGTACATCACCGCGCTTTGCTAGAGCTTTGTAGAAAAACGATGGTGTGTATGCAACGTCGTTTTGGAAAATTAAGTTTGAAAAACGTCGTTTTTTTTCATGATTGAAAACTTCGTTTTTTTTCATCACAAAAAGTGATCGTGTGTACGGGGCATTAGGTTTAGAGTAGGTTTTAGAGTAGCTTATTGATATATGTTAATTTCTGACTCTTGCAAGGGCCCTTGCTTTCCAGAGTGAACTATTGCTGATTTATTGTATTTGCATTTAAAGTCCTATGCCTGTTATTTCTAAGTTTCATGCAGTAAAAGAACATAACTTTCTTTCATTCAATCATTCACATTGTGTGAAGTATATTTTCTTGCCCAGAAGGATCGTGCCGCTGCAGCAGGTAAATTATCAGTATATTGTCCTTGCACATTGTGTATTTGTTATTCTGACCTCAGTCCAACAGGGATCACAATATCCCATTGCCAGGTTCTGAGGTGTCAAGGGCAGGTTCGAGCTAGTTAATAGGGGTGAGCTGAGCCAAAAGAGAGTATATCCCAAATCAACCAGCGGCTCCTTTGTGGGTAGCGCTTTACATATTTGTAATAATATTGCATTTTTGATTTGTGGGGGCGGGGTTCGTGATTTTATTTTGCTGAATTTTTTTACAGATTTTTTAGATTTTGTTGATGAAAAAATCCGATAATTCATTGCAAAAATCTTGTGTTTCATGTTTCCGAGCCTCCAGGCAGGCTGGATTCATGCTTTGTGAAGAGCTCACGGGGCCGGTTCCAGGCTTTTTCGATTTGAAGATTTCCTTGTGATATTTCTTAGTGGCTAATTTATAAATTGTGTGGTTAGCAAAATCAATGGGGTTTGCATAAAAAAAACTCTTACAAGCCCGTTTACTTACAGCATATCGCAAACTCTATTCTTCTGGTCTTTACTATGGGATAATTATTTTGAAGTTATTTCAGGAGTGGTAAGGGGGTTATTAGGCCCTTACATTTTTTGATTACATACATTTTTTTGCACTGCCTAGCTGTCAGGTCTGGGATCCTACTACTTAAAGCGGAAATCCCACGAAAAAAAATAATAGTAAAAGCCATCAGCTACAAATACTGCAGCTGCTGACTTTTAATAAATGGACACTTACCTGTCCAGCGTGCCTGTGATGTTGGCAGCAGAAGATGAGCAATCGCTCGTCTCTCTGCTGCCCCTGCTGCCATCCTCGGTGAGGGAATCAGGAAATGAAGCATTGCAGCTTCACTGCCTGGTTCCCTACTGTACATGCGTGATTAGCACAGCACTTTCTCAGTGGTCCCCGCTGTCTTCTGGGACCAGTGTGTTTCCCAGAAGGCAGAGAGGTGGGGGGGTTCAAAATGAAGTGACTCCTGTGGAAGTCTCTCCCCTGAAGTGGGTGCAAATACCTGTATTATACAGGCATCTGCACCCCCCTCCACCCTGAAAGGTGCCAAATGTGACACCGGAGGGAAGGGTTCAGAAAAGCGGAAGTTCCATTTTTTGGGTGGATCTCTGCTTTAACGACCAGCTCTTTTCTTTCAGTGTTGAGAAGCTGCTCAGTTGTCAGTTAATTACCAGCCACTCATTGTTACCACAGTGACTCATAAGCCGTGTACGTACACATGATCGGTTTTCCATACAGACGAATGGAAAAAAAGAGAACATGTTCTCTTTCTAAGTCCGTCGGATTTTCGGAAGGAAAAATTCTGATGGGGCACACACACGGTCGGAATATCCGATGAAAAAAAGGTGTCTGACTTTTTCCATTGGAAATTCTGATCGTGTGTACGAGGCTTTAAGTTTACCCAGGGCCGCCATCAGGGGGGTACAGGCAGTATACCTGTAAGGGGTCCGGAGGTCCCCAGGGGCCCGGAGGCCCCCAGGGCCCCGGATGGCAACCCCCCCTTTTTTTTTTTTTTTTATAAATATATATATATATATATATATATATATATATATATTTTATATATTTTTATTTTATTTTTTTATTAACCACTTGCCTACTGTGCACCTACACCCCCTTCCTGCCCAGACGAAATTTAAGCTTCCGGCACTGCGTCGCTTTAACTGACAATTGCGCGGTCGTGCGACGTGGCTCCCAAACAAAATTGGCGTCCTTTTTTTCCCACAAATAGAGCTTTCTTTTGGTGGTATTTGATCACCTCTGCGTTTTTTATTTTTTGCGCTATAAACAAAAATAGAGCGTCAATTTTGAAAAAAAAAATGCAATATTTTTTACTTTTTGCTATAATAAATATCCCCAAAAACATAAAAAAAATATTTTTTTCCTCAGTTTAGGCCGATACGTATTCTTCTACATATTTTTGGTAAAAAAAAATGCAATAAGCGTTTATCGATTGGTTTGCACAAAATTTATTGTGTTTACAAAATAGGGGATAGTTTATGGCATTTTTATTATTTTTTTTTTTTTACTATTAATGGCGGCGATCTGCGATTTTTTTTATTGGGACTGCGACGTTATGGCGGACACTTCGGACACTTTTGTGACATTTTTGGGACCATTTACATTTATACAGTGAACAATGCTATAAATATGCATTTATTACTGTATAAATGTGACTGGCAGTGAAGGGGTTAACCACTAGGGGGCGAGGAAGGGGTTAAATGTGTGTCCTATAAGTGTTCTAACTGTAGGGGGAGGGGGGGTGACTGGGGGAGGTGACTGATTGTGTCCCTATGTATAAGGGACACAGCATCGGTCTCCTCTCTCCCTGACAGGAGGTGGAGCTCTGTGTTTTCACACAGAGCTCCACGTCCCCGCTCAGTTACTGAATGAATGAATGAATGAATGAATGAATGAATGAAAAACTTATATAGCGCGGCACATGCGAACTGAATCGCCTCTGGGCGCTGGTTGTTTCTGTCTCTCTGGTCATCAAAAGAGCAGAGTTTTTATCTGTCTTCTGAAGGTCAGGTGGTTTTCCTCCAATCGAATGCTGGTTGGTAAAGCGTTCCATAGTCTGGGACCTTGGAAAGCAAACCTTCTTTCTCCTTTGGACTTGTATCTGGCTTTGGGTATCTTGACCAAATTTTGGTCGGTGGATCGCAGAATGCGATTGGGATTGTGGACTTCTATCTTTTCGCATAGATATTGCGGGGCTTTCCTATGGATGCACTTATGTGTCAGACAGAGTGCTTTAAAAGCAATTCTGTCTTTTACTGGCAGCCAGTGAAGGGTTCTCAGTGAAGCTGAGATTGATTCCCATGTTTTTTTCCCAGTCACAAGTCTGGCGGCCGTATTTTGAACGACTTGCAGACGAGTGATTTGGTACTTGGGGAGTCCGAGGTAAAGGGCATTTGCATAGTCCAGTCTGGAGTTCACAATTGTTCCTACCACGACTGCTACGTCTTCTTTGGGGATAAAGGGAATAAGTCTACGTAGTAGGCGCAGCAGATGGTGAGATCCGCTGACTACTGACCCTATTTGTGCGTCCATTGTCATATTGGTGTCAAAGATGACTCCGAGACTTTTGACTTTGGAGCTAGGGGTGATGATCTGGCCCAGAATGGGGGGGGGGTGCCCAGGTTGTTGCAAGTTGACTCTTGTGACTGGCCTGAAACAGAAGAAGTTCTGTTTTGGAACTATTGAGTTTAAGGTAACTCTTTGTCATCCAGTTTTCTATCAAAGAGAGACTGACAATTGCGCGGTCGTGCAACGTGGCTCCCAAACAAAATTGGCGTCCTTTTTTTCCCACAAATAGAGCTTTCTTTTGGTGGTATTTGATCATCTCTGCGGTTTTTATTTTTTGAGCTATAAACAAAAATAGAGCGACTATTTTGAAAAAAATGCAATATTTTTTACATTTTGCTATTATAAATATCACCAAAAAAGATATAAAAAAAAAATTTTTTCCCCAGTTTAGGCCGATACGTATTCTTCTACATATTTTTCGTAAAAAAAAATCGCAATTAGCATTTATTGATTGGTTTGCGCAAAATGTATAGCGTTTACAAAAAAGGGGGTAGTTTTATGGCATTTTTATTAATATTTTTTTTTTACTAGTAATGGCGGCGATCAGCGTTTTTTTTCGGTACTGCGATATTATGGCGGACACATCGGACACTTTTGACACATTTTTGGGACCATTGGCATTTTTATAGCGATCAATGCTATAAAAATGCATTGGATTACTATAAAAATGCCATTGGCAGTGAAGGGGTTAACACTAGGGGCGGGGAAGGGGTTAAGTGTGTTCCTATTTGTGTTCTAACTGTATGGGGGGGTGGACTCACTAGGGGGAATCCACTGATCTTCCGTTCATACATTGTATGAACGGAAGATCAGCGTTTCCCCCACTGACAGGAACGAGCGCTGTGTGTTTACACTCACAGCTCTCGTTCCCCGCTCTGTAATGAACGAGCGCGCGTGCCCGGCGGCGATCGCGCCCGCCGGGCACGCGCGCGGGACTCGGGGGCGAGTGGGGGGTACGCGCGCGGGCCGCCGGCGGCGCGCACGCGCCCCCTAGCGCCCGCGAAAGTCCCGACGTAGAGCTACGGGCTCTCGCCCAGGAGAGCTGACCTGCCGCCGTAGAACCACGGCAGCTGGTCGGCTAGTAGTTAAATAAAAACAATGAAAAATTCCTTTAAATATTGTACCTGCTGGGTGTCTATACGTGTGATAACGTCTTTAAATAGCACAATCTTCTGCCTGCCAGTAAATTAGGAATAGCTGATCTAGCTAAGCTATACAGTGTATGGGGCGTGGCCAGGCAGCGGATGTAGTCAGACGCAGCTAAGGTGAGCTCCGCCGAGAATCCTTACTAATCTCCTGTGGAAGACGTCAATTACCGGTTCCAAGCACACCGGTGTGCCCCTCACAAGACCAGGATCAAGTACATACCTCTCTCGACACTCCTGCCCAACGATGTCGTCCGCAAAGCGGCAGCTGGTGAACAAATCCGCGGAGCACATGTTCCAAAATGGCGCGTATACAAACCGCGCGGCCAAGGAGACGCAGCGTGAAGCGGCGGAGAAGCTGTTTTCCAAACCACCTTTGAAGGAATCGGTGGCCTCTGCTAGTACCCCGGAAGACTCCCCTGGCGGGGGCTTCGAAGCGGACGATACAGTACCCCCGGAAGACTCGGTGCAGGCTGGTTTACTATGGGACACAGTGAGTACTCCCAACCCTGATTCTGCTAGGCCCCAGACCCCAGTAAGCCCTGTGATAGAAGGGGAGCCCACCTTGCGGGACATATTTGCTGCAGTGACCTCATGTAATATGTCTATCGGGGCCCTCACCACAGAAATAAAGGGGATGAAGTCTGAGATCTCTTTCCTCAGACAGGATGCCCAAAAGATGAGAGAGAGAACCTCTGCATTGGAGGAGAGGGTGAGTGCCATTGAAGATGACCTGGGGCCTATGCAGAGGGATCTCTCCTACAATAACCACTTGATCGACCAACATTCTTCTCGTTTGGAAGAATTAGAGAACAGAATGAGAAGAAATAATGTGAGAGCCATAGGCTTGCCTGAAAAAATGGAGGGGAAGAACCCTGTCGAGTTTATAGAGAGGTGGTTGGTCGCCGCATTTGGGAAAGAAGCATTCTCCCCCATGTTCTCGGTTGAACAAGCCCACAGGGTGCCGTCAAGGCAGGGTGCCATGGTTCTGGCTACTAGGCTTTCTAAGTGTATTCATCATGTAGTACATAGAGATCAGTCGGGATTTATCCCTACTAGGTCGACTGCCCAGAACCTATGTAGGTTATTCCTTAATTTACAAATACCAGTGGATAATCCGGGTAATAGGGCCATCTTCTCCTTGGACGCGGCCAAGGCATTTGACAGCGTGGAGTGGCCATATTTATGGGAAGTGCTAAATAGGTTTGGAGTCGGCTCTTCCTTCCTGAAATGGGTCCAACTGCTATATAGTGCTCCAAAAGCACGAATGAGAATCAATGGTGAAGTCTCAGACCCCTTCCGGTTATATAGGGGGACACGGCAGGGGTGTCCATTGTCTCCCCTGCTGTTCGCCCTGGCGCTGGAACCCTTGGCTATTCATATGCGAGCCTCGCCCGGCATAACTGGTTTCTCCAGGAATGCCGGGCAGGATGTAGTTTCATTATTCGCAGATGACACGCTCATATACTTGGGAGATACGGATGAGTCCCTGAGGAATGCGATGTCCTTAATCGCAGACTTCGGGGACCTGTCAGGTTTCAGCATTAATTGGCATAAATCAGTTATGCCCTTAGACCCGTTACCAAAACCACTCCCTGAATGTGCCAAAGACATATTAATAGTGAAAGAATTTAAGTATTTAGGTATCCAGGCGACACCAGACCCCACCCAGTATCTCACACTGAATCTGACCCCGTTGCTACTCAAACTTAGGCAGAAGTGCGCGATCTGGAATAAACTCCCCCTATCGGTCACGCGTAGAGCGAATCTCATAAAAATGGTGTGGGCCCCCCAACTGTTATACGTCTTTCACAACTCCCCAATCTGGATACCGCATAAATGGTTCGCCCAGATCGATGCTCAGTTCAGGGATCTGATATGGGGCGGGAAGACAGCTAGGATTAGTCTCAAAACTTTGCAATTAGCTAAAGAGCAAGGGGGTATGGCGGTTCCACACGCACGGTATTATTATGTAGCATCACAGATACAACACCTGGGGAACTGGGGTGAGATAGATGGAGGAGACCCGGTCCGATCACCACTGATGCCACTGGCATCTACTCTCCCGGCTATATCATATCTGGAGGCAGGGCTCCCGCGCCTAGAACAATCGCTTCCCACTGTCATCTTACTGAATACCCTATGGAAATACATTAGGTCCATTTTCAATATTAAGGGGATATGCCACTTTACTCCCATATGGAATAATTCCAATTACAAGGAACTTTTTAAATTGGAGGGCTTTAGACAATGGTCCAATATAGGAATCCAGTACATTGCTCAGCTGTTTGAGGGCTCTGTCCTAAAATCCTTCACAGATCTAGAAAGTGAGTTCCCACTCGCAAGAACACAATTCTACAAGTATCTGCAGCTGCGCCACGCAATACAGAGTGAGAGTAGGCTGTCCCCGGTCACGGCTGTAAAACACCCACTGCATAATATAGCCTTAATGAACAGTGACAAGAAGGGAATGATTTCACAGGCCTACTCCAAACTGATTAGTATCACGCACGATGCATCGACACTACCTTGCAGGAAGGGCTGGGAAAAAGACCTGGGTCCCATCGACGCTGATACATGGGAACTATGCTTATCCACTGCCCCCTTAGTATCAGTATCAACGCAACATAGACTGTCACACCTCTATCTATTTCATAGAGCCTATAGGACACCGTCTCGCCTATTTAAGTGGGGTCTAAGGGATTCTCCACTATGCCCAAAATGTAAAACCCAGGAGGGAGACCTGTTGCACATGATGTGGAAGTGCCCAAAGCTCTTCCGCTACTGGCACTATGTCACCGACACCATATCACAGGCATATGGCTTTCCGGTACCACATGACCCAATAGTTTGCCTCCTTGGGGCTCTCGAGGTGCCTTCACTCTCCCCGCAAGGCCACACAGCGGTGATCCGACTGCTCTACGCAGCCCGGAGAGCCATTGCTAGATTCTGGATCACTCCCAGGGTGCCAACAGAGAAACTGTGGGTTAAGCTAGTGAATACCATGTTGATACGCGAAAAAATTACTTATCAACACAGGAATGTACCCAAAAAATTTTGCTCTATATGGCAACCCTGGCTGGACGTTCCAGGGCTGGGACCAGCGGAGTTGATTATGGATAGGTTACTACAGTGATAATGGTTGGAGGGGAATGGGGAGACAGGCCAGAAACATCGGCAGAGTACTATATAATACAATGTGATATGGTTGTGGGCTCAAGACCATGGTGCAGTGGTATAGTAAGCTAACTATGTTCCATATGGACATGTAATGGTTTAAGTAGTTTAGTAGGAGGCAAATGATGAGTCTGACTGGACCATATGTCCAGGGAATAAATTAAAAAAAAAATATATATATATATATGTTCAACAAGAACCCTAGGGCATTTGAAATATCTGGACTACAAGGAGGGAATTTCCTCTACCTCACTGCTTATAGATCTTTATGATGTACGCATTTTACTTATTGTATTCTTGTTTTATTGTTTTATTGTTTTATTGTTATGCACTGTTGTCATTGTAATGTGTGTGTACTTTGCCTCAATAAACTATTTCCTTGATAAAAAAAAAGCTATACAGTGTATAAACATATGTACAACTCCTAGGGATGTATATATATCCTCTACACACTGTAAATTAAGCTAAATAGACTAGCCTGCCTGCCTGATCTAGCTATATAAAAAGACAACCTCTTTGCCTCTCTGACTGATCTCTGTTCAGCGCTGGAACACACTACACAAGGCCGATTAGCAGGCGGCCTTATATAGTGTGGGGCGTGTGCTAAAGCCCTGAGCCATAATTGGCCAAAGCCACCCTGGCTTTGGCCAATTATGGCTCTCCGTTTTTTGCGCGCTGTGATTGGCCAAGCATGCAGGGTCATAGTGCATGTTTGGCCAATCATCAGCGCGCAATGCCGCAGTGAATTATGGGCCGTTTTGCGTCACTCGAATTTGGCGCGAACGACCGCTTTTGTTCGAATTTCGTCGAACGTACGAACAGACAATGTTCAAGTCGAACATACGTTCGTATCGAACGCGAAGCTCATCCCTACTCCCCAACAAACCTATGGTTGCAACAGAAAGTAATATACGATATTTAGCAGCGGTATTACTATGACTGATAATTGTGATAGCTTCCCATTCAGGCTGGCTGTTAGGAAGTCTGTGGCTGGTGGCTTTTTTAACTAGTAAAGCAACCCTATTCAGCCATTGGACAGAATTCCTGTCTGACAGTGAAATGGAAATAGGGCAAAAATTATGGTTGCCATCAATTATCAGAAATGGCAATGTTTTATCAATGGCCATGGCCATATTTGTTGAATACGTCGGTTAATAGTATCAGCCATCATTCTCCGTCCCTTTGTTTACAAACCATCCTTGACAACAAGGATCATTGGACTAATGCCGCGTACACACGGTCATTTTTTGCGATGAAAAAAAACGACGTTTTTTAAAACGTCATTTAAATTGATCGTGTGTGGGCAAAACGTCGTTTTTTGTCTTCAAAAAAACGACCAAAAAAAAATTCCAACATGCTTGAATTTTTTGTGTCGTTTTTCAAAACGTCGTTTTTTGTTTCACAAAAAGTCACCGTGTGTAGCAAAAACGTTGTTCAAAACGACGTTTTTCAACCCGCGCATGCCCAGAAGCTAGTTATGAAGCGAGCTTCAATGGAAAAGAGTGGTGAACGTAACCTCGCTTTTTGTGAAAAAACGATGGTGTGTATGCAACATCGTCTTTGAAAGTGACGTTTCAAAAACGTCGTTTTTTACTTCACAGAAAACGTTGTTTTTTTTCATCACAAAAAATGATCATGTGTACGCGGCATAAGTGATTGGCTATGGATTTACATTGTGTGACTTTTTAAAAAAAATAAAGGGCTAGACAAAGTGTGTGGTGTGTTTAGTTAGTGTGTACTAATTTTTTTTATGATTAGGGGTATTTATGTGTGTGTGTGGGGGGGGGGGGGGTTGTATTTGGAGGCCCCCTTATATTTTAATAGGTCCTCCACTTGCAGACCCCCACAACCACTGGGCCAGGGTTATGGGGAGGAGGTCCTTTCCATGGGGGAAAAAAACTTTGCCCTTGTCAAGGCAGCCTCCCCATGTTGAGCACTTTATTGTATCAGGCCATTTATGTTTTTCTTTTGGGGGGTTATTGTTATATGCAGGGCCGATGCAAGGATTTTTCTCAAAGGTGCATTTTGCCTATAGTAAAGCCTCGTACACACGATTGGATTTCCATCAGACTTTTCTGTGGATTTTTGTCTGCAGGATGTTGGCCGTGAACTTGTTCTGCATACAGACAGCAGAACTTTTTCAGCCAACATACACAAAACGACTTGTTTTTTTAGCTCTTTAGCGCAACTCTTTAGGCAACTTATGGTAATGTTGGTTCTGAGCATGCGTGTTTGTACTTTGGATTTTAGTCCGACAGAATTGTGTTCACACGATCACGATCGGATAATCCGACGGAGCACATTTGTTGTCAGACAATTTGAGAGCATGTGCACAGTCATGTTTTTTTACTTTAATGCATTAAGGTGAAAAAACATCTGATGTTTGCTGTTTGCCGCCCCCCCCCCCCCCCCCCCGTTTCCTTACCTGAGCCCTTGAAAGTCCCGGGTCGTGAACGCGCAGGCTTCTCGACCAAGCTTTTCAGCTCTTCACGGCTCATTCATTGGATGATTGAAGAGAAAGTAAATCCTCTGCCTCCAAAAAAAAAAAGACCCTGCAAGTACTTACCTCTGATCCAAACACCCGCACCTGTCCACGTCTCCCCCTCTGGCCGTCGACATGTTGTCCCGCAGTCACTTCCGTGTATCACAGCTCCGGCGCTGTGATTGGCCGGAGCCGCGATGACGTGACATCACTCCTGTGCTTGCATGCAGGAACGTCACAGTAAAACTAAAGCAATGGCACGTAGTGCTGCTGCTTCAGTTGGCTTAAGTGCGCATGTGCCGCATGACGTTGGCACATGCAAATACAGGGATATCGCCTAAACCGTGTAGGTTTAGGAGATCTTCCTGTTAGCTACAGGTAAGCCTTAATATAGGTTCGCCTGTAGCATAAAGTTGTAAACGAGGGTCTACAACTACTTTGATTGCAGGGCAGCCATTGGCTCCCGCTGCTGTCATTAAAATCAGTGACGCCGCGCCGACTGTATCACTGTATCAGGGGAGCGCCCCCGCAAGCTAACCAGGGCCGATCCTAGGGTCACAGGCGCCTGGGTGCAGAAATATTTCTGGCGCCCCCGCATGGGCGTGGTCATCTTACTAACTCCTCCCCGTTACAAATATTTCTATGGCAATGACTCAGACACAGAGATGCTTCCCTAAGAAGTCTTCATTATCCTCGGATCCTCCAATGATCTCTTAACAATAAACAAATTACAGGAAGAGAATACACTAATGGGACCTGGGGGGGTCTCTCTGATGGACATAGAGAGAGCTTCTGTTAGGAGGTCTGGTAGACATACTACATACATAGTACAGGAGATGGTCAGAGACTGCAGACATGATACAAGAGATGGTCAGAGACTGCAGACACGATACAAGAGATGGTCAGAGACTGCAGACATGATACAAGAGATGGTCAGAGACTGCAGACATGATACAAGAGATGGTCAGAGACTGCAGACATGGTACAAGAGATGGTCAGAGACTGCAGACATGGTACAATGGATGGTCAGAGACTGCAGACATGATACAAGAGATGGTCAGAGACTGCAGACATGATACAAGAGATGGTCAGAGACTGCAGACATGATACAAGAGATGGTCAGAGACTGCAGACATGGTAAAGGGATGGTCAGAGACTGCAGACATGGTACAAGGGATGGTCAGAGACTGCAGACATGGTACAAGGGATGGTCAGAGACTGCAGAAATGGTACAAGGGATGGTCAGAGACTGCAGACATGGTACAAGGGATGGTCAGAGACTGCAGACATGCATCAAATCAATGCATCAAATGCAGCCTACCAGTGCCCACCAATTGCAGCCCCATCAGCGCCAATCAAATGCAAACTACCAGTTCCTACCAAATAAAGCTCATAGGGTGCACACCAGTTGCAGCCTGTCAGTGCTCCTGGATCACACAGAGCAGCGACGATCTCCTGCTGTCACAGAGCTTGGATTTGAATCTCCCGAGCAGCCACTGTAACAAAGTCCCGCCTCCTAGACAAGCTTGTGGCTTCTATGATACACGTCACACCGATTACATTTTACTGCATTGGATCAATGTTCCGTCTATCTCACAGGAGGTGGGATTTGTTACAGTGCCGCCAGGAATTTTAGCCTTGTGCAATGTGCGAGACAAACACAAGCAGTGGCATCGCTAGGGTTGTTGTCACCTGGTGTGGCCAGTGGGTCCTGTAGGGGGACTGGCTGCGGACCAGTGGGTCCTGTAGGGGGACTGGCTGCGCACCAGTGGGTCCTGTAGGGGGACTGGCTGCGGACCTGTGGGTCCTGTAGGGGGACTGGCTGCGGACCAGTGGGTCCTGTAGGGGGACTGGCTGCAGACCAGTGGGTCCTGTAGGGGGACTGGCTGCGGACCAGTGGGTCCTGTAGGGGGACTGGCTGCGGACCAGTGGGTCCTGTAGGGGGACTGGCTGCGGACCGGTGGGTCCTGTAGGGGGACTGGCTGTGGGTCCTGCTGGGAGCTGGTCATGACCTGTGGGCCCTGCTGGCCTGTAGGCCATGGCTAGCTTCCAGCAGGACCCACAGGTAATGGACAGCTCTCAGCAGGGGGGAAATAGATTGATCATGTGGGGGTCAGGGTCTCTCACCTCAGCCATGGCGCCATGGTCCAATGGCAGCTGCCAGCTCAGCAGGACAGGTCATCTTTCTTGCAAGTTGCATGGCCTCCTCCATTCCTGGGGGGTGTGTGATGGCGATGCTCCTGTGCTGGGGTAAATTACATGAACTGACTGCAGCCAGAAGTGTAAAACCCAGAATTGTACTTTTCTTTCCTCTCCTTCCTTGAAGCTTCACAACACCACCGGGAGCCTCAGCATGCAGGGGAGCGAAGTGTCAGAGTGCTACTGCTTCCCTCCCTCCTCCTCTCCTTGACCTGTGCCAAAGCATTGTTATTTCCAGCCAAAACACGAGCACAGTAGCACTGTTAGCGGGTGGCGCCAGGAGCATTTTTAACTTGTGGTTTAATTTCGAGCGAGCGCTTCACTCCGAGGAGGTCGCGGACTACAACTCCTAGAAGCCATGGCGCCGGCCGCATGTCAGTAACGTGATGGCTGCCGGTGCCGCCGTGGCTTCTGGGAATTGTAGTCCGCAACCTCCTCGAAATTAAACCACAAGTTAAAAATGTAAGTGGGCGGCGGCGGCTCCTGGCGCCACCCGCTAACAGTGCTACTGTGCTCGTGTGCTTGTGTTTTGGCTGGAAATAACAATGCTTTGGCACAGCCTGGTCAAGGAGAGGAGGAGGGAGGGAAGCACTCTGACTCCTCGGCGCCTCCCCCCTCTAGGCGCCTGGGTGCCAGGCACCCCTCGCACCTGCCCAGGATCGGCCCTAAAGCTAACCCCCTTGGGAGAGCGCTTCCCAGAATGGGGGTAAGCTGATGCGGAGAGGAGCCGAGACAGAAGACAAGGATCCAAGGACCCAGAAGACAAGGATCGGGGCCACTCTGTGCAAAATGAACTGCACAGTAGAGGTAAGTATGACATGTGTTTTTTTTTTTGTTTTTTTTAAGGAAGCTTTACAACCCCTTTTAGGCAGGGCTTTTTTTTTCTCAGAGAATAGGTGCAGGAACTCCCTACTTCTGAATCACCTCTTGTGTCCACCCCCTACCCACCTCCAAGCACCATTCATTGGTTTCACCCCCTACCCACCTCCGAGCACCATTCTTTTGTTCCACCCCCTTTCCACCTCCGAGCACCATTCCTTGGTTCCACCCCTTACCCACCTCCGAGCACTATTCCTTGGTTCCTCCCCTACCCACCTCCAAGCACCATTCATTGGTTTCACCCCCTACCCACCTCCAAGAACCATTGATTGGTTTCAACCCCTACCCACCTCTGAGCACCATTACGTACATTCATTCCCCTGCGTTCCTGCTGAAAAAATGCCCTGCTTATAGGTACAGTAAAAATCTCCTGAACGTGCACCATTTAGCAGATAATTGCTTGCAAAGCTGCTGGTGACGTTACTGGCACATTCGCTCTTAAGGTATGGAATACCTGTGCCATTCCTTCAGAGTCCTGTGCCATGAACAGTGGATCCTAAATGCGTCCAATCAAATGACCGGAGCCTGCCAACCCTCAAGGCAGATCGGGTGATGGTGGAAGCCCTGTCAGCGGTGGCAGCACGCTGCTGGAGGGCTTCATTTTAAGGTACGTTTCATATAATTTGTTGATCGGAGAGAATATCATAGTGCTAATCCAGCGTGTCGGGATCCTCCGGGGTAATTGACCACGCTATAGAAAGTGCACCTCAACTCAACTCAACTCATAATGTGCTAGTATGCAATGTATACTAGTACATTATAACTTTGCCTTGCAGTTTTTTTTTTTTTTTCCTACCGCTTTAAGCCGCCTTATGGCAGCACCAGCCCTGCTTATATGAATAGATAACAATGTATAATTTGCTTGAAGGTGTTAATTTTTGGAAGCATTTTAAACAAATCTAGAAAAATAAATGCTTTCTAACTAGTATAGCTGGTTAGAATATACATATCCCCATGCAAGCACATTCATTTAGATATGTAAAACAAACCTTGGAGCCATAGTTTGTCAACATGCAAAACAGTAAAAAATCAAATACAGATGTACAATGGATGGAAACAGATGCTGAAAAGCCTTGTCAATATCCTTAAGGAATCTCTTCTGTATCAGTTGGAAACTCATTTTGGCTATAAAATATACAAATATGGATTTCCATATCTAGCTTGATTAATGCTCGCTGGCGATCAGTCATCTGTAAAATACACAGAGATACAATTTTTCCACATTTATTTCACCTAAGTATTTTTTAAGATTGTACAGTAACCATTTCATTGTGATTTTGATATGCTTATAGGGAATGTTAAGTGTCTGTGTACATATTGTATTCCTTTATTTAACATTTGCAGGGCGTAGAATGATTCCCCTTTTCTACCAGGTAAATATGAAATATAACTTAGTGACAGTTCATATTTTCCATTGTCAATCAGCAAGTGGAGCTCTACAGTCTGCTGATTATGGGTTTTCTACATGTGTACATGTATAAAATGGGCATTCATTGATCTCCTGCTGTTAAAGGGTCACTACATGATTATTTTTTTTTAGCTAAATAGCTTCCTTTAACCTAATGCAGTCCTGGTTTCATGTTCTCATTGTTCATTTTTGCTGTAATCCTTCTCTGATCTCCACACTTCCTGGTTGTTTTTTCCCTGATCACCACAGTACTGGGAGCTTCTCTCTGTGGTCACTAATCAAGGAGGTGTGATTACTGTGTGTCTAAAACCCCTCAGAACCAGTTTCATTTTAAAAACAAACACTGCCCTGTATTGGCTCTGTGTCTCTGTACTTCAGACAAGCATGAAACTAGATGGAAAATGAAACTGAAACTGCAGGCACATTATATGATTGATTTTTTTATCAATTTTTAATCATTTTTAAAAGGAATCAATTAACTATTATGTCTCTATATCCTGTAGACAGTCATTTCAGCAAAAAAAATAATGTCTCCTTTGCAACTCCTTTAACGTTTTTTCTATGTGTGTCTTCGCCTCTATAAGTTTCATGTACATTAGTTTCATCTGAAGGACCTGGTTGATCCTGTCAGCCAACTTTCTTGCTTGTTCTAAACTGACCACGCAAGGTACAAAAACGGATCCGTGTAAGCATGGTCAGTTCTCATACTTTGGCAGACACACAGCATGCCTGTATTGGGTAGTTTGTTCAGCCACCATGCCCCCTAACCTATCACAGATTGCCCATGGCACACACCCCATCCCAATCAGTGCCTGCCTCTGGCACACACCCCATCCCAATCAGTGCCTGCCTCTGGCACACACCCCATCCCAATCACTGCCTGCCTCTGGCACACACCCCTTCCCAATCACTGCCTGCCTCTGGCACACACCCCATCCCAATCACTGCCTGCCTCTGGCACACACCCCATCCCAATCACTGCCTGCCTCTGGCACACACCCCATCCCAATCAGTGCCTGCCTCTGGCACACACCCCATCCCAATCACTGCCTGCCTCTGGCACACACCCCTTTTCCAATCACTGCCTGCCTCTGGCACACACCCCTTCCCAATCACTGCCTGCCTCTGGCACACACCCAATCACAATCACTGGCTGCCTCTGGCACACACCCCTTCCCAATCACTGCCTGCCTCTGGCACACACCCCATCCCAATCAGTGCCTGCTTCTGGCACACACCCCATCCCAATCAGTGCCTGCCTCTGGCACACACCCCTTCCCAATCACTGCCTGCCTCTGGCACACACCCCTTCCCAATCACTGCCTGCCTCTGGCACACACCCAATCACAATCACTGCCTGCCTCTGGCACACACCCCTTCCCAATCACTGCCTGCCTCTGGCACACACCCCATCCCAATCATTGCCTGCCTCTGGCACACACCCCATCCCAATCACCGCCTGCCTCTGGCACACACCCCATCCCAATCAGTGCCTGCCTCTGGCACACACTCCATCCCAATCACTGCCTGCCTCTGGCACACACTCCATCCCAATTACTGCCTGCCTCTGGCACACCCTCCATCCCAATCACTGCCTGCCTCTGACACACACCCTATCCTAATCGCTGCCTGCCTCTGGCATACACTTCATCCCAATCACTGCCTGCCTCTGGCACACACCCTATCCTAATCGCTGCCTGCCTCTGGCACACACCCCATCCCAATCACTGCCTACCTCTAGCACATACCCCTTCCCAATCACTGCCTACATCTGGCACACACCCCATTCCAACCACTGTTTGCCCCTGGCACACACTCCATCCCAATCACTGCCTGCCTCTGGCACACACTCCATCCCAATGACTGCCTGCCTCTGGCACACACTCCATCCCAATCACTGCCTGCCTCTGACACACACCCTATCTTAATCACTGCCTGCCTCTGGCATACACTTCATCCCAATCACTGCCTGCCTCTGGCACACACCCTATCCTAATCACTGCCTGCCTCTGGCACACACCCTATCCTAATCGCTGCCTGCCTCTGGCACACACCCCATCCCAATCACTGCCTACCTCTGGCACACACCCCTTCCCAATCACTGCCTACATCTAGCACACACCCCATTCCAACCACTGTCTGCCCCTGGCACACACTCCATCCCAATCCCAGCCTACCTCCGACATACAACCCAACCTAATAACTGCCTGCTTCTGGCACACACTCCATCCCACTTACTGCCTGCCTCTGGCACACACCCCATCCTAATCACAGCCTGCCTCTGGGTATACACTTTAGTATGCCACATGTGAGCGATGCTTTAGTAGAAATTCAGTAGGAATATTGTTATGTTGTGTTTATGTACATTATTAATGATTTTAGTGTATTTGTAGCGAAAACATTTTAACTTGATAGACATTTGCACAAAAATCGCGCTGACTTAAAAATCTGTAGTACCTTCTCTTTATTCTACTGACCATGTGAGCTGTAAGGAAAAAAGGAAAACCTTTAGATTGTTCGAGAAATTTGGATATTTACATTTTTAAGTGCATTCGATTTTCACCATTTTGCAAAAAGGTGCAATGTATTTTTGTAATTTTATTTGATATTAACTCCATACAGATAATAGGGTCACTAAAGGATTTTTTTTTATCTAAATAGCTTCCTTTACCTTACTGCAGTCCTGGTTTCATGTCCTCATTGTTAGTTTTTGCTTTGAAGTTGCTGTAATCTTTCTCTGATCTCCACACTTCCTGCTTGTCTGGCTCCTTAATGAAAAAACTCATGGTAGCTTTTCACTGTGGTCTATGATCAAGGAGGTATGATTACAATGGGCCAGATTCAGAAAGGACTTACACCAACGTATCTACTGATACGCCACGTAAGTCCACGGGTGCGCCGTCGTATCTATGTGCCTTAGTCTTGAAATAAGATACGCCTGAATTTTGGCTTCATCCGACCAACGTAAGTCTCCTACGCCGTCGGATCTTGGGCGCATATTTACGCTTGCCGCAAGAGGCGCTTCCATAGATTTACGCATCGAATATGTAAATGAGCAACATACACCGATTCACAAACGTACTTGCGACCGTCGCTGTAATCTACGCGGTTTACGTAAGGCGTACGTCCGGCATAACGTTACCCCTGCTATATGAGGAGCAGGTCATGCAAAGGTATGGACGTCGGAACAGCCGTCAAATTTTACGTCATTTACGTAAGTCGTACGTGAGTGGGGCTGGGCGTAGGTTACGTTCACGTTGTAGGCATTGAGCCGTCGTATCTTAGGGAGTATATGCGACGTGATTCTGAGCATGCGCCTTTCGGCCATTAATTTGCATGGGTTCACACTTAATTTAAATAGATCACGCCCACCTCCTTCCTACTTTGAATTAGGCGGGCTAACACCAGCCAATTTACGCTACGCTGCCGCAACTTACGGAGCAAGTGCTTTGTGAATACTGTTCTTGCCTCTCTGTTACGTTGGCGTAGCGCATATGAGATGCGCTACACCCGCACAAATATACGTCGCCCTACGTGAATCTGACCCTATGTGTCTAAAACTCCTCAGAACCAATCAGATTAATTTTAAAAACAAACACTGCCCTGTGTTTGTTCTGTGTGTCTCTTTACCACACAGAAACATGATACTAGTTTAAAAACGAAACTAAACTGCAGGCACATTATATGATTGATGTTTATCTATTTTTAAAAGGAATCAGTTAACTATTATGTCTCTATACCCTGTAAACAGTCAATTCAGCAAAAACAATTAAAAAATCCTTTACAACTCCTTTAACCACTTAAGACCCGGACCAAAATGCAGGTAAATGACCAGGCCCCTTTTTGCGATTCGCCACTGCGTCGCTTTAACAGACAATTGAACGGTCGTGCTACGTGGCTCCCAAACAAAATTTGCGTCCTTTTCTTTCCATAAATAAGGCTTTATTTTGGTGGTATTTGATCGCCTCTGCGATTTTTATTTTTTGCGCTATATACAAAAATGGAGCGACATTTTTGAAAAAAATTCAATATTTTTTACTTTTTGTTATAAGAAAAATCAAATAAACTAAATTTTAGTCAAACATTTAGGCCAAAATTTATTTAGCCACATGTCTTTAGTAAAAAAAAAAAATTATTAGGGGGGGTACGGAGGCTACCCTGGACCTAACACTAACTGACTGTCACACTGACACTAACTGCAGTGATCATACATATAATCAATTGCGATTGCGGGGGTTAAATGTGCCTATGTGTCTGTGTGTCAGTGCGCTGTTGTGCAGACTTACTGTGCGATGTGATCTCTCCTCAGCGGTGGTTGGAAAAACCGCCGAGTGGAGAGATCACATCACTTCCTCCTTCCTGTGTTTACACAGGAGGAGGAAGTGACTGGTTGAGGGAGCGCGCGGATTGGCTGGGAGCGATCCGGAGGGGGCGGATAAAAACGAATAGCCGCCCCCTCATCCCGGATCGCTCGGCCAGCAAACCGGACTGTCGCATGTACCGGAGGGGGGTTCCCGATCGGACCCCGACGCAAGGCAGGCACGTATATACTGTATACGTTGATGTGCCTGCCTGTGCCATTCTGCTGACGAAAATGTACATGCGGTGGTCCGCAACCAGTTAAGCTTTTATTTTTAGTAGAGATTTAGCAGGAATTTTGTAAAACTAGCTGTGTTTTTATCTGCTAATAATGGTATCAGTGTATTTTTTTGTGAATATATTGGTTTGATAAACATTTGTGCAAAAACCTTCCGATTTTTTGAGAAATGTAGATATTTACATTTTTGAACACGTTTGATTTTCACAATTGTGTAAAAAGGTGCAATGTAAAAATTAGAAATATTTGGTATTTATTAACTACAGACTAAGCTGTTATATTTAGTAGGAAGTTTGTAAATTTTGCTGTGTATTTAACTGCTAATCATGATTTTTGAGGATTTTCAGTAAAAATATTGTTTTGATAAACATTTGCACAAATATGATGGGACCTTAGAAATCAGTAGCACCTTCTTTTTATTTTACTGGTCATGTGCTTTTGGAAAATATATGGTTGGGGGGTGGGTCTTTTACAAAATTTGAATGCTATAAGTAAAAAATAAAAGAGCAAAGGAAAAATTGCAAAAATTGGTCTGGCCACCTGTGGGTAAAAATGGAAAACAAGGCCTGGCAGTGAAAGGGTTAAACTTTAGATGGGTCTGGTTTGTGGGTGTGGAAAATGCCCTGGGCCCAGCATCAGTGAGAATAAACATGGCCTTGGGGTTTGTAATCAGTAGGAGGAGTAGTGCTCCAGCATTGTTATTAGTGGGAGTAATAGTACCCCATTATTGGTATCAATAGAAGATATAGTGCCCCATTGATGGTATCAGTTGGAGGAATATTGTCTCATATCATTGTCAGGAATAGTGTTCCAAGTGCTTCCAAAGGCTTCCAAATTTCTATTCATTTACCCAGACAAGGTGACTCCAAGATAAGCTCTTCTCACCTGATATACAATACACATTTATCATCGATAGAAATTCACACAATACAGTGTCAATTAGCATCACACAATGAAAGGTTCTTGAGAGCCAGGCTAAGGTTTATTTACATGACAGTAGCAGACAACATTAAACATCTTAACAGTCTGTGCCCCCACATTGAAGGACTCACTCTTCTATTGATCTGTTGGGTTCAGAATCAACAACCTGTAATTAATTCTTGCAGACATTCTTGAATATATTGTGGATTACAGACTTATGTTAAAACAATCCAACATATGTCCCTTATTTCCTGGCTCAATCTGTGTAAGAGCTTCTGGGTCCCACGGCCCTCCCGTTACATGGCTGTTCAGCATGATGACGTCACAGGTTATGCTCCACCCGACATGTTTCCCCTTACAAGGCATCGATCCTTGTGGATCATGGTGAATAAATTACCCTTTTTTCTAGCTTACCCCTTGATTGAATTTTCCAGCCAGTGCTTGAGATTCTATGGGCTTGCATTTGTAGAGCAGCTTAGTGTGATTTTGGATCTCGAACCATGGAAATATCAGTACAGTTTGGAGTCTTTGGGAGGACATCAGGCAGTTTTTTTTCTTATATAATAAAAAAAACACACAATTTTAAACACTGAACACAAATCTGGGTTTAACCTCTACTTAAACTTAATTGAAACGTTGAGTAGCAGTACTCTTAGTTCAATTGGGCAAAAACACAAAGCAAATGGCCCGATAAACAGTTTAAAGGCAATGGCAAAATAAAAAAATAAAAATGATATGTGTGATAAAATTGATCATTGCTAAAAACATCAGCTTTTGTTTCCCAGACTCACCCCACCCCATGTAACGGCAAACCTGTTTTACATCAGAGGGGGACGGGGTCACCCGCACATCACTGGGAAAGCCTGGGCTTTCGCTTGCATCAGAGGGGGATGGGGTCACATCTCATCGCTGGATCCTGGACCTGGATGAAGAGGAGATCTTTTTATAGCTGGACCCCGGAGAGGAGATCACCCATCACAGGATACCGACATAGTTTCTTTGTGAAATGGTATAGGTACAATGTACCCCATTAACAGATCACAATGGGGTGGGGCTGGGATCTGAGGGGTCCCCCGCCCGCAGACCCCCACAACCACCGGGCAAGGGTTGTGGGGATGAGGTACTTTGTGGGGACATGGTACTTTGAGGGATCACAGACCCCAAAAGCGTCCTCCCAATGTTGAGGGCATGTGGCCTGGTATGGTTCATGAGGGGGGGGATGCTCTCTCACCCCCCCTCTTTCCCTGTGGTCTGCCAGGTTACATGCTCGGATAAGGGTCTGGTGTGTATTTTGAGGGGAACTCCACACCATTTATTTTTTTAATTTGGAGTGGAGTTCTCCTTAAAATCCATACCAGACCTGAAGGGTCTGGAATGGATATTTGGGGGAACCCCACGTCGTTTTTTTTAAATTTGACACAGGGTTCCCCTTAATATCCATACCAGACCTGAAGGGCCTGGTAATTGAATTTGGGGGGACCCCCACGTATTTTTTTTTTTTTTTTATGAATGGCTTTTCTCTTTATTGCCGGGAGCCGACAATGCTTTATAGCCGCGAGTGATTTTAAATGACTTTTATTCCTTCAGAAATGACACTTTGTGAAGGGACAGTTCTAAGCATGGGAAACAAGTGTTACTTCACAGGCATACTATACACACCCCCTATTTAAAAGAATATTTCACTTTTTTTGTTTCACTTTAGGCAAATTCATTGCTTCCGAAAAAACAGATGTTTTTAAAACGTTGTTTTGCATTGTTACATGTCCCCTGGGACAGGACCCGAGTCCCCAAACAATTTTTAGGACAATAACTTGCATATTAACCTTTAAAATTAGCATTTTAGATTTCAAATGTTTGAGACTTTAACAGGGTACATATGTTTAGGATGAAAGGAATCCTGGACCGCCACACACCTTAAAAATGATGGGCCAGATTCAGGTACATCTGCGCATTATTGGACCGGCGTAGCACACCACCTTTACGTTAGACTTGCGCAATGTAGCCGCGTAATCACCCTATTCTCCTTGCTTTTACGCAGAAATTTGCGCATGCGTAATGTTATTTCAGAGGCGTAAGGTGGAGTAATACAAATTGGGAAGGACGTGGGCGTGTTACATTGAAATGAGCCGTGACACCATGCAAATGAAGGGCCGGCCGGCTCGCGCATGCGCGTTTGAAGGAGACCATGGTCAGCACCTCTGTGCGCATGCTCATAACTCGGGAACAGCGCAATCAGTGAAATTGGAAGTAGACCCGGGCAACTTTGCTGAACTACGCAGACAGCATAAATAGACAGACACAAACGCACTTCCATTGCAAAAGTACATCCCTTTGTATCCCTTCCTATACAGCAAGGTGATATTGTTCTGTTGTTTATTAGCGTTTATTTGTTTGTTTGTGACGTGTCGTTGAGATATTTGGAGACTGTTTTGCAGAGTGATTTTTGTCTTTTATGTGTTTTCTTTGTTGTTTTTTTTTTTTATTATATTTTTGCTGGGCTTTTTTTTTTGGTTCTGTTTGTGTATGATTTGGGAATGTGGGGGTGACATTCCTGCCAGAAAAGGGGTGTCACCCTCAATTTTGGTGGAGAAGGGTTCCCCAGGTCCGTGTGAATGGTGTATGAATGTACAGTGACATAATTGGAGCCTTGGCGTGGCGTTGCTGCTCACAAGTCCTGCATGGTGGGCTTGTGCCAATCCAATGTGATGAGGATGTGGGGTGTGTGTGCTAGGGACCACAGTGGTGTGCATGCATGCATTCTCATTGTGCCATGATTAATGTGTGTGTTTAACGTGCAAAGATGCATATGTGAGCTGACATGAGATGGGGTCATGAGATGGGGTACCAGTGCATATGCAGAGTCACCTTGAAGGGAAAAGACAGGAGGATGTTAGTAGTGCATGTGCCCCTTGTGATGTGTGCATCATGGGGGGGCCAGTCATGCCTGCCACCCATGTTACTCACCAACCAGCCAGCTGTCCCCATACAAGTTCTGTTCGAAATCTGTGGGGATGGGGCTCTGATTGTATATGTAGCTGTCGTGGGTGTCATGGGTAGTGCCATGTGTTGGGCTGCTGATGTCCTCCTGCAAGGTTGTGGTTAATTCCATGATGGCATGAGGGGTGAATCTGAAGATGCGAGACACCTCAGAATCACTCATGCCATAGATGTCTATGCATGTGTGATATATCCTCTCCCGTGAAGAGTGAAGAGTGAGGGGCTTGTATCAGATAAGAATATTGTATTAGATTAGATTAAATTGTAAAGTTTATATAAGCAAAATAAAAGTAAAAAAAAAATAAAAAATCCCGTCCCCTCCTCAGTGCCCTCCTCAGTGCCCTCCTCCTTCTTTGATCATCTAAAGTCAGTAGTATAGCTATGTGCGAAGATGCCCCTGGCATGTTTGGCATACAGATTGTTGTGCAACACGTGTGACTGCTGAGCTCCTCACTAACAGTGTTGCTTTCTCTAACATGTAGACAATTTTTCTAATTTTAGACCAGCTTTTATATGGTCTAATTTTAGACAGGACATTTTGTTGTTGCGCACACTGCGTAGCCTGCGCTGCCCCAACGTTCTTTTGTGGATCCCCGTAAGTCCCTCATTAGCATATTTGACTAGCAAATCAATGGTCTGTCTAGCGCAGTTTTGCGCGGACGGATGCGCCAGTCTAACGAAATTACGCTGGACAAAAAAAAAGTAGATTTCTTGCGTATCTCGTTCTGGGGATGCCGTGCATCGAAACGCACGGGCACATTTAGACTTACGCACGCGCATCTCCTGTTGCGCAGGCGTAATCGCTCTGTGAATCTGGCCCGATGTCTTTATTCAGAAAATAAAAATAAAAAAACACCCCAAATTTGCTGCAGTCAAAAAGGAGTGGACAAAAGAACAAAAGCTGACATGTTTCACATCGTGCGTTGCGTATTCGTAGCTTAGGGTTCTAAAGTTCACACTAACTTTTGGTCTGTTCGCAGGTTCTGAGGGAACCGAACGGGGGGGGGGGGGGTGTTCGGCTCATCCCTAGTCACAAACACTTCTTCTTGCTCCCCTCTTTTTTTTTATGGGGAGGGATGGGAGAAACCACCATAGAGTAAAGGAAGGTAGTATTGAGCTACCTTTAAGTGTCAAGGCATGTTAAATGTTCTATGTAAAGACATATTTAATAAAGAGAGATTAAACATGAAAAAAAAAAGTCTTAAATTTGGTTCATTTTATTTCTGGTTAAATTTTATTTAATTGTCCATTTTTTAATTACATTTACGTTATAATTTAAATCCGTGCAAAACGACATGTATATCTAAAACCATGCCCAATTAGGGTTGCCACCTTTTCTTCAAGTCAAACCCGAACACTTTAGCGGCGCACAGATTTTTTTTATAGTATAAACTATACATATATTACATACATTATAGAGTCCCTCTTTACATCGGAGTCCACAGAGTTCCCCCTTTTACATCTGAACTTGCAAAGTTCCCTTTCACTGTAAGGGGGACTCTGCCGACTCTGATGTAAGAGAGAACTCTGGGGACTCTAACATAAGGGATCCTCTGGGAACCTGATGTAAGGGGGAACACTGTGGCCTCTGGTGTAAAGGGGAACTCGGATGTAAGGGGTGCTCTGATAACCCTGTTTTACCTTAGTTTACTCACTCAGAGGGAGGAGAGAGAATGGGGGAGACTTCAGTCCCCACAGACAGGGATGAATGGTGAGCTCACTTACCCCTTGGCAGTCAGCACCTCTCATCCAGATGTATCTGAGGCTGCTGGACTTCATATTTCCAGCCCCAACTTTCATTTTCTGAGGTACAGTGCCAGTGATTGGAGTGTGGGAAGACACAGAGCGGTAGGGGTGGGGACAAGAGGTGCAGGTTGAGCCCTCTATGCTCTCCCGTCTGTGTGTGTGTGGTTTTGGGGGAGGGGGATTGTATATGTTGGCTTTGGGCAGTGTGAAAGTGTGTAACGGACAACTGCAGCCAGCAACCCTGAAGGGAAGCCATAGTCCAGTCTGAATAATGTGTCCGGGTTTCAGGCAGTCCAAAACCCGGACACATGATCCCAAACCCGAACTGTCCGGGTGAATCCTGGACAGGTGGCTACCCTATGCCCAATAGGTGTCAATGCTCCAGGAATAATAGAATATAAAAATGTATGTTAAAAAGCTGCGCTGTGAAACTGATACTAAAAAATATGTGACATCAAAATTGTGAAAGAAAAAGATAAGTGAAACAAATAAAGACTGATTCTTCCTTTGAATCCAAAATGTGACAAAACAAACTAGTAGACCCAGATGGTAC
Source organism: Rana kukunoris (assembly GCA_029574335.1). Lineage (NCBI taxonomy): Eukaryota > Metazoa > Chordata > Amphibia > Anura > Ranidae > Rana > Rana kukunoris. The sequence continues at coordinate 27,854,472 of CM056049.1, read as the reverse complement.
ATGTATGTCACATAAAACCAAAATAAATGCCCTTCCAAGGGGCCATGTCACCATAGTTATTGATAACAAACAGTGGATTCCACACTGTAAATTTTAGGACAGTTCTAAAAGCAATTCTTCAATATGGTGATCCACGGTGACTTCAAACAGATAAATACCAGAGAAGAAGTGATGGAATAATATAGAAAAGGATCCTTCACCTTTTATATCAAAGCAGCTTACCAGCTATATTGATCTCTTATCAGGAGATCGTATCCGCTTGTGGCTAATTACCCCAGCCCTGGGTCTCTTAACCACTTAAGACCCGGACCATTATGCAGGTTAAGTACCTTGCCCCTTTCGGCACTGCGTCGCTTTAAGTGACAATTGCGCGGTTGTGCGACGTGGCTCCCAAACAAAATTGACGTCCTTTTTTTCCCACAGAGCTTTCTTTTGGTGGTATTTGATCACCTCTGCTGTTTTTATTTTTTGCGCTATAAACAAAAATAGCGACAATTAAAAAAAAATCAATATTTTTTACTTTTTGCTATAATAAATATCCCCCAAAAATATATATATAAAAAAATGTTTTTCCTCAATTTAGGCCGATACGTATTTTTCTACATATTTTTGGTAACGCAATAAGCGTTTTTTCGATTGGTTTGCACAAAATTTATAGGCGTTTACAATATCGGGGATAGTTTTTTTTATTAATATTTTTTTTTTTTACTACGAATGGCGTCGATCAGCGATTTTTTTTCGTGACTGCGACAATTTTGACACATTTTTGGGACCATTGTCAATTTCACAGCAAAAAGTGCTATAAAAATGCACTGATTACTGTGAAAATGACAATTTAGGAGTTAACCACTAGGGGGCGCTGTAGGGGTTAAGTGTGACCTTATATGGTTTTCTAACTGTGGGGGGCGGGGCTGGACGTGTGATGTCAGTGATCGTCTTAGCCTATATCAGGGAACAGACGATTACTGACATTGCCACAATAAAGAACAGGGAAGGTGTGTTTACACACACCTCTCCCCGTTCTTCAGCTCCTGTGACGGATTGTGGGACTCTGACGGTGATCCGGTACGCGGGTCCCACGGGCGCGGTCACGGAGCTTGCGATCCCATGGCTGGGCCTTAAAGAGGCGCATACAGGTACGTGATTGTACCCAGCCGTGCCATTCTGCCGATGTATATCATCGGTAGGGGGTCCTTAATAGTGTTGAGCGGAATACGCCATATTCGATTTCGCGATATTGCGCGAATATATAGAAGAATATTCGCGAATATTCGCTAATATCGAATATTCGTGATATTTTATCCAAAAAAAATGATTGCGAAATTCTCATAAACGGAGATCATTTCCTGTATTACTAAACTAATATGCACTAAACACTAACTCTACACTAACTCTACTTAAAAGAAAGGAGAATAAGGGGGCAAAAAGAAGGGCGGAGAAGATAATCGCGCAATATTCCTATTGCGCGATTATCTTCTCCGCCCTTCTTTTGCATCAGAGCCAATCAGAATAACTCGAATATTCGGCAAAAGGAATATCACGCAATATTCCTTTTGCCGAATATTCGAGTTATTCTGATTGGCTCTGATGCAAAAGAAGGGCCGAGTAGCTGATGCGATTCTTTTATGTTGCCGAAAATTCGCAATGCGAATTTTCGGCAACATAAAAGAATCGCATCAGCTACTCGGCCCAGGGTCTCTCTCTAATCATACCAGCAATGCTTTTAGACGTCGATGGAGATCACTAGGATGTGATCTGTTTTAAAAATAAATTTGATAAAAAAACGAATATTCGCCATAGCGAATATTCGCCGCAATATTCGAGTTATTCGCGAATACTCGAATATGCAATATTCGTAGCGAAAATACGCAATGCGAATATTCGTGAGCAACACTAGTCCTTAAGTGGTTAACGCAGACACTCCTGAGTCCTCTGCGCCTGAAATCCTCAGTGTTGTTTCGAGATTAGTGGTTCCCCCTGCTCAGTGGACAATCGGTGGCCTCCAGCTGATGTACAGAGTGAGAAGTGTGAGCCCAGTCACTGTATACAGACCACCATGTCACAGGAAAGTCACTCCCAATATCTTCAATCCCTGAACACAGAGTGCCCACACACCACATGGACCCAAACACGCGTGCTTCCAGTTGGCTTACAATGGTCAGGTTTTTTTTATATGCTTTAAACCTTTAAATAGGTTAAGTACATTTTTTGTTAAGCTAACTTTTATTAATTTAATAAGTTTATTAATTTAAATATTAAATTTTTCATTTTAATTTTGAATTTATATTCAAGGAAAACTACAGTAAATAGTGTCAATGTTCCAGGATTAACAGAATAAAAAACTATGTTATTAGGGACCTAAAAAAAAAAATAATAATAAGGAAACTCCTGGGTTAATGCTACTAATAGACTACATGATAAATATAATTTTTATTTTGCCTATAGTTACAGCTTTATATATATACTGTGAATATCAACCACAAATTTAGCTTTTTTTCTGTACTTGTTATCTTGTTCTTCCATTGCCTGTTTTGCCTTTTTCCCCTCTTTTTTTTTTTGCTGGAGTTCTTTTTTTTTTCCATTTTATCCTTCTCTGTACATTTTAAAGCAGAAATACATCACTAAATCTAACAATGTATAGCTGGGAATTAGCACAGCTTTAATTCATAATTACTAACCAATAATTAAACCTTAACGGGTTTAACATCTTTCAGAATTAATGTGAATGGAAGTATTTTCAGTCTGCAAACTTATGCATATGATCATAATTCACACATTTGTGATTGTTAAATACATTAATAATTCAAAGCACTTCTAAGCACTATGTAAATGAAGTCCTTAATTTGGTATAAAACATTTGTAAATAAACACTCTTAATATGTGGTATAATTTAGCAACGCAACATGATTTTTTTAAAACCTTAATTAACTTAAATGGTAGCTCTGAATTTATTAACTTTCTTTGGGCTAAACTTGTATTTTTAGCCATCTTAGTAAAATAATTGGCTTTGTTGATAATGCCTTCCAATAGTTATTATGTTTTGTTTTGCTGGTATGTAGATTTATATGGATACCTCAATCGGGGATATTTACAGTTATGAAATAAATAGATGCACTAAGAATTTTTTATATATATATATATATATATATATATACTGTGTGTGTGTGTGTGTACTGTATATATATATATATATATATATATATATATATATATATATATATATATATATATATATTATACATACTAGGGGGAGTACAACTGGGGGATCCATATTGGAGAAGGATCTACATTTATTGCGATTTTTTTTTTACCAAAAATATGCAATTTCAAGTGTTTTGGGTAGAACTCCGCTTTAAAGGGGTTGTAAAGGATTTTTTTTTCATAATAAGCATCATTTACCCACAGACATTCCTCTTTTCACTTCCTCATTGTTTGTTTTTGCTCAGAAGTTGCTCTATTTCTTCTCTGTTCTGTTCACTTCCTGCTTGTCTAATTGTTACTCACCACCGTGAAGGGAGACTTTACTGCGGTGGTCAGTAACATGCTCGCCCCCTCCTGGGAACTACATCTGTGTGGCAGGACGCTCTCTACATGTTAGAGACTTCAAGGAGGTGTGAATTACTGGGCGTGCCGCAATGCATACTGGGAAATGTAGTTTTTACAGGAACAGGCGCCGCAAACCAGGAAGTGAATGAGAGAACAGAAACTAGAACGCCGGAGGTGATATAGATGAAGGAATTTAATAGGTATTTACTCGTTTGTTAACAGAATCATTACACTATTCTGTCTGTCTACCTTGCAGACATTAATTTTAGGCAAAAAAATAAATTCCTTTACAAATCCTTTAAGTCTAGGTCTAGTCCTTTTAGTCTTGGTCAGAAAAACACATTGTAAAAATTAGAAAACCGTTGTAAAGATACTAACACCCCTTACCAGGTAAAACTTTAAGTAAAGCTTTTGTATTCAGACTGCCACAACTCATTTTAAGAAGTCCGACAAGCAAAAACAACAGGATATAACCAATATACTGTTAACGTACCACTGCTGTTTTGTAGCTTAAGGGAGAAGTGAATGCACAAAATGGTAATAACAGCATTTAAATAATAACATGACTTCGGGATACTCAGTGTAAAGTCCATTGTTTCTGCATGACTAAACAGTAATACAATTTTACACCCATCTCAAGGCACAGTAATGACAAGGGATGTAAAAATATTTAAATGTACAATGCTCTTGGCTCACAACAGCACCATGCAAGAATGATTTGTCACATGGTAACATAACTGACTTTGCATAAAGAATAAAAGGTTTTAAGGCTGAAGATTGATAACTCTGAGATTCATTTATTAAAGCCCAACTCTAGGATACATGACATGTGGCAGTGTGTCAGGTACCTGGTGGAGATCGAGCTGTAGAGGGGGCTTCTCTTGCACCTCCTGTCCCTGGTAGTGAGTGAAGGACACAGAGTGGGATGAGGGCGGATGTAGCAGATGGCTCTGGCTGGGTCTTGGCAGAAACCAAGTGGCTGAAGAGCACTGAGCAGGTACTAGGAACAGGATCTCCGTGTCGCTGGATCAGCAGATGGAAGCGTAGCCGGGCCGTGAGCAACAGCAACAGCCGGACAGAGCAGGTACCGAGACGTGAGACAGAGGCAGAGACGGCTCACAGGCAGGGTTCGGTACACAGGCGGGCAGTGAGGTACAGCAACATCAAGCAGAAGAGGAGTCAAGCACAAGCTGGGGTCACAAGTAGGCAGGCGGAGATTAAAGGTTCGGATGAAGCTGAGTCAGGATACAGGAAATTGGTACACATCAGGTAAACAGGCACTAGCATGTGTCAGTGTTCAGTTTAAACAGGCTTACTTGGCGCCCATATGTGCACGTGCACGCCGGTACATGCCTGTGCAAGCATATACGCCAATACAAGTCCCTCTTTGTGCACACACTGGTGTGCCTGTGCTAGTGCACAGATGCATGTCTGTTAGCCGGACTTCTCTTACACAGTGCTATGCTTTGCCATGGAGGTAAAAGGAGTATATGTTGCACATGGTTCTGACTGATGCAGGTTGAGGGGCTCCAAAATGTCTACTCTACTCTTGTTTTACAGTTTTCTTTAGGATTGTTAACTCCTACATTAAAGGGACACTAAAGTCAGGGCTTTTTAAAAAACAAAAAAACAAACATGTGATACTTACCTCCACTGTGCAATTCGTTTTGCACAGAGTGGCCCGGAAAGCTGTCTTCTGGGGTCCCTCGGCGGCTGTCTGGGCTCCTCCTAGCAAAAGCTTTCCCTCTTCATGCGAGGGCGCTCGCATGGAGGAAAGCTTTTGCGAGCGCGCTCCCGTGATACAGCGGCGGCCATAGCCGCCGACTGTATCACTCGGCTCCACCCCCGGCGCGCCGCGTCACCCGCTCTGATTGACAGCAGCGCTAGCCAATGGCTGCGCTGCTATCAATCCGCCCAGCCTAGCCAATCAACGGCCAGGCTGGGAACCGAAGAGGACGACGTGGACACGCCCGGGAGATTCGAACGGTCAGGTAAGTACAACGCGGGCTCGGGGGGGGGGCGGTGCTGTGAGATGTTTTTTTACCTTAATGCATAGGATGCATTAAGGTAAAAAAAAGTGTACCTTTACAACCCCTTTAAGTTCTGCAGCCCAGAGTCTTTGACAAGTCTTAGGAGGCATAAAGCCTCAAATCCTGTGTCTACGTTTTAATAGAAACCATCAGCCTGATGGTGAAAGTGGGCACCGACTTTTCATTTAGGGGGCTAGCTGTGATTCAGAGTTCCTTTCCCTTGGAGACAAGCTGCTGCACAAGCAACATAGATGTGTGAAAGGCACTAGGAGGGTGTCTACCCTGGCCTCAAGGAGAGGTGGCCATATCTGACCAGGTGTTGCCTGAGAGGCATTAAGAGAGGGTGTGTCTTAAGGCAGGAGGCGGTGCAGCCTAGGTAGGCATTTCATTGGTCACAAAGCTAATTGAGACTAGTGGAGAGTCTGTGCGGAGATAGGCGCAGAGGCTTTAACGTCTGTATAGCTAGGAGGCTGGGAAATGTTCTGATGCTGAAAACCTTTACAAGGGTACTCTTGTCAGATATTTTGAATCTTTCTTTTAAAAAAAGTGGTACAAGAGCTCTGAAAACATGTTTCCCTGGCTGGTCTGAACCTGATGGAAAGCACTACACTTGAGCGAAAGCCCAACAATTTCACACATTTGTTTTATCACTTTGCCCCACTCTCCTAGGGCCAGATTCAGGTACATCTGCGCATTATTGGACCGGCGTAGCGCACCGCATTTACGTTAGACTTGCGCAATGTAGCCGCGTAATCACCCTATTCTCGTAGCTTTTGCTCAGAAAATTGCGCATGCGTAACGTTATTTCAGAGGCGTAAGGCGGAGTAATACAAATTGGGAAGGACGTGGGCGTGTTACATTGAAATGAGCCGTGACCCCATGCAAATGAAGGGCCGGCCGGCTCGCGCATGCGCGCTTGAAGGAGACCATGGTCAGCACCTCTCTGCGCATGCTCACAACTCGGGAACGGCGCAATCAGTGAAATTGGAAATAGACTAAGGACTACGCAGACAGCATAAATAGACAGACACAAACGCACTTCCATTGCAAAAGAACATCCCTTTGTCCCTTCCCATTTAACCAAGTGCTTTTGTCCCGTTGTTAGTTGCGTTGTGTTTTGTATTTGTCAGATTAGTGTTCTGTGTGATCAAGTGTTTGTCAGTAGATCTTTGAAAGTGTTTTTTGATAAGTGTTTGAGAGACTGTTTGTTTGATATATTTCTGCTCGTTTGTTTTCTTGCTTAATTGTTGCTGTTTGTTTTTGTGACTGTTTTTTGCTGAGTGCTTGTGTGATTTTTTGGGTGTTAGTTTTCTCTTTGTGTGTGTTCTTGCTTGATTGGTTGTGCTTGTTTTTGTGACTGATTTTTGTTGACTGGGAGTGAGTTTTTGTATGAGTATTACAGAGAGAAAGAGAAAACTAAATTTCACTTTGGGGGAGAAACAAATTCTTGCCCGGGCCATTAGCGATTATAGGCGTTTCCTCCACGGCCCGGACAGTGCCAACACCACCCCGGCCAGGAGGAGGGAGATTTTGGACATCATCACTGACCAGGTGAATTCAGCGGGGGAGAGGGAGACACGGAATCGGTCTGGGATTGACAAAAAGATTAATGACCTCCGGCGTCTGGTCAAAAAGAAGCTGGCCAAAATGCTTGCCCATGCCAGGGGCACAGGAGGGGGCCCACCATTAGTGTTGAGCAGAATATGCCATATTCGAATTCGCGATATATCTCGAATATATAGTCGAATATTCGACATATATTCGCTAAATACGAATATTCGTGATATTTTTTGGAAATGAAATGATTGCGAATTTTCGCTATCGCGAATGCGAATTGCGAATTGCGAATTGCGAATGCGAATATTCGAGAAATGCGGAATGGAGCACTCTGATTGGCACAGAATATTCGTGATATATTACAATATAAAATAATTGCGAATATTCGAGAAATGCGGAATGGAGCACTCTGATTGGCACAGAATATTCGTGATATATTACAATACACAATAATTGCGAATATTCGAGAAATGCGGAAGGAGCACTCTGATTGGCTCAGAATATTCGTGATATATTACAATACACAATAATTGCGAATATTCGAGAAATGCGGAAGGAGCACTCTGATTGGCTCAGAATATTCGTGATATATTACAATACACAATAATTGCGAATATTCGGCAAATGCAGAAGGAGCACTCTGATTGGCTCAGAATATTCGTGATATATTACAATACACAATAATTGCGAATATTCGAGAAATGCGGAATGGAGCACTCTGATTGGCTCAGAATATTCGTGATATATTACAATACAAAATAATTTCGAAATTTCGAGAAATGCGGAATGGAGTACTCTGATTGGCTCAGAATATTCGTGATATATTACAATATAAAATAATCGCGCGATATCGCTATTTGCCGAATAATCGCATTGCGATTTTTCGGCAATATAAAATGAGCGCTGCAGCTACTCGGCCCAAGGTCTCTAATCATACCAGCAATGCTTTTAGACGTCGATGGGGATCTCTAGGATGTGATCTGTTCTAAAAAAAAATTGAAAACATTCGAATATTCGAAATAGCGAATATTCGCCGCGATATTCGCGTTATTCGCGAATACTCGAATATGCAATATTCGTAGCGAATATTCGCAATGCGAATATTCGTGAGCAACACGACCCACCATGCCATGTTAGGTTGACAGCGGAGGAGCGTGCGGTGGCTCTGACCTTTCATCGGCATGAAGTGGAGGGCCTGCCCGGATTTGACTCAAGTCCGGAGCCTGTGGTGCCGGGTAATTTTTTTTTTTTTATATCAGGTGTGTAGCATGTGTGGGGGAGGGGGTGAAAGGGAATATGTGGCAAGTGTGTGGATCCTCCAACCTGTGAATGTTTTGTGTCATCCACAGATGTGCAGGAGGGTGCAGGGCCATCTGGCCTGACCGCACCATCCCCAGGACAGCAGCCTAATGAGGCCCCCCCGACAAGGCCGGAGTCCGCGGAGGAGGTTGAAGAGGAGAAGGAGGAGGTTGAGGAGGAGGAGTTTGAGGAGGAGTCCATGTCAGGCACTGGCCTATTGTTGTTGGAGGACCGTTCCCCTCTGGCTGACAGAAGCCAGCCCTCCCTAAGGGGAAGCCCCCCCCTCCTCCCCCAACATGGCTCCTCTCCCAAGTGCCTCCCCTTCTCCCCGGCCACTAGCATCAGCTGGATCTCCTGCCCGCCACTCTGAGAAGGGACCAGTTCCTCCAGACCCGCCATCTGGGACAGGTCAGCCAGACATTGGTGCGGATGGAGGAGAGCCTGTCCTCCATCAAGGATACGCTGGGGAACCTGGACTGCCACTCCCGGGCTTTTTACAAACTGCCTTAACGACCTGCAGACTACATCAGCAGGCGTTGGGCAGGATGTGAGGGCCCTCACCCAGGCTATCCAGGCCAACACGGCAACACTAGGAGGTGCCCTGGACAGAATAGCCGTGGCCTTGGAGGGCCTTGGAGGGCAGGCCGCCAGGTGGGCAGAGATCAGGGGCTGCTCCTCCTTCCCTGGTTTTCCCCCTCCCCATTAGTCTCCCCTGAGGAGCCGGGGCCGTTGCAGGGGGCGCCCCAGGCGTGGCTCACGTCAAGCGCACTAATTTTTTTCTCCCCTTTTTTTTTTTTTTTGCTGGTCATTTTTTTTTTTTGGGGTTGTGAATGCTGTTTGAATGTGGGGGTGACATTTTGGAAAAGGCCTGTCACCCTCAATTTTGGTGGAGTAGGGTTCCCCAGGACCAGGGAGAAGTGATCCCCAGGTCCGTGTGAATGGTGTATGAATGTACAGTGACATAATTGGAGCCTTGGCGTGGCGTTGCTGCTCACAAGTCCTGCATGGTGGACTGGTGCCAATCCAATTTGATGAGGATGTGGTGTGTCTGTGCTAGGGACCACAGTGGTATGCATGCATGCATTCTCATTGTGCCATGATTAATGTGTGTGTTTAACGTGCAAAGATGCCCAATGTGAGCTGTCTCCTGGCTGCTCTTCCCTCAGAAGACGGGGGACCCTCGGTTAGGGGGGGATTGTCTGGTTCAGGGGTCAGATCATCACGTAGGTCAATCTGCAGGCCCTTTCTTACTGCGAAGTTGTGCAGCATGCAACATGCACCGATGATATGGCACACAAAGTTTGGGGAATACAAGAGGGTACCCCCAGACTTATCCAGGCATCGGAAACGTGACTTCAGGAGGCCAAAGGTGCGCTCCACCACTGCACGTGTTTGGGCATGTGCTTGATTGTATCTTTCCTCCCCTGGGGTTTGGGGGTTCCGGAGAGGAGTCATGAGATGGGGTCCCAGTGGATATGCAGAGTCACCTGTAAGGGAAAAAACAGGAGGATGTGAGGCCCCGTACACACGGCCGAGGTTCTCGCTGAAAATCAGCGAGAACCTCGCTGGAATGCACATTCCAGCGAGGACCTCGGCCGTGTGTACGGTCTCGGCGAGCTTCCCGTCGGGAAGCCCGTCGAGCCGAAATAGAGAGCACGCTCTCTATTTTCTCGACGGCCCGCCAGGAAGAATGGCTGGTTGCCATTCCCGACGGGCGGGTCGCCGAATCCGACGGCCGGGAGAGAACCTCGACGGGCGGAACGATGTGTTCTGCCCGTCGAGGTTCTGGGTCGTGTGTACGCCGCCTTAGTCATGCATGTGCCCCTTGTGATGTGTGCATCATGGGGGGGACAGTCATGCCTGCCACCCATGTCACTCACCAACCAGCCAGGTGTCCCCATACACATTCTGATCGAATTCCATTCGGATGTGGCTTTGATTGTAGATGTAGCTGTCATGGCTGGACCCTGGGTGTTTGGCACGGACGTGCCATATGAGGCCTTGGGCATCGACTATCACCTGTACGTTTATGGAGTGTCAATGCTTCCGATTGCGGTATATGTGCTCTGTCTCATGGGGGGGCTGGAGTGCCACATGTGTGCAATCAATGGCCCCGATGGTGCGTGGGAATCTGGCAATTCTGTAGAAATCTGTCATTGCCTTCAGCCGCAGGTCCTCAGTGGTGGGTTTTAAGATTTGGTTGGCCATGCGTCTGAGGATTGCAGGGACAACCTGGCACACATCTGCTCATGGAGGACTGTGACATCCCAGCCACCACTCCACTTGTACGCTGAAAAGAGCCACTGGCAAGGAAATGGAGTGTTGCCATGACCTTGACCAGTGGCTGCACTGCATGTGAGCGTTGTGTTGGGCTGGTGATGTCCTCCTGCAGGGTTGTGGTTAATTCCATGATGGCATGAGGGGTGAATCTGAAGATGCGATACACCTCAGAATCACTCATGCCAAACATTTCTATGCGTGTGCGGTATATCCTCTCCCGTGCCCTCCTCCGTGCCCTTCTCCGTGCCCTCCTCCCTCTTTGTTCATCTAAAGTCAGTAGTATAGCTATGCGCGACGATGCCCCTGGCATGTTGGCATACAGATTGTTGTGCAACACGTGTTGCCTTATCTAACATGTAGACTTTTTTTCTCTTTTTAGACCAGCTTTTATATGGTATAATTTTAGACAGGACATTTTGCTGTCGCGCACACTGCGTAGCCTGCGCTGCCCCAACGTTCTTTTGTGGATCCCCGTAAGTCCCTCATTAGCATATTTGACTAGCAAATCAATGGTGCGTTTAGCGCAGTTTTGCGCGGACGGATGCGCCTGTCTAACGAAATTACGCTGGACCAAAAAAAGTAGATTTCTTGCGTATCTCGTTTTGGGGATGCCGTGCATCAAAACGCACGCGCACATTTAGACTTACGCACACGCATCTCCTGTTGCGCAGGCGTAATCACTCTGTGAATCTGGCCCCTAGTGTTTAGACATGTGCATTCATTTTCGTCCGAATGCAGTTTTGTCTGAATTTCTGGTATTTTTTTGCGTTCATTTTAACCACTTCAGACCCGCGCTACCGTCAAATGACGGCAACAGCGCGGGTCTGAATATCCAACATGCCGTCTTTTGACGGCCGCCCCTTTAGGCGTTCCCAGCGCGCGCTGTAGAGCGCGCTGCGGGGAAGCCCTGTGTTGTCCGTGTCCCTTGGACACGGCCAATCACAGATCGCGGCGAACGGCCAGTCAGAGTGGCCGTTTGTGATGCGATCTGTGGGCGAATGAGAGATGATCTCATAGATCATCTCTCATTGCCGTTTTACACAGAGACAGTGTCCTGTCTCTGGAGAGGAGGAGACCGATCTGTGTCCCTTGTACACAGGGACACAGATCAGTCACCCCCCCAGTCACCCGCCCCCCTCCCCCCACAGTTAGAACACACCTAGGATACACATTTAACCCCTTCCTCACCCCCTAGTGTTAACCCCTTCAATGCCAGTCACATTTATACTGTAATTAGTGCATATTTATAGCACTGATCGCAGTATAAATGTGAATGGCGCCAAAAATGTGTCAAAAGTGTCCGATGTGTCCGCCATAACATCGCAGTACCAATAAAAATCGCAGATCGCCGCCATTTCTAGTAAAAAAAAATAATAAAAAATAATAATTCTCTCCCCTATTTTGTAAGCGCTATAACTTTTGCGCAAACCAGTCGCTTATTGCGATTTATTTTTTTTTTTTTTTTTTTTACCAAAAATATGTAGAAGAATACGTATCGCCCTAAACTGAGAAAAAATATTGTATTTTTTCTTCAAAATTGTCGCTCTTTTTTGTTTATAGCGCAAAAAAAATAAAAACCGCACAGGCGATCAAATACCACCAAAAGAAAGCTCTACTTGTGGGGAAAAAAGGACGTCAATTTTGTTTGGGAGCCACGTCGCACGACCGCGCAATTGTCAGTTAAAGCGACGCAGTGCCGGAAGCTGAAATTTCACCTGGGCAGGAGGGGGGTGTATGTGCCCAGTAAGCAAGTGGTTAACAAACAACAACGAACGTGCAGAATCCAAAAAAGATCCGACACAAAAAATGCTTTATTTTTGTTTCGTTGGAACAACAGTTCGATATGGATAAAAGATTCGACATGACGGTGACACTAGCGATCTGTGTCTATCGAACCTGCGGTTGAATGTGCCTAACCTAACTCTAGTAGTCCAAGATTATTCGACATAGAGAGAAAAGATTCGACATTATAGAGACATGAAGATTTGACTAAGCAGCTCATAACATACGATCGCCACAAACAGACATTTATGGTCAAATGCACTACCCTGGGTGAGACCTTCTGTCTCTTGGTTGTTGGCTGGGGCTCCTCTGACCCCTGGGTGAGACCTTCTGTCTCTTGTTTTTTGCCTGGGGCATCTCTGACCCCTGGGTGAAACATTCTGTCTCCTGGCTTCTGGTTGGGGTTCCTCTGACCCCTTGGTGAGACATTCTGTCTCTTGTCTACTCGTTGGGACTCCTATGACCCCTGGGTGAGACTCTTTTTCTAGTGGCTGGGGCTCTTCTGACTCCTGGTTGAGACCTTCTGTCTCTTGGTACCTAGCTTGGGCTCCTCGGACACCTGGGTAAGATCTTCTGTCTCTTGGTTACTGGTTGTGACTTTTCTGACCACTGGGTGAGACCTTCTCTTGGTTTCTGGCTGGGGCTCCTCTGAACCCTAGGTGAGACCCTCTGTCTCTTGACTGCTGGCTGGGGCTACTCTATCCCCTTGGGTGAGACCTTCTGTCTCTTGCTGGCTGGGGCTTCTCTAAAACATGGGTGAGACTCTCTATATCTTAGCTATTGGCTGGGGCTTCTCTGAACCCTGGGTGAGACTTTGTCTCTTGGTTGCTGGCTGGGGCTCCTCTAACCCCTGCATGAGACCTTCTGTCTACCAAACTGGGAGCTGTCTTCAGGGCCCAGTCACACCACATGCAGTGCAGTGCTTCTTTTTCTGCACAAAACTTTTCTAAAGTGTGGTAAAAAGCATCCAGAACTACAGAATCCAGAGAAAACCAAAAACACAGCTTTCTCCACTTATAATCAAAAGGTTGGATCCCCACATTAACCCTTAATGTGAATCCTGTGTAATTTTCTTCTCCATTTTCACAGTGAGATAGTCTCGTTCTATCACAGTTCCCATACATCAGGCATGTCCAAAGTCCGGCCTGCGGCCCAATCGTGGCCCACGTTCTGGTTTCGGATGGCCCGCCTGGTAATTTTGACACGTATGTCTTTTGTGGCCCCCAACGAATCCCCGAGCACCGGGGGCCACAAAAGAAATACATGCTGGCTGATTTGGAGGAGGTGGGACGAACGTATTTCCTGTTTACACGACGACAGGAAGTCACGTCTCCTGCGCTGCCATTGGACTACTTTTCTGTCCATCACAGGAGGCGTTCAATTAAAGAGACAGCCGATAAAACAGTAAGTTCTCCTGTATGTTTTTCGGTGCTCGTCCCGCCTCCTCCCTGTCTCCTCAAAGGCTGTAGATGTCCATGAATCAGGCGGCAATGGTGAGTCTGCATTCAGGGCAAGGGGATGCTGTATCCATGGCAAGGGGGGTGCTGTATTCATGGCAAGGGGGATGCTGCATTCAGGACAAGGGGGATGCTGAATTCAGGACAAGGGGGTGCTGCATTCAGGACAAGGGCAAGGGGGGTGCTGCATTTAGGACAATGAGGTGTTGCATTCAGGACAAGCGGGGTGATGCATTCAGGACAAGGGGGTGTTGCATTCAGGACAAGGGGGTGCTGCATTCAGGACAAGGGGGTGCTGCATTCAGGACAAGGGCAAGGGGGTGCTGCATTCAGGACAAGGGCAAGGGGGGTGCTGCATTCAGGACAACGAGGTGATACATTCAGGACAAGCAGGGTGATGCATTCAGGACAAGGGGGGTGCTGCATTCAGGACAAGGGCAAGGGGGGTGCTGCATTCATGGCACTTGTGAGGCTGTATTGATGGGCAGTGACCCTTATTTTGATTCACAGTTGTTTATTTAAAATGTACGATTTTTTTTAAAGTGAAGATGCGTGTTATACACTGATACATACGGTATATAATTTTTTTTTTTTAAAGCCTATGGCGTGTGAACACACCCAAAAACTTCACCCGGTGCAGAAAAAATGTGCACACACATAAAGAGTGGTCACAAAAACGTGCAGACGGGTGCAACGTCAAGTGGTCCTCCTGTGAAGAAGGGACCCAAACCCTGATCCCAAGGGGCGTTAGGCTCCAGACGGGGACTGAGCTACTGTGGTCACGGTATATCCAAATAACACGCCTGAGCTCATCTCTTCACCATACACAGCCACAAAGGCAGAAGAATTCTTGTTAGGCCGTGTATCAGTGCCCGAACGAACACACTTTTAATGGTTCACAGAATGGTCGGCCCTCAAGCATGTTCACTTCATCAAATCTGGCCCTCTTTGAAAAAAGTTTGGACACCCCTGCCATACATGAATGGGCTGCTTGCACATGTGAATGAGACCAAATAGATGCGTATTGTAATAAAAGCCGCTTCCTTAAACGAATGTTCTGCACAAATAATTAAAAACAAAATATAAATGTTAAAAAATAAGAATCGCGCTAAACAAAAACCATCATTTTCCCTTTAAAAATATAATGGCGGCATTACAAAAACGTCTAAAACAAAGTAACTAATACTGTCTTTAAGGAAAGCATTTAGCTTCTGTATATCAACGCAATAAAGAGAGCTTATAGCAGAATTAGCAAACACATTACAAGCAGTTTTTTCCCCCCCTATCTGGTAAGTTAAGTCATGTTTTCTTGGGGGAAAAAAAATGTCTAAACATTAAACCATAATGAGATTGCATTTTTTAAGCATTAATGATATGAACTTACACAGCGTGTACATTCCCTCTAATAGACTCACATCTAATTAACAACGGAGTATGTGGCCAATTTCTAATGGGTATGATCAACACAAACTTGTAAAAGTAAAGTGCCAAACATTAAGATTTCCTTGAAACCTACTTGTTTCATAGAGCGATAATTAACTGAAAGTCATTATATTTTTATATCTGCATTTTTATGGCCATACTATGTTTGCATTAGAGGTAAAGGCATGGATTCTTGTTAAGAAGATTTAAAGGAAAATACATACAGCGTATGGTATCCAACAATATTTTCTTGGCCCTAAAGTGGAGTTCCAGTCTAATTTCCTTATCTATAGGGCAGATAAGGGTAAAATCTTCTATGGTTTCTGCGTCCCCCGTTGCCGAGATTGCCCTCACTTCCTGTCCCAGGGATAGCTAAGTCATTGCTGTGAGCTGAAATTCCTGCTTCCCCTTTGTCAGCAGCCAAGGGCTTGTTTACACTTGCTTCAAAACAAGGATTGGACATGATTTGTTAAAGCTCTCTGAAAGCCAGTCAAAGCTCCTGTCATTAAATAAAATGGGTGGCTTACAGTCCTGTTTACACCTTGCTGTTGCTTGGTGCTTCGATGAGGCTTTGGTGGAGCTTCAATGAGGCTTTGGTGGAGCTTCGATGAGGCTTTGGTGCAGCTTCGATGAGGCTTTGGTGAATCTTATTCAAGGAGGCTTTGGTGAGGCTTCGTGGGGCTTTGATGAGACTTTGGTGGGGCTTCAGTGTGGCTTCAAGCGAGCTTTGCCATGGACTTCTTTGGAGGCTTTGAAGACGCTTTGAAGACCCACTAAAGTGACGTGACCTGAAATTCCTGCTTCCCCTTTGTCAGCAGCCAAGGGCTTGTTTACACTTGCTTCAAAACATGCTTTGTGAAATCTCTCTGAATGCCAGTCAAAGCTCCTGTCATTAAATAAAATGGTTACAGTCCAGTTTACACCTGCTTTTGCTTGGTGCTTCGAAGAGACTTCTGTGGGCTTCGATGAGGCTTTGGTGGAGCTTGAAATAGGCTTCAAAGGGGTTTTTGGCGAGGCTTCGTGGGGCTTTGATGAGGCTTTGGCGGGGCTTCAGTGTGGCTTCAAGCAAGCTTTGCCATGGACTTCTATGGAGGCTTTGAAGAGGCTTTGAATCCCCACTAAAGTGACATGGGGTACGTGAGCTGAAATTCCTGCTTCCTCTTTTACAGCAGCCAAGGGCTTGTTTACACTTGCTTCAAAACATGGCTTGGACATGTTTTGTTAAAGCTCTCTGAACGCCAGTCAAAGCTCCTGTCATTAAATAAAATTGTTAGCTTACAGTCTTGTTTACACCTGCTTTTACTTGGTGCTTCAATGAGGCTTTGGTGGGGCTTCAATGAGGCTTTAGTGGAGCTTCAATGAGTGTTTGGCAGAGCTTTAATGAGGCTTCAAAGTTGCTTTGGTGAGGCTTTGTGGGGCTTCAAGCGAGCTTTGCCATGGACTTCTATGGAGGCTTTGAAGACACTTTGAAGCCCTACTAAAGTGACATGGGGAATATTTTTTGAAGCAAAGCATAGCAAAAGCAAGGTGTAAACAAGACTATAAGCTAACCATTTTATTTAGTGACAGGAGCTTTGACTAGCATTCAGAGAGCTTTAACAAAGCATGTCCAAAGCCTTGTTTGAAGCAAGAGTAAACTAGCCATTAATGTTTGTTGAAGCCGAAGCAAGTGGGAAAAAATACCATTGTAAGTTCAGTTCACTGATTTGTTTACATTAATGTCAATCAAGCCCTGATAAAGGGTGTGCTCTTGGACCCCTGAAATGCGTTGGCTACTTTTTGGATTGTACCCCTGACTTTTAACGAAATAAACTTGTATCTGGACCTCTTAGCTGGGATCTGGTACTTCATATTCAACTCTTGGTACTTTACACTACAAATCAAAGAGACTGTGGAGATCCTCTGGGGTGTGGAAGCCACCTACCCAGGCACCAGATTATTTACACCAGTGATCATCAACCCTGTCCTCAGGGCCCACTAACAGGCCAGCTTTTATGTATTACCTTGGGGAGATGCAGACTAGAATACTGCAATCACTGAGCAGCAAACTATATCACCTGTGATGTATTGCAGTTATCTTGCAAACCTGGCCTGCTAGTGGGCCCCGGTGGCCAGGGTTGATGACCACTGATTTACACTAACATCAATACCTTAACCACTTCAATACCCGCCCATTGTCATTTGACGTCCACAGATGGGATCTCCCATCCTGGGTGGACGTCAAATGACGTCCTGGGCTTTGTGGGTGAATATATGAATGATGCCTGCAGCCAGAGGCATCATCCAGATATCCTCTTGTTCAGCCAGCGATTCTGCACAACATAAGAATGATCATAGCAGTGGTTCCGCTGCTTGATCATTCTTACAGGCCACGGGAGGGGACATCC
The DNA here is from genome assembly GCA_029574335.1 of Rana kukunoris. Lineage (NCBI taxonomy): Eukaryota > Metazoa > Chordata > Amphibia > Anura > Ranidae > Rana > Rana kukunoris. The sequence continues at coordinate 27,836,712 of CM056049.1, read as the reverse complement.
CCCCTCCCGCCACCATCCGGTGCTTCTTCGGGCTCTCCCGTGCCTTCGGGGCCCCGGAGAATGGATCGTGCGGCGTAGGCAGGAAGCATAGAGATGACTGGTGACCAGATGGTCACCAGTCATCTCTATAACCATCGGAGGACCCGGGCGCAATGTGATGACATCACGCCCGGGTCCCCGTAAGTAAAGAAAGCCACGATTGCGGCTGTAAACAACTATTTATGAGATCAGTGAATTTTTTTTCACCAGTCTCATGGTTTCATGCCTGGAGTAGAGATGTGGGGTCTTATTGACCCCGCATCCCTCCATAAAGAGGACCTGTCACACACATTTCCTATTACAAGGGATGTTTACATTCCTTGAAATAGGAATAAAAGTGATTTTTTTTTTTTTTTTTAAAGTGTAAAAAAATAAATAAAAAATAAGTAAAAAAATAAATAAAAGATTACAAAATAAAATTAAAACGCCCCTGTCTCCGGTAGCTCGCGTGCAGAAGCGAACGCACACGTAATTCCCGCCGACATATGTAAACACTGTTTAAACCACATATGTGAGGTATCGCCGCGTGCGTTAGAGCGCCAGCAACAAATCTAGCACTAGATCTCCTCTGTAAATCTAAACTGGTAACCTGTAAAAAAATAAATAAAGCGTTGCCTATGGAGATTTTAAAGTACCGAAGTTTGGCGCCATACCATGATTGTGCGCATAATTAAAGTGTGACATGTTGGGTATCTAATTACTCGGCGTAACATAATATTTCACATAATACAAAAAAATTGGGCTAACTTTACTGTTTTGTTATCTTTTTAATTGATGAAACTATTTTTTTTCCAAAAAAAGGGTGTTTGAAAAATTATTGCGCAAATACCGTGCAAGATAAAATGTTGCAATGACCGTCGTTTTATTCCCTAGGGTGTCTGCTAAAAAAGCATATATAAGGTTTGGGGGTTCTGCGTAATTTTCTAGCAAAAGAATGATGATTTTTACATGTAGGAGAGAAGTGCCAGAATAGGCCCGGTATGGAAGTGGGTATTAAAGCCTGGTATTGAAGTTAAGATAATAATACTAGAACGTTAACCCTAGGGGTACAGCACTTTTCTATATTTTTCTATTGAGAGTCCAATAGGAAGATGGTAATGTCAGCCTATCGAATCTCAGGTGGTTCCTGCTGAATCAGCCGAGATTTGAACCGTATATGGCTGGCCTTACTCAGCTGTGTGTATAATTGAATCTCCTATTAGATCTACTCAACAACAGCATTATCTATCCAGGCTAATCACCTCCACCAACGTGTTTGTCCTCTGCAAGCTACAGTAAAAAGAAACATACCGTATTTGCCGGCGTATAAGACACTGGGCCTATAAGGCAACCACCTATTTTTCCACGAAAAATGTTGCTTTTGGAATATACTCACCATATAAGACTACCCCCTTCCTACTAGTATATCTGGAAGCTGAGGGGTAGCCAGAACAACCGCTGACAGAAACAACCGCTGACAGAAACAGGCTTTTGTCAGATCTCACTGTGCCATTACCCTACATGCCTCACTGTGCCATTACATTACATGCCTCCACTGTGCCATTACATTACATGCCTCTACTGTGCCATTACATTACATGCCTCCACTCTGCCATTACATTACATTACATGCCTCCACTGTGCCATTACATTACATGCCTCTACTGTGCCATTACATTACATGCCTCCACTCTGCCATTACATTACATTACATGCCTCCACTGTGCCATTACATTACATTATATTATATGCCTCTACTGTGCCATTACATTACATGCCTCCACTGTGCCATTAAATGCCTCCACTGTGCCATTACATTACATGCCTCCACTGTGCCATTACATAACATGCCTCTACTGTGCCATTACATTACATGCCTCCACTCTGCCATTACATTACATTACATGCCTACACTGTGCCATTACATTACATTATATTACATGCCTCTACTGTGCCATTACATTACATGCCTCCACTGTGCCATTAAATGCCTCCACTGTGTCATTACATGCCTCCACTGTGCCACCACATGCCTCCACTGTCCTGGCCAAGACGATCTCCCTACCTTGCTTTGTTTTTTAGATTTTGGCTTCCAGGCTGCGGGCATCCATGATTCAAAAGCCGCGCCTCCTCCTCAGACTGTTCCGTGATAGGCGGAACACTAACAGTGCCTCTGTTCAGTGTTCCGCCTATCACAGATGTCCTCTCGTCCGAGGATGAGAAGGCATTCGTGATAGGCGGAACACTGAACAGAGGCCCTTCTGGGAAAATGAGTGTTCCGCCTACCGCGGAACAGTCTGAGGAGGAGGCGCTGCTTTTAAATCATGGATGCTCGCTGCCTGACGGAGACAGGTACCGGCGTATAAGACGACCCCCGACTTTGGATGGACTTTTTATATCCAAAAGGTCGTCTTATACGCCTGGAAATACGGTACTCAAAAATATTTTTTTACTTCATGATTTTAATAAATCCATATGTGGATTCAGTGATGAAATGAATTACTCTCAGCCTTGGGTCCAGCTCTGTGATTGCGTTGCAGTGATCAGTGTAATAAGACCGGAGTTCCGGCCGCCAGTCTTTTCACTTCACGCTTTAACATCAAATACTTTCCTTTTTCTCGGAAACTGACTTTTTGAATAATATGATAAAGTGTTTCTCCTTTGCTTTAAGTTAAACGCTTCCCCGTTTTTTTTTTTTCTCTATCCCTTTTTATCTTAGAGCTGCTGCCCTTTTACAGCCCCATTGGCAGGTCTGAACATTGGCAGCTCGTGCGTCGTGAATATAATGACACGGAAATTTAAATAGGAAATGTGAAATCCATCAACGTTGCGTAATTTTGCCAGTCACATTTTTAATCTCCGGCTCCATGTTTATTATATCATGTTGACAGCATCTTCTTTTAGTGATGCTGAAAAGGGCATCTCATTTTCACAGAGAAATGAAGGCGAGACGGTGCGGGGAAATGTCACGGAGTGCTTCCAAGCCGGTGAATCGTCTCTTTACATACTGTATGTATAAACCCATACTCTTTGCAGAAGACCCATCAGATTCTATGCGCTGGGTAATTATGACATTACAAAGGCCTCGCTGAGCTAGGAAACCTGGAAGATCTCTTTGTTTGAAAAGCCAAAATGCAAATATTCATGCGATATCATTTTTTTTTTGTTTTTTTTTTGCTACTGGCTGACTTATATGAAGCAATAATTGAAGGCCCATTTACCGTATATACTCGAGTATAAGCCAAGTGTTTCAGCACATTTTTTTGTGCTGAAAAGGCTTATACTCGAGTCACCTTTTTGTGCCTGATTTCCCGGAATTTGGGGACCCGGTACTGGCCCACCATAGGTCCCCTGGACCCCAAGCTTGGCACACATGTAGCGCCCCTATTCCTTTACAAGTGTGCAAAGTTTGTTGTCCGTGGGACCTACGGCCGAGGAGCACCGATTTTTCAAACCCGGGCACCCCTTCCATAGACTTCAATGTTAAACGGTAATTTCTCCAGTGAATTCGGACACCCAGTACTGGACGGCCGTAGGTCCCCTGGACCCAGAACTTGGCGCACATGTACAGCAGCCCCATTTCTCCTTTGCAAGTGTGCACAGTTTGTTGTTTGGGGGACCTACAGCTGGGGAGCAGCGATTTTTCAAACCTGGGCACTCCTTCTATAGACTCCAATGTTAAACGTCAGTCTAGTCATGGACACAGTGAGGCATAGGCACAGTGAGGCATGGGCACAGTGAGGCATGGGCACAGTGAGGCATATGCACAGTGAGGCATGGGCACAGTGAGGCATGGGCACAGTGAGGCATGGACACAGTGAGGCATAGGCACAGTGAGGCATGGACACAGTGAGGCATGGACACAGTGAGGCATGGACACAGTGAGGCATGGACACAGTGAGGCATGGGCACAGTGAGGCATGCACATGGACACAGTAAGGCACAGTGAGGCATGCAGATGGACACCCTAGGCTTATACTCGAGTCAATACGTTTTCCACGTTTTTTGTGGTAAAATTAGGTGCCTCGGCTTGTACTCAAGTATATACGGTATCTATGGGAAGCCCTGTCTGCTGGAAGCATGGCAGGGATATAGCTTGTCTTACCTAAAATGCCTACCCTCTATTCTCAAAGGAGGAAATATATGGTTATTGCTGGCATGTTACCTGTAGAATGGAAACTGCAACTTCATGTAAACTTTTGACAACCAGATGCCATCATTATATGGTGGCAGGTCGGATCTATTGCGCAAATCGCCATAGGTGTACAACGCTTCATGCGATAGATATGTGGCTGTAGCCAATGCACGTGGCCAGCGGCCGTGATGTCCACTGGCGACCTGTGATCGCTCCACAGAGAGCCAGAATGGAGATCTGTCAATGTAAACAAACAGATCATTGTTCTGTCAGGGGAGTTCTGAGTGATCGTCTGTTTCTAGTGATCAGGAACAGCGATCAGCCGAGTCAGTACACTCCCCCCACAGTTAGAAACACCTCCCTAGGACACACTTTCTGCAATACATATGCTTGGTGTTCTTGGTTAAATAAAGCCCACCATCATTCAACCTACTTCCTGGTGAGAGAAGGACATCATTTCAGGCCTTTCCTAAAGCAATCTACTAAGTTAGGGAGTACCCATTTCACATTTCCACATTTCCTCAGCGCTGTGAAGAAACCTTTCATATATTTGGAGATTAAATTTCATTTCCACCAGATGAAAAGAGTGCCCCCGTGTCCTCTGTGATGACCTTAAAGTGAAAAACTCAACACCAAGTTCACTGTATGGAACTCTTATATATTTGTACATGTGGATCATATCTCCCCTTTTTCTCCTCTTCTCACGAGAGAATAAATCCAGTTCCTCATAGCTGAGCTCCTCCATGCCTCTTATCAGTTTGGTTGCCCTTCTCTGCACTTTCTCCAGTTCCCTGATATCCTTGAGAACTGGTGCACAAAACAGAACTGCATATTCCAGATGAGGTCTTACTAATTATTTGTACAGGGGGGGGGGGGGGGGGCAAAATTATATCTCATTCTCTGGAGTCCATTCCTCTCCTAATACAAGAAAGGACTTTGCTCGCTTTGGAAACCGCAGCTTGGCATTGCATGTTATTATTGCTCTTATGATCTACCAAACCCCCAGATCCTTCTCCACCAATGAGTTATGCCTGTTTGGATTTATGTTTGGTAATGCCAGGGCTTCTTAAAGCTCTTATTCCCTATGTTGCTTATTGTTATTAAGTTATTAATAAAAAGCCATTACAGATGTAAGAAAGTACATTTAATGCAACAATGGGAAAAATTCTGTCCATTCTTGTCTCTCAACAGCGGAATCATTTTTGTTTTGCCACCGGCTGTTAGTTTTGGAACTATGCAATTCTTCTGGGATAAGTCGGAAAGAAACACCTAATTATAAACCTTGTAATGGGGGTGCGACTGTTAATGGCTAGCTCTTCAAATATCTCAGTATAATCACCTTAACCAATGTCTCCCTGTTGTCTACTTCCCGTGCAAAACTCATCACTCTGCCCCTATTTTATTGCACCAATTTTAGTTAGCAATTTGTTGCTAAGAAATTAAGAATAGCAATGCAAAAATGCTGGCTTGTAACTTCTGCAAACCAAATGTTTATTTACAAAAGCATAAAAAAGTCCATATATGTTAAATAAAATTGCAAAACCTTTCGATGAGGATGGGATTTGTACGAAGAGGCAAAGGACGGAAATCTTCAAAATTATTTGCAACATTTGTGTGACTATCAAAATATTTAGACAGCATTTTTTTTTTTTTTTAATACAGTGCATCCGGAAAGTATTCACAGAGCTTCACCTTTTCCACGTTTTATTACTTTACAGATTTATTCCAAATTGGATTAAATTCATTATTTTCCTCAAAATTCTAAAAACAATACCCCATAATGACAATATGAAAGAAGATTGTTAGAAATCTTTTCAAATTATAATAATAATAAAAAAAAAAATTGATGCAAAGAAATCCCATGTACATAAGTATTCACAGACTTTGCCATGTTGTGTTTGGTGAGCATTGTTTCTGAGCATTCGTGTTTGTACTTTGGAATTTTGTCCGAAGGGCGTTGGCCAGGAACTTGTCTTGCATACAAAACGGCACACAATTGTCGGCCAACAAACACGATTGTAGTTACGTACTACGGAGTTTTTCAGTTTTTTAGTGCCGCCCTTTGGGTACCTTCTGCTAATGTTGTGTTCGGTGAGCATTGTTTCCGAGCATGCGTGTTTGTACTTTGGACTTTTGTCTGAAGGGCGTTGCCCAGGAACTTGTCTTGCATACAAAAGGCACACAATTGTCGGCCAACAAACATGTAGTTTTTCAGCTCTTTTGCGCAACCCTTTGAGCACCTTCTGCTAATGTTGTGTTTGGTGAGCATCGATTTCGAGCATGCGTGTTTGTACTTTGGACTTTTGTCCGAAGGACTTGTGTACACGCGCTTGGAAAATCTGAAAACAGACCGTTGTCTGCGGAAAATTTTAAAGTCTGCCATCCAACATTTGTCGGCGAAAAATCCGACAACAATTGTCCGATGGAGCGTACAAACCGTCAGATTTTCCCCGGTCATGTGTACGAAGTGGGATTCCACTCGTGATTTTTTTTTAAATGTCAGCAGCTACTAACAGTGTATCTGCTGACTTTTAATAAGGACACTTACCTGTCCTAGTCGCCCGCGATGTCGGTCCCCCGACGGCGATCGCTGGCGATCGCTCGGTCCTGGCACCTCCATCCTTACTAAGAGAAACAGGTAGTGAAGCCTTACGGCTTCACTGCGCGACTCGCACGACGCTTTGTGAATGGGCGGCTGCCTCCTGGGATACACACAGTTCCTAGAAGGCAGCCCAACTCATTTACAAGAAGACAACGCAACGTAGGACAAGCCACAAGAACCACCGCGGTGGAAGAAGAGGCAGAAGAGCTACTTCCGCATAGCAACCGCCCTTTCAGGTGAGTATAAAACATTTTTTTTCAATTTATTTATTTTAAGATTTGTAGTGTCCAAACACTGCTTGTGATTCCTGGAATGAAGGATAACGGAGACACCCAAAGTGAACCTTCCATTGTGAAGTATAAAAGATGTGCCCGTACCAGATAGATAGACTCCACGTTATAGGAGCCTAGCAAAGCATGGATTCACACACCCCATTAATGATCTATCCATAAGACCCCCAAACAGGCCAGGAAAGACCCCACCCCAGGTACATGAGGTATTACACTCAAAAGATGTTTGGGCTCACGTGGCAGAGAGGGAAGGATGATATGGATGTCACCCCAGCCATACTGCATGCAACACTAGCAGGAGAGCAGCCCACACAAGCCCCATTTGCATCAATGGACTCTGCTGCCCCTGACACTGAGATGGAGGAAGGGGGCAGGAATAAGAGGCAGTATAACCCACCCTGGCAGACATACTTAGAGCGGTACACACTTGCACAGCCTCCGTGCATACGCTACAGGAACATTTTGGCTGTAAGAAGGAGGAACTGGGCTTTATCCGCCATGACACCCAGAAGGTCAGGGAAAGCACCATGGCAGCAGAGGACCATATCAGCGACATAGAAGACAAAATGGCCTCGATAATCGGAGACACTCAGAACGCTGCTAGACTGGCCAATGTGAACAAGATCAAGTCTGATGACCTTGAGAACTATTTGAGGAAAAATAATGTGTGCATAGTGGGGCTTCCTGAGAAGACGGAGGGCAGGGACCCCACAGAATTTGTGGAACAATGGCTGCTGGCGGTCTTTGGGAGGGAAGTATTTACCTCTCTGTACTCAGTGGAGCAGGCGCATAGGGGCCACCCACCCTGCACCCTCCCAACCAGGCTACTTAACCATAAAGACAAGGAAATCATACTTCGCCAAGCAAGGGAATGGCGCAACATTCAATTTAACAGTGTACGCAAATCTTTTTACCCTAACTATTCAGCTGAAGCACAATGCCACAGGGCGACATTTGCTGACGTCAAGGATCCATCCATGGAAAGCAGACGAAGATGGTATTGAATTAGCCTTGCTGTTTTTTTCCTTTTCCTTGTTCTCTCATGCAAGTGATATAAAGGAAGAGAGAGATTGCCACATAGTTTAAAACCTGTGGTATTTATTGAATGAGTCCACAAGTCCAACAAATGTAAAAATATCCTGGGTTAAAAGATTCTACAGATCACAAATGGGCATGGTAAGTTGAGTCTATGCTCTATCTTTTGTTGCTTTATATTCTAAAAAAAGACACCTGGGCTGTGGTGACCCTGAGATGAGATAATCTAAACCCAGGACCATTTTACGGCATGGAAAAAGGGGCAGCTGCCCTGGGCCCTATCATTGTTGAGGGGTCCAAAGCCACTGCCTCATACTTGCCAACTATCCCAGTTTAAATTCCCTTATCCCTTAAAGTTTTAGTCCCGTGATGTGTCCCGATATCTCAGTGTAAAGTTCTGTTGCTGCTGCCCAGCTCTGCCCTTTTGCCATGTACAGATGACTCACCAGCAGACCCTGTGTTTACATGTAAATAACCGTCATTCATATGTAAATAACAGGAGCATCAATATGTAAATAACCTGTATTGATATGTAAATGTGCGTGGCATTATGTAAATAGAAGTTGCATTCATATGTATATCATGTCCCCCATAGGCCATATCTACCATCACTTCAGCTGAATGTTGGCCAGGAGAGGTAAAGGAGCATGCTTGAAAGTCCTGACTACAACTTAAGTCATTAAAGGGACACTAAAGTCAGGACTTTTTTTTTTTTTAAATAACAAACATGTTATACTTACCTCCACTGTGCAGTTTGTTTTGCACAGAGTGGCCCGGAAAGCTGTCTTCTGGGGTCCCTCGGCGGCTGTCTGGGCTCCTCCTCGCAAAAGCTTTCCATCTTAATGCGATATCACTCGGCTCCGACCCCCAGCGCCAATGGCTGCGCTGCTATCAATCCGCCCAGCCTAGCCAATCAACGGCCAGGCTGGGAACCGAAGAGGATGACGTGGACGCGCCCGGGGGTTTCAAATGGTCAGGTAAGTAAAACGGGGACTCTGGGGTGGGGGGGGGGGGGTCGTTGCTGTGAGATGTTTTTTTACCTTAATGCATAGGATGCATTAAGGTAAAATAAAATGTTTACCTTTACAACCCCTCTAAGCCTAACATCAGCCTGTTCTGCAAAGGTAAGCAGCAAATTGGAGGTAGAACCCTTCTTCAAAATAATATGGTGCCACAGGCCCCTGAATTATGGTGCATGTGAACAGTAATGAACATTCATTGAGTGGTAAGTCTAAGCAGTAACCTCTAGGGAAACAATAAGTGAGCAGTAATAATGTGCAGTAACCTCACTGATTGGTTCCTAGAGGTTACTGCACATTAATACTGCTCACTGATTCGTTCCTAGAGGTTACTGCACATTATTACTGCTCACTTATTGGTTCCCTAGGGCAGTGTTTTTCAACTCCAGTCCTCAAGGCACACCAACAGGTCAAGTTTTCAGGATTTCCCTCAGATGAAATGGCTGTGGTGATTACTAAGGCAGATCAAATCACCTGTGCAAAATAATGGAAAGCCTGAAAACATGACCTGTTGGTGTGCCTTGAGGACTGGAGTTGAAAAACACTGCTCTAGGGAACCAATAAGTGAGCAGTAATAATGTGCAGTAACCTCTAGGAACGAATCAGTGAGCAGTATTAATGTGCAGTAACCTCTAGGAACCAATCCGTGAGCAGCAATAAATATGCAGTAACCTCTAGGAACCAATCAGTGAGCAGCAATAAATATGCAGTAACCTCTAGGAACCAATCAGTGAGCAGTAATAATGTGCAGTAACCTCTAGAAACCAATTAGTGAGTGGTATAGATCCAGTAATCTCTAGCAACCAATCAACAAGCAGTAGTCATGTGCTGTAACCTCTAGAAAATAATCAGTGAGCCATAGTGTGTGCTGTAACCTCTAGCAACCAGTCAGTGAGGGGTAATTATACACTGTAACCTCTGAGAACCAATCGCAATCGCTGCCTGATCTGAATAACTAAACTGATTTTGAGTCTAGCTGCTATTTATTGTAAAGCCCCATACACACTATCAGTTTTCCTGACAGTTTTCTCTTCAGGTTTACCAAAACCATCTAATATGAGGTCAAACCTCAAGAGTTTCAATTTGTATGCAATCAGGCCCGGCCCTTGTACTACATGGTTTTGGTAAACCTGAAGAGAAAACCATCAGGAAAACTGATAGTGTGTATGGGGCTTGAGTCTCAAAGCATGTGGAGAGCAAAATTGCATGGAAAAGGGGGCCCAAGAAAATGTTTGCCCAGGGTCCGGTCAATTATAAAGACAGCCCTGCCTAAGCGCCCCCAGTCTCCAGGACACTTGGTATATAGTGTGGGTCTGTAGCTGACCATCGACTCATGTTACAGAACGTGAACGAGCGCAACTTAATAAGTACCCAGTGTGTATTTTTAGTTTCATTAACAGCTCTAATCCCCGGTTAGGTTTTAATTGAAGTTTGGAAACATGATATCACTTCTTAGGAGAAAAAAATAGCATGGTGTAATTTTAGGTATAGGTAAACAGATGTAGACTCTATTAACTTCACATAATTAAGCTGAAATAAATTCATCCCATCAAGTGTTCTTGACTGTGATTTAAGCAGATGGCTCTGGGTTCCAACTTTACGAGTGCCTACACCTGCCAAGTCTCCACCATCTTGAGATGTCTTCTGTGGATCTTGACGCTCAAGTAAACAACCTGAGTTAAAATTGCTTTTCCTCCTTTTTCTTTTTTTAATTGCACACACTTTCTATACTCGTAAAAGATTGAAATTTTGTTGCCAAATAAGAATGAAATTTCTAACTAAGTAATGCAATTATTATTATTTTTGCAGCCACTGTAAGATTTCTTACGTATGGCGGTTTAGTGGTTAGAGCTTTGCAACACCATGGGCTCTGTTTGAATATCAACCAGGGACCCATAATGTACAGTAAAATCTTGGATTGCGAGCATAATTCGCTCCGGAAGCATGCTTGTAATCCAAAGCACTTGTATATCAAAGCAAATTTTCCCATAAGAAATAAAGGAAACTCAAATGATTTGTTTCACAACTATTTATTCATAAATCCTTTAGTCTATAGTCCATATAAAAAGATTATAGCAATGTGATAAGTCGTGTAACCAATAAATGTCGATTCTTAAATGGAAGCCTCCACAAGGGGATTAGAATCAAAATCCAGCAGGAGTTCCAGAGTATAAAAGAGAAGAGAGGCCCCTCTAAGTGTAGCAATATGGTTACATTTAATGACGGTACAGCATTTAACAACTCACATGGTTGATGAGTAAAAGAGGCACATCTAAGTATGGAGGCAACCAGGGTAAAGCTGTCCACATAGACCGTCCTTCTTACCGGGGGCTCTGCAATCGTGACCGGGAAGACTGCCTTACAGTAGAGCGATCTGAAAGCGAGGCTTGAACCGCTCATGGAAGGGACAACATCAATGGCGGTGACAAGAACGGTCTATGTGGACAGCTTTTCCCCGGATCCCTGCATACTTAGATGTGCCTGTTTTAAACATCAACCATGTGAGTTGTTAAATGTTGTGCCTTCATTAAATGTAACTGTAGTGCTACACTTAGAGGCGCCTCTCTTATATTTTATACTCATCTGTGACATGACGCTACTCTTATATCAAGACATTGCTTGTACATTAAGTCAAAATTGATAAAAAAAAAAAAATTGCGTGTCTTGCAAAACGCTCTCAAACCAAGTTTCTCTCAAACCAAGGTTTTACTGTATAGGATTTTCCTGTTTTATTGTGTCTTTGTGGTTTTCCTTTAGTTGCTCCAGTTTTCCTCTAGATAATAACTACCCAATGGTAGATTAAAGCCCAATTTACAAAAACGATAAAACTCTACACGTCCCTGTGGTACAAAGGTTGAATACTCATGACTAAGGGTCCCAGAAAAATGTTTTAATACTATCCTATTCCATGCTTTAGCAGGCTCCACATAGTGGTGGGATTGGTCTCCTGAAGGCTCCCCTCTAAGGTGCTCCTGATTGCGGTTGCACACTTACCCCTATTCAGGGCTTTTTTCTCAGAAAATAGGTACAGAAACTCAATCACGACCCCTCCCCCCCTGTCCCTTACACACACCCTCCAAATCGCATCAAATAGTGGGTGTGGTCAAATTTCACTCACTAACATTGGGAGTGTCTAAATAGAGTCATTAAATACCTGGAGTGCATTATGTACAGATTGCAGAGTTCAGGGAGCGGGTTACACACAGACTGCAGAGTTCAGGGTGTGCTGCGTAAATAGTGCAGAGTTCAGGGGTGCGCTGCATAGCAGAGTGCAGAATTCAGTCTTCTACCACAGCTGCTTACCTCGTTATTCGCATCCACATCTCACGTGTAGCCCTCTTTAGCTCTGACCTCTGCATACAACCCCCCCTCTACTGCCTGCATCTTCTCCCTATCTCCTTAACCACTTAACGCCCGCGGCCTGTATATGTACGTCCACAGAATGGCACGTACAGACAGATGGGCGTACATGTTCGTCCCTGCCTTCTTGCGGGTCGGGGGTCCGATCGGGACCCCGCCACAGTACATGCGGCGGGCGACTTACCTCTGGGAGCGATCCAGGATGAGGGGGCGGCTGTTCGTTTTTGTCCACCCCCTCATGATCGCTCCCAGCCAATCCGCAGAGCCTCCGCCCTGCACTTCCTGTGTAATGTAAACACTGGCCGAGGAAGTGATGTCACCTCTCCTCTGGGCGGTATTTTCAATCCGACGTGAGGAGAGAAGACATCACACAGTAAGTCGCACCAACACTACACTGACACCACACACATAGGCAAACTTAACCCCTTCCGATCACCCCCCCCCCCCATCCCCTGTCACACTGATTGCAGTGATCATATATTTACTGATCACTGCATTTAGTGTCAGTGTGACAGTTAGTGTGACAGGCAGTTAGTGTTAGGTCCAGGGTAGCCCCGTACCCCCCCAATAAAGGTTTAACCCCTTGATCACCGCCCTAGTTAACCCTTTCACCCCCTATTGCCAGTGTCACTAAGCGATCGGTTTTCTGATCGCTGTATTAGTGTCACTGTTGCTGCTAGGTAGCTATTTTTTTTTTTTTTATATTGTGATTTTTTTTTTACTAAAGACATGTGGCTGAATACATTTTGGCCTAAATGTTTGACTAAAATTTTTGTTTATAGCGCAAAAAATAAAAATCGCAGAGGCATTCAAATACCATCAAAAGAAAGCTCTATTTGTGGGAAGAAAAGGACGCAAATTTTGTTTGGGAGCCACGTCGCGGCGGGGAACATTCACATCCACACCTTGTCCTCCGCTCTCCAAAAAGAAGAAGGAAGAAACAACCACCAAACAAAACAAACCCCCAAATAAAATAAAATAAAACTTAGCTTGGCTCCCCCCCCATCCCTGGGTCAGTCCGCCCCTATTTCGGAGGAGTAGTATAACCATCCTTCCCATGTATCCTTAAATTTGTCCTGTTGTGAGACTCTTTGTATTCAGTTTACACTGTTTTTATATACACCTGAATACCATTTGCTGGGTTATTGGGTGGGTTGATTTCTCATATTTGGCTCCCTCCACTGGGTCATCCCTCTTGATCCTTTTGGGTGTTGTGGCTGTGCCACCTTGGTATGAGACCCCATTGAGACTGCCGCAGCTCCTCCCTTTGTAAACCTGGTCTACCTATCTATGCATTATTCACCTTACATCTCCTGAGGAAGATTGTCTACAATCGAAACATGTTGGGAAGATTAGTGGCAATTCAAATACTAGCTTATGCATGGTGTATGTTACTTTTAGTCTCAGTTCACACCGTCGCCACATGCGGCTCACAGCAGGGGTCCGGTGCGTTCTGGTTCACCATTTCAGGTCCGATTTCAGCCCAAATTTTGGGCTGAAATCGAACCTAAAATGCACCAAAAAAGGCACATGTTTTTCACTCACACCGCACCGGACCCGCTGCTGAGATATGTGAACCAGCTCCATAGAGAGCCAGCCACATTCTCCTTCTATGCGAATTGGATGCAGAGAATTGCGCATTCAGTTCGCATAGGTGTGAACCGAGCCTGACTCCAGGCTCAGAGACAAGTAGATGACGTTGTATAGCGAAAGACCAGAGCATTTTATGTATAGACCCAATTTGATTCTTTTTGCATAAATAATTATTTCTTCTTTTTAAAAATAGCCTGTAACTATTTTTTGGCTGCAACAAAGTCCCATGGGAGATGCTTTCTTTCTAACCTATTAAAAAATAGTAAGCACTAGTAAAGGATTGATACTATTTGCATCTTCTTCAAGAAACTGACCAACTATTTTTTTTTTTTTACTAATTCTTCTATGGCTCCATAAAATTAAGCATTGATAGTTCAGTTATTAATTACATTTTAAAAAACATTCTGTTTTTAAATTTTGCATTTCTGATTGTTTTTATGTTACCTAACATATTCTAGTTTTTTTTTTAAATGTAATTAGCTTTAATGGCATAATATTACACCTCTCCTAACAAATTAAATGGAATCCATCACTTGCATTCGGAGGCCACAAATGCATTCTAGCATTCCTTATTAAAAATGTCACATATCACGTTTATATTAATATCCTGTAAGAATAATTAGATTTTTACTATTACTGTAATACAATTTAAGATAATTGTGTATTTTGTGTGTGTGTGTGTGTCGACTTTGCCACCCAATTAGCCTGTCTCGCACTCTCTCACAAAGGATGATAAATAATGTGCATTTTGGCATCTACCTTGCATCTCTGAAATTTGAATTTTATTTCTTAAAAAAAAAAAAAAAAAAGTAGCGGGTTATTATAAGTACCATATTTATCAGCGTATACCGCGTACTTTTTTTCCCTTAAAATAAGGGGAAAATCTTGGGTGCGCGATATACGCCGATACCCGCTTCCCGCGCTCAGTTTGAACTGAGCCGCCGACATATACCGAGTGCAGTACACTCGGGTACATTTGGCCAGCCTCGGCTTCGCTCGTGCTCACGCATAAACGTCACAGAGCGTGAGCACGAGCGAAGCCGATCCTGGCCGAATGTACCCGAGTGTACTGCACTCGGTATATGTCGGCGGAGGCGTTCAAACTGAGCGCGGGAAGCGGGGATTCGACTCGAGACAGCGCTGGCGAAGCCAGGGAGGACACCACTGAAGCCGAAGACGGACGCCGGACCGGACAAGGCCGCCGATGAACGCCGCGCAAGACACCAAAACTGTAAGTACTAAAATGTTTTTTTTTACAGGAATTTCGGGTCCACATTAGGGAGCGTGCAATACCCCGATAAATACGGTAGTAATAGTAGTATGGGCAAAGTTTAAATTCAACTACATATTTAGGAAATGTGTATTTCATCTTCATTACAACAATGCAGCACTAAGAAAATCAAATACCTTTCCAAATATTTGAAGACTAGGAAAATTTACAATTGACGTTTGCTTCTCTTGCCACTTGCTGACCGGGCCATAGCCGAATGACAGCCACAGTGCGGTCAGATAATTGAGGGCCTACAATGACGTCCTCTCAGGATTGCGCCGCTTGGAGCGCTTACGTGGGATTGTCCGTGCCCGCCGGATTCTCAGGACCTGGAGCATCACAGATCGGGGTAAAGGGCCTATTCCAGCGGATGGAGCGATTGCTGTCAACAAACTGGCATCATGTCTGGTTTTCTCTGCTCCTCACACCGATTGTGTGAGGAAAGGTGGGAGAAACTGCAGAGTGAGGCTTCTTTAGTTTTTTCTCATCTATTCCAAGTGCCCATTAGTGCCCCATCAGTGCCCATCAGTGCTCCATCAGTGCTCCATCAGTGCCCCATCAGTGACCCATCAGTGCACATCTGTGTCACAGCAGTGCTCTACAGTGCCCCAGCAGTGCCACCACTGTCCCCAGCATTGCTCTACAATGTCTAGCAGCGCCACATCTGTGCCCAGTAGTGCTCTAGAGTGCCACAGCAGTGCCAGATCAGTGCACATCTGTGCCCCATCAATACCCAGCAGTTCACTACAGTGCCCCATCAGTGCCAAGTCAGTGCCCCATCAGTGCACATATGTGCCCCAGCAGTGCTCTGCAGTTCCCCGTCAGTGCATGTCTGTGCCCAATCAGTGCCACATTAGTACCCAGCAGTGCCAGATTAGTGCATATCTGTGCCCAGCAGTTCACTACAGTGCCCTATCAGTGCACATCTGTGCTCTACAGTGCCAAACCTGTGCCCCATCAGTGCACATATGTGCCCCATCAGTGCCCTACAGTGCAAGATCTGTGCTACATCAGTTGAACAGCTGTGCTCTACAGTGCCCCATCAGTGCCACTAAAGTGCCCATTAGTGAGTACTCATCAGTGCCACCCTATCGGTGGATACTCATGAGCACCGATCAGTGCCGTAAAAAATTGTAAAAAAGGCGTTTTCATTTTCTTTCCACATTTTCCAGAAACTTGTGGGAAAAAATGTTCAAAAGACTCATTATGCCTCATAGAATATATGTTGGGGTGTGTTCTTTCCAAACTGGGGTAATTTTGTGGGCGTTTTCATTGTTCTGGTGCTTCAGTGCCTTCAAAAGTGTGATAGGTTGTCTGGAAATGATATGTGTAATTTATCTCCCTCGAACGCCTGAAAGTTCTCCCTGCATGTTGGACCTCTGTATGTGGCCAGGCTGTGGAAAAGTCTCACACATGTGGTATTGCCATACTCAGGAGTAGGGATGAGCTCCGCGTTCGATACGAATGTATGTTCGACTCGAACATTGTCTGTTCGTACGTTCGACGAAATTTGAACAAAACGGGTCGTTCGGGCCAAATTCGAGTGACGCGCAACGGCCCATAATTCACTGGGGAATTGCACGCTGATGATTGGCCAAACATGCACTATGACCCTGCATGCTTGGCCAATCACAGCACGCAAAAAACAGAGAGCCATAATTGGCCAATTATGGCTCAGGGCTTTAGCACACGCCCCATACTATATAAGGCCGCCTGCTGGGCGGCCTCGTGTAGTGTGTTGCGATTGTTAATGAGAGCAGTCAGAGAGACCAAGAGATTGTCTTTTTATATAGCTAGATAGGGCAGGCAGGCTAGTCAGTTTAGCTTAATTTACAGTGTGTAGAGGATATAAATACATCCCTAGGAGTTGTACATATATTTATACACTGTATAGCTTAGATAGATAAGCTATTCCTAATTTACTGGCAGGCAGGTGATTGTGCTATTTAAAGACGATATCACAGGTATAGACACCCAGCAGGTACAATATTTAAAGGAATTTTTCATTTTTTTATTTTTTATTTAACCACTTAAAGACCCCCGCACGCACATATACGGCCACAGAATGGCACGTACAGGCACAAGGGCGTAAATTTACGTCCCCGCCTGAGTGCGGTTCGGGGGTCCCATCGGGACCCCCTCCGCGGCGTGCGGGGGTCCCCCTACCTCTGGGAGCGATCCGGGATCTGCGGGCGGATGTCCGTGATATCCGCCCCCCCCGCGATCGCTCCCAGCCAATGGGAGCGCGCTCCCAGCCTGTCACTTCCTCCTCCTGTGTTTACACAGGAAGGAGGAAATGATGTATTCTCTCATCGCAGCGCTGTTTCCCAGCGCTGCTGATGAGAGAAGACATCACAAGTAAGTGTGCACCAACACAACACTGACACACACTCACATAGGCATATTAACCCCTTGTGATCGCCCCCCCCCCACCCCCCTGTCACAGTGTCACTGAATGCAGTGATTTAATCACTGCATTTAGTGTCAGTGTGACAGGCAGTGTAAAAAACAGTTAGTGTTAGGTTCAGGATAGCCCCCCCACCCCCCCTAATAAAGTTTTAACCCCCTGATCACCGCCCTAGTTAACCCTTTCACTCCCTATTGCCAGCGTCACTAAGCGATCATTTTTCTGATCGCTGTATTAGTGCCGCTGTTCCCGCTAGGTAGCTATTTTTTTTTATTGCGATTTTTTTTTTTACTAAAGACATGTGGCTAAATAAATTTTGGCCTAAATGTTTGACTAAAATTTAGTTTATTTGATTTTTTTTTTAACAAAAAGTAAAAAATAGTGTTTTTTTTTTCAAAAATGTCGCTCTATTTTTGTATATAGCGCAAAAAATAAAAATCGCAGAGGTGATCAAATACCACCAAAAGAAAGCTCTATTTGTGGGAAGAAAAGGACGCAAATTTTGTTTGGGAGCCACGTCGCACGACCGCGCAATTGTCTGTTAAAGCGACGCAGTGCCGAATCGCAAAAACACCTTGGGTCATTTACCAGCGTATTGGTCCGGGTCTTAAGTGGTTAAGCATCAATAAAATCACTGCTCCTCAACTTTCACAAAGACAAAATAACTTACGCTGATTTGGGTTATTTTTACCAAAGATATGTAGCAACATCTTTTTTTATAGCGCAAAAAATATAAAACCGAGTGGTAAATTTAATACCACCAAAAGAAAACTCTATTTGAATGAAAAAAAGGACAAAAAATTCATATGGGTACAGTGTTGCAGGACAGAGTTATTGTCATTCAAAATGTGACAGCAGTGAAAGCTGAAAATTGGCTAGCTTAGAAAGGGGGTTTAAGTGCCCAGTGGGCAAGTGGCTAGGCCAGTTAAACACATTTGCATATTCTTTTTCTTTCTATTGCTGTTACCTACTAATATCTTAAAGAGTATGCATAGCCGCAACCTTCTAAGGCCGCGTACACACGATCGGTCCATCCGATGAGAACAGTCTGAAGGACCATTCTCATCAGTTAACCGATGAAGCTGACTGATGGTCTGATGTGCCTACACACCATCGGTTAAAAAACTGATCGTGTTAGAATGCGGTGACGTTTACGTGTTTTAACACAACGACGTGCTGAAAAAAACAAAGTTCAATGCTTCCAAGCATACGTCGACTTGATTCTGAGCATGCGCGGCCTTTTAACCAATGCTTTTGCATACTAACGATCGTTTTTGACCCATCGGTCAGGGTCCATCGGTCAAATTTTAAAGCAAGTTTTTTTTTTTGACCGAAGGATAACTGACCGATGGGGCCCACATGCAATCGGTTTGGACCGATGAAACAGACCTTCAGTCCTTTTTTATCGGTTTTGACCGATCGTGTGTATGCAGACTTATTCTATTGTTGGATAGAGTGGCTATGGGTTGAAGTTGAATTCCAGGTATGGTTTTTTTTTGCGTAGTGAAATTGTTCCAGCTTTGACCAATGTATGTGCCACACCTGGAAGACCCGCCCGGAAGCTGGGAAACACTGTATATGCACCACTAGCTTTTGGGTTTGATGGCAAGAGGCTGCCCTGCAAACAAATGAGGTCTTTACCCTTTTCTCAATGATTGACTGGTCCTTGACCAATCAGAGGACACTTGTCAGGAGTCAAATCTGAACCTGCAACCTCTGCTGTGTCTGGCAATATCTCTTCTTGATGAGCAACCTGAGATGTTGGACAGCTCCCTGTCGAGTTCCTAGATAACTTTGCCTTGTGTCTTGCTTCTCTTAAATCTTGAACCCTTTGTTCTTCCCATGAACCTATTTAAGCCATGCCTTTGCACTTACTGTTTGCCAGGTTATTGTGATCACTACTGCCAGTATATCACTCTTGTTGATCCTGCTGCTGTCTGTATCTTCACTACCGCTTATGCTAAACCTTTTGTTTGTTCCTCAACTAAGCTTCTGCTTGATCCCCAACTCAAACCACTCGTTGCAGACCTTTGGATTGTTTACTGACTACGTTTATGCTTGACCTCTACCTGCTATATCCGCTACTGGATCATGGCTTGCTCACCTGATGGTGGGTCGATACTAAGGACTGTGACCTGGTACTAACACACTCAAAACAAATCTATTACAGCTGTGAGGCTGGAGTGTGTCATTCGTCGGGTGCCTCCCGTGATGGCAGGATCGTGTGCGTCGTATCCTCACTGGAGATCGAAAATGGATTACATTGCTGGAGATCGGGAATGGATTACATCGCTGGAATCTTTTTTTCTTTTTTAAATAAAGGACTTGTTCCAAGCTGTCTCCTGTGGTTTTTAACATTTTGACACTTTTTTTGTGAAATGGTAGGGGTACAATGTGACCCTTACCAATTCACATATGGGGGCGAGATCTGGAGGTCCCCTTTGTTAAAGGGGGCTTCCAGATTCTGATAAGCCCCCCACTCGCAGACCCCCACAACCACCGGGCCCTTGTCCCTATTAACATGGGGACATCCTCCCCATGTTGAGGGCATTTGGTCTGGTAAGGTTCAGGAGGGTGGCACTCTCTCCTCCCCCCTCTTTTCCTGCAGCCTGCCAGGTTGCATGCTCGGATAAGGGTCTGGTATGGATTTTTGGGGGAACCCATGCCATTTTTTTTTTTGGTACAGGGTTCCCCTTAATATTCATACCAGACCTGAAGGGCCTGATATGGAATTTGCTCCTTGTCCCCCATCCTGCTGATCTCCTGGCTTTTGTTTATGATTGTGATATCTCCCATCTATTGTACATATCTGTCTATTGTTATTTTTGGGTTTCTGTTTGTTGGTTGGTTTATTGCTCTGTGTCTTGTTGGAAGTGGTTGTGTTTATATTCACTGAGGCCTCGTACACACGAAGGGATATGTCCGCTGAAAACGGTCCGATGGACCGTTTCAGCAGACATCTCCGCTCGTGTGTATGGGCTAGCGGACAGATTTCTCCACCCGACAGATTTCAAAGCATGCTTTGAAATCCATCCGGTGGAATCTGTCCGCCCGACATGTCTGCTGGTTAGTACACTTACCAGCAGACATGTCGTGCCCCACCGCCGCCGCGCCGCCGCCGAATGGATTCGGCGAATGCGCGGAAGTGTTTAACTTCCTGGTGCGGTGACGTGGCAACGTCAACGTCACCGCCGCGTCACCGCGCCGTCCGGCGGCGGGGAATTTGATCCGATGGTGTGTACACGCCATCGGATCAAACTCCCGATCGGACATATCCGATGGAAATGGTCCGCGGACCGTTTTCATCGGATATGTCCGATCGTGTGTACGAGGCCTTACCTTAATAAATTATTATATTTTCCCTTACCTGCGTTTTGGTTCTCTCTGTGCAGTCCACGCAGTTCTGGTCACACCTGATACGCGACACTGCCCCTTTTCGCACATCAACTGTGTGGTGGCGAATCTTCTGCTTGGAACATATTGGCCCAGCAATGACATCTAACTTCTGGGATTGGACCAAACCCTAGCCGGAAACCCAAGCTCATCACTCATCTAGAGGGAAAGGGAGGTTACCAGGCAAATTAGGGTAATGGCTGGACATACATCAAGGAGAAAAAACTAGGATGTGAATGTGAGTTCTGGAGAAGGGAAGGAGATTATGAGAGGTTATAGCCGTATTCTACATACAGCTAGAACCTCTCATGATCTCCTCCCTTACTTTAGAACCTAATAAGTTAATAGTGGAGGACAACAGAAAGTCATGTGCAAAGAAAAAGTTCCAAATAGTAGAGTTCCTCAAAGAGACATTGTTGACCTAATATGGCCACATGACCGTATTAGGTTATTGATTTTTACCTACTATGGCCCTGTGCTCATATTAGGACAATGAGTTTATGATTATCCAATGCCCCTTTGTGTACATCGACTGTGTGGTGGGGGATCTTCTGCTTGGAACATATTGGCCCAGCAATGACATCTCACTTCTGGGTTTGGACCAAACCCTAGCCCGAACCCAAGCTCATTACTAATGTAGGAACGAAAAGGGGGAGTATAGCCTCAGGTAACATTACAATAAAAATGTGGATAAAAACGTACCATCATCCAGGTTATATTGAAAAAGGGGAGGGTTAGGGCAAGAAGGATAGTGGCTGAAGCTAACCTTGGGGTCATGCCTACCCAGAAAAGGGAAGTGTGGACTATATCGGTACAGATGAAAATAATTAAGAATAATTGTGTTAAAAGAAAATGTATTGCATAAATAAATAATACAGGACAATCATACAAATAGAGGATTTGGCAGAGTCTCTACTAGTTTCGCGGGTGTACCACTTCTTCAGAAGAGCCAATCTATAAAATACATAACAATATAAAAACATGTAATATGCAATTCAGCAGAACAAAATAAAAATTGAATAAACAAAGTTAGTGGTAGCTTACCCAATGGGGGGGTAAACCCATATGTGAAGGTGTGCCGCCCACTATTTCCTCCTATGGCGGACAAGGGGGAGGATAACGCGTGATACTCTGTGTAAGGAGCGTAATAGATAGATTAGAGCCCATGGGTAAAAAATCCGGTCGGGAGGGGGGGGGGGGGAAACGGTCGGGAGGGGTGGGGGGGGGGTTTGTGGGGGGTGTTTTGAGGGGCTTGGGGAAGAGAGGGGGGGAGAAAAAATAGGGCAAGGGGGGAGAAAGGGAAGTGGAATGGGGGGGGGGGGGGACAGCAAGAGGGGAGAGGGAGGGGGGGCAGGGAAGGGACCGGTGGTGGAGAGGGAAAGGAACAGGGGGGAGGAAGGGTGAGAGAGGGTGAGGAGAGGTGGGGGTGGAAGGGGGTTAGGGAAGATAGGCAAGGAGGCAAAGGAGGGGGAGAGAGAGAGAGGAGGAGAGGGGGGAGGGGAGGAAGGGGGGAAGAGGGGAAAAAAAGGAAGATAAGGGGAAGGAGAGGGAGGGTGGGGAGGGGGGAATGGGTCTGGACGGAGAGGATAATAGCTTACCAGAACAGTAAAAGCTGTAGGTCATGGGGGCTAAACCAGAGATGGAATATTTTGTGCGGGACAAGCAGACATGATAGTCGCCAAATGGTGCAGGGAACTGAAGGGGTCAAGTAGGATGCGATGTCCAGTGGCCCTGGTAATAACCAGAGTTGTGTCAGCCATGGAGGTATCCATGTGGCGACAAGGAGTGCACGGTAGTGCATGGACCGGGTGGCATCCACCATAGAAATCCCCAAGTTATGTAACCAATAGTCACAACACCGGGCTTGGGTTCACGTTAGCTCATCCATGGGCTGCTGCCCATTAAATGAGCTCCCCAACCAAAGAGGCGTCAGCACGCCGCCTGGGGAGCGGCGTCCGACGTCACTCGGTCAGCTTCCCCGTACAGCGCAGGTGCGCGAAAAACACGCAATTGCGCATGTGCGATCAACCCACGAGGGGGCGGGGCCCGAAGGATGGGCAGAACAAGCGGGGATGACCAGAGGTGGGGATCCCTGCCAGGGGAGGCACAGGTCCACCGCTAGAGGAGGGCTGGGCAGCCGCCAATCACATAAACTACCCAGAGGGTGCTGGTTACAATTAAAAATATATAACAATGGAACAAAAATTACAAACACTGATGAAAAAATCATAGAGGTGGTCAGAACATAGTCCCGCCACTGGATCACTTAAATGTAGTGACAGTAGACACAGTCCCCATCTAGCTGGTTACAGGACAATAGAGGAATCTCAGGTAATAAGTATAGTTAGGTAGGACCACAATGAATCATAGCCACAGGTTGGTGAGTGATGAGTTGGTAATGAGGGATTGAATTACCCAATCAAGAAACTAGGATGCAAAATAAATTACATTACAAGGTGTCGTGGCTAATGAAATATTGGATCCTACCTAAGAAAATAAGGAAGATAAAATGATGTACAGTATAGATAACATAAAAATAAACATATATTGTGTGTATAAAACCATAAATAGATGTTCCGAGAAACCGGAGGGAGGATAAAGCTCAATTATTGGGAATACAAGTATAGGTAATACATAGCAATCCCTGGGCAACTGGGAAATATGTCCAATGTGTGAAGACAGAGGGACCTTGGGTAAAGGCTCATGAGTCTTGAGCTGAATCCATCTTACTCGGTAGATGTAATTGGGCTATTTTGGGTTTTGAAGGTAATTACTAATGTAGATGGAAAGGGAGGTTACCAGGTAAATTAGGGTAATGGCTGGACATACATCAGGGAGTAAAAACTAGACATGCTCACACTGAAATATTTTTTTTCTGACTTTCGTTTTTGTCCGAAAAATACATTTATTTTTGTTACTCCCAAAATTTGTTTTTATTTATTTTGTTTTGTTAAAAAATGCATTCGTCCAAAAATCCGAATTAATTAAGGTTGAATCTGTTGTTGAAGGCTTATAGGCCCAGATTCACAGAGCGATTACGCCTGTCTAACTGGTGTTAGACAGGATTAATTTCAAATTTTGCGCGCCGTATCACTAGTTTGAATCCTCAAACCATGATACGTCGGCTTCCGGCTTCGATCCGAGAGGCTTACGTCTTCGTAAGCCTTCGGATCTACGCTGCAAACTTTTTGCGGCCGCTGGGAGGAGTCCGCGTCGTTTTCAGCGTCGGGGTATGCAAATGACTTTTTACGGCGATCCACAAAGATACGAGCGGCCTTCGCAATTGCTTACGTAATTTTTTTGCTACGTACTGTTAAACCAGCTATTTGCTGGTCTAACGGTGCGTAGCCCATGTTAAGTATGGCCGTCGTTCCCGCGTCGAATTAATTTTTTTTTTTTTTTTTTAGTAACTCGTTCGGGAATAGGAATGTCCGTAAACAACGCTACTCAAAAAAAAATTACGTAATGACGTGATTTCGCGCAATGCACAGCGGGAAATTTCTGAACGGAGCATGCGCAGTTCGATCGCCTCGGGAACGCGCCTATTTTAAATGCTTCACGCCCCCTACTCGCGTAGATGGCTTGCGCCGGGAGAAATACACTACGCCGCCGTAGTTTACTGGACAAAATCTACCGGGATTCCACGTAGGGGCAGGTAAAATACGGCGGCGTAGAGTATTTCTGATACTCTACGCAAATCTAATTGTATGTGAATCTGGCCCATAGTGTCTGTCGGATGTTCTAAGGAGAGTTGACAGAGCAGCTAAACTACAAGAACACTGGCGCTAAAAAAATGGTAGTATAAATGATTAATGTTACAAGATTTTACCAATAGCTACTTGAAGAGTGTAAAAGGGGGAGAGTCCAGAGCTGTAAGAAAAAGATCAGCTAAACTGTACGACGCCGCAATCGTACATTTCCAGTCGAATGTTCCGCCTACAAGCTATAGAAGAATTCTAATGTTGTATGACACTAGTAATAATTATATTTATAAATTATTATTAGTAGTCAACCAACATTCAAATTCTTCTATAGCCTATGGGCCGAGCATGTGACCGGAAATGTACGATTACGGCGTCGTACAGTTTAGCTGCTCCGTCAAACCTTCATAGAACTTTCCACAGACACCATAAGCCTTCAATGACAGATCCGACGTTTGTATGTTTTTCGCTGCTTCGTCGAATCTTCGTCGTTCATGTTGAATGGTCTCCCCCAAAACTGTCTCTATAATGTTGATTCTTCTCTCTCTATGTAGAATAATCTTGGACTAATAGAGTTAGGTTAGGCACATTCGAACGGAGATTCAATAGACACAGATCGCTATTGTCACTGTCATGTCGAGTTTCCTATCTATATCGAACTGTTGAAGCAACGAAAACTAAAATAAAGCATTTTTTTTTTTATGTTGGATCTTAAAGTGGGGGTTCACCCTAACAAAAAATTCTAACATTACATTGAGCTGACTTGTGAGAATGACAGTATGCTGCTCTTTTTTTTTTTGCCGTACATACCTTTTTAGCGCTATTTCCCCCCGGTTTCCCGGTATTGAATCCCGCGGGACTGGGTGTTCCTAGTCACAGGCTAAGTGATTGACGTGCTTCCCACCGGCGCATACGGCGCATCACGAGTTGCCGAAAAAAGCCGAACGTCGGTGCGCAGGTGCCGTATAGCGTCGTATAGAGCCGACTCGCAGTCCGGCTTCTTTCAGTTACTCATGACGTGCCGTATGCGCCGGTCGTAAGCATGTCAATCACTTAGCCTGTGACTAGGAACGCCCAGTCCCGCGGGATTCACTACCCGGAAGCTGGGGGGGAAAATAGCGCTAAAACGGTATGTACGGCAAAAAAAAAAAGAGCAACATACTGTCAGTCTCACAAGTCAGCTCAATGTAATGTTAGAATTTTTTTTTAGGGTGAACCCCCGCTTTAAGGATTTTGGATTCTGCGCGTTCATTTTGGTTTGTTAAAACTATAATGAAAATACCTGAAATTCGGACACAAATGCATTCGGACGAAAACAAATGCACATGTCGTCTAGTAAAAACTAGAAAATCAATGGGAGTTCTGGAGAAAGGAAGGAGATTATGGGCCAGATTCAGGTAGATGGGAGCATCTTTGCTCTGGAGTAGCGCTTCTCATTTACGTTACTCTGGCGAAATTTTAGGAGCAAGTGCTGTTATTCATGAAGCACTTGCTCCTAAAGTTGCGGCAGCGCATCGCAAATGAGCCGGCGGAATTCAAATTACGGGGCGTGTATTATTTAAACTAAGCGCGAATATAAGTGTCAATGCATCCCAGTGCGCATGCTCCAAATTCTGTCAGTGAACGTCAATGACGTCACATCCCCATTCATGAAATTTTTACGCAAGCGACGCGATTTGTTTTTTTTCCGACGCGATGACAACGCCTATACTTAACATAGGATACTCCACTAGGGGGCTGCTTTATCTTTACGCCGCGTATCGCTTCCGGAAACGTCGGAAAGTCACTGCGTCACACCCGAATACGATCGTGAATTGCCGATTCCCGCTGATTAACATATTTTTTCAGCGTAAATCAGCGGGAACGCCCCCCGCGCCATTTTTAAATTAAAGTTGCGATGCGATGGCGAAATTCAATTGCGCTGATCGCATCGGAACTCCAACCCGGCGTTTCTTGTTTTCTGGTTACAGAAAACAGAAACGCCGGCTTAAAGTGACAGTTAGGCTGGAGTATCACAGATACTCCAGCCTAACTCTACCTGAATCTGGCCCTATGTAGATTATTCTACATACAGCTAGAACCTCTCATGATCTCCTTCCCTTCTTTAGAACTCAATAGTGGAGAACAACAGAAAATCATGCGCAAAAAAAAAGTTGCAGATAGTAGAGTCCCTCATAGAGACAAAAAGTAAGCTGAGAAAGACTTTGTAGGTCAGGAATGTGAACTGTATCCTCCTCAAAACAGGCAGCCAGGGACCGAAAGAGCAGAGCAACGCTTGACTGACAGGAACACACTGTAAAATGTCAATGCCAAATAAATATGCCCACACTGCATAAATAAGTAAAACAAATATAAATTGATACTCTTGGGACAATAACATAAGATGGGTGTGCGTCGATTTGCCTCGTAAACATCAACCGCCGCATGCTTCTCACTGCTGCGGAGCATTAAAGAAATAGTTTTAAATACTATTAGACTCCATTTAAATTAACCGAAGGCTTTCCGCCAAGGTCACTTAAATTAATACTTAATCAGTATGTGTACAAAACAAATGTATTTTTCCTCATCTGAGTTTTCTGCAGAGCGTGACTAGGCTACTTTTCGCTAAAGTATTCAAGGGGAAGCTAAAAAAAAAAAAACTCCACTTGCCTGAAGCCTAGGCCAGATGCTTTTTCTTCCCGGTTCCCTCCATCAAAGCGTCTGCTGGTTTCGGAAATAAAATCCACAGCAATAATGAAACGTATTAAAATGCATGCAAAGTCTTGAGGGCTTATAATATGCTAAGAAACTGGCAATACATGTTTACATCCATATATCAAGTTGGATTGCTGAAAAGATTTAAAGTGTAAAATATGCAAATATGTGTCATATTGTCACACTTGGTCTCTCTAATGGAACTCCCTTTCATCTCAAGTCTTCTTAATTTCATGAATATTGCATGCCTCTCACACCTTCTCCTATGGCTGTTGCTAGGCTAGAAGGATTATGAAAATATGCTAAGTGTTGCTTTCATCCAGTACAAATTTTACATTCTAAATAGCCGGTTTTCCTTTATAAAAAATACAATTAATAGCTATTCACTTCTCACAAAACAAGGCGCTACAAAGCATTGTTTAATGAAAATATTTCCGCTTCTACATAGCCGGAGGCGACTGGATTTGATGTTGGACTTTTTTTTTTCCCCCACTTCTTCCTTTTCCCTGACAGCTACAGAGCATAATAACTGCAGATTTTCAATCCTGCTTTAAAAAAAAAATTAAAAATTAAAATAATAAATTGCCAATTGTCTACTATACTGGTAATTGGACAAATAAAAAAATAAAGAAACAAATAAATACCAACAACGACAATAATAATAATCAGAGATGAGAGAATCAACTGCAAATTAGGCTAAAAAGTTTTTTAATTTGTTTGCCCACGTGCATGCAAATTTGTCAAGCTCCTGTCTCTCCACGGTGACTTACCTGTTGAAGATATCCTGCTCGTCAGTCCTGCCTACTTAACCTGTCCAGCTCACTTGCTCTCTGCCTTTTCCTTGGTCAACATCACAGAGACTATCTCCTGCATTCCTGTTGAAGACTTGCTTGGCTGACGTTCCTTCTAATAACTCAAATATTCCAAAATAATATGATATAATTGTTAGGGCTGGGCTCAGCCCTTCCTTCTCTGATCTGGCCGCTCAGCTGTTGGCTAATTGCCAGCTCATATCTCTCCACAGTGACTCACCTGTGGATGATGATATCCTGCTTGTCAGTCCTGCCTACTTAAGCCGCCCAGCTCAGTTGATCTCTGCCTTCGCCTTGGACAACATCTCCTGCGTTCCTGTTGAAGACTTGCTTGGCTGACGTTCCTTCTGGCTCCAGATCCTGCTTGCTGTTCTACTACATTTATCGTTGGCTGACTATCCGAAACTGAACTCTGGCTGTTTTGACTATGCTATCTTTTTATTATTATTGTTATCAAACACGTGTGATTTAACTGTACTTCTGTCTCGGTCTGATTCATGGTTTCTGACAATAATATAATATAAACTTTATAAAAGACTAAAAGAAGGGGAGACATGGACCTAGGGCCTACATGACTGGGTAACATGGCTTTGGCATAGGATGGGGTTTTTGAAGGTATAAGAAAATATGGAGTCGGGGGAGGGGGGGGTGTACAATTACCTGATTGGTGGGTCCCACTGAAACAGGAAGAGAGATAATGGTAGAAGAGCGCTGGTCCACTTTTGAAGAAACATTAAAAACAAGATTGGGACTTTATATGAAGACACAGGGCATAGCAAGCTCAGTGCTTCCATCCTTATTTGCTGGTCCACTTTTAACCACTTCTTGACCAACCTATAGCAGTTTTACTGCTACAGGGCAGTGTTTTTTTTTCAAAATTGTCTTTTCTTTTGTTCATAGCGCAAGAAATAAAAACCGCTGAGGTGATCAAATACCACCAAAAGACAGCTCTATTTGTGCGAAAAAAAAGGACATCAATTTTGTTTGGGTACAACATCGCACGACCGCGCAATTGTCAGTTAAAGCGACGCAGTGTCATATTGCAAAAAATGGCCCGTTAATTGAGCAGCCAAATCTTCCGGTGTTGAGGTGGTTAAGCATAAATTCCCCCTCCTCCCACTAAAAAACCCCCTATTGAAATCACCTTCCCAATCTTTGCCTTCCCCAACTCCCCCAGCTCAAATCCTCTAATTTCAAGTATGTCCCCAGCACAAATCCAACCCCGCCCCCCGGAAAAAATTCCTCCTCCTAGTACAAATTATCTACCCCTCTCTTACCACTCCAAATCCCCCCTCCCAGCACAAGTTCTCACAAACCCCCATCCTAGCACAAATTCCCAAATCATCCCTGCTAGAACAAATCAACCCCCCAAAACAAATTCCCCTCCTAGCACAAATCCCCTTCACCCCTACCATATTACCTTTTCTAGCACAAACCCCTCAAAATTCCCACTCCCCCTTCCCCCCTTTCCAACACAAATCCCCTCAAATCAACACTCCTAGCACACCTCCTCAAATCCCCCTTCCTAGAACAATTCTTATTCCCTGCTGCCCCCAAAAATTCCATCTCCCAATACAAATGCCCCCCAACCTCATGCGGTGCCACCCTACCTCACATGATACCACAGTGCCTAGGGCAGCCGTCCCTCTTGTCCACCCCTTGTCCCGGCCCTGATAGTGGGACCAGGTCACCGTGGGTGCACATGCCAGACCCAGAAGAAGCAGCAGTGTACAGGTACGTTTTTTTCGCGCAGTTGGGCCGCCCTGCCGCAGTAAATGTGCGGTGGGAGGCCCTGAAGACCCTAAAGTGGATGTCCACTGAAAAAAAAATATTAAAAGCCAGCATCTAGAAATACTGCAACTGCTGACTATTAATATGAGCACACTTACCTGTCCAGCGTGGTCCGCATCATAGGACAAGCGATTGCTCGTCACTCTGCTGCCCCCCGCCATCCTCGTTGAGGGAACCAGGAAGTGAAGCGATGAGCCTACTTATTGGCTCCCGCTGTGTTCTGGGAGCCGAGTGTTCCCAGAACACAACGTGGGGGAGGTGACATCCTGCCCGCAGTCTACCCGCAGGGACTAGGGACTGTCCCTGATTTAAAGGGATTGTAAAGGTACAATTTGTTTTTGCTAAATAGCTTCCTTTACCTTAGTGCAGTCCTCCTTCACTTACCTCATCTTTCCATTTTGCTTTTAAATGTCCTTATTTCTTCTGAGAAACCCTCACTTCCTGTTCTTCTGTCTGTAACCCCACACAGTAATGCAAGGCTTTCTCCCTGGTGTGGAGTGTCATGCTTGCCCCTCCCTTGGACTACTGTACATGAGAGTCAGGATGCTCTCTACGTTGCAGATAGAGAAAGGAGCTGTGTATTAGTGGGCGTCCTGATTCTCCTGTAGTCCAAGGGAGGGGGCGAGCATGGCACTCCACTCCAGGGAGAAAGCCTTGCATTACTGTGTGGAGTTACAGACAGAAGAACAGGAGGTGAGGATTTCTCAGAAGAAATAAGGACGTGTAAAAGCAAAATGGAAGGATGATGTAAGTGAAGGAGGACTGCACTAAGGTAAAGGAAGCTATTTAGGGGGAAAAAATTACCTTTACAACCCCTTTAAGCTTTTCGCTGGGGAGAAGATACATAACAAAAAAAAATCCCAATCACTCCCAGCATAATACAATGTACATGCATATCGCAATGGTCTAATCTCTTTTTAGAACATATGTCATATGTAGTGGGGATATTTTTATGAAGGGTGAGGTAAGTGAAGGAGGACTGCACTAAGGTAAAGGAAGCTATTTAGGGAAAAAAAATTGTACCTTTACAACCCCTGTAAAGACCTCTTTCCTCCTCATTTGTCCCTCACTTTGGTCTGATCTATATAGTTGTATATGATGCCGCGTACACACGGCAGAGAAACTCGACGGGCGGAACACATAGTTCCGCCCGTCGAGGTTCTCTGCCGGCCGTCAGATTCGGCGACCCGCCCGTCGGGAAAGGCAACCAGCCATTCATCCCGATGGGCCGTCGAGCAAATAGAGAACCTGTTCTCTATTTGCTCGACGGGTTTCCCGACGGGCGGGGCTCGCCGAGAGCGTACACATGGCCGAGGTTCTCGGCAGAAGGCGGCTCCCAGCAAGGTTCTCGCTGGTTTCTGCCGAGAACCTCGGCCGTGTGTACGGGGCTTGAAACACACTTTTTATCTATCAACAAGTGTTTTCCAGCACCAAACCTTGTATCTGTTTTCTAAATTGCTGCATTTGTAAATTCCAAAAGCCAATATAAAGGAATAATAGTGGTACAAAAAAAAAACAAAACTTTTTTTGTACAATTCTCCTTTAAGGGAGCATGGCAAGGGGGTGTGTCCTATGACTGCATAGATTTCCTGATAGGTGTCCCTCATTCCCATCTCAAAAAGTTGGGAGGTATGTCTACCTGGAGTTCCACTTTTCATCTTTTACAAGGTTCTGACAATTCTTTTATTTATTTAGTTTCTCTAAGCTGACAGGTTCACTTTAATACCCTTGAAATATCCTTGTGGCTTGTCTAATACTCAGGGGTTTTGTGTTAAAGTACATAAAATGACATAGTATGAATACATAAATATATGGCAGTATACAAACAATATTAAATGTTTTTTTTTTTTTGAACTTCGGAGTGTATTTCAGCCCTGAACTCATTGCGTTTGCAGGCACGTTCTCGGGAGTCTGGAGCCAACAGAAAGCACCTGGATGCAACAAACAAACTTTGCAAAGTCTTTCATGGAGCACTACCTTCAAAGAGAATAGACATGTTTAATGGATTTTGCATGCCGCGTGCCAAAATTAAATGTTGTGGGTGAACTCCTTCATAAATTAACATTTCTTGTCCACCTTGCCAGATAAAATAGCCAAAATAACGCTCTTTGCTGGGCGTTTTCTTTGAATGTGTCCTTCAAGAAATGCCTTTACTGTACGCTTTTTAAGTTTCAAGATAAAATGAAGTCTGACTCTTTCCAGTGGAGTAAAAAGCCGGATCTATTTACTTATCTTATCC
This sequence comes from Rana kukunoris, assembly GCA_029574335.1. Taxonomy (NCBI): domain Eukaryota; kingdom Metazoa; phylum Chordata; class Amphibia; order Anura; family Ranidae; genus Rana; species Rana kukunoris. Next base: position 27,804,353 of record CM056049.1, on the reverse strand, counting down.
TAAAGAAAAAAAAAAAAGAGTAAAGGAATTTTTTTTCTTTTCTTTTTAATATTTATATATTTATGTTTAAAGTTTACCCATAGGAACATGAAATTACTTTTCTCCATAAGAAATATATAGAATACTTCCATGGTGTTTATGCTGTGAAATGAAAAATAATAATAATAATAAAAGTATATAAGATGCTGGATGGAATTTTGCTGGCACCATGGAAATATTACAGTCATATATAATCAAAAAAGTTTATTTTGCGCAAAGTTAAATACAATTACAAAAGTTAAAAAACAAATATAGGGCCTGTAACGGAACGTCCCACACTCCGACCGAGTGCCTCTGTCATACACCGCTTCCCATCAGTCTGGACATAGATATTCCAACTGCCCTCAACACACAACGAGACGTGACGTGTTTGTGTGTTAAACATGGAGGGCCAGATTCACATACACTTAATATTGCGCTGCGTAATCGAAATACTCTACGCTGCCGTATTTTACCAGGCTCTACACCAAATCCTGGTAGATTTTTGGCCGTACGCTACGGCGGCGTAGTCTATTTCTCGCTGCGTAATCGAAATACGCGATTGGGGGGCGTGAAGCATTTAAATTAAGCGCGTCCCTGCGGCGATCGAACTGCGCATGCTCCGTTCAGAAATTTCCCGTTGTGCATTGCGCGAAATCACGTCGTTACGTCATTCGTTGTTTGAGTAGCGTCGTTTACGAACATTCCTATTCCCGGACGACTTACGTAAAAAATAATAAAAGACGTCGGAAAACGTAGAAATTCGACGTGGGAACGACGGCCATACTTAACATGGGCTGTCTAATATTAGAGCAGCAAAAAGCTGGTATAGTGTTATGCAAATAAAAGATGACTAAAGGTGCCGTAAGAGATTGCGATTGAAGATCGTAATTTCGGGGATCGCCGGCAAAAGCTCATTTGCATACCCCGACGCGGAAAATGACGGGAAGTCCACCCAGTGGTCGCAATTTTATTGCAGCGTAGATCCGACGGCGTACGAACACGTAATCCAGTCGAATTGAAGCCCGCAGCCGTCTATTCATGGTTTGAGGTTTTCGACTAGCTAGAAAACGCGCGTAATTTGAAATTACTCCAGTCTAACACCAGTTAGACAGGCGTAATGGCTCTCTGAATCTGGCCCGGAGTGTTTAGAACCAAGAATACAGCCTTATATACAGTTTAAAGAAGTAACCAGAACATAAATTAACATGAGCTAATTAACTAATCATTTACCCAGACTAGGCGAGTAGACGTCACGTCTCCTCATTCACCTGCTATACAATACACATTATCCTAAGTGTAAACACAGGGCATCTTCACACAATAACCGGGTCAATTAGCACAGAGAATAGAGAGATGGCTGGAGGTAATGGCATTAGCATCTAGCAGCATGAAAGAGTCCCTCTTACAAATAACCCGTTGAGTTCAGAATCAACAACAAGTAAATAGTCCTACAGCTATCCTGGAATATATTGTGGATAATAATTACATAATAATACCATCTCAAGATATCATTTCCCAGTCATCCTATGCCCCTATTGGACATAGGATGATTTTAGACATAAGATGGTTCAGGGATGTCCCGGGTGAGTCTGTCACAGGGCCCTTATGCAGTTTGGGTCACATGTAGGTGAATCGTATACATGAATTTACATATACCCCAAAGACAACCACAGAGTGGAGGACTAGAAATGCACCCCAACACGTTTCAACATTCAGTCTTCATCAAGGGATATACATGTGCAATTTGGTACGTAACAAATGGATTTTTGTACAAATTTGTTACAATACGTACATTCAGGTCAATTCGAACATCCGAATAGCTGAAAGAACCAAAATACGAAAATTTCTAAATTACGAATTGGCAAAATAACGAAAATGCGAAAATACGAACTTACAAATGGACAATCTTACAAAGATACAAAACATCGAAACAGTAAAATAACGAAAATAACATATATAACGAATGATTTGCATTCCGTATTTTCAATCCTTTGTCTGTTCATAATTTTGTATGTTCGTATTTCATTAGTGTGTTCGTATTTTTGTTTCTTTGTGTTGTCGAATCGTTCTTTTTGAATGAACAGTGTAAGAAAGTGTATCTTAATATGTATGTGTTAGGTCACCTGTGGCTAGATGACAGATGCACCCCGTTGGAGTCAGGGGTGCACCACAAGGTAGTGAACCCTATAGCAGACTGCTGCGGATGGACCACAGAGTGGATATGGAGGAGAGGTTCACTGGGGCACAAACAGGTACCCTACAGGAAGCTTGAGCCCAAGATTCCCCAGGGTGCGGAGTCTAAGATCCAGCCTCTGATGAGGATGGCCTTCGCTGCAACTGGATCCAGGTTGTGGCCCCTGGAGTCCCCTAGGTCACACTTCGTAGGGAGAGAGGGGAAGCATCCACTCAGGACACAGAGAAATTGAGAGATAAGCCGAGGTCAGGGCAACAGGCAGATGAGGATAACCAAGGGACAGGCCAAGGGTCAGGGTCACAGGAAAACAGGAGAAGTCGGAGACAAGCCAAAATTGGTACACAGAAATAATGTAGCACTTGGCAAGCAGGAACACAATGCTAACCAACTATGTTGATCAGCAAAGCAGACCTGCAGTGAACTGGTCAATATAGAGTTCCTGGGATGGAGCCATACAGGGAGGAGAGATGATAAAGGCAGCTAGATAAGAGAGTCTGGCCTCTAATGAACACATGGAGAGAAAGGTACGCTGCCAGATATACTACATATCCATGACAGTATGTTCGTAATTTAGTATGATCGTATTTTCATTCATATGTTCGGAAATTTGTTTCTTTGTCTGTTCCTAATTTCTTGTTCTCTAATCATTTTTTCGAATGGGCAGTGTAGTTAGTGAGTGATGTATCTTACTTAATATCTTAGCCAATCAGCTTATCTCTTTTGTGTCTGAGTCACAAGGCATTCCTGAATCTTTTTAGATTTGAGGAGGAGACTGAGTCAGGTCTGAGTCAGGTCTCGTGACTGAGCAAGTGGACTGGGAGTAAGTACAGGAATTATTAGAAATTAAGCAAGATACACCCTCTCAAAATGGCGTACAGGGGCGTTGAAAACGAAACTAAAATACATTACAAATGACCGCAATGTATTTACGAAAGTACAAATGCATTCGAAGCACAGTATGAGGCTATAGCTGCGTGTTGAAAACGAGACTAAAATACGAGATTGCGAATGACCGCAATGTATTTACAAAAGTATGAATCAAATTCGAAGCACGGTAGTAGACACAAATCAACGAAAGCAAAAGAATGTTACTACTCAACGGAAAAGGCAATCTCACAAAAGTAACAATTACTAAATTAGTGTACCGAATAAACAAAAATTATTACCGTATTTATCGGGGTATTGCGCGCTCTGGCGTATAGCATGCACCTCCAACCTAGAAGGGAAACTTCAGAAAAAAAAATACTTACAGTTTGAATGCCCCTCGTCGGTGTCTTGCCCGGCGTCCATCGGCGGCCTTGTCCGGTCCGGCGTCAGTCTGCGGCCTTGGTGGTGTCCTCCCCACTTCTCCAGCATTGTCTCTGAGCCGATCCCTGCTTCCCGCGTTGTTTGAATGCCGCCGCCGACATATACCAAGTGCAGTACACTCGGGCACGCTTGGCCAGGCTCGGCTCCTGAATGTGAGAGGGGAGCTGAGCCTGGCCGAGTGTACCCGAGTGTACTGCGCTGGGTATATGTCGGCGGCAGCTTTCAAACAGAGCGGGAAGCGGAGATCGGCTTATATCGCGCACATGCGCTTTACCCCTCATTTTAAGGGGAAAAAAGTGCGCGGTATACACCGATAAGTACGGTTTCTAACAAAATTCCAAATTTCGAATCAAAGAAAAAGTTGACGTGATTGTAGCCCTATTAGTGCAATCGTGACAGAGAAAATTGAGTACTGACGTGATACTTTTTTTATTTGCACTAATAAACAATTTTTCAGGACAAGCTTTCGGGGTGTTACCCCTTCTTCAAGGTCCAAGCAGTACTGATTCACACATCTTTTGACCAACGGATAACTGACCGATGGAGCCCACACATGATCGGTTTGGACCGATAACACGGACCTTCAGTCCGTTTTCATCGGTTTTGACCGATCATGTGTACGCGGCCTAAGAATGATTTTAGTATATTTGTGACAATTATTTTTTTATATATATTTCAGGGGTGGACCTACCAGGTAGGCTGTACGGGGCATGGGGTGATTAGGGTGTGCCTGGGCACATCCGGCACACACTGTGCACACGCCTATAAGGCTGAATATTCAGATTCTTTCACAAGACCAATTGTGACCAAATCTTTTTCTGTTCTAAAAAAAATAAAATAAATTATTGCAAAAATAGCAACCTATGTATAACCCTGTCTGAAAGTTAGTGAGGAGCTTTCAAATTATTTTTCAACGCCTCCTCGATGTGACTTTAAGCTAAACAGCGATGATTAAATATTATGAACTATCTGCTTTATTCATACTTTTCCCGGCATTTATCACACACAGTCATCTTGTATAAATAAATGAAGACACAAGCGGGTAAGGAATAAGGCTGGATATTTGTGTTATCTGTGGGGAAAGTGGTAGAGCTGCATGCGCGCCATTGAATCAGCAATTTAGCAGAAGAAAGCATGTCATTTAGATTGTTAGTGGGTTTAAAATCTTGCCCTTGAAGGAGTCCTTGGAGGCGCGGATTGTAAATGCCAGCAATGGGTGTTTTCGGTGAAGTCATCTGTCAACGTATTCTCCATTATCTCCTACCTGATATACATAGGAATGTATCAATTCCAGCAACTTATCAACATGTTTCAAAAAAAAAAAAAAATACTGTGCGGAAATTTTTAAATTAATGGGAAATGACTATCTGAATTTGATGGGATGAATTTTAAAGACGGATGATAACCTTGCTCGCGTGTTGGAAAATTAATGTTCGCTATTGATGACTTAATGGTGAAGTATTCAGCGTTAAACTTTAGCTCAAGGAAAGGGCTCTCGCTCTTTTGCAAGTCATTTATGCAGAAGCCAACTTCTTAAAGTTCCACTCAAAAGGAAACTCTTCAAATGGAAAGGACAGCTTTCAATATGAAAGAGAAGTTAGGTGTTAGATTTTAGTTTAAATAGAAATGTTTTCAATATAAAATACACTATATTACCAAAAGTATTGGGACACCTGCCTTTACACGTACATGGGCCCGGATTCACAAAGCACTTATGCCGAAGTATCTCCAGATACGCTGACGTAAGTACAAATATGCGCCGCCGTATCTATGCGCCGCACCCACAAACATAGATACGCCTAAAAACTGACTTCATCCGACCGACGTAACTTGCCTACGCCGGCGTAGAGTGGGCGCATATTTACGCTGGACGCATGTGGCTTTCCCATGGATTTTCTATTCAAATATGCAAATGAGGGAGATACGCTGATTCACAAACGTACTTGCGCCCGGCGCATGATTTGAGCGATTTGCATGAGGTTTACGTTCGGCGTAAAGTTATTCCCCATATTGGAGGCCCAACTCATGCAAAGGTATGGAACAGGGAACGAACGCCGTTGAATTTTACGTAGTTTACGTTGTATGTGAATCGGGCTGAGCGTAGGTTACGTTCACGTCGTAGGCAGTGATTTGACGTATCTTAGGAAGTAGGGATGAGCTTTGCGTTCGATACGAACATATGTTCTACTCGAAAATTGTCTATTCGTACGTTCGACGAAATTCGAACAAAAGCGGTCGTTCGCGCCAAATTTGAGTGACGCAAAACGGCCCATAATTCACTGCGGCATTGCACGCTGATGATTGGCAAAGGATGCTGTATGTCCCGCATGCTCGGCCAATCACAGCGCGCAAAAAAACAAAGAGCCATAATTGGCCAAAGCCTGGGTGGCTTTGGCCAATTATGGCTCAGGGCTTTAGCACACGCCCCACACTATATAAGGCCGCCTGCTGGGCGGCCTCGTGTAGTGTGTTCCGGCTTGTTAATGAGAGCAGTCAGAGAAACAGAGAGATTGTCTTTTTATATAGCTAGATAGAGCAGGCAGGCTAGTCAGTTTAGCTTAATTTACAGTGTGTAGAGGATATATATACATCCCTAGGAGTTGTACATATATTTATAAACTGTATAGCTTAGATAGATCAGTTCTTCCTAATTTACTGGCAGGCAGGTGATTGTGCTATTTAAAGACGTTATCACACGTATAGACACACAGCAGGTACAATATTTAAAGGAATTTTTTTATTTTTTTTATTTAAGCATCAATAAAATCACTGCTCCTGGAGCAGTGATTTTAATGATGCTTAACTTAAAAAAAAAGAAGAAAAATTCCTTTAAATATTGTACCTGCAGTGCTGGGTGTCTATAGTTTGCCTGTGAAAACATCTTTGAGAACCCGGGTCTTGCCCGAGGGAACATGTATCAATGGAAAAAAAAAGTTTTAAAAACGGTAATTTTTTCAGGAGTCCTGCTCCTGAAAAAAACGACCGTTTTTTAAACTTTTTTCCATTGATACATGTTCCCTGGGGCAAGACCCGGGTTCTCAAAGACGTTTTCCAACAATAACTTGAATATTGGTCTTTAAAATTATCGTTTTATGAATTCGAACGTTCGAGTCCCATAGACTTCAATGGGGTTCTAAATGTTCGAGCGAACGGTCGGTCTGTTCGACGGTTTTGGTGCGAACCGAACGCGGGGGTGTTCGGCTCATCCCTATTAAGCAGTTGTTTTGATGTGATTGTGAGCATGCGCACTGGGATGCTTCCAAGGTACGACGCATGCGCAGTTCATTTTAAGTACTTGTTTGAAGCTCAGCCCATCATTTGCATGGGGTCACGCTTCATTTAAATGTATCACGTCCACTTCCAGCCCACTTCCACCTACTTTGACTTACGCTGACTTACGCCACCGAATATACGCTACGCCGGCGCAGAGTTGGGGGCATTTGCTTTGTGAATTCCATGCTTCCCTCTCCGCGCTGCGCCGGCGTAGCGTAAAAGAGATACGCTACGGCAGCATATATATGCGCCGATGTATGTGAATCCGGGCCATGAACTTTAACCACTTGGTATCTCAGCTATAGTTAAAAGACGGCCACAAGGTGGCTCTCAATTGCTGGGAGGACGTCTATAGACATCCTCGCCTCCTCTGGCCACTGGGGTGCCGATGCGTGTGCCTGGCGGCTGCGATTTCCGCCAGGTACCCGCTACAGGCGGTTACACAGACAAGGACATGGATCTGTAAACACAGAGATCCACGTTCTGTCAGGAAGAGAGGAGACTGATGCTGTGTCCCTTGTACATAGGGACACAGATCAGTCACCTCCCCCAGTCATTCCCCTCCCCCTACGGTTAGAAACACTATGCATGGTACACATTTAACCCCTTCCTCACCCCCTAGTGTCAACCCCTTCCCTGCCAGTCACATTTATACAGTAACCAGTGCATATTTATAGCACCAATCACTGTATAAATGTAATTGGTCCCAAAAATGTTTCAAAGGTGTCTGATGTGTCCACCATAATGTCGCAGTCCCAATAAAAATCGCAGATCGCTGCCATTAGTAGTAAAAATAATAATAATAATAATAACAAAAAAAATCATAATTCTGTCCCCTATTTTGTAGGCGCTATAACTTTTGCGCAAACCAGTCGCTTATTGCGTTTTTTTTTTTTTTTTACCAAGAATACGTATCGGCCTAAACTGAGAATTTTTTTTTTTTTTTATAAAACAAATTGGGATATTTATTATAGCAAAAAGTAAAAAATATTGTGTTTTTTTTTTTTTCAAAATTGTCTCTCTTTTTTTGTTTATAGCGCAAAAAATAAAAACCGCAGAGGTGATCAAATACCACCAAAAGAAATCTCTATTTGTGGGAAAAAAAGGATGTTCATTTTGTTTGGGAGCCACGTCGCATGACCGCGCAATTGTCAGTTAAAGCGACGCAGTGCCGGAAGCTAAAATGTCGTCTGGGCAGGAGGGGGGTATATGTGCACAGTAAGCAAGTGCACATACTGCTTCAATACTGGGCATTTTCACCCCCTTCCTGCCCAGACCAATTTTTTGTTTTCAGCGCTGTCGCACTTTGAATGACAATTGCGCGGTCATGAAACACTGTACCCAAAAGGAATCTTTATGTTTTTTTCCCCCACAAATAGAGCTTTTGTTTGGTGGTATTTGATCACCTCTGCGGTTTTTATTTTTTGAACTATAAACAAAAATAGAGCGACAATTTTGAAAAAAAACACAATATTTTTTACTTTTTCATTTAACCACTTCAGCCCCGGACCATTTTGCTGTTCAATGACCACTTTTTGCGGTTCGGCACTGCGTCACTTTAACTTACAATTGCACGGTCGTGCGACGTGGCTCCCAAACAAAATTGGCGTCGTTTCTTTTGGTGGTATTTGATCATCTCTGCGGTTTTTATTCTTTGCGCTAAAAAATATAAATAGAGTGACAATTTACTTTTTGATTTAATAAATATCACATAAAAAAATGTCCTCAGTTTAGACCGATACGTATTCTTCTATATATTTTTGGTAAAAAAAAATCGCAATAAGCATTTATTGATTGGTTTGCGCAAATGGTATAGCATCTACAAAATAAGGGATAGATTTATGGCATTTTTTTTTTACTAGTAATGGCGGCGATCTGCGATATTTATTGTAACCGTGACCGTGCGACGGACACATCGGACACTTTTGAAACATTTTTGGGACCATTCACATTTATACAGCGATCAGTGCTATAAAAACTGCACGGATTACTGTGAAATGTGACTGGCAGGGAAGGTGTTAACACTAGGGGGCGATCAAGGGGTTAATATGTTACCTAGGGAGTGATTCTAACTGTAGGGGGAGGAGACTCACAAGGGGAGGAGACCGATCTGTGATCCTCTGTACTGGGAGCACACATTGGTCTCCTCACCTCTGAGGCCACGTACACACGATCAGACTGGTTCGATGAAACTTGTCCGATGGACCATTTTCATCGGACCACGCTGAAGTGGTCTGATGGTCTGATGTGCGTACACACCATCGGGCCAAAAATCCGATCAGACCAGAACGCGGTGACGTAGAACACAACGACGTGCTGAAAAAAGGAAGTTTGATGCTTCCAAGCATGCGTTGAATGGATTCTGAGCATGCGCAGGTTTTTGGTCCGATGCTTTGGCGTACTAACCATCGAATCTGTCTGACGGACAGGTGTCCATCAGACAGGTTTTAAAGCATGTTTTAAAAGCATGTTTTAAAACTAGGCACCCAGGAAGCCCAGGACATCATATGACGTCAACCCAGAGCGAGAAAGCAGGTTCCTGCCGATGTCATTTCACAAGTGGTTAAGTGGTTAAGTGGTGGAAGTGGTTAATGGCTTTCCTGTCTTAACCATTTCACCCCCGGAAGAATTGACCCCCTTCCTGAGCAGAGCACTAATTGGCACTGCGTCACTTTAACCACTTAAGGACCGCCTACTGCACATTTACGTCAGCAGAATGGCACGGCTGGGCACATCAACGTATATATACGTTGATTTTAGTACCCAGCCGCGGGTCACGGGCGCGCGACCACGGCGTGCTTCCGTGACCCGGTCCGAAGCTCCAGGAATGGGACCGCGGGATTCGCGGACCCGATCACCGCTGCAGTGCGGCGATCCGTCCCTGGAGCTGAAGAACGGGGAGAGCCGTGTGTGCTTCACTGTGGCTGCAGCATCGATCACGTCATCCCTGTAATAGGGGGACGCGATCGATGACGTCACACCTACAGCCACACCCCCTACAGTTGTAAACACACACACAGGGTACACTCAAATTCACAGCGCCCCCTGTGGTTAACTCCCAAACTGCAACTGTCATTTCCACAGTAAACAATGCAATTTAAATGCATTTTTTGCTGTGAAAATGACAATTGTCCCAAAAATTTGTCAAAATTGTCCAAAGTGTCCGCCATAATGTCGCAGTCACAAAAAAAATCGCTGATCGCCGCTATTAGTAGTAAAAAAAAAATAATTAATAAAAATGCAATAAAACTATCCCTTATTTTGTAAACACTATAAATTTTGTGAAAACCAACCGATAAACGCTTATTGCGTTTTTTTTTTTACCAAAAATATGTAGAAGAATACGTATCGGCCTAAACTGAGGAAAAAAAAAGTTTTTTTATATATTTTTGGGGGATATTTATTATAGCAAAAAGTAAAAAATATTGTTTTTTTTTTTTAAATTGTCGCTCTATTTTTGTTTATAGCGCAAAAAATAAAAACCGCAGAGGTGATCAAATACCACCAAAAGAAAGCTCTATTTGTGGGGAAAAAAGGACGCCAATTTTGTTTGGGAGCCACGTGGCACGACCGCGCAATTGTCAGTTAAAACGACACAGTGCCGAATCGCAAAAAGGGGCAAGGTCCTTTACCTGCATTTTGGTCCGGGTCTTAAATGGTTAACTGACAATTTTGCGGGTCGTGCGACGCTATAACCAAACAAAATTGACGTCCTTTTTTCCCCACAAATAGAGCTTTCTTTTGGTGGTATTTGATCACCACTAATTTTTTGCGCTTAAAAGAAAAAAAGACCGTCAATTTTAAATACAATCCAATATTTTTTACTTTTGCTATAATAAATATCCCCCAAAAAAATATTTTTTTTTTCCCTCAGTTTAGGCCGATATGTATTCTTCTACATATTTTTGATAAAAAAATCGCAATAAGCCTAAATTGCTCAAAAGTTATAGCGTCTACAAAATAGGGGATGGTTTTATGGCATTTTTATTAATATTTTTTTTAATAGTAAAGGTGGCGATCTGTGATTTTATCGTGACTGCGACATTATGGCGGACACATCTGACACTTTTGACACTATTTTGGGACCATTGTCATTTATACAGCGATCAGTGCTATAAAAATGAACTGATTACTGTGTAAATGACAATGGACAAAATCTTATTTGGGTACAGCGTCGCACGATCGCGCAATTGTCAGTTAAAGCGGCACAGTGCTGTATCGCAAAAACATGGCCTGGTCAGGGAGTGGGTAAATCCTTCTGGGGCTGAAGTGGTTAAATACTGGCCAATGGATTACCGCTGGCACCTGGCGATCGTCATGAATTTACACAGGACAGGACTCTGCCTACGTAAACAAAGCAGAGCTATGTCCTTTCAGCAGGGAAGTAATCGATTTTCTTTCCCCCCCAAAGAAGGGGAAAACATTGATTACTTCCACTAGTAAAAGTATCACACACAGTACACCAAAACACAGGCTAGGCACACATTTAACCCTTTGATCGCCCCTACTGTTTAACCTCTTCCCATTCAGTGTCATTAATACAGTGACAGTGCATATTTTTAGCACTAATCACTGTATTAGTGTCACTGGTCCCTGCAAAGTGTCTAAAGTGTCAGTTAGTGTTCGATTGTTTGCCGCAATATCGTAGTCCTGCTATAAGTTGCTAATCGCTGCCATTACTAGTAAAAAAAAAAAAAATACTGTTGCACATAACAATCAATATACGCTGTTTGGGATTTTGTTTAGTAAAAATATGTAGCAGAATACATATTGGCCTAAATTTATCAAGAAATGTTATCAAGCAATTCACATTTTTTAAATTTTATTTTATTGGATGTGTTTTATAGCAGAGTGTAAAAATATATATATACAGTGGAACCTTGGATAACGAGCATACTCCGTTCCAGGAGAATGTTTTAATCCAAAGTACTTGCATATCAAAGCGAGTTTCCCCATAGAAGTCAATGGAAACGAAGATAATTTGTTCCACATTGACATCTATGGCATGCAATACAGAATGTGGCCAGAGGTGGGGGCGCCGTAGAGACTCGGAAATACTTGGAGATCATTTGGCTGCCCTCGAAAAAAAAACCAGAAAGGCTCAGAAACACTCAGGAACTGAACTAAATTTATCAAGAAATTCGCTTTATTGTATTTTATTTTATTGGATGTGTTTTATAGCAGAAAGTAATATATATATATATATATATATATATATATATATATATATATATATATATATATATATATATATATATATATATATATTTATATATATTAGGGTTGTCCAGATACCGATACTAGTATCGGTATCGGGACCGATACCGAGTATTTGCGGGAGTACTTGTACTCGTGCAAATGCTTCCGATACCTAAATAGAATACTTTTTTTGTATTTATCAACATGTTCTGTGAAAATTCTTTGAGTTTTTTACTACTGCGTGACAAGAAGATAAAACATTTTTATTCATTTTTACTCATTTTTATTCTTTTATAATGTCTTGAGTTAGAGTTCTTCATAATTCTAAAGAAAATGTCCTTAGTCTGTATTGTGGTTTGAAAACGGTCACATGACATTTAAAAAAAGTATCGGTATTCGCTATCGGCGAGTACATGAAAAAAAGTATCGGTACTTGTACTCGGTCCTAAAAAAGTGGTATCGGGACAACCCTAATATATATATATATATATACAGTGGAACCTTGGATTACAAGCATAATCCGTTCCAGGAGAATGCTTGTAATCCAAAGCACTTGCATATCAAAGTGAGTTTCCCCATAGAAGTCAATGGAAACCAAGATAATTCGTTCCACATTGACATCTATGGCATGCAATGCCGAATGTGGCCAGAGGTGGGGGGAGAGCACTGGAGAGACTCGGAAATACTTGCAGATCATTCGTCTGCCCTCGAAAAACCCCCAGAAAGGCTCAGAAACACTCAGGAACTGAGTATTTCCAAGTATTTTCAAACGGCTCCAATCGGCTCCGACGCCCCCGCACAAATGGCCAAATGCGGTACTACACACCACAGAGACTTCAATATACAATACTGCCCGTTTTGCAAGAAAACACTCACAAACCGAGTCAGGCTTTAAAAAAGAATTACTTGTATTGTGAAAAGCTTGTTAACCGCTTTACTTGCAATCCAAGGTTCCACTGTATTTTTTTTTTTTTCAAGATTGCCTGTATTTTTTTGTTTATAGCACAACAAATAAAAACCGCAGAGGTGATCAAATACCACCAAAAGAAAACTCGATTTGTGGGAAAAAAAAGACGTCAATTTTATTTTTGTACAGTGTCGCACGACCGCGCAATTATCAGTTAAATAAAGCAGTTTAGCAACAAATGGCCTGGTCATGAAGGGGGAGGGGAGGTGTAAATATTCCAGAGGTCAAGTGATTAAACACCAAGGCAAATCAGCAAACACTTTTAATTCCCACTAACAGTGCGGTGCGATGATTGATGTATTCATTTTGAACATATAGCTGCACACAGAACTGTCTGTACATGGTGGTGGGCTGTATTGTAAAAAAAAAAAAAAAAATGCTGCATGTCTGATAAAGTGTGTGTTTTTATCACATTGACAGTCAATTTAAAATGTATAGACCGCCTTAAACTGTGTTAAAACGCACAATGCATCAATCATAATGGGCCCTTTAAATTTGATAATATTGTCATAAACCCTCAGGGGAGCTACACAATATTTATACCCCTGCTTATCACAATATTGTCACATTTTCAGTGTTTTTTTTTTTTTATGTGGAAACGCTAGAAATCCTGAACAATTCGATTTTTTTTTATTTTTTGGTATTGCGGTTCCAACCCTTCCACACTCTATCCAAAATAAAATCTATACACATGTCCTTTTCTATATTCAGGGCTTAAAATAAATGTGTATATTTTTTGTTTTGGTTTTAGCCAGGTAATGATTAATTCATGAAAATCGATTTTCCTGACAGACTCCATGGCAGCCTACGTGTGGGTTAATCCCGCCTCTCATACCTCATAGGACTAGACATGTGCATTCGTTTTCGTTAGAATGCATTTTCGTCCGAAAATCAAATTTTTTCGTTATCGTTTTAACAAACGATAACGAAAGTGCAAGAAACGAAAACCAAAAGATCCGACATAAAAAATGCTTTATTTTCGTTTTCGTTGCGGTAAAAATTCGATATAGAGAGATTCGACATTATAGGGAAAAGATTTGACACTATAGAAATAATAGATTCGACATTACAGAGAATAGATTTTGATTTATGAGACGTAAAGATTCGACGTTCCGTCGAATATTCTTTGATCATTCACCATCAACCAAAAAGATTCGACGCTCCGTCGAATATTCGTTTGATCATTCAACGGAAACCAAGTATTATTGGATTTTCGGACGAAAGCTATTTCCCAACGAAAAACGAAATAAATCAAAACGATTTTCGGGAGTAACTAAATAAATGTATTTTCTAAACGAAAACGAAAAAACGAAATATTCCAGTCTGCACATGTCTACATAGGACCCCTCTCCCATAAAGCTTTGCTTCTCACCATAGACTGTGTTTCTTTTTTTGTCCTCCTCCTAGGACCTGGTAAAACTTTTACCTTAAAAGATAGATGGCCCTCGGTCCAAAGTCCTGGTGGTGCACACTTATAGAGCGACTGACTATGGCTCTGGAAGTCCAACAAATCTCAGCTATTAGCTGGATGGACATTTTTATTGTCTATGGTGGTTTTAAAATGCTCACTACCCTGCCACTGACAGGTGAGCAGAGTTTTGGCCATATGCCCTGATTATTAACAGGTGGCCCCATCCTTATTACCCCAGACCGTGCAGAGTGAGCAGGCAAGACCGTGGGTTGTTCATCGTTTGTAATGTATCATTTTCTACTTACTGTTTTCATGGCAGCCAGTTTGTGTTTGTTGTCTGTCCTGTTAGGAATGGCCGCTGGAACGCATTTGCGTTCCAGCCTCGCCGCTTCCCGATGGTGTGCGCATGCGCAGGTCTCGTTTGCGAACGAGGCTTGGTTGCGACTGTGCGTTCCAGTCCGGGCGGCCGCGATCGCGCATGCGCACGAGGTCTTCAGCGGGGACGCCGAGCACTGCGCAGGCGCGTTTAGCGCTCGGCTGTGCGCAGTGACGTCATCATTAGGCGGCAAGTTTAAATAGCTGTCACAGACAGCTAGAGAGTGGCACATTCCTGAACATTGAGCACTGCGTCCAGGGTTGTCTTGCTGCTCTAAGGTAAGAGGCTGTGTATGTCACTGCCTTTCTTCCACTGGTTTTATCTATATGCCAGATTACTGATTGTGTCCTATTGGTTATTGCAGTACTGTGTGCTTCCTGCCATGGATATGTCACCGCCCCCCTGTGGCCAAACCTTACACTGCAGGTAGGATGGAATTTATTTCCCTCTACCTGTTTTTCAATGAGGTTTTGGTCATTTTAAAAAATAGTATTCTATTTCCTTTTTTTTCAGCCCCTCCAGGTCTGTTCGTCAGTCATTAGCACGTGAAGATAATGATGAGAGTCGGTCTCAGCATCGTCATTCAAACTCTAGAAGCTCTAGGTCATCGTCTAAACATCATAGAGACTAGATCCACATCTAGTCACCATTCTCACCGCCACTCCAGTCACTCTGGAAGGAAATCATGTTGGGGATGCAGAGCTCAGGTCCCAGAAGGAAAATCCCTCTGTGAGCCATGTTATTCCCGTGCTGTAAGGGAAAGAGGAGGTGAAGACCAGCAGGTGGAAGCCCTGGTCAGAAGAGTAGTCCAAGAATCTTTGAACGGCTCTGATTCCGTCCAAGCGGTTGTCCCTCCAGTTGAACCATCACCAGTCCCTATTCAGGATACTCCTGAGGTTTCGGGGCCCCCTCAGCTTTACCGCTCCCCGAGTGTGTCCTCAGAGAGTGAAGAGGAAAATATTAATTATGCAGCGGGCTTTGATTTTTCTCTGGTCCCAACCTTGGTGAAAGCAGTTAAAGACGCTTTAAAATGGGAAGATACAGTAGAATCACCTTCCAAGCAAAGGAAGTTCTTTAAACAGCTCAGAAAAGACCGTCCAAACTTTCCCCTTCTTGGTGAACGTGGAGATGTAATTACAGAAGAATGGTCTGGCACAGATAAGAAAAATTCCTTAATTTCTAAAGTAGCAAAGTTGTACCCATTCAAGAGTGATGAAGTGAGACATTTGGAGTCAGCCCCTTTAATTGATGCAGCCCTAATGAGACTGGTAAAACATGTCACTCTCCCTTTGGAAAACACTGTTTCCTTCAAAGATGGCTTGGAGAGGAAGATAGACACTGATCTAAAACGCATCTACATCACAGCAGGCATGGCTTGTAAACCAGCCTTAGCCCTTGCAGCCTTGTCAAAGGCAATGGAGGCCTGGACAGATGAGTTGGACTCTGTGTTGTCCTGCGCCTCTGAAGACTTGGCCAGAAGCATTCCAGTCCAAGAATTAAAAATGGCCTCTGTGTTTTTGGGGGAAGCCTCCCTTGACCTTATTCGCCTAGTGTCTCGGGTTATGCTCTCCTCTGTTACTGCCAAACGTGCCTTGTGGCTACGGCCTTGGGTGGCTGACCCTGCCTCTAAACAGGCCTGGTGCAAAATACCCTTTTTAGGGTCCTCCCTTTTTGGGAATAAATTGGACAGTGCCATTTCCCGGGCCACTGGGGGTAAGTCAAGCTTCCTTCCCCAGGATCGACGTCCATATGGACAGAGAAATTTTTTTCCCAAGCAGGATCAAGATCGGGCAAGGGAGGCCCGTTGGTACAGACCTGGGCTTGATTTCAGGAGGAACTGGCGAAAAAAACAGCCCTCCAGTCAAAGGTCCGCAAAAAGCTCTTCCTCTGGTGGACGTGAGGCCCCTAAGTCCTTTTGATATAGAGTCGGCCCAGACGGAAAAAGTCGGGGCTCGCCTCCTTCAATTCCAGCACATCTGGGCAGCCTCGATAAAGGATTTTTGGTCCGTCAAGACCGTATCTATAGGTCATTCTTGGACATTTATCGCCCCGCCTATTCTGCAGTTCATTCCCACAATCATGCCTTGCTCAGAAGAGAAAAGACAAGACCTCTTGTCATACACAAGCTCACTTGTGGCTCAAGGTGCTGCTATACACGTCCCAACACCCGAGAGATTCCAAGGGATGTATTCATCTCTTTTTCTGGTCCTAAAAAAGTCAGGTTCCTGGAGACCAGTGATAGATCTGACACATCTAAACACCTTTATCAAGAAAGAGAAATTCAAGATGGAGTCGCTCCTCACGATCCGTCAAGCAGTTCAGCCAGGTGACTGGCTGGTGTCCATAGACCTGAAAGATGCCTACTTTCACGTCCCTATAGCAGTGGAATTCCAAAAGTATCTCTGGTTTGCTGTAGGCAATATTCACCTCCAGTTTACTTGTCTCCCTTTCGGGCTCACAACATCGCCAAGAGTATTCTCGAAACTCCTGCTGGCAGTAGTGGCTCTGATCAGAATCAGAGGCATTCGTCTGCATCACTACTTAGACGACCTGCTACTACTTTCACAAAGCAAGGAGCAGCTGTTATCCCACAAAGACCTGGTCATATCCATTCTGACCAAGTTTGGTTGGCTACTAAACAAAGAGAAGAGTCATCTAGAACCGACACAATCTCTAATCTTTCTCGGTGCCCAATTCGACACAGCTCTGAGTACCATCTCGCTGCCCCTACTGAAAATCCCTGTAGTCCGGGACAGGATTCGTTGTGCTCTAGAAACACCTTTTCTCAAAGCCTCGCAATGCCTCAACATAATAGGTACCATGGTCTCCACAGTCCCTATGGTGAGATGGGCACAGTGGAAGATGCGACCCTTCCAGAAGGGTTTTCTCCAGCAGTGGGACTCAATGTCACAAGTCCAAATGATTCGGATAACATCGCACATGAGAGAGAGTCTTCCCTGGTGGCTACTTCAGAAAAACCTCCTCAATTGCCATTCTCTAGCCCCTGTTTCTTGGATCACAATCACATCGGATGCCAGCAACACAGGTTGGGGGGCTCTCTGCCTGAAGGAGGTAGCCCAAGGGAAGTGGGACTTCCCGTCCCAGAAAGTCGTCTCCAATGTCCTGGAGCTTCGGGCAGCCCTTTGTGCTCTACATGCCTTCCTTAACCTAATAAAAGGGTCCTCAGTCCTCCTAAGGATGGACAACACATCGGCAGTGTCATACATCAAGAGACAGGGTGGCACTCGCAGTCTGTCTCTACTGAAGGAGGTAAATCCAATCATGTCTTGGGCACAGACACACCTGTCGAATTTGTCAGCTGTATATCTCCCTGGAGCTCAGAATCTACAGGCGGATTTCCTCTCAAGAACATCTCTCGACAACAACGAGTGGTCTCTCCACAACGATGTTTTCAGTTGGATCCTGTCACTGGATTTTTCACCGGAAGTGGATCTGTTTGCGTCCCCACGCAACTTCAAACTGGAGAAGTATTACACCAGATACCGCTGTCCCCAGGCTTTCGGGGAAGACGCCCTAACGGATCAGTGGAGGTTCAGCAGAGCTTATGCCTTCCCTCCAGTCCCAGTCATACTCCGATTCCTAGCGAGACTCAGGTGGGAAGAAGCCGAGGTAGTGGCAATAATTCCATTTTGGCCCAACAGGCCGTGGTTTCCGTTACTGTCCCAATTGAGCTTCCGGGATCCAGTTCAGCTTCCATCCAGACCGGATCTCCTGTTGCAAGGGTCGATCCCTCATCCATGTCCAACCCACCTGCACTTGATGGCATGGTTCTTGAAAGGAGAAGGTTGGAAACATTAGGATGTCCAAGCAGAGCCATCGCTACCTTGTTAAACGCTAGAAGGCCAAGCACCAATAAAATCTACCAAAGAATTTGGTCAAAGTTCTCAGACCACACCTCTTCCATGGGTGGTTCTCCTGCTAACCCTAGTATCAAGGACATTCTAGGCTTTCTCCAGACAGGTCTTGATCTTCCTTTATCCGTCAGCTCATTAAGAGTCCAAGTTTCAGCTATCTCCGCATTCACAGGCGTATCCTGGGCTACTCACTCTCTGGTCAGACAATTTTTTAGAGGAGCCATAAGGCTGAGGCCTTTAAGAAAGCCAAGATTTTCCAAATGGGACCTACCATTAGTCCTGGACTCTTTCTCAGACCTTCAAAACTCAAATCAATTATCAATCAAGAATCTTTCCCTCAAAGTGGTCTTTCTTGTTGCTATAACATCAGCAAAGAGAGTGTCCGAAATTGGGTCATTAGGATGTAAAGAACCTTTCCTTACGTTCTTCCCAGATCGTGTCGTTTTGATTCCTATGCTAGGTTCAAAACCGAAAGTGTCATCGGTCTTTCATGAAAACCAGGAGATAGTCCTTCCAACCTTTCGGGGTTCGGAGGACTCGGATGCTCATCCTTTGGACGTCGGAAAAGTGTTGAAGCAGTATCTGGAAGCCACAGCTTCTTTTCGCCAATCCGATCATCTATTTGTTTCCTTCCATGGAAAAAACAAGGGAATGCGTGCTTCCTCTAGAACCATCGCAGCATGGATTGTCCAAGCCATCCAGGGGGCTTACAAGGCGAAAGGTTTGGCTCCTCTGGAAGCGGTAACCGCACACTCTACTCGGGGCGTAGCCACGTCATGGGCGGCGGCCCGGCACGTGTCCCCAGAAGTGATCTGCAGAGCGGCCTCTTGGTCGTCGTTAAATACGTTTATGATGCACTACTGCGTAGAACCGGCTTCTTTATCGTCGGTTAATTTTGGTTTACATGTTTTATCTGTTGACAATGTCAATTAAATTTGTTTTCTTTAACCAGCAATTGCCCACCCGGGTGTGTATGGCTAGTTATTTCCCACACGTAGGCTGCCATGGAGTCTGTCTTACCGTAATTTTCCTTTCCTGATGGACTCCATGGCAGCAGGAGTTCCCTCCCTTTGCTGGAGTAGGCTATATTACGGAACACAGTCTATGATGAGAAGCAAAGCTTTATGGGAGAGGGGTCCTATGAGGTATGAGAGGCGGGATTAACCCACACGTAGGCTGCCATGGAGTCCATCAGGAAAGGAAAATTACGGTAAGTATTTCATATAAATTTTCCTTTTTCATGTTATATTTCCACTCAGAAGATGGAGCTCTAGGCTCATTTTCACAAGTTTTATGATATTTAGGTTCCTGAAATGTAACTGTAACCACTTAAACGGTCACTAAAGGATTTTTTTTTTTTAAGCTAAATAGCTTCCTTTACCTTACTGCAATCCTGGTTTCATGTCCTCATTGTTCGTTTTTGCTTTGAGGTTGCTGTAATCCTTCTCTGATCTCCACACTTTCTTCTTGTCTGTTTCCTTATGAAAAAAGTCCTGGGAGCTTCTCTCTATGGTCTCTAATCAAGGAGGTGTGATTACTGTGTGTCTAAAACCCCTCAGAACCAATCAGTTTCATTTTAAAAACAAACACTGCCCTGTATTGGCTCTGTTTCTCTGTCCTTCACACAAGCATGAAACTAGATGAAAAACAAAACTGAAACCGCAGGCACATTATATGATTGATTTTTATCTATTTTTAATCATTTTTAAAAGGAATTAGTTAACTAGTATGGGCCAGATTCACGTATTCCAGAGCATCTTTGCTCTGGAGTAACGCTTCTCATTTGCGTTGCGCTGCCGAATTTTTAGGAGCAAGTGCTGTCATTCACGAAGCACTTGCTCCTAAAGTTGCGGCAGCGCATCGCAAATGAGCCGGCGGAATTCAAATGTCGCGGGTACGGGGCGTGTAGTATGCTAACTACGCGCGATCCCGCCGCCGACGTACTGCGCATGCGTCGAGTGTCAAAACATCCCCGTGCGCATGCTCCAAAATCTGTGAATGAACGTCAATGACGTCACATTCCCATTCATGACCGTTTTACGCAAGCGACGTTTTTTTTTTTTTTTCCCGACGCGATGACGACGCCTATACCTAACATAGGATACTCCAGCCCCATGTAGGTATATCTATGCGCCGCGTATCCCGTCCGGAAACGTCGTAACGTCACTGCGTCGCGCCGGATTTCGATCGTGAATTGCCGATTTCCGCTCATTAACATATTTTTTGAGCGTAAATCGGCGGGAACGCCCCCGGCGCCATTTTTAAGTTGAAGTAACGATGCGATGGCGAAACTCAGTTACGCTGCTCGCATCGGAACTTCAACCCGGCGTTTCTTGTTTTCTGGTTACAGAAAACAGAAACGCCGGCTCAAAGCCACTGTTACGCTGGCGGATCACTCGATCCGCCAGCGTAACCTTTCATGAATCTGGCCCAAGGTCTTTATACCCTGTAAAAAGTAATTTCAGCAAAAAAAAAAAATGTCCTTTACAACTCCTTTAACCACTTCCCGGCTAGGGATAAGCTTCGCGTTCGAAATGACCGTATGTTCGTCTCGAACATTGTCCGTTCGATCATTTGTCGAATTTCGAACAAAAACGATCGTTCGCGGCAAATTCGAGTGAAACGAAACAGCCGTTTTTAAAACTTTTTTTCCATTGATACTACTATCCTGCTCCTGAAAAAAACAACCGTTTTTAAGACTTTTTTCCATTGATACATGTTCCCTGGGGCAAGACCCGGGTTCTGAAATACGTTTTCCAACAATAACTTGAATATTGGTCTTTAAAATGATCGTTTTTGAATTCGAACGTTCGAGTCCCATAGACTTCAATGGGGTTCTAAATGTTCGTGCGAACGATCAGACTGTTCGACGGTTCTGGTGCGAACCGAACGCGGGGGTGTTCGGGTCATCCCTATTCCCGACGACCGTACGAATATGTACGGCCGCAGGGTGGCTCTGAATCTCTGAGACGCCGTCTTTTGACATCTGCCCCTTTCCTCCCGAGCGTGCAGCGGAGAACTTCTGTGCTGGCTGTGTCCCTTGGACACAGCCAATCACAGATCGCGATAAATATCCAATCACAGCGGCTAATTACAGCGCGATCTGTGCCGCCAATGAGAGATGATCTCAAATGTAAACATATGAGATCATCTCTCATTGCCGGCTCCCACAGAGACAGCGTCCTGTCACGGAGAGAGGAGACCGATCTGTGTTCCTTTTACATAGGGACACAGATCGGTCACCTCCCCCAGTCACCCCCCCTCCCCCCACAGTTAGAACACTATGCAGGGAATACATTTAACCCCTTCATCACCCTCTAGTGTTAACCCCTTCAATGCCAGTCTCATTTATACAATAATTAGTGCATATTTATAGCACTGATCGCAGTATAAATGTGAATGGCGCCAAAAATGTGTCCGATGTGTCCACCATAATGTCGCAGTCCCAATAAAAATCGCAGATCGCCGCCATTACTAGTAAAAAAAAATAATACAAAAAAAATTCTGTCCCCTATATTGTAGGCGCTATAACTTGTGCGCAAACCAGTCACTTATTGCGATTTTTTTTTTTTACCAAAAATATGTAGAAGAATACGTATCGGCCTAGACTGAGAAAAAAAATGATTTTTTTTTTTTTTTTTAAATGGGCTATTTATTATACCAACAAGGAAAAAATATTGTATTTTTTTCAATACTGGCGCTCTTTTTTGTTTATAGCGCAAAAAATAAAAACCGCAGAGGTGATCTAATACCACCAACAGAAAGCTCTACTTGTGGGAAAAAAGGACGCCAATTTTGTTTGGGAGCCACGTCGCACGACCGTGCAATTGTCAGTTAAAGCGACGCAGTGCCGGAAGCTGAAATTTCACCTGGTCAGGAAGGGGGTATATGTGCCCAGTGAGCAACTGGTTAAGGACCGAGCCCCTTTCTGAGATTTGGTGTTTACCAAAACAGTTTTTTTTTTGCTAGAAATTACTTAGAACCCCCAAACATTATATATATTTTTTTCTAACACCCTATAGAATAAAATGGCGGTTGTTGCAATACTTTCTTTCACACAATATTTGCACAGCGGTCTTACAAGCGCAGTTTTTTGGGGGAAAAAATACACATTTTTGAATTAAGAAATAAGACAACAGTAAAGTTAGACCATTTGTTTTTAAAATTGTGAAAGATAATGTTACGCCGAGTAAATTGATACCCAACATGTCACACTTCAAAATTGCGCCTGCTCGTAGAATGGTGACAAACTTTTACCCTTAAAAATCTCTATAGGCAACGTTTAAAAAATTCTACAGGTTGCATCTTTTGAGTTACAGAGGAGGTCTAGAGCTAGAATTATTGCTCTTACTCTACCGATCGCGGCTATACCTCACATGTTTGGTTTGAACATTGTTTTCATATGCGGGTGCTGCTCACACATGCGTTTGTTTCTGCGCACAAGCTTGGCGGGACAGGGCGTGCTTAATTTATTTACTTTTTCTTATTTATTTTACCTTTTATTTTTTATTTTTACACTGTTCTTAAAAAAAAATAATAGAAAAAAAAATAGAAAAAAGCATGACAGGACCTCTTGAATATCGAAATCTGGGGTCAAAAAGACCTCACATCTCAAATTTACACTAAAATGCTGTGGTATGAAGATGGGTGGGGGCCATCTTCCCCTCACTCGTATCCATACCCAGGAAGGAGAAGGACTCAATCGTCTTCGGGAAGCAGAGGGCGCAGGAGAGCGGCGGGAGGGAAGGGGGACCTCTCCCGCCGCCAATAATGGTGATCTTGGTGTTGGTTCCACCCTGCAATGATATGGAGATGTGTGGGGGCCATCTTCCCCTCACCTAGCTCCATACTAAGCCAGGGAGAAGGACCCGATTGCTACCGACGGCTCCGGTAAGTGGTGGAGGGCACCAGAGAGTGGCGAGGGGGCCTCTCCTGCTGCCGATAAAGATGATCTCGTGGCCAATCCACCGCAGAGACCACTTTTATCTGAGACTAGACTGCTCACTGAAGAAGTGGATAATGGGGTTATGGTAGCTAGCCGCTGCCATATCAACGATATCCCTCTTCAAAATGCCGACTTATATCGGCATGAGCCCAACTAATTAAATTCAAAATACTAACAATTACCTACAAAGCCATCCACAACTCTGCCCCCAGCTACATCACTGACCTAGTCTCTAAATACCAACCTAATCGTTCTCTTCGTTCTTCTCAAGACCTTCTACTCCCTAGCTCTCTCATCACCTCCTCCCATGCTCGTCTCTAGTGTTGCTCACGAATATTCGCATTGCGAATATTCGCTACGAATATTGCATATTCGAGTATTCGCGAATAACGCGAATATCGCGGCGAATATTCGCTATTTCGAATATTCGAATGTTTTAAATTTTTTTTTAGAACAGATCACATCCTAGAGATCCCCATCGACGTCTAAAAGCATTGCTGGTATGATTAGAGACCTTGGGCCGAGTAGCTGCAGCGCTCATTTTATATTGCCGAAAAATCGCAATGCGATTATTCGGTAATAGCGATATCGCGCGATTATTTTATATTGTAATATATCACGAATATTCTGAGCCAATCAGAGTGCTCCATTCCGCATTTCTCGAAATTTCGCAATTATTTTATATTGTAATATATCACGAATATTCTGAGCCAATCAGAGTGCTCCTTCCGCATTTGCCGAATATTCGCAATTTTTGTGTATTGTAATATATCACGAATATTCTAAGCCAATCAGAGTGCTCCTTCCGCATTTCTCGAATATTCGCAATTATTGTGTATTGTAATATATCACGAATATTCTGAGCCAATCAGAGTGCTCCTTCCGCATTTCTCGAATATTCGCAATTATTTTGTATTGTAATATATCACGAATATTCTGAGCCAATCAGAGTGCTCCATTCCGCATTTCTCGAATATTCGCAATTATTTTATATTGTAATATATCACGAATATTCTGAGCCAATCAGAGTGCTCCATTCCACATTTCTTGAATATTCGCATTCGCAATTCGCAATTCGCAATTCGCAAAAATTCGCGAAAATTCGCAATCATTTAATTTCCAAAAAATATCACGAATATTCGTATTTAGCGAATATATGTCGAATATTCGACTATATATTCGAGATATATCGCGAATTCGAATATGGCATATTCTGCTCAACACTACTCGTCTCCAGGACTTTTCTAGAGCCTCTCCAAGCCTATGGAATTCCTTACCCCAATCTATCCATCTATTGTCTTCTCTATTAGCTTTTAGAGGATCCCTGAAAACCCTCCTCTTTAGAGAAGCCTATCCTTCCCACACCTAACTATATTTTCATTTTGTCCATCTGATCATCCCCCACAGCTAACTACCCTTTGTTCCACTTGACCCTCCCTTCTAGATTGTAAGCTCTAACGAGCAGGGCCCTCTGATCCCTCCTGTATTAATTTGTATTGTGACTGTACTGTCTTCCCTGATGTAAAGCGCTGCGCAAACTGTTGGCGCTATATAAATCCTGAATAATAATAGTAATAATAATGAGCCGGTATGGAAATTGGTTAAAGGCAACAAATGGAGCACTAGGTTCCTTTTCACATGTTTACCAGACTAATACCAACTGCTTTGCTGGAAAAAAAAAGTTGTTACTCTGCTGCATCCCTTCATTCTAGTGCTCAGTTGAAAGGAGTTAGGCCTTGTACAGACGGTACGAATATCAGAAGGGAAAAGTCGGAAGACGAGCCGTCTGTGGATTTTCAGATCGGTAGTAGGGTGCATTCGACAGACGATTTGACTTTTACATCAGACAAAAGCTGGATGTGCAGGCTATAAGATTTTTGTCTGATGTGAACTCAACGTCTGATTTTCGGATGGTCAGTACAGAAATCTGTCACACCAAAGTCGAAAGTACAAACACGCATGCTCAGAATCAAGGAACTACTGGGAAGAGTTTGGTCTTGTATACTACCGTTCGTAATCTAGGATTAAAATTTGTGACGCGGCAATTGATGAAAAGTCAAAATTCTTCTTTAATGGGATAATAATGAAGCTGCTTTGCATGTAGTTATGCCAAACGTAGTTTAAAAGCCATTTGTTTTGTACGATCTGAAAATCACAAATCAACGCTCACCAAACTTCTACTAACACAAAATTAGCAGAAGGGGCCCAAAGAGTGGCGCTTGAGAAATGAACGTGCTCTTTATACTCTCATAGCACATCACTACGTTCGTGTTTGTCAAACGTCAATTTGCGGATAGTTATTATGTAAGACAAGATCCTGCACACGCCCTTTTGACAAAAATCAGGCGCTTGGTCGTCCAAAAATCAGACCATGTGTACGAGACTTAACCCTCACAGCATTGGTGGGATTTCACAGCAGACACATCTTCATCTTGCTTTAACCACTTGCCGACCGGCCACCATCATTATACTGCGGCAGGTCGGCTCTACACCATGAATCACCGTAGGGGAATGTCATTTCCTGCAATAGATACAGTGGGCGTGGCGCCTGAGCTGAGGCACATGGCCAAGGGCTGTGATGTCTGCTGGCCACCCCGATCGCTTCTCAGAGAGCCAGAATGGGGATCTGTCAATGTAAACAAACCGATCGTCGTTCTGACGGGAAAAGAGAGTGATTGTCTGTTCCTAGTGATCAGGAACAGCGATCTCTCTCTTCCTCCAGTCAGTCCCCTCCCCCCACAGTTTGAAACACCACCCTAGGACACACTTAACACCTTGACTAGTGTTACCCCCTTTCCTGCCTATGTCATTTACACAGTATTCAGTGGATTTTTATTGCACTGATCGCCGTATAAATGTCACTGGTCCCAAAAAAGTGTCAAAAGTGTCTAATCTGTCCACCGCAATGTCACAGTCCTGCAAAAAATCGCTAATTACCGCCATTACTAGTAATACAAAAATAATAATAAAAATGGAATAAATATGTTCCCTATTTTGTAGACACTATGGGCCAGATCCACAAAGCACTTACGCCGGCGTTTCACGAGATGCGCAGCGTAAGTCTAAATATGCGCCCGCGTATCTATGCGCCATATCCCTGTCATGGACTTACCTCCTTCCTAGCTTCTCATCACTGACATGTGCTGGCGGCCATCTTGCTTTTGAGGTTCTTGTAACTTCCCATTCCCTGCGGCTCCTCCTTCCCACTGGGAGGAGCTGGATGCTCAGCATATATATACCATGCTTGCTGCAGCACTCCCTTGCTTGGGCCTTCTGTGTTATGACCTGCCTCTCATCCTACCTTCATCGTGCTGCTGTTCTGGTTACCGACCCGGCTTCTACGGGCGTTCCTTCTGGCTCCTGATCCCTGGCTTTGTTTCACCACCTTCCTGGTTACAGACTCCGGCTGGACTGACTCCCATCTCTGGCTATCGATCCTGGCTCTGGTGGAAGACTCTCCTGCCTGTTTACATCTGTCTGGACTTTTACCTTGTTGTTTGGTTTTTAATAAAGAACCTTTTCTTTCATTCATCCGTTTGCGTACGTCTGATTCATGACATTAGGCCCAAGCCATGAATTCTGACGGTACTGAGCCACTCTCACTGTCCACGCTGGTTGCCAGACTTGATCAGCAGGATCACCTGCTGGATCAGTACGCTCAGGCGTTGCAAATCCTGCTTGCACGCACGGCTCATTTCGCTCCTATTGCTGATGGTTCGGTTGTCACTCCAGGGCCCGCTCCTACTGCCGCTCCGGTTGATGCGCCTGAGTCTACTCCGGCACCTGTTCATGCGCCTGTGGTGTTTCGCTGTATGTCCGGCCCGGCCCCCCTCCCGCAGCGCTTCCGGGGAGAGCCAACCCAGTGCCGAGGTTTTCTTATCCAAGTGGGCATTTACTTCGAGTTGCTGCCACATGCCTTTTCCTCTGAGAGATCGAAGGTGGGCTTCCTGATCTCGCTACTCTCGGATAAGGCCTTGGCCTGGGCAAGCCCCTTATGGGAGAACAACAATCCGGTGGTTGCCGAGTTTTCCGGTTTTGTTGCTTCTCTTTCTCTCTCAGCATGAGATTGCGGCTAAAGACCTACCTGTGGAGCTCGAGGGCCTCATTTCCTTCTTGATATTGATCGACTCCAGACTCAGGGAGAGACCCTCCTTTAAGGAGAGCCTGCGGAGGTCTCCTAACAGCTTGGCGCCTACGTTTGTCCCACCCGTGCCTCCCTCTCCTCCCACGCCTCCTGAGGCTGACCTGCCTGGAGGTGAGCCCATGCAACTGGGGTTTGCTCGCCTGTCTGAGGGAGAGAGGGCATTTCGGAGACGCGAGGGCCGATGCATGTACTGTGGTCTCAGTGGGCACCTTCGGTGGTCATGCCCGGACCGTCCGGGAAACGCTCGCACCTGAGATCCTGTCGGGGGCAGATCTTGGGTGGAGTCTCTTCGTCCCCAGTTTCCCGTGCTGATAAACCACTGATCACGGTTGTCCTCTCCTGGGTCGGGGGCTCGGTGACGACCCAGGCATTGGGGGACTCTGGTGTTGGTGTTTTTTTCATCGACAGTGAATTTGTTGCCGCAAATTCCATTCCTCTGCAGCCCCGAGTTTCCCCGCTGGTTCTTGAGGCGATAGACGGCAGACCCCTCCAGCCGTCACAGGTCACGCATTAGACCCTTCCTGTGGAGGTGGCCATTGGGGTCGTTCACAAGGAGTCGGTCTGCTTCCAAGTCATTTTGTCTCCTCACTACTCGGTGGTCTTGGGGTACCCCTGGCTCCAGAAGCACAATCCGATTTTCAATTGGAGATCGGCCGAGATCCTCTCGTGGTCCCCACAGTGTGGGGCTAGTTGCATCCATGGGCCTGTCAAGGTGTTGTGTGCCTCCTCGCACCCTATGTTGCCTCCTGAATACAGGGAGTACCTGGATGTGTTTGATAAGGTGCGTGTTGTTGCCTTGCCTCCGCACCGCCCCTACGATTGTGCCATTGATTTACAACCTGGTGCCATCCCTCCTCGTGGCAAGGTATATCCTTTGTCGGTTCCGGAGAATAAGGCCATGGAGGAGTACGTGAGGGAGGCGCTTTCCCGGGGGCACATTCGCAAATCCTCTTCCCCGGCAGGGGCTGGATTTTTTTTTGTCAAAAATGAGGGCGGTGAACTGAGGCCGTGCATTGACTATAGGGGCCTAAATCACATCACGATTAAAAATGCATACACAATTCCGTTGATTTCCGAGTTGTTCGACCGCCTCAAGGGAGCAAAGGTCTTTACCAAACTCGATCTGAGGGCTGCGTACAATCTTGTAAGGATCAAGGTGGGTGACGAATGGAAGACCGTGTTCAACACCAGGACCGGTCATTATGAATCCCTGGTTATGCCCTTTGGGTTGTGCAATGCGCCCGCAGTCTTCCAGGAATTTATCAATGATGTTTTCCGTGACCTATTGCAGCAGTGTGTGGTGGTCTATTTGGACGATATCTTGGTATACTCCGAATCCATGGAGACCCACATTCTGGATGTCAAGCGAATGTTGCAACGGTTACGAGAGAACAAGCTCTTCGGTAAGCTTGAGAAATGCGAATTTCACCGATCCCAGGTAACCTTCTTAGGTTACATCATTTCCGCGGAGGGGTTCTCCATGGACCCTGAGAAGGTCTCGGCAGTCCTTCAGTGGCCTCAGCCCAGTGGTCTTCGTTCCCTGCAGCGCTTTCTGGGCTTTGCCAATTATTATGGGAAGTTCATCAGGGACTTTTCCAGGTTGGCCAAGCCTCTCACAGATCTGACCAAGAAGGGCAGTAATTCCCATGTCTGGCCGCCCGAGGCCATCCAGGCTTTCGAGGCTCTAAAGTCTGCCTTTGCTTCGGCTCCTATATTGTCTCATCCCAACCCTGGGCTGCCCTTTGTCCTTGAGGTGGACGCGTCTGAGACGGGAGTAGGCGCCCTTCTGTCTCAGCGTCGGACACCTTTCGGAGGCCAGGCCAGATGGGCTCTGTTTCTGTCATGTTTTAATTATGTGGTCTCCTATTTACCCGGTTCCAAGAACGTCAGGGCTGATGCCTTATCACGCCAGTACTCCGAGCTGTCTAGGGAGGAATCGCCACCGACTTCGGTCATACCTCCAAATCAGATCTTGGCCGCCATCCACACCAGCTTGATCTCTCCCCTTGGGGAGCTGATTTTGGCGGCCCAATCTGGTGCTCCCCTGGGAGGCCCGATGGCAGATGCTTCGTGCCTGAGGAGTTGTGTACCCGGCTGTTGCGAACCTATCATAACTCCAAGACGGCAGGGCATCCTGGGAAGAATCAGCTATTCTGGGCGGTCTCACGTTTGTTCTGGTGGCCTTCTCTACGCTCCGATATTACCGCATATGTAGCGGCCTGCTCTGTCTGTGCCCAGAACAATTCCCCTCGGCACCTTCCGTTGGGACTTCTACAACCCATTGCCACTGGGGAGTGCCCATGGTCACACCTGGGGCTAGACTTCATTGTGGACCTTCCTGCGTCCCGAGGCCATATGGTCATTCTCATGATTGTGGATCGGTTCTCCAAAATGTGCCACTGTGTTCCACTCAAGAAATTACCCTCTGCACAAGAGTTGGCCACGGTTTTCGCAAGGGAGGTTTTCCGGTTGCACGGTTTGCCCAAAGAGATAGTCTCGGATCGGGGAAGTCAGTTTGTGTCCAGGTTCTGGCACGCCTTTTGCTCCCAGTTGGGGATTCGACTCTCTTTCTCTTCGGCTTACCACCCGCAGTCCAATGGGGCCGCTGAGCGATCCAATCAGGCCCTGGAACAATTCCTTTGTTGCTACGTCTCTGATCATCAGGACAATTGTGTCGATCTTCTGCCCTGGGCTGAGTTTGCCAGGAACACGGCGGTTAACTCTTCCTCTGGGACGTCTCCCTTCATGGCCAATTATGGGTTCCAACCTGCCGTGTTAGCGGAATCATTCTCTCCCCAAGATATTCCGGCGGTGGAGGATCACCTTTCTGCTCTACGTGCTTCATGGGTACAGATCCAGAGGTCCCTCGAGGTCTCCGCGCAGTGCCAGAAACTCCAGGCTGATCGCAGACGGTTGCCTGCTCCTTCCTACCAGGTTGGAGACCGTGTATGGTTGTCCACTCGCAATCTCAACCTCCGAGTGCCCACCCCCAAGCTGGCTCCCCGCTTTGTTGGTCCCTTCCGTGTGCTCCGCACGGTGAACCCGGTTGCCTAAGCCCTTGCGCTCCCACTGGGCATGCGGGTTTCCAATGTGTTTCACGTTTCCCTGTTGAAACCACTAATATGCAATTGCTTCACCTCATCCGTTCCCCGGCCTCGTCCTGTCCAGGTGGGCGATCATGAGGAGTATGAGGTGAGCGATATCCTGGACTCACGCTTGGTCCGTGGTTGGTTGCAGTTCTTGGTCCATTGGCGCGGCTATGGTCCAGAGGAGCGTTCCTGGGTTCCTTCCACAGATGTTCATGCTCCTGCCCTTCTCCGAGCCTTCCACGCGCGCTTCCCTCTGAAACCGTTTTTTTGCGCCGGGGAGAAGGGGCCCTTGAGGAGGAGGGGCCCTTGAGGGGGAGGTACTGTCATGGACTTACCTCCTTCCTAGCTTCTCATCACTGACATGTGCTGGCGGCCATCTTGCTTCTGAGGTTCTTGTAACTTCCCATTCCCTGCGGCTCCTCCTTCCCACTGGGAGGAGCTGGATGCTCAGCATATATAAACCACACTTGCTGCAGCACTTCCTTTGCTTGGGCCTTCTGTGTTAAGACCTGCCTCTACAGACGTTCCTTCTGGCTCCTGATCCCTGGCTTCGTTTCACCACCTTCCTGGTTACAGACTCCGGCTGGACTGACTCCTATCTCTGGCTATCGATCCTGGCTACGGTGGAAGACTCTCCTGCCTGTTTACATCTGTCTGGACTTTTACCTTGTTGTTTGGTTTTTAATAAAGAACCTTTTCTTTCATTCATCTGTTTGCGTACGTCTGATTCATGACAATCC
The DNA here is from genome assembly GCA_029574335.1 of Rana kukunoris. NCBI lineage: Eukaryota > Metazoa > Chordata > Amphibia > Anura > Ranidae > Rana > Rana kukunoris. Next base: position 27,772,811 of record CM056049.1, on the reverse strand, counting down.
CCAAAACGATATACGCCTGAATTCCAGATTTTTTCGACCAACGTAATTTGGATAGACCGGCGCATCGTGCGCGCAAAAATGCGCTAGACACACCATTGATTTGCTATGCAAATATGCAAATGAGGGAGATAAGGCGATCCACAAAAGTACGTTTGTGCGGCGCAGGCTACGCTCTGTGCGCATCAGCTGCACGTCCGGTCTAAAGTTAATCCTTATAAAAGCATCTTTAAATTTGGACAATCCGTCTACATGTCAGCTAAAGCTAAACACCATTAGGGACAAGCTGAGCAGTCACACTTGCAGGACAACAATCTGTATGCCAACATGCCAGGGGCATCCTTGCTCATAGCTATACTACTGACTTTAGAGGAGCGCAGAAGAAGGAGGGCACGGAGGAGGGCACAGAGGAGGGCATGGGAGAGGATATATCGCACACGCATAGACCTTTTTGGCATGAGTGATTCTGAGGTGTCTCGCATCTTCAGATTCACCCCTCATGCCATCATGGAATTAACCACAACCCTGCAGGAGGACATCACCAGCCCAACACACTGCTCACATGCAGTGCAGCCACTGGTCAAGGTCCTGGCAACACTCCATTTCCTTGCCAGTGGCTCTTTTCACCCTAATGGGTAAATATATATTTTAGATACATTTTTTCTGTTTACTATATATTTTATATTAGTTAATATAATAAATATATCATTTTATTTTTTATATCTAATATATATTTAATATTTTAAATATTAATATAATTATATTTATTATTATTATATACATTTTTATATATACTGTGTATATATATAGTAGTTCAACTTCCAGTTCCTCTCTGACATCTCTCAAAAACACAAAATCCAAAAAACACAACGACACAACACAAACCTACAAACAGCAACAGACAACGGAACAAAAGCACCGTTCTTCAGGGAGGGAAACAAATGGTTGTACTTTTGCAATGGAAAGGCGTATGTCTGGGCCTATTTATGCCCTGGGTGTAGCTCACTAAGTACGCCGGGCCTAGTTCTTATCTCACTGATTGCGCCGTGCCGAGTTGTGAGCATGCGCAGAGAGGTGCTGACCATAGTCTGCGTCATGCGTGCATGCGCAATCCGGCCGGCCCTTCATTTGCATGGGGTCATGGCTCATTTCAATGGAACACGCCCACGTCCTTCCCAATTTAAATTACACCGCCTTACGCCTTGGAATATATGTTGCGCCGGCGCAAATTTGTGCACAAATACAACGAGTACTTGCGCCTCTACATTGAGCCGGTCTAACGTAAAGGAGATGTGCTACGCCGGTCTATATATGCGCCAATGTACGTGGATCTGGCCCTATAACTTTTGCGCAAACCAATCAATATATGCTTATTGAAAAAAAAATACCAAAAATATTGGGCACTAATAGGTTGCACTGATGGGCACTAGGGATGAGCCGAACACCCCCGCGTTCGGTTCGCACCAGAACTGTCGAACAGACCGCCCGTTCGCGCAAACATTTAGAACCCCATTGAAGTCTATGGGACTCGAACGTTCAAATTCAAATGTGCTCATTTTAACCACTTGTCATCTGCCCGCCGTCAAATGACGGCGGGCAGACGACTCCATTGTTCTGACATCACGTCATATGACGTGATGTCCCTTTAAAGCCGAGGGCGGGCGCGCGCACGCACCCGCCGCTCCGCGGAGATCCCGTGCGAGTGCCCGGCGGCAACGATCGCCGCCGGGCACACGCGATTGCTCTGTAAGTGAGCTGGGACGTGCAGCTCTGTATGTAAACACAGAGCTGCACGTCCCTGTCAGGGAGAGAGGTGACAGATTGTGTCCCTTGTACATAGGGACACAATCGGTCACCTCCCCCAGTCACCCCCCCTCCCCCTACAGTTAGAACACTCATAGGACACACATTTAACCCCTTCCCCGCCCCCTAGTGGTTAACCCCTTCACTGCCAGTCACATTTATACAGTAATCAATGCATATTTATAGCATTTTTCACTGTATAAATGTAAATGGTCCCAAAAATGTCAGAAAAGTGTCCGAAATGTCCGCCATAACGTCGCAGTCCCAATAAAAAAATCGCAGATCGCCGCCATTAATAGTAAAAAAAAAAAAAAAAAAATGCCATAAACTATCCCCTATTTTGTAAACGCTATCAATTTTGCGCAAACCAACCGATAAACGCTTATTGCATTTTTTTTTTTACCAAAAATATGTAGAAGAATACGTATCGGCCTAAACTGAGGGAAAAAATATTTTTTTTATATATTTTTTGGGGTTATTTATTATAGCAAAAAGGAAAAAATATTGCATTTTTTTAAAAATTGACGCTCTATTTTTGTTTATAGCGCAAAAAATAAAAACCGCAGAGGTGATCAAATACCACCAAAAGAAAGCTCTATTTGTGAGAAAAAAAGGACGCCAATTTTGTTTGGGAGCCATGTCGCACGACCGCGCAATTGTCAGTTAAAGCGACGCAGTGCGGGAAGCTTATATTTTGTCTGGGCAGGAAGGGGGTGTAGGTGCACAGTAGGTAAGTGGTTAAAGATCCAATATTCAAGTTATTGTTGGAAAACGTATTTGAGAACCCGGGTCTTGCCCCAGGGAACATGTATCAAAGGAAAAAAGTTTAAAAAACTGTAGTTTTTTCAGGAGCAGGACTCCTGAAAAAATGACCATTTTTAAAACTTTTTTTTCCATTGATACATGTTCCCTGGGGCAAGACCCGGGTTCTCAAAGACGTTTTCACAGGCAAGCTATAGACACCCAGCAGGTACAATATTTAAAGGAATTTTTTTTTTTTTTTTTTAAGTTAAGCATCATTAAAATCACTGCTCCAGGAGCAGTGATTTTATTGATGCTTAAATAAAAAATAAGATATAGATGGATTGGGTAAATATCGCGCTGATTTGGGTAGAGTGAAGAGAGCAGCTAAACACAGCTAATAGAAAACAATAAGCAAAAGATAACGTGGATAGAAAAATGTGTAGCGCTGAATATGAATGAATATAGATGAATGTAATGTATCTATATGATATATAGGTATGTGTAATTGGTGGGTGTGATCGTACAACAAAAATATGAAGAAATATCCAACCATACACAATACAATAAATGTCCAATAACGAAATTGAGTGACCCCAAATGTGAGAAAAAGTGTCCAAACAGAGAAGATGCAATCAATGTCCAAATACAAGGACTAAAAGGTGCTCAATGTAAACGAGTTATGTCCTCTATGTGAACTCTTGTATGGTGATATAAGAAAAGGAAGAAGACCTTCACCCACTGAGGAATGGAGGCTTACCGAATCAAATGGACTCTACAAGCTATATAGACTTGAGAGTCATATAAGCTTTGGAACATCCAGCATGGATCAAGGCCTCGTGGGGCTGCGGGTGACGGAGATGTGCATCTACGCCGTAATCCGGGAGGGAAACTTCTGCTGTCCAGGGCTTGATGCTCAGTAGGTATATATTAAAAAATGTTGTGAAGAAAAAGAAGGAGCAATAGTGTGATATCGTCACAGTAAATTAAAAATTTAATAAGTATTGCACTTACAAATCAGGATAAAAAAAAGCGCTTGTAGTCGTAGTGTGGCGACGGTAGAGTCTTCCCTGACGCGTTTCGTGTAAATAAAAAATAAAAATAAAAATTTCTTTAAATATTGTACCTGCTGGGTGTCCATACGTGTGATAATGTCTTTAAATAGCACAATCACCTGCCTGCCAGTAAATTAGGAAGAACTAATCTAGCTAAGCTATACAGTGTATAAATATATGCACAACTCCTAGGGATGTATATATATATCCTCTACACACTGTAAATTAAGCTAAACTGACTAGCCTGCCTGCTCTATCTAGCTATATAAAAAGACAATCTCTCTGTCTCTCTGACTGCTCTCATTAACAAGCCGGAACACACTACACGAGGCCGCCCAGCAGGCGGCCTTATATAGTGTGGGGCGTGTGCTAAAGCCCCGAGCCATAATTGGCCAAAGCCACACAGGCTTTGGCCAATTATGGCTCTTCGTTTTTAGGGCACTGTGATTGGCCAAGCATGCAGGACATACAGCATGCTTGGCCAATCATCAGCGCGCAATGCCGCAGTGAATTATGGGCCGTTTTGCGTCATTCGAATTTGGCGCGAACGACCGCTTTTGTTTGAATTTCGTTGAACGTACGAACAGACAATGTTCGAGTCGAACATACGTTCGTATCGAAGGCAAAGCTCATCCCTAATGGGCACTCATAGGCAGCACTGGTGGGCACTGATGGGCACTAATAGGCAGTACTAATAGGTGGCACTGATGGATATTCATATGTGACACTGATAGGTGGCAGTGGAGAGCACTGATGGGCAATGGTGGGCACTGATGGGTAGCACTGATAGGCAGCACTGATCAGAGGTACTGGCAGGCATCACTGAGTGTCATCCTTAATGATTGCCATCCCTGGTGGACTCAAGTGGGCTTACCTGGTTGTCATGGGTGGGCATCCCTGGTGGCCAAGGGTGGGGATCCTTGCTAGACATGGGTGGGCACCCCTGGTGGTCCTGGGTGATAATCAATCAGTGCAGACCCCTGCTGTCAGGAGAGCAACCGATTTACTCTCCTCTACTCGCGTTTGTCAGCACGAGTAGAGGAAAAGCCGATACACAGCTTTTCCTGTTTACAGTGTGATCAGCTGTGATTGGACACAGCTGATCATGTGGTAAAGAGCCTCCATCAGAGGCTCTTTACCTAGATCGGAGATGCAATGTGTCAGGCTGACACACCACCGATCACCACGCTGAAAGCTACCATGAGCACACGTTTGCAGCTTATTCTGTTGGACGTCATATGATGCCCAATCAGGATAACTGAACCACTTCCTGGCTCTCATTCTGCTATAGGCCAGACGGGAAGTGGTAAAGAACTCTGCTTTCACCAGCCACATGCCTGCTGAGCTCTGCAGCCTCACAGTGATCCTATTGAGGTCTATATGGGTCTATGACAAGCCTTGATCTACTTTTATCCAGTGAGTGCATTTTAATTGTCTTTAATGCTTTTTTATTAAATCGCTACACCTAGATAGAGGCGCCCTTTTGTGTTTGTTTTTTTCCTTAACCACTTAAGCCCCGGACCAATATGCTGCTAAATGCCCAAATGCGTTTTTACAATGCGGCACTGTGTCGCTTTAACAGACAATTGCGCGGTCGTGTGACGTGGCTCCCAAACTAAATTGGCGTCCTTTTTTCCCCACAAATAGAGCTTTCTTTTGGTGGTATTTGATCACCTCTGCGTTTTTTATTTGTTGCGCTATAAACAAAAATAGAGCGAGAATTTGGAATATATTTATTTATTTTTAACTTTTTGCTATAATAAATATCCCCCAAAAACATATATACATTTTTTTTCCTCAGTTTAGGCCGATACGTATTCTTCTACATATTTTTGGTAAAAAAAAAAATCGCAATAAGCGTTTATCGATTGGTTTGTGCAAAATTTATAGCGTTTACAAAATAGGGGATAGTTTTATTGCATTTTTTTTTTTTTACTACTAATGGCGCCGATCAGCGATTTTTTTTCGTGACTGCGACATTATGGCGGACACTTCGGACAATTTTGACACATTTTTGGGACCATTGTCATTTTCACAGCAAAAAATGCATTTAAATTGCATTGTTTATTGTGAAAATGACAGTTGCAGTTTGGGAGTTAACCACAAGGGGGTGCTGTAGGATTTAGGGTTCACCTAGTTTGTGTTTACAATTGTAGGGGGGTGTGGCTGTAGGTCTGACGTCATCGATCGAGTCTCCCTATAAAAGGGATCACTCGATCGGTGCAGCCGCCACAGTGAAGCATGGGGAAGCCGTGTTTACATACGGCTCTCCCCGTTCTTCAGCTCCGGGGAGCGATCGCGATCGGGCGGCTAGAAACGAATAGCCGCGCCCTCGTCCCGGATCGGGTTTCCGACCGCCTCATGTAGCATGAGGCTGGGATCTTCTCCACCTCGTCAGAACCTTACTCCCCCAGGCCTAAAGATATTTATAAAATAATAAATACTGCGCTCATCCAATAAATGATATCTATAGTGGCTGCCAACACAACAAAAGAATAAATGTGATAAATGTGAAAACAAGGTATGCCCCAGTTGAAGTCTTAGCAGACTAAACCGGTCGGGCACATACATTGGCCCCAGCCACTCCAATACTGTGCAAACTTTTTAACTTTTTCTTACATTTTACTTGATGTGAATGTTTTTTATGGATTTTTTCTCTTTTGGGTGGAATTTTTTTGAATACATTTTTAGTCTTTTTTACACTACGAGGAGGCGTCCTCTTTTGTTTTTTCTTTTTTTCAGCGTTTGGAGTCCATCAAATACATCACAAATGGGAAAGTGATTCATCCCATCATGGCAAGGAGATTGAAGCGGATTCGATAATACAATCATTTCCAGTGGAGATTTACACCCTGGTGAAAAGGAAGGAACGTGACCACAGGGTCCACCAAATCCGGTAAGGGTATGTAATTGTTTCTCATATCGGATGGTGCTTGTGTCTGTAACTAAATGGCCCGTGGGACCCAGAGGCTCTTGAAGGGTGTGGGGCACTCCTGTTTCACCTTCACCAATGACTCTTGTGTCTAGGGTCATCCTATGTCCATTAGGGGCATAGGATGACTGAGAAATGATATCTTGGATTACATGAGATGGGACAGTAATGATAATTCACAATGTATTCCAGGATAGTTTGAACTATTACAGGTTGTTGATTCTAAACCCAACCGGTCAATAGAAAGAGTGATTCATTCAATGTGGGTTGCAGACTGTTAAGGTGTTTAATGTCGTCTGCTATTGTCATGTAAATGAACCTTAGTCTGGCTCTCAAGAACCTTTCATTGTGTGATGCTAATTGACACTGTATTGTGTAGATTTCTATTGATGATAAATGTGTACTGTATAGCAGGTGAGAAGGGCTTATCTTGGAGTCACCTTGTCTGGTTAAATGATCAAAAATTAGCTCATGTAGATTATCTCAGAGACAGAATGTCTGTCTCCTAAAAGATGTGTATTGAGCTCATTGTGTCATGTTGTGGGTGGAGTTAAAGGGTCACTAAAGGAAACATTTTTTTTAGCTAAAAAGCTTCCTTTACCATACTGCAGTGCTATTTTCATGTCCTCATTGTTCGTTTTTGCTTTGATGTTGCTGTAATTCTGCTCTGATCTCCACACTTCCTGGTTGTCTGTTTCCTTATAACCACAGTGCTGTGAGCTTTCTTACTGTGGTCACTAATCAAGGAGGTGTGATTACTGTGTGTAAACTGAAACTGGGTTGGTGCTGAGGGGTTTTAGACAAACCATCACTGCCCTCTATTGGCTCTCTGGCTCTGTACATCAGAGAGACAGGAAATAACAGCAAAAACGAAACTAGAACTGTAGGTTGATTATATGATTGATTCTTATCTATTTTCAATCATTTTTAAAAGGAATCAATTAACTTTAATGTCTCTATACCCTGTAAACAGTCATTTCAGCCCAATTTTTTTCCTTTCGTGACCCTTTAAGTCATTGTTCCCTGGGGTTTCTAACAGTATAAAAGCCTGAGTTTATCATTAAAGTGTCTATTCCTGTTGAACCTCAAACAGAGCTGTGTCTCGTTTCTGGGGGAAATTTGTATGGGTCCTGTTCGCTGGATTGTGGAGTGTCGATTAGCTGTCCTGGGCTCGGAATGGAATATCATAAACAGCATTAACCCCTGTCTCATTTGGGATTCCGTTACAGTGTCCTTGAGAGGATTGTATCCATGTTGATATTGGAAGGAACCATGCTTCATTCCCTGTGCATACTTTGATGTTTTCTCACTGTCACTTTTATGGACACTCTTGTCTTTTGGGACACTCATTTGTGATTATTAGATTCACATATTATTGTTGATGTATGCACAGAGCTTTTTTTCTCAAAAAATAGGTGCAGGAACTCAACCACGACCCGTTCAGATTTCACAAACAGTAGAAGGGTCTTAAAGGGGAATTAAATACCAGAATTGCATTACATACAGTGTGCAGAGTTCAGGGGGTTACAAAGCAGTCACTTGTAAACACAGAAACCAGACTTCTGTGTTCACAAGTGATTGTGGTGAGCGGGCACCAAAGGGTCTGAGCCAAAGGTGGTGGAACTGAGTTCCACCAAGTTCCCCCAGAAAAAAAGCCCTGTGTATGCATCACCGATTTTTTTCACTTCAGCGATTCATTTCACTTGACTCACTTCATTTAGCATTCCCACTACAAGGGGAGTGCTTCTTATCTCTTGACTAAAGATATTTATGCAAATTTCAGCCACCTACTGGGTGTTTTCCTCCAGGGATTGGCTGGGCCCACATAAATATTCAGGTTGAGGGTCTGCCCCTTTCAACCCACTACATTCTATAATCCACCAGAAAGCAAAGAGAAGTAGTTGAGCACGCAGCCAGTGAGACCCAGAACAGCCAAAAGTAATCACACACTGCTCCAATGTTTACAGAGAAGCCACCTATTCTAGTAGGGTGCTACACCAAAATCGTGATTTTTTACCAAAACATCTTGGGGGGAAAAAATATTAAATTCACTCATCTCTACTACTTAGTTAATCTGGTGAGCACCACTGGTTGCTTTTAATGCTTTGACCCTTACGCCAGTTTAATTTTAAGGTTATTTGATCTCTCGTACAAGTGTTGGCTGAAGAATGTGTGGGTTACATAAATAGACCTTACCCATAATGTTTAGGTGACTACGATTATGTCTATAAAAAGCTCCTTCTCTTAATCAAGTTTTGCAAGCAACTAAATGACACATAAAACACTCAAACCTAACTCAAGCATTGACAGAAATCTCTACTACGGACATAAAAAAAAAATCTATAAATTAAAACAAATGAGCAAACAAGCCAACTGACGTGCCTTGAGTAGAAATACTACATGACTTGTGTGGAGTCATGTCCTTACACCATTTAAGCTTGTGAATTCATGAATAATGAAGTAACTGAGGCATTAATACTGCATGAATATGTAATTAAGTCATTAGGTTTCACTTAAGTATTCCCAGGTGAAACAGCTGAAGTGGGTGATGAAAGGAGCAAGCATTGCAGATTTATTTAGCTATGACTCAGTGGCTTAAAGTGGAATAATAGCCAACGTAAAAAAAAAACTAAGAACTTGATGTACAAGGTAAGTATTCGACAGCTACAAGTAATACGTTTGTTTCATGTTTATGTGTTTAGAGTTAAAGTGGAACTAAACTTTTCCATCCTTTTACAACTGAAGACAGTGGCCCGGATTCACAGAAATGGGCGCATATTTACGCCGGCATAGCGCACACATAGTACGCTACGCTGGCGCAGCGCGGAGAGGCATGCACTGAATTCAGCAAGCTATTGCTCCCAACTCTGCGCCGGCGTAGCGTACATTTCGAAGGCGCAGGCTGGCGTAAGTGGAAGTAGGTGGAAGTGGGCGTGATCAATGCTAATGAAGCGTGACCCCATGCAAATTAACTGGGCATGCGTCGAGACGTGGACGTATCCCCGTGTGCATGCGCACAACCACGTCAGAACAACTGCCTAAGATAAGCTGGATCACTGTGTACACCGTTAATGTAACCTACACCCAGCCAGACCTACGTCGGCCCATTTTCACAGACGTCCAACGTACAATATGTAGGCATGTGTTCCCTGGTCCATACCTTTGCATGGGTTGCGCCTCATCTATGGGGAATAACTTTACGCCGGATGTAAAACTTACGCAAATATCATGCGCCGGGCGCAAGTACTTTCGTGAATTGCCGTATTTCCCTCATTTGCATATGTGAATGCCTAATCAATGGGAGAAGCAACATACGTCCAGACCATATTTGCGCCCACGCCACCCCGGCGTAAGTAAGATACGTCGGGGTGGGATGGCCTATTTTTAGGCATATCTTGGTTTGTGACTTTGGTGCACACATACGCCGGGCGCATATTTACGCTACTCCGGGAAAAGATGAGTCACGTCGGCGTAAGTGCTTTGTGAATTTGGGGCAGTGTCTTCTTATGCTGGCCATACGCTCTACGAAAAATCGTCCAAAAGAACTTTCGAAAAATGAACGTTTGACCGAGAGCGTAAACGATATTGCCATCATGTAACCCATAAATCGTTCAGTGGATATAAGTAAAAAAAAATTGTATCGTTTTTTTACATATACCTAGTACAGATGGTTCGGATGGGAAACACATTAACCTTTCGATCGTTCGGCAGAAAATTTCAAAACTTGTCCTTCGTTTTTTCAGGTCAAAAACGTCCCAACGATTATTGATTTTGTGCCCATTAACTGTTCGAAAAACGAATAAACTTTATGAACGACCGAATTTTAGCCGATTTTTCGTATAGTGTATAACCAGCATTAGCCTCTTTTTCAATATGCAGTTGCTATCATGAGGCATACATGGCCAGCTATGACACCGTGACCCAAAAGAAACCAGTATATGAGCCGCTTAAGCGGAGCTCCACCCTAAAGTGAACTTCCGCTGATCAAAACCCTTCCCCCCCTCCGGTGTCACATTTGACACCTTTCAGGGGGGGGGGGGGTGCAGATACCTGTCTAAAGACAGGTATTTGCACCCACTTCCGGCCACACATCTTGGGCAAAAGACGTTTTTTTTTTCCACATCCCGTTCGTCCCCCATTGTGTGCTGGGAACACTCGGCTCCCAGCACACAGCGGGAGCCAATCGGCAGGCGCAGCGCGACTCGCGCATGTGCCGTAGGGAACCGGGCAGTGAAGCCGGAGCGCTTCACTTCCTGGTTCCCTCACCGTGGATGGAGGGGGGAGCAGCAGGGTGACGAGCGATCGCTCGTCCTCTGCTGCGGACGCCGCTGGACTCCAGGACAGGTAAGTGTCCTAATATTAAAAGTCAGCAGCTGCAGTATTTGTAGCTGCTGGCTTTTAATATTTTTTTTTCAGGGGGACATCCTCTTTAGGCTTTAGAAGGGATGCAAGTCCTTGGTGTCCACTGCTGTGGGTGTTGGTGTAAGAGTCCAGGGCTTACTACACATGCACCAATGGCGTGTTGCCACAAGAGGAAATCCGTGCCAACTGAGCATGCACCAAAGACACCTCAGTGCACCAACCCGCACCTGCGCGGAAGACCTGATGAAAAATGGCAGGAAAATGCCCAGGAGGCACACAGGAAGTGACCTCAACCTGATGGAAAAAAGGCAGGAAAATACACGGGAGGCACACAGGAAGTGACCTCAACCTGATGAAAAAAAAAGAGGGAAAATGCCCAGGAGGCGCACAGGAACTGACCTCAAACCTCCCTAAATAAGCTCAGCCCAGACACTGCCAAATTGCTGCATTATCTTCAGTCCCCCTTGTTCCTGTACTAGTGTGTGCTTGGCATTGACCTCGGATTTGTACCTTGACCATTCTACTTCTTTGCCCCTTTTGTACTCAGCTGCCAGATTGGAACTGATCCCGGCTTGGATCTCAACCATTCTTCTTCCGATTAACCTTTCTGTACTTAGTTGCCAGAGCGGACTTGACGTTGGCTCGGTTCTCGGTCTAAGGCTTGTACGGTCCTCTGCTCCCCTGGCACCTAGGCGCCTCCTGGGCATTTTCCCTCCTTTTTTTTATCAGGTTGAGGTCAGTTCCTGTGCACCTCCTGGGCATTTTCCCACCTTTTTTTCATCAGGTTGAGGTCACTTCCTGTGTGCCTCCCGTGTATTTTCCTGCCTTTTCCCATCAGGTTGAGGTCACTTCCTGTGTGCCTCCTGGGCATTTTTCTGCCATTTTTCATCAGGTCTCCCGCGCAGGTGCGGGTTGGTACACTGAGGTGTCTTTGGTGCCACTTGGTGTCCACCAAATCTCTGTCACCATCTCCAGAGACTTTAAGAACCCGAGGTTCAAGGGAGACCTCCCCACTACTTCAGTCTCACCTCAGGTACTTGGCCTCGTGACAGTTGGCTTGGGAGTGAGCTCGTCCCAGCTCCTACCATCACTGAGTTTATAATGTTTATCCTGAGTCTTAGGACAGTTACGTTTATATCGGGGTCCAGTGGCAGCTAGGGGTAATTTTTCTTTGGGGGAGTCACGGACGGTGAACCCACAGTCACCTCCCGGTGGGTCGGGTCACCTATGACACTTACCCCATCGGGCAGCGGTTCCCCCCAGGCAACGGCTTCCCCTGGGTCTCCTCCTCTTATACATCATGTCGGCACCCGCCGTGTGTCTCCTCACACCTCCTTCCAGGCCAATTGTAACGCTTCTTCTTTCAAGCTAGTGTCACACAACTGGTTGAGCCCTCCATTTTTTGAAGCCTATTAGAGCCTCTGGCTCTAATCACATGCTAAAAAAAAAATGATTTGGAATCGGCACCCCACATGAAGATAAGGGGGGCTGGGAGCATGCATAGGGGGCAGCACCGTGTGCCCCTTATGCACGGGCCACCACTGTCCATGTTTTTTTGTCACAGTATTATAAATTTAATGCCAACTTTTCATTCTTTGTAAACTTTATTTATTATTTGCAGTTTTCATCACTTATTCACAGTTTACAGCATATGTGTTGATGGGTTTTATTTTTGATTTATGAGTTCAATAACTATTTGTTGTTAGATGTTTTTAACACTAGCCTGCTATAAGAAAATAACTATTTTCTTTTATTCTACATAATATGTATGAATGTCAGTAAAGGAATAACCAGACACACATGAAAAATTAGAGATTAACCCCTTGCTTTTTTCTTTTCTTTTTTTTTCTTTTGCATTTATGGTGTATGTGATGTTTCTACCACCATATATGAATATAATGAACAATCAGGAGTTTTATGACTTGTCACACTGTTGGTCCTCCCTATTATCATTAACATCTCTTACAATCCAGTAAATGAATGGGATGGAAGGGGGTGATGTATTATGCAGATTAAAAACATATTTATGACCTCTTTTTGACAAGTTTTTTTGCTGTTTAACTCCCAAGAGCTGACAATTCATATCCACGCTCTATACCAAAAGCCTCAGAGGAAAAAAAAAAAAAAAACTTATACAAACATATATTTTTCAGCCCTAACCATGTTAATTAAATAACATTTCTAGAAAGCTAAAATATATAATCCCATAAAATATAATCCCATATATACAGGTAGTACCCATGACACGCGACAAGAGAAATCAGAATAAAATATGTTTAATTTTGCAGTGGACAATCACAATCCCCATCCCTAGCACGCCCCCCCCCCCCCCCCCACACACACACACACATCCCAGAAACAAGGGCCCAAGCCGTTAGACAGGTGAATTGCCGAAAAATATTAGTTTTCGTTTCATTCGTTTTTTTTTTTTTTCAGGTCATCCGTTACGATCGAGATTCGTAAATTCAAAAATGCAAAAATTTGTGAAAATTCGGAAATTCGAAAATAAAAAAATTAGAAAGAAGATCTGAAAATTCTAAATCATAACTAACTTACTAACTAACAATAACTAACTATTAAATTATAGATATTGGAATTTCCTTTAAAATGTGGTTGTTAGTGAATGAATAAAAATGTATCTGAAGTTACGCTCTAACCAAAATAATGAATGCTGCATCTAAACAAATGGAACGGAACAAATTAAAAATAATGAATAATAATAATAAATTATTATTGTTATTTATTATTATTGAATTAATACATTATATTCGTTTAGATGCAGCATTCGTTATTTTGGTTAATTCGTAACTCCGGATAAATTTGTATACATTGCGTTCGCTAACAGCTGAATTTGAAAGGAAATTCCAATACCTATAATTTAATAGTTAGTTATTGTTAAGTCATTATTAGTTAGTTATTATTTCGGATTTTTGGGTTTTTGAATTTTCAGATATTCGTTCTTCGAATTTTCGTTCTTATTTTTGGATCTTCTAATTTACCAATATGTGAATATTCTAATTTACGAATATTCAGAAAAATGTGTTAAACGGGTTTTTGTTTATTTAGACATTTCTGAATGAACGAATTTGTCAATTTTTTCAAAAAAACTAGGCAGTGTAGGCATTCCCTGCCCCTCAGAGGGGTGTTCTGCATAGTAGGAAATGCCACTAATGCTTATGGTTGACTGTCAGCTTAGACAGCTTCCCAAGTCGCATATCTTGAACGGGTTCAGACTGTGTCCTAACACGCCTGAGGTCATCCCTCCCATGCTTGATGTTCCTTTTCTCCGCCGAGAGTGACAATCACACCTGCAGCAAAGACATGGAATGGCCTTTCCTCATTGTTGGGGCCCGTGCATGGCCGTCCGCTCCATAGGGCAAGGGGGGTCGTTTGCCCCCGGATCTGGTGGCAGGTGATGTGGCAAGTGACAATCTACAACATTTGGCAATTGACGTGGCAAGTGACAATCTGCGACGTGTGGCAGGCAACGTGGCAAGTGACAAGCTGCAAGGAGTGGCAAGTGACAATCCACAATGTGTGGCAAGTGACAATCCACAACGTGTGGCAGGCGACGTGGCAAGTGACAAGCTGCATCTGGTGGCAGGTGACGTGGCAGGTGACAAGCTACAAGGAGTGGCAAGTGACAATCCACAATGTGTGGCAAGTGACAATCCACAACGTGTGGCAGGCGACGTGGCAAGTGACAAGCTGCATCTGGTGGCAGGCGACGTGACAAGCTGCATCTGGTGGCAGGCGACGTGGCAAGTGACAAGCTGCATCTGGTGGCAGGTGACGTGGCAAGTGACAAGCTGCATCTGGTGGCAGGTGACGTGGCAAGTGACAAGCTGCAAGGAGTGGCAAGTGATAATCCACAATGTGTGGCAAGTGACAATCCGCAATGTGTGGCAGGTGAAGTGGCAAGTGACAATCTGCATCTGGTGGCAGGTGACGTGGCAAGTGACACACTCGGGGCTCCCACTGATTCGGCATTATGGTGAGTTGAACCATTTCATTTTATATTACAATATAATAATAGAAATAATGCGTTTCAATCATCTTGACACCATAACAACCATGGTGCCGTGATGATTGAAGCGCTAACACCAGTCATTTCCCCCGCAAAAAAAATATTTTCTGGCAGTGCCCCTCCCAGGACTAGACTCTGGATCCACCCCTGCCTGTAAGAGAGTGTGGACTTTGCCTACCGTGTTCGAAAACTACTCAAAAGTCATTTGCAAAACTCAAGAACAAAAGAGCAACCAACAAGAGCTAAAAAAAAGGCTTGTTGTTGTGGTTTACAATAGAAACTAAAAAACACAATCCTTTCATTAGCAAACATAGATAGGCCCAATTTCAATATGTTGCAATGCAATGAATTTTGATTTTGTCTCATGATTTTGGCATCTGGTAACATATCTGCCATATGCTTTATTCTGTGTGCTCATGGGTCTGTCTGGAAAATGATCTTCCCATCTAATTTTATAAATGATCGCTGCCTGGCTCAGCTCACAAACTGTTTAGCACGTACATAAATCACTCACATTTAGTTTCACGCGTTCTGCTTACTGACAGCTAGAAACAAACCAGTATTGTCATTTTCCTTATGCAAATCCATTCCATAAAAAAAAAATAAAAAATGAAACGGAAAAAAAATAAAAAATACATGAAAAAACAACAACATTGTTTTAACTGGGAGGGGCAAATGACTGGACCCTGAAAATAATTATTGGCTCTTTAAATGTTGTAGTTTTGCTTTTGGCATTATCAGATAAGTGCAGCATTTTTAGATTGTCACACAGAAAAAATAAATTATATATCAGACAGGAGGCTCATATCTATGCATTAATCTTTCTTTATTAATGCTCACAGCAGAATCTATTTCTTTAATAACTCAATGTAAAATAAAAAACCTTTAAAACAGACTACCACTCTCAGCAGTCCATATAGCCTCTAGCCACGCCCCTGACAGTGACCTCCATAAAAGGGGGCTGTCTGTGAAGGTTCCTCCTCTTTCTTTCTGCTCACAGACAGATAAGTACTTGGCTTGTAACATTTCATTGTTAGGGAGTACAGGGGGCCTTTTCCTGCCCCCTGTTACTTCTTTATTGTTACTTCTTTATTGTTACTCCTTATTATTATTATTATTATTTCCAGGTTTGTCTAAACTCCCTAAGTTTTTTCCATCTATTTTGCTTCATTACAGCACATTCGTTTTTTCCCTCAGCCCTCCAGCTGTTGTCTAGTGCTTAAGCTTCTCCCTTTCTACGTTCTGGCAGCATTGCGCGGAGGTCGGGGGGTCCTGCTTTCCCCTTGTCAGCGTTATTCGCGGGACAGTGTCACCTCTCCGCTCTGTGTATGCGCCTTACCTGGCGTTCTGTCAGCCGCTCGTCAGCTTAACCAATCAGCGCCCAGCGGCCGTAGTCCCGCGAGACTTCGTTCCCGGGCCGCTGGAGGTCTCAGGCTCTCCCCCTCTCCGTCACCATTCGGCGCCGACGGTGGGGAGGATAGGATAGGAGCCTGCTGATCTAAAAACCGCATCTTATTAGGTTGTATACCGGCCCATCTAAATATTATCCCTGACGCTGCTGACATCTATAACCTTAGTCTGCTTAAAAGCACTGTATACACTGTTAGCCTGTTTTTCATTTCCTCATCCCTTTTACTGCCATGGCTGAACTTAACCATCTGTCTCCCAGTGGGGACATTCCCTCAGCAGGCATTTCTCATACCCTAAGCGTAGCGCAACTTCAGGACATTATTCAAATGTCCATACAAGCTGCCCTGGCCTCTGCTACCCCATCTGCCTGGACCCAGCAACCCGCAAATACCCCATTACCACCGCCCCAGAGCGGTGAACCACATATAAAAAAGGGTAAGGCCTCATATAAAAGGAAACACACCCTGGCGGTGCATGACTCCCCGGCAGGGGAAGTAAATAATTTGCTACAGGTAGCCCCCACCACGGTCTACCATCCCCAGCATCAATCAGATATTTCTCGACCCCTGGACCCCAGGGAGATTCCACAAAAGGGGTATAAAGCCACTAGAAGGGCTAAACCGGACTCATACGAGGACTCATCAGAGGACGATTCGGTCGATCCTTCTGATGGGTCGGAGGTATCTGAGTCCGAGTCCTATATTGAAGATGCTGGGGCTACGGCACTTGACACAGTTGCCACTCCTGCCACGCAGGACGAAGTCCTCCTGGACGCCCTTGGAGAACCTTTTTTCCACCCGGACGCAATTATCCACCCGCGTTCTGGAGAATGGACGCCTCTGCCACACGTTTCACAATTCGTGGAACTTTGGGCTAGGAAGTCCTTGGATAGGAATGGCCGTAATAAATTAAGGGCTGAATGCCCCAGACCCTCCATACCCAAGAAGGTTGTGGCCACCCCAGAGGTGGACCCGGTCTTAATAAAATATCTCCTAAAGACAGGAAAATTTCAGAAGAAGGGCATCGAACGCTCCTTCCGAGCCATACAAGACCGCGTCCTGGACCTTATGGGTCCACTGACAAAAATCTTGAATCTTTCCGAACAGGCTGCGACTTCTGGACAACCAGTTGACCTCCCGCAGCTTAGGGGCTGGGCACAAAGAGCCCTATGTCTAGCTGGCACCGCCAACACGGCATGTTCAGTGGAAAGACGCAGGTCGATTCTCATGCGATTAGATCCCCAGTTGTCACACCTGGTGGAATCCGAACCCGGCCCGTCGGCCGAGGGCATGCTCTTTGGTGACATGGTGATCAAGGACATAAATAAATTTGTAGGACTATTCACCAGTCTAGACAAGGCCCAAAACTCCTTAAGGAGAACCGGGACCAACAAGGTTTTTAACAGGGCCGGCAGAAATAGAGGCCGTTCTGCCGGCCGTTCTACCTCCTACAGGCCACAGGGCAGACCCTTTACCCAAGTTCAGTACCAGGCTCCATCCTATGCCACCTCGGTGGCGCAACCTGCACCCTTCTTTCCTCCCCGAGGCAGACCCTGGCGTGGACGAGGTGGACGCGGTTATCCACGATCCCGACCTCCTACCGGTGAGTATACCTTACACACGCAATCACATTCCTGTGGGGGGACGTCTGAGGTATTTTATCCAAGCCTGGTCTGCGATTACGGCAGACGCATGGATTTTACACTCTGTAGCGGGGTTCGCGATAGACATACTATCCCCGCCACTTCTCAACATAATCCCCCCTCCCATTCGATTCGCAAGACAAACCAGCCTTCTCATAGACAGAGAAATACGAGACCTGCTGACCAAACAGGCAATTGTAGAAGTAGATCCCCTTTCCCCAGGTTTCATAAGCAACCTGTTCCTGGTTCGCAAGAAAGGGGGAGGTTACCGGCCGGTGATAAATCTCAGGGACCTAAACCAGTATGTCGAATATCGACATTTCAAGATGGAGGGAATCCACTTCCTCCGAGACCTTCTCCACCCTGGAGATTGGCTAGTGAAGGTGGATCTACAAGACGCATACCTTACGGTCCCCATACACCGCGAATCGCAACACTTACTTCGTTTCCCGTGGAGAGGCAAGATGTGGCAATATACTTGCCTTCCGTTCGGCCTGTCGTCCGCCCCCTGGTGTTTCACCAAACTCATGAAACCAGTGGTGGCAGCACTCAGAAGCAGACGGGTACGTCTGATTATCTATCTAGACGACATCCTCCTCATGGCCCACTCCAAGAGTCAAGCCCTCCTCCACATGTCTTGGACTTTATCCCTATTACAACAACTGGGCTTTCTTATCAACCACGGGAAGTCCATCTTGGTTGCATCCCAACAGATGGAGTTCCTGGGCTTTACGGTAAACACCGTTCTATCCACCCTCAGTCTCCCCAAACCCAAACTTGCCCTTATCCGCAAGGAGATTCGTACAGCTCTACGCAAGGGCCACATATCCCTCCGTACACTAGCACGCCTGGTGGGCTTACTTGCGGCCTCCATTCAGGCCATCTTTCCAGCCCCGCTACATTACAGGGCCCTTCAGAGGCTCAAAATTATGCACCTGAGACAAGGCCTCAGATACTCAGACGAGATTCCTCTCTGCCAGGAGACTACCGAGGAACTGAGATGGTGGCTTTACCATGCCGTCGAATGGAACGGCAAAACCATCTTCAACCCCAGCCCGGACGTCGTCATAGAATCGGACGCCAGTCGACAGGGCTGGGGCGCCCGATGCGGGACGGTCTCCACAGGAGGGACGTGGTCCGCAACAGAAACCTCTCTTCACATCAATGCACTAGAACTTTTGGCGGCCCTATTCGCCGCCAAGAGTTTCATGCCTCGCACTTCCACATGCTGTATTCTATTTCGCATGGACAATGTGGCGGCGGTGCAATATGTCAACCGTTTGGGAGGCACCAAATCCAAAACTCTGGCGTACAGTATATCGCAAAGGATTTCTGGCACTTTTGCCTAGCCCACGACATTACCCCCATAGCGGAATACATCCCGGGAGTCTCCAATTCGGTAGCCGACTGGAACTCTCGTTATCTTCGCGATTCCAGCGACTGGAGACTAGATCGGTCAATATTTCTTCGATTGCAACGACTCTGGGGACCGCTATCTACAGATCTCTTCGCCTCCCGCCTCAACCACCAACTGCCTCGCTTCTTCAGCTGGAGGCCGGATCCGGAGGCATATGCGGTGGACGCTCTCCGCCAACCCTGGCCGGAGGGAACACACTACGCGTTTCCCCCTTTTCAGATGATCCCCAGGCTTCTCCTACGAATAAACAATCTAGGGGCGACTGTGGTCCTGATTACGCCATGGTGGCCGACCCAACCATGGTTCCCTCTTTTACTGGGGATGACGGTAGACCTCCCCAGGCTGATCCCCCTTTTTCCTCACCTTCTCACCGGTCCGAACGGGAATTTTCACCCTCTGGTTCTGGAGAACAACCTACCACTTCTGGCGTGGCTAGTGTCGGGATCCCGACCCCAGATAGAGACCTTTCACAATCAGCTCAGAATCTCCTCACCATGGCCTGGGCCCCCGGGACTAGATCGGCATATCGATCAGCCTGGAGACTCTGGGTTCGTTGGTGTGATCAACGACAGGTTGATCCCGTACAGGCCCCTGTATCACTAGTAGCGAATTACCTGGCAGACTCTTATGAATCCGGCAGATCATACAGCTCTATTAACATCTATCGATCAGCTATCTCAGCCTATCATTGCCCCGTGGATTCCTTGCCAGTGGGCAGACACCCACTAGTATGTAGACTTTTAAGAGGCGTGAAGTTTCAACGTCCCCCTAGGCCTAGATACCAAGCGACCTGGGATGTATCCAAGGTGCTTGATATGTTCGCCAGTTGGGGGGACAACGCGGATCTATCTCTGAAACTTTTATCCATAAAACTAACAGTCCTCCTATGTCTAATTTCCCTCAAGAGAGTGTCAGACGTTAGGGCTCTAGACATCTCCAGGCGACAATTTTCGCCGCAGGGTGTTGAATTTTCCATTGTACGCAGGACCAAAACCGGTATTCATTCTGTCTTCTACCCGTCCTTCCCTGCTCATCCTTTCCTCTGTGTCGTTCGTTGCCTCCAGGCATACGAATCTCAAACCGCTACCTTGCGTTCCGCGGACTCTTCTCAACTTCTTGTGTCTTACGTCAGACCTCACCTTCCGGTCTCGTCTGCCTCCCTGGCACGATGGGTGAGGACCGCCATGGAAATGGCGGGGATCGATGTTACCCTATTCGGAGCTCACTCCACCAGGGGTGCTATGGCTACCAAAGTAGTCGTATCAGGAGGCTCTCTTTCAGATCTCTTGAGAGCGGCGGATTGGTCTTCCGAGACCACGTTCCGTCAATTTTACTTCAGACCACAGGATCACATCTCCTTGTCGGTCCTCTCTTAGGGTTACTGTGTATTGTGTTTAATCATATCTGCATGCTTAAAAATCTAGCTTTGAACCTGCATAGATATGAGCCTCCTGTCTGATATATAATTCGAGATTTTCCTAGCTTGTGACAGAAAATATTGATTATATGATGACAGGAGGCGAGTATCTTCCCTCCCGACCCTCCCTATTACGATTGTTTTCATTTCTTCGCAGGTTACTGAGTGCCAACCTGGGCCTTACAGACGAATAATCCTGTTTGGAGAATGATAAATCCTACCTGCAAGTTGGAATGCAGCTCACTTGAGGATCCTAGTTGAGAACCAGTTTGTTCCAGAAATCCACGTTGGGTTTCGGTTGATGGTTAACTTCCCGTCGGAAGCTGTCGGACGTCGACCGGCCGGTCTGAGTTCCGAAGATTCGTTTCTTCCCTCCGTTCGGGCGCCGTTTCTGTCTTAAGAGGTCATCGCATCAAGAAAGAGGAGGAACCTTCACAGACAGCCCCCTTTTATAGAGGTCACTGTCAGGGGCGTGGCTAGAGGCTATATGGACTGCTGAGAGTGGTAGTCTGTTTTAAAGGTTTTTTATTTTACATTGAGTTATTAAAGAAATAGATTCTGCTGTGAGCATTAATAAAGAAAGATTAATGCATAGATACTCACCTCCTGTCATCATATAATCAATATTTTCCGTCACAAGCTAGGAAAATCTCGAATTTTTATCCATGAAGTTTCTGTTTCAATAATTTTTTTATTTAAAAAAAAAAAAAACAATATAAAAAAAGGGAGATCTTATAACGAAGAATCCTCGTCTGCTCCAAGCACGTAACGGGGAAACATACAATTAAATACGAGGCGCTAGGTAGAAACCGATGAGGACCACAACCCCTTGCTAATCACGGCCGTGGGGACCTCTAATGCAAGTAAACTGGAGTTTAACCACTTAAGGACCCCTTCACGCCGATATGCGTCGGCAGAATGGCACGGCTGGGCACAATCACGTACGCGATTCCTTAAAGGGTCACTAGTTAACTGATTCCTTTTCAAAATGATTAAAAATAGATAAAAATCAATCATATAATGTGCCTGCAGGTTAGTTTCACTTTTAAACTGACTTCATGTTTCTGTGAAGTAGAAAGAGACACACAGAACAAAAACAAACAAATCCAGGGCAGTGTTTTGTTTTTAAAATGAATCTGATTGGTTCTGGGAAGTTTTAGACACACAGTAATGAGAGCTTAGACCACCGTGAGAAAGCTCCCAGCACTGTGGTTATAAGGAAACAGACAAGCAGGAAGTGTGGAGATCAGAGCAGGATTACAGCAACTTCAAAGCAAAAAACGAACAATGAGGACATGCAACCAGTACTGCAGTAAGGTAAAGGAAGCTATTTAGCTAAAAAAAAAAATTCCTTTAGTGATCCTTTAACCACTTTCCCACCGCGCCATAAGGATTTTACTGCTACGGCGCGGCGGGGTTATCTTGGGACGACGTCCCTGGGACGTCGTCCTTCACTTTCGCGATTGCGCGTCCCTTGGGATGCGCTCGCGAAAGTGTCCGTGCTCGCCGGGTCTAGAAGACCCGGCGCATCACGGATCACGGAAAATTGCCGCTGATCGCGGCCGTTTACCACGTGATCGCGCCGTCAAATGACGGCGCGATCACTTGTAAACAAACCGGCGTCATTTGATGACGCCATTTCCTCCCTCTCCTCTCTGTACAGTGTGCGAGGAGAGGGGGGGGGAGCGGGGTGCCAGCAGCTGAGCTGTGGCTGGATCTGTGACAAATGCAGTCACAGATCCAGCCATCCCTCAAAACATCCCAGCTCTGCAATCCCCCCAGTACCCAGCAATCCCCCCAGTACCCAGCAATCCCCCAGTACCCAACAATCCCCCAGTACCCAACAATACCCCAGTACTCAACAATACCCCAGTACTCAACAATACCCCAATACTCGGCAATACCCCAATAATCGGCAATACCCCAGTACTCGGCAATACCCCAGTACTCGGCAATACCCCAATACTCGACAATACCCCAATACTCGGCAATACCCCAGTACTCGGCAATACCCCAATACTCGGCAATACCCCAATACTCGGCAATACCCCAGTACTCGGCAATACCCCAATACTCGGCAATACCCCAATACTCGGCAATACCCCAGTACTCTGCAATACCCCAATACTCGGCAATACCCCAGTACTCGGCAATACCCCAGTACTCGGCAATACCCCAATACTTTGCAATACCCCAATACTCTGCAATACCCCAATATTCGACAATACCCCAATACCCTGCATGATACTTTGCAATACCCCAATACTCTGCAATACCCTGCGCGATACTCTGCAATACCGCCTATGGGGATTTTTAAGTAGCGAAGTTTGGCGCCATTCCACGAGTGTGCGCAATTTTGAAGTGTGACATGTCGGGTATCTATTTACTCGGCGTAACTTCATCTTTCACATTATGAAAAAAAATTGGGCTAACTTTACTGTATTGTTTTGTTTTAAGCACAAAACAGTTTTTTAAAAAACACGCGTTCAATAAATTTCTGCGAAAATACCGTGCGAGATAAAAAGTTGTAACGGCCGCCATTGTATTCTCTAGGGTCTTTGCTAAAAAAGCATATATATAATGTTTGGGGTTCTATGTAATTTTCTAGCAAATAAATGATGATTTTTCCATGTAGGAGAGAAATGTGAGAATTGGTCTGGGTGCTCCAGAACGCCTGGTGGCGTTCCCTGCATGTTGGGCCTCTGTATGTGGCCACACTGTGTAAAAGTCCCACACATGGGGTATCGCCATACTCGGGAGGAATAGCAGAATGTGTTTGGGGTGTAATTTGTGGTATGCATATGCTGTGTGTGAGAAATAACCTGCTAATATGACAGAAACAAGTCAAGTGGTTAAGCCCATCCGTGGGGTTGCGAATGCCTGCCGCCGGCGCGCTCGCGACCCGGTCCGAAGCTCCGTGACCGCGGGACCCGCGGAACTGGTTGCAGCCAGTGTGACGCAATAGGTCACCGGAGCTGAAGAACGGGGTGAGGTGTGTGTAAATACACCTTCCCCGTTCTTCACTGTGGCAGTGTCACTGATCGTCTGTTCCCTGATATAGGGAAAGACCATCAATGACATCACACGTCCAGCCACGCCCTCATACAGTTAAAAACACATATTAGGTCACATATAACCCCTACAGCGCCCCCTAGTGGTTAACTCCTAAACTGCAATTGTCATTTTCACAGTAATCAGTGCATTTTTATAGCACTTTTTGCTGTGAAAATGACAATGGTCCCAAAAATGTGTCAAAATCGTCTGATGTGTCTGCCATAATGTCGCAGTCATGAAAAAAACATCGCTGATCGCCGCCATTAGTAGTAAAAAAATAATTATTAATAAAAATGCTATAAAACTATCCCCTATTTTGTAAACGCTATAAATTTTGCGCAAACCAATCGATAAATGCTTATTGCAATTTTTTCCTACCAAAAATAGGTAGAAGAATACGTATCGGCCTAAACTGAGGAACATTTTTTTTTATATATTTTTGGGGGATATTTATTATAGCAAAAAGTAAAAAATATTGAATTTATTTTAAAATTGTCACTCTATTTTTGTTTATAGCGCAAAAAAATAAAAAAACACAGAGGTGATCAAATACCATCAAAAGAAATCTTGATTTGTGGGAAAAGAAAGAACGCCAATTTTGTTTGGGAGCCACGTCGCACGACCGCGCAATTTTTAGTTAAAGCAACGCAGTGCCAAATAGCAAAAATGGGCAAGGACCGGACCTCTTTTTTACACTTGTTGTTTACAAGTTAAAATCAGTTTGTTTGTTTTTTGCCAGAAAATTATTTTTTTCCCCTAGAAAATTACGTAGAACCCCCAAACATTATATATATTTTTTTCCTAAAACCCTAGAGAACAAAATGTCGGTTGTTACAATACTTTCTATCACACTGTATTTGTGCAGCGGTCTTACAAGTGCACTTTTTTTGGAAAAAAATACACCTTTTTTGAATAAAAAAATAAGACAACAGTAAAGGTAGCCCAATTTTTTTTTTTTATATTGTGAAAGATAATGTTACGCCGAGTAAATTGATACATAGTTACATAGTAGGTGAGGCTGAAAAAAGACACAAGTCCATCAAGTCCAACCTATGTGATACACAACATGTCACACTTCAAAATTGCCCCCGCTCGAGGAATGGTACCAAACTTTTACGCTTAAAAATCTCCATAGGCGATGTTTAAAAATGTCTACAGGTTACCAGTTTTGAGTTACAAAGGAGGTCTAGGGCTAGAATTATTGCACTTGATCTAACGAGTACAGCAATACCTTGCATGTGTGGTTTGAACACCATTTTCATATTCATATCATTTTTTATTTTATTTTTCTTAAATGTTTTATTTTGACACTGTCTTTAAAAAATAAATAAAAATAGGTCACTTTTATTCCTATTAAGGCCGCATGCACACGGGATGCCGGTGGAAACTCTACTAAACACACGTTTTTAAAGGCTAAAACCGGCGTTTAAAACGCCTGTTTTGCCGCAATTTTCGCTGCATTTTCGCTGCGTTTTACCGTGTTTGCGTTTATAAGCGCTTGGTTAAGAAACATCATAAGACCCTCCCTAAGCTCAAAAAACAGTATTATTTAACCATTTCAGCCATTTTGTGAGACCAGAGTGAGTAGCAGCTGAGAGAGCAGCAGTGTACTCGTATTTAGCGTGTCACTTGCCACATCACCTGGCCACGTGACCTGCCACAAGTTGTGTATTGTTCACTTGCCACGTCACCTGGCGACGTGACCTGCCACAAGTTGTGAATGTCCACTTGCCACGTCACCTGGCCACGCCAACTGCCACAAGTTGTGGATTGTCCACTGACCACGTCACCTGGCCACATCACCTGGCCACATCACCTGCCACAAGTTGTGGATTGTCCACTGACTACGTCACCTGGCCACATCACCTGCCACAAGTTGTGGATTGTCCACTTGCCACATCACCTGGACATGTCACCTGGCCACGTCACCTGCCACAAGTTGTGGATTGTCCACTGACCACGTCACCTGGCCACATCACCTGGCCACATCACCTGCCACAAGTTGTGGATTGTCCACTGACTACGTCACCTGGCCACATCACCTGGCCACATCACCTGCCACAAGTTGTGGATTGTCCACTTGCCACATCACCTGGACATGTCACCTGGCCACGTCACCTGCCACAAGTTGTGGATTATCCACTTGCCAAATCACCTGGCCACGTCACCTGCCACAAGTTGTGGATTGTCCACTGGCCACGTCACCTGCCACGAGTTGTGGATTGTCCACAATGCAATGCAAGCAATTACAGTTTTTTTATTTATTTTTTAATGGTTTTTCATCATTTGCCATAATTTTTGAGATTTCTAATGTAAAAAAATAGGTCACCTTTAAAAACGCCTATAAACAAAATCGCGGCAAAACGCGGAAGCGGCGTTTTGCCATGTTTTGCATCTGAAACGCGAAAACATTTGCGTCTGAACCCATTTGTTTGCTTCTGGAAAAACGAGGATAAATGCAACTGCCTAAAAACGGCAATAAACGAGACTGTGTGCATTGACACATAGGATAACATTGAATGTGTTCAGGGGCAGTTAAAAAAAGTGTCCAACTGCCTCTGAACACGCGTTTACCAGCATCTCGTGTGCATGGGGTCCTACAAGGAATGTAAGCATCCCTTGAAATAGAAAAAAAGCATGACAGGGCCTCTTAAATATGAGATCTAAGGGGTCAAAAAGACCTCACATCTTATATTTACACTAAAATGTAATAATAAAAAAAAAGAGGTCACCTGAAAAATAAAAAAATAAACTCCTTTAAAGAGGAAGTATAGGCCGGTACATCGATCATTATTTACAACCTTTAGTGCAAAAAACTCCTTCCTATCTTAAGGATACAGGAGACACTATAAGGTTATTGGAAAACACTGTTGTACATGGTGACTATCTACTAGCCACAGCAGATGTCGCTTCCCTATATACTTGCATTCCCCATCACTTGGGTATTGCTGCTGTCCAACATTTCCTAAATCAAGAACCTACCCTCGCTTCTTTTCAATGCGAGTATATTTTAGAACTTTTAGAGTTTGCAACCAAACATAATTATTTTTGGTTCAACCAAAGCTACTACCTCCAACAACGAGGGGTAGCTATGGGGGCTAAGTTTGCACCCAGCCTTGCCAACCTGTTCATGGCCAAGTGGGAGGAGGATGTCGTCTATGCGCAGGACACTCCATCATTAGTCCTGTGGGCCAGGTACATAGACGACATCCTCCTCCTATGGAACGGCACCCCCGAATCATTAGAGTCATTTTTTAAAACCCTCAATCAAAATGACAGAGGCATTTCATTGACCTTTGAATACAGTCCAAGTAAAATCAATTTCTTGGACCTCGAGATTGGGTTGGTTGATCGCAAATTCAATTTTCAAACTTTCTTCAAGCCAACTGATAGGAATGGTTTCATTCCTATTGATAGCTGTCATCACAGTTCATGGCTTCGGTCAGTTCCGCGCAGTCAGTTTCTGAGACTTCGTAGGAACTGCACGGACCCAGAATCTTATCTGCTTCAAGCTACTATGTTGCGACAAAGGTTTCTAGATAAAGGTTATCCCAGGGCTGAGCTAGATCAAGAAATGCAGAGAATTCTCTCATTGGATAGATCTTCACTCATCTCAATGAAACCTAAACGTGTACCTGATGAAAGTTTCAAATTTGCCCTAATCACATCTTACTCTATTCAACATAGGCAGGTTAAGAATATTGTCGATAGACATTGGGATATACTCAGGAACGATAGTGTTCTCAGACCTTTACTTCCTGAACGGGCTAAACTGGTATTTAGAGGTGCACCTTCGTTGCAGAATCGCATTGCACCCAATGTCATCAATCCCCCAGTAAAAAGTTCTTTTTTTCAGGACTTAGTTGGTTTCTTTCCATGCAGAAAATGCAAGGTTTGTCATCATAACTCACTGAGGGAACGCAGAATTACACACTTCACTTCTACTGTGACTGGAAAGGAGTATGAGATTAAACATTTTTGTACCTGCGAAACCAATTACATCGTTTATCTCATCACATGTACATGTGGTAAACAATATGTCGGCCGCACGATTCGTACTTTCTCGATACGTGTAGGCGAACATATTGCCTTCATCAAGGCAGGCGACAGGGACCATACTGTTCCCCGTCACTTCAAACAGTGCCATGATAAAAATCCTTCTGGCACTCAGTTTACAATTATTGACCGTTATATGCCTCCTTGGAGGGGTGGGGCCAAAACAAGGGGTGTTTCAAGATTAGAAACATTCTGGATTTATGAGCTTCAATCTTATCATCCCTTTGGCTTGAATGTTGATTGGGACATCAACTCATTTATAGATAAGTCCTAGTGGTTGTTTAGTATATTTAAACAGTGGTGGATCTGTTTTGGGATGTTTCATAATTTTCAACTCTAGCAATTTTTTATTATGCATATGTTTTTACGTCATGGCGATTTATTTTAACATTAACGCACATTATTATGTATGTTTTTGTTTGGGAATTCGACTCACTGTCTGGAAGACCCACACATTATTATTATACGTAATTTTTAATTTATTAAGTGCATTTTCTGTTGGATCATTTGCTTTATGCACATTGAGCACTGATCCCTTTCTGCCTATATTGCAGTATTGTGCGATTTGCATTATGCACTTCCATGTCCCGGGCATTGCATTTTTGTACCAGTCAATTATTAATATATTTATTTTTGGCATCACAATTTTGTACCAAGCCATATTTAAATTTTTATTTTTGCCTTAATGTCTCATAATACTGAATATTAATTTTTTCCATTCTTTGAATTGATTTATTTCATGTTTGGTCCATTTTGATCGCCACATGCGGATCCATTTTGCATGTGTTGATTTACATTTTGGTATTCTTTTTTTCTCTTCACTCACTTTGGAATGCAAACGGCCCCCACAATGAGGGCTGGATTGCACTTCCTTCTGCTATGTCCGCCCACTTTTTCGTCGTCCCTACGAATATCCTTGACGCCTTTTTTCCACGTCTGACTCCACACAAGTGAGCGTTTCATTATGTGACGGATTTTTGATACGGATATCGGGATTCGATGTTATTTCGAAAGCGGGGCGTACGTCTCGATCACACGTCGAAAACGAGGCATGCAGCGCACGCTGTCAATATCCGACCTCATTCCGGAAGTGTTTGAATCAGTACACCCCCGTGATTCAACAGGAGGCGTGGTACGACTTCATACAGGCGAGCGTTTCATTTTGTGACGGATTACGTCATTCGACGTCATTTCGAAAGTGAGGCTTACGTTTCGATCATATGTCGAAAACGAGGCGTGCAGCGCACGCTGTTAGTATTCGATTTCACTCCGGAAGTGTCCGAATTAGAACACTTCCGCGATTCGATACGAGGCGTGGAGCGCACGCCTGGACGCCATTTTCTTTAGACCCGGAAATGCTTGTGCTTTGTGATTGCTTGCAGACGGTGAGTCTAATTTCCTTTTGGGACCTTTTATTATAAATATTTGTGTTGGCATCATGAGAGGGATACCCTTTGATAACGTGTAATGACACGAAACGCGTCAGGGACGACTCCATTATTGCCACCATCTTATTGACATGCGCCTTACTTTCATCTGTATATGTAAGTGCAATTTTAATAAATTTTTTTATTGACCTTACGGTGTTACACTATGGCGTCCCCTCTTCTCCTTTCCATTTATATATGCCATCTCTGAGACGGATGACCATTATTTTTTTCCGCGAACGAGAGACCTCTTATCAAGTCTCGGGGCCATTGGAATCTACACCACAGATATCTGCTGATCCCTTTCCTGAGGAACACCTTATATCAAGATCTGAGCATATACCAAGCCTGACTGACTCTAGAAATATAAGTTTCTCAGAGTCCTTTTCATCTGGTAAGCCTGCATCTTCACCGGTGGTAGGATTTTTTCTTTTTCACTTCTGATACATCAAGCATCATTTGTGTCACTGGAATTTATGAACTTTATTTCATGAACTTTATTTCAATTTTATTAGTCATGTTATCATTCTCATGTTGATGCACAGATCACTTTTTGTGTTTCACACTTTATGTATATGTATAGCCTTACAGTTATATTTTGTTATTCTGAGCGCTACACTACCACGTTTCCATTATTAATTACTTACCTGAGATGGAAGCCGCCACAGCAGTCCTCGGTCACCTCCTCCGTCGCCGACATGACACCTGGAGTGACTTCTGGGTATGGCCCCTCTGACGCTGTGACTGGCCGGAGCAGCGATGATGTCACTCCCACGCATGCTTACGGGTCCCGCCACTAACGGCATGATTACCGTTAGAAGCGGCACGCTCAGTGCGCTTGCACCCAATGTCTATGATGCACCCACTTTAAGAGCTATGGGCGGAAGTGACGTTTGACGTCTCTACCACTACCGGTGGGTCCGGTAAGCGGCGGAGATGACCGGAGCGTGGCCAGAGGGGGTGGATGCCTCCTCCGCCGCCGCTAAAACTGATCTTGCTGCAAACAGTGTTCCTGAAAATACTGGAGCTGCTGCCATAACCCTGGTATTTAGCATCAAAGTACTGACGTACGGGTATGTCGTTTTGCGTAAAGTGAAGACGTCAACTTATAACATACTACTACTAGAGCGTTTTAGCAATATAAACGCAGGAGGTTCACCGTCCAGTTAACCCCTTGATGAGGCAGATACGTTTATGAAAGATCGTGGACTTGGGAGTCTAGAATTGTTATTACTTAAGCCTGATGGAATATTATTGGTGCCAATAATGTCTTTTACTCAAATTCTGCGATAATTAAAGCACTTGTAACTATCACCATTACAGTTTTACAGTATGAGGGATCAAATTCCCCAAAGTATGCCAAGAATAGTCTGCAATGTGAAAAAAGGGGCTACACACACGTGATGCCAAGTTTAGCTAAGAATAGTAAAATGAATAGAAAGGAAGGAAATGGGATAGAAAGAAGGAAACAGGAAAATCCATCTGGGAGCCTCCTATCAGTCGATTTAAAAAAGTGAAGTAGATTTAATCTATGAAGTTTAACTGCTCTCATGCCTTGTACTTGCCTAAAAATGACATTTGGGGCTTGATGAGTATCAGGCCCCATTCACACCTTAGCATTTTGGAGCTTGAAGCTGTGTGTAATTTAATCTCAGTATAAATACAGCTGTTCTGTGAAGCCTTCAGTGGTTTGTTAGCAAAGTTTAGTGAATAAAAAGCATCACGAAGGCCAAGGAACACACCAGACAGGTCAGGGATAAAGTTGTGTAGAAGTTTAAAGGGGTTGTAAACACTCATGTTTTTTCACCTTAATGCATCCTATGCATTAAGGTGAAAAAACACCTGGCAGTGACCGGCCCCCCTCCCCCTGCCCCATGTTTTACTTACCTGAGCCCTGGAATTGGCTCCTGCTGCTTTCAATCAAATCCAATGAAGTGGGTGACGGGGCCGAGTCCTACATTCGGTGTTTATGGATGCCGAATGATAGACTCGGGAGCACGCCCACAAGGTAACTCCCCAGTAGAGCGTTTCTCCTTTGGGGTTACCTGATGCGGGGAGGAGCCGTGAGTGCCGCCAGGGGACCCCGGAAATCGAGGATCAGGGCCACTCTGTGCAAAATTAACTGCACAGTGGAGGGAAGTATGACATGTTTTTTATTTAAAACAAACAAAAAAAAATAAATCAAATCACTTTAAAGCAGGGTTAGGTTAAAAAGAAATTATCCCAAAGTTTGAACATCTCACAGAGCTCTGTTCAATCCATCATCGGAAAATGGAAAGAGTATGGCACAACTGCAAACCTACCAAGACATGGCTGTCCACCTAAACTTTCAGAGCCACTAGGGTTACTGGGAACATGGTGCGTGGGCCCGGGGGCCGCGTTGGCCGCAGGGCACCCGCAATTGCCCAGTAACTGAGCAGGACTGTGGATCTCTGTGTGTGTAAACACACAGATCCACATCCTGTCAGGGAGAGGAGACTGATACTATGTCCCTTGTACATAGGGACACAGATCGGTCACCTCCCCTAGTCAGTCCCCTTCCCCCACAGTTAGAATCACTCCCAGGGTACACATTTAACACCTTCCCCACCCCCTACTGTTAACCCCTTCCCTGCCAGTCACATTTATACATTATTCAGTGCATATTTATAGCACTGATTGCTGTATAAATGTGAATGCTCCCAAAAATGTGTCAAAAGTGTCCGATGTGTCCGCCATAATGTCGCAGTCCCAATAAAAATCGCAGATCGCTGCCATTACTAGTAAAAAATAAAAATTCATAATTATGTCCCCTATTTTGTTTTGCGCAAACCAGTCACTTTTTAACAAAAATATGTAGAAGAATACGTATCGGCCTAAACTGAGAAAAAAATAAAATTTTGGGAAAAAAAATAGATATTTATTATAGCAAAAAGTAAAAAATAGTGTGTTTTTTTTTTTCAAAATTGTGGCTCTTATTTTGTTTATAGCGGAAAAAAATAAAACTGCAGAGGTGATCAAATACCACTGAAAGAAAGCTCTATTTGTGGGGGAAAAAGGACACCAATTTTGTTTTGGAGCCAGGTCGCACGCCGGCGCGATTGTCAGTTAAAGCGACGCAGTGCCGGAAGCTGAAATTTCACCTGGGCAGGAAGGGGGTGTAGGTGCCCAGTAAGCAAGTGGTTAAGGAGTTGTAAAGGAATTTTTTTTTTTTTTTTTTGCTGAAATGACTGTTTACAGGGTATAGAGACATAATATAACTGATTCCTTTTAAAAATGATTAAAAATAGATTAAAATCAATCATATAATGTGCCTGCAGTTTCAGTTTAGTTTTTCATCTAGTTTCATGCTTGTGTTAAGTACAGAGACACATAGCCAATACAGGGCAGTGTTTGTTTTTAAAATGAAACTGATTGGTTCTGAGGGGTTTTAGACACACAGGACCAGATTCAGAACAAAGTTAAGTCTGCGTATCTCGAGATACGCCGCATAACTTCTAAGAAGCGCCGGCGTATCTTTTTTCTGTATTCTGTATCTTTTTTCTGTATTCAGAAAACAAACAATTGCTTGGGTCCCCGAGCTGGCCTGGGGCCCCCAACTTCCCCTTCCCAGGATGTAGCGTGGCCAAGCTCCTCTTCCTTCCTCCTGGAGTCCTGTCAGTCCGACCGGGTACCGCGTGTGGTACAGGAGATTCAGTTTCCTGTTCCTGGCCGGACTGATAGCAAGTGCACACTGAGTGCTCACTTCCTTTCAGTCTGGCTGGGAAGACAGGAAACAGAATCTCCTGTACCGCATGGTACCTGGCCCAGCCCGGGCACTATCTGAAGGGGACAGGGGGAAGAGGAGCTCGGCCGCGCTACAGCGGCAGCCTACAGGGAAGAAGGGGACGTAAGGATAGAAAAAAAATTGTGTAGCGCTAACGTAGGCTTTGCATGCAGGGGTGGGGGTGCTTGGGGGCCCACATTTTGCTTGGGGCCCCCAAATTCCTTCAAACGGCCCTGGGCGCAGCCAATGTTAAGTATGGACGTCGGGACAGCTTGTAATGTACGTCATTTATGTCGTTTGCGTAAGTCATTCGGGAATGGGGCTGGGCGTAAGTTACGTTCACGTCGATATCAATGAATATTTGCGACGTGATTTGGAGCAGTACTTTTTTCATAAGGAAACAGACAATCAGGAAGTGTGCAGAACAGAGAAGGATTACAGAAAAAACTAAACAATGAGGACATGAAACCAGGACTGCATTAGGGTAAAGGAAGTTATTTAGCAAAAAAAAATATTTCCTTTAGTGACCCTTTAACGTGCCCCAGACTATGGACAATAGAAGTTTTAAATACTCATAAAATCAGTAACTTTTAATCAAGCCATCACTGACCTTTCTAGCTGCATGTGCTGTAAAGTAATTTCTTTTATCCAAAGATCACAACAGAGACTCTGAACTTTGGTTTTTAATTGATAATCGTTTTTTTCCTCGAGAAAAATTGACATTCTAATTAAAATGTGTCAAAAGTACTGCTGGGAATAGCAGTGACATCATTCGCAGAGCCGGGATGTAATAAAAACATTGTCAGATGTTCTAACCTTTCCTTATTCTATGAAACCTTTGATTTTGTGTGCATCTCCATGGGGGGGGGGGGGGGATCCTATATACTTCCCTCCCTGAGGGGAACACATTAGTGAAAGGTTTAAATGATAAAAGTAATAGGCTTTAAAGGGTGACTCCATGTCCGTGGGATTTTTTTTTTTATAAAAAAAAAAAAAAAAAATGAACAATTGTGACACAAGTCATATTGTATTTGAATGTTATTAAAAACGACCTTTTCAATGTGCAGCCGCTGTAATTTTCTGTAAAATGTAATATGGCACAGATGGTATACAGAACACCCCCCCCAGAAATGTAATTTCCTGCTTGTGTGATTGGCTTATTGATTTTCCTAGAAGTCTGCACTAAGATACAAGTCAGATTTTGGGCATCCCCTGCAACAAAAAAATATTTTTTCAATTGGGAAATCATGTCTAAAGCCGCGTACAAACGATCGGTTCAAACCGATGAAAACGGACTGAAGTTTGTTTTCATCGGTCCAAACCGATCGTGTGCAGGCCCCATTGGTCCGTTATCCTTGGCTCCAAAAACAGAGGGCTTGCTTTAAAATTGAACCGATGGACGGCTAACCGATAGGTCAAAACCGATCGTTAGTATGCACGAGCATCGGTTAAAAATCCACGCATGCTGCCCGTTGGGGTCCCGTTGGGCCCCAGTTGGGCTCCCAAGTGGAGCAGGTAGGGCGGGGTGAGTGGGAGGCCCCCCCCTCACACCCGCCATTGCCACCAGGGGCATGGAGAAGGATGGCAGATTGCCTCCGGGGGGAGGGTCTGCCTACTCCCAACTCCTGCAGTCCGGCTCCTCTCTCTCGAGTTCACGCACAAAAAAAATAAAAAAATCCACGCATGCTCAGAATCAAGTCGACGCATGCTTGGAAACATTCAACTTCGTTTTTCTCATCACGTCGTTGTGTTTTACGTCACCGCGTACTGACACGATCGGTTCATGAACCGATGGTGTGTAGGCACATCAGTCCATCAGTCAGCTTCATCGGTGAACTGATGAAAACGGTCCGTCGGACCGCTCTCATCGGATGGACCGATCGTGTGTACAGGGCATGCAGACCCTAATGTTGGGTTGTAAAAAATTAAATTTTTCTGGCTCTAGAAAAACGTTTTTTTTCAACTTCATCATTAATAATGCCTTGCCTACACACGATCGTTTAAGAAAAAATGCTCTAGCAAAGCGCAGTGACGTACAACACGTACGACGGCACTATAAATGGGAAGTTCCATTCAGATGGTGCCACCCTTTGGGCTGTTTTAAACGATTTTGTGTTAGTAAAAGACGATTCGCGCTTTCTGTCTGTTACAGCGTGATGAACTGTGTGTTCTAACTAAAGGGGGAGGGGACTGACTGGAGGAGGAGAGAGATCGCTGTTCCTGATAACTAGTAGTGTTGAGCGGAATACGCCATATTCGATTTCGCGATATTGCGCGAATATATAGAAGAATATTCGCGAATATTCGCTAATATCGAATATTCGTGATATTTTATCCAAAAAAAAATTTGCGAAATTTCGCTAATGCGAAATTTCGCTAATGCGAAATTTCGCTAATGCGAAAATGATTGCGAAATTCTCATAAACGGAGATCATTTCCTGTATTACTATTACAACCCCTTTGAACACTTGCCGACAAGCCGCCATCATTATACTGCGGCAGGCTGGCTCTATTGTGCGAATCGCGGGCGAATCAAGTCGACGCATGCTTGGAAGCATTGAACTTCGTTTTTTCATCACATCGTTGTGTTCTACGTCACCGCGTTCTGGTCTGAGGGGATTTTTGTCCGATGGTGTTTCCGCACATCAGACCAACAGACCACTTCAGCCTGGTCCGGTGGAAGCGGTCCGTCGGACATGTTTCATCGGACATGTCTCATCGTGTGTACGCGGCCTAAAGTGGAGTTCCACCCAAAAATAGAACTTCCACTTTTGGAACCCTCCCCCCATCCGGTGTCACATTTAACACCCTTCGGGGGGGGGGGGGCGATACCTGTCTAATACAGGTATTTGCTCCTACTTCCTGGCATAGATTACCGCGGTGATCGCGGTGACCTACGCCACTTCTGTGCCTACACTGTTCTCCCCCGCTGTCTTCTAGGAAACACACATGGACACACAAGACAGCGGGGACCAGTGAGGATCAGTGGCGGCCCGCCCATATGGGCGCACGGGCGCCGCCCCCCCTCCCGCACTCACAAAAAAAAAGAAAAAAAAAAAAAAAAAAACGGGCCCTTTAAGAACTTTTATTCGGCTAAATGTCATTTTGACATTTTAGCCGAAGTTCTGGTGGCCGTCTATAGAGGGTGCTGCAGCGCCACCCCCTCTCGCAAGTAACACACGTTCAATGCAATGCATTGAACGTGAGTTACTGTTGCCAGCTGTCTGGTCTATTCGTATAACCGGACATGGGACGCCGGTTACCCGAATAGCGGCAGCTGGTTGGCTGAGGGGAACTGCCTATCAAAGCCAGCGGCTCTGATAGGCTTTTTCAGTGCCGCCCTCCGGCTCCCGGAAGTCTATGCTCGGAGCGCAGGCAATCTGCGGTCCTTGCATTAGACTGACGGCCGTTTTAGCCAATCAGGTTCCCGGATTCTGGTTATCAGGAACCTGATTGGCTGAAGCTTCTCCACGGCGGCAGAAGACATCGAGGGAGGACATGGAAGCGTCAGGTAAGTGTTTTTTTTTACAGGGAAAGGGGCATCATGGGGCACAGTGGCATCATGGGGCACAGTGGCATCACGGGGCACAGTGGCAGCATGGGGCACAGTGGCAGCATGGGGCACAGTGGCATCATGGGGCACAGAGGCGACAATGAGCACAGTGGCATGGGGCACAGTGGTGACAATTGATGGCACAGTGACTGAATATGATGGCATGGCACAGTGGTGACAATTGATGGCACAGTGACTGAATATGATGGCATGGCGCAGTGGTGACAATTGATGGCACAGTGACTGCATATGATGGCATGGCACAGTGGTGACAATTGATAGCACAGTGGTGGCATTTGATGACATGGCACAGTGGTGACAATTGATGGCACAGTGACTGCATATGATGGCATGGCACAGTGGTGACAATTGATGGCACAGTGGTGGCGTTTGATGGCATGGCACAGTGGTGACAATTGATGGCACAGTGACTGCATTTGATGGCATGGCACAGTGGTGACAATTGATACCACAGTGACTGCATTTGATGGCACAGTGGTGACAATTGATGGCACAGTGACTGCATATGATGGCATTGCACAGTGGTGACAATTGATGGCACAGTGACTGCATTTGATGGCATGGCACAGTGGTGACAATTGATGGCACAGTGACTGCATATGATGGCATGGCACATTGGTGACAATTGATGGGCACAGTAGCTGCGTTTGATGGCATGGCACATTAGTGACAATTAATGGCACAGTGGTGACAATTGATGGCACAGTGACTGCATTTGATGGCATGGCACGGTGGTGACAATTGATGGCACAGTGGCTGCATTTGGTGGCATGGCACAGTGGCTGCATTTGGTGGGCACAGTGAGGCTGCAATATTTTTTTTTCCGTTTGCGCCCCCCCAAAAATTTTGAGCACCAGCCGCCACTGGTGAGGATGTACGGCGTGACTCGCGCATGCGCAGTAGTGAAACCGCGAGGCTTCATATCCTGATTCCCTCACCAAGAGAAAAGCCGAGTGATTGATCGGCTTCAGCTGCTGATATCGCGAGCGCGCTGGACAGGTAAGTGTCCATTTGTTAAAAGTCAGCAGTTGCGGTACTTGTAGCTGCTGGCTTTTATCTTATTTTTTTTTTTAGGTGGACCTCCGCTTTAAATAAATCCTTCCGGTCCTTAATTGGTTAAAATCCCTGCAATGTTCATGGTTCCCCTAGATGGGAAGGATTTTTCCCAATAAAAATTACTCTTTAAATTCAAACTCCAGACAAATATAGCAAGATAAAAATGAATGGTCTATTAAAAGATAAAATAAAATAAAAATGGAAAAATTGCTGGGTGTCGGGGGGGTCTTAGGCACCACATCCCTTAATAATCAGTATTGATGAGGACAGGAAAGTGGGATTTTTAACCACTTAAGCCCCGGACCATTTTGTAAGCTAAAGGACCAGGCACCGTTTTGCGATTCAGCACTGCGTCGCTTTAACTGACAATTGCGCGGTCAGGCTCCCAAACCAAATTGACGTCCTTTTTTTTCCACAAATAGAGATTTTTTTTGATGGTATTTGATCATCTCTGCGGTTTTTACTTTTTCTGCTATCAACAAAAATACAGCAACAATTCTGAAAAAAATTCTATATTTTTAACTTTTTGCCATAATAAATATCCCCAAAATTAATATAAAAAAAACATATTTTTCCTCAGTTTAGGCCGATACGTATTCTTCTACATATTTTTGGTAAAAAAATTGCAATAAGCGTATTTTGATTGGTTTGCGCAAAAGTTAAAGCATCTACAAAATAGGGGATAGTTTTATGGCATTTTTTCAATATTTTTTTTTTCCAGTAATTTTTATCGTGACTGTCACGTTATGGCGGACACATCGGACACTTTTGACACATTTTTGGGACCAATGTTATTTTTACGGCGATCAGTTCTATACAAATGCACTGATTACCATGAAAATTACAATGGCAGTGAAGGAGTTAATCTCTAGGTGGCGCTGTAGGGGCTAAGTGTGCCCTAGTGTGTGGGTTCTTACTGTAAGGGGGGGGGGGTGGCTGGGTGTGTGATGTCAGTGATCGTTGTTTCTTATGACAGGGAACAGACGATCACTGACACGCCACTAGGAAGAACGGGGAAAGGGTTGTTTACACATACCTCTCCCCGTTCTTCAGCTCTATGACCCGATTGCGGGACACCGGCGGCGATCGGGTCCGCGTGTCCCGTTGGCGCTGTCATGGAGCTTCGGACCGGGCTTCGGATCATGGCTGGGTTCTTTTAAATTCTTTATTTTTCCATGGTTTTTTCTTATACAAGGATATTAAAGTGGAGTTCCACACATTTTTTTATGTTTGTCTGTGCTGCATGCCCTAATCTCATAGTGTTCAGAATGGACAATTTTTATTTATTTTGTTGCTTGTAAATACCTTTATTTTGTAGTCCTTGATTACTTCCCCCTCCTTATTAGCCTAGGCTATTAAGTCACATGGCTATTTGCAATGGTTTCAGGGATAGGCATCATGTTTCCCAGTAGTCCTTGCAAACCTGACTTAAACCTATTACATTGCTTGTGCAGCACTGAGCATGTGCGAGATATGCAAAGCTGAAATCCAGGAAGTCATACAGTCTGGCTTCATGATGCCCACACTTAAGATGACCACGGTCTATTTCTAGATTATAAACTCTAAACTCTAAATCTAAATGCTGTAACAACCTAACAAAACAGACCTTAGTTTACAGACTAACTTTACTAGAAAAAATTATACTTGTGTATCACAGGGGTATTTATATTTAAAAAGTGAAATTGTGGGTGGAACTCCCCTTTAATACATCACAATTAAACAACCTAAAGTTCTACTACAATTCTGGTCTTCTTGCTCAAAAGTAACATTTATTTTTATTAACACTTACTTATTCCTAAGTACACAAGAAACAAGTGATGGCTGACCTCTTCTCCTTGCTACTTCCCATTAACTAATCACAGTGTTCTAACCTTGTCAAAATATCAGTAACATGGGGCCACCCCATGCTATCCCCCCCCCCCCCCCGTTTCAGGACTACAAGTTCAATCAGCAAAAAAAAAAAAAAGAAAAGTATACATTACTCCTCCTCCCTTCCCCGTTCCCCCCTGCTCCTTATATATAACATATGGGGCCCATATTTCCCTAAACTTGTCCTCCTGTTCCCTTAAAGCCATTGTGAGACTTTCCATTTGCTGGATTTCAGTGATTTTTGCGAACCATTGCGGTCTACTTGGTGATATGGAACTTTTCCAGAGAACCGGAATACATGCTTTTGATGTTGTGAGCAAATGTCTCACCAGAGATTTTTTTATATTTTTCCAATGATATAGGGATGTCAAACAGCAAATAGGCCGCCGGATTCTCTCCAAGAGATATTTTAGTTATTTCTTCAATAGTTACTGATACCATTTTCCAAAAATCTTTTACTCCCTCACAATCCCAAAATATGGCTGGGTTCTTAAAGGGGACGTACGTGCCATTCTGTCGATGTATATCGTCGTGCGGCGGTCCTTAAGTGGTTAAGGTGCCACACATTGTTCTGCTTCTTCCTCTAAGGCCGCGTACACACGATCGAATTTGTCCGCTGAAAACGGTCCGATGGACCGTTTCAGCAGAAATCTCCGATCGTGTGTATGGGCTAGCGGACAGATTTGTCCACCCGACAGATTTCAAAGCATGCTTTGAAATCTATCGGGTGGGAATCTGTCCGCCCGACATGTCTGCTGGTTAGTACACTTACCAGCAGACATGTCGTCCCGCAGCGCCGCCGCACCGCCGCCGAATGGATTCGGCGCATGCGCGGAAGTGTTTTACTTCCTGGTGTGGTGACGTGGCGGCGTCAACGTCACCGCCACGTCACCGACACGTCAGCGCGCCGTCTGCTGGCGGGGATTTTGGTTTGCTCGTGTGTACACGCGAGCAAACCAAAATCGCAGCAGACAGATTTGTTCAAATCTGTGGGACGGACAGATTTGAACAAATCTGTCCGCTCGTGTGTACGAGGCCTTAGGCCGCGTACACACGATCAAATCTATCTGCTGAAAACGGTCTGACAGATTTGTCTGCTGGCTGTTTTGGTTTGATCGCTGTACACACGATCAAACCAAAATCCCCGCCGGCAGACAGCGCGGTGACGCGGCGGTGGCGTTGACGCCGCCACGTCACCGCACCAGGAAGTAAAACACTTCCGCGCATGCGTCGAATCCATTCGACGCATGTGCGGGCAGATATGTCTGCTGGTTAGCGTACTAACCAGCAGACATGTCGGACGGACGGGTTCCCAGCAGACAGATTTTAAAGCATGCTTTAACCACTTAAGACCCGGACCAAAATGCTGCTAAAGGACCTAGCCCCTTTTTGCGATTCGGCACTGCGTCGTTTTAACTGACAATTGCGCGGTCGTGCGACGTGGCTCCCAAACAAAATTGGCGTCCTTTTCCCCCCACAAATAGAGCTTTCTTTTGGTGGTATTTGATCACCTCTGTGGTTTTAATTTTTTGCGCTATAAACAAAAATAGAGCGACAATTTTGAAAAAAATGCAATATTTTTTACTTTTTGCTATAATAAATATCCCCCCAAAATATATATAATTTTTTTCCCTCAGTTTAGGCCGATACGTATTCTTCTACCTATTTTTGGTAAAAAAAATCGCAATAAGCGTTTATCGGTTGGTTTTCGCAAAATGTATAGCGTTTACAAAATAAGGGATAGTTTTATTGCATTTTTATAAAAAAAAAATGTTTTACTACTAATAGCGGCGATCATCGATTTTTTTCGTGACTGCGACATTATGGCGGACACTTCGGACAATTTTGACACATTTTTGGGACAATTGTCATTTTCACAGCAAAAAATGCATTTAAATTGCATTGTTTACTGTGAAAATGACAGTTGCAGTTTGGGAGTTAACCACAAGGGGGCACTGTATGATTTGTGTGTTCCCTGTGTGTGTTTACAACTGTAGGGGGGTGTGGCTGTAGGTGTGAGGTCATCGATCACGTCCCCCTATAACAGGGATGACGTGATCGATGCTGCGGCCACAGTGAAGCACGGGGAAGCCGTGTTTACACACGGCTCTCCCCGTTCTTCAGCTCCGGGGACCGATCGACGCACTCCAGTGGCGATCGGGTCCGCGAGTCCCGCGGTCCCAATCCCAGAGCTTCGGACCGGGTCACGGGAGCGCGCCGCGGGTGCGCGCCCATGACCCACGGCTGGGTACTAGAAACCAACGTATATATACATTGATGTGCCCAGCCGTGCCATTCTGCTGACGTAAATGTACAGTAGGCGGTCCTTAAGTGGTTAAAATCTGTCTGCTGCCAAAATCTGTCTGTCCGCCCGTACACATGATCGAATTTGTCTGCTGAAACAGTCTGTCAGACCGTTTGCAGCAGATAGATTCGATCGTGTGTACGTGGCCTTACACTCCAATCCTGCTGTACAAGGACTGCTTGGGGCAGATACCAGGGCAGATTCTGGTTGATTCTCAGGACCAGTGGCGGAATTTTCAGTGTTGCAGCAGTCGCAGTTGCGACTGGGCCCTGTAGTTCCGCCATGTCCGGGGGGCCCGCCACCCGCCCGTGCACGCACATGTGAAGAAGACATTTCACACACCTCTCCATCCCCCGTTTCGGCAGCCTGGTTTTTAGAGCTCTGTCCCCAGCCTACAATGCCGCCCTATCAGCGGCAGTGAGAAGAGGAGGGGAGAGAGCCGGGACACAGAGCAGTCGGCTGGAGTACTGCATGTTAGGTCAGGGCTTGCCGTGATTTCCCCTCCCCCTTCCTGGACTGTCGGGGATCTGTGGTGAGAGGACAGGCATCAGCACCAGTCTCCATTGAGGTGAGACCACCGCCGCCGCTGTCTCAGATTATAGATAGTGGGAGAACAGGCATTGTATTGTGTATGGAGGGAAACAGGTGTGCGGGGGTACAGAGGGGAACTAATGTGTGTGTGTGGGGGGGGAGGTGAAGTAATGTGTGTGTGTGGGGGGGAGTCAGAGTGTAAGTAATTAGTGTGTGTGTGGGGGGGCGGGTCAGAGTGTAAGTAATTAGTGTGTGGGGGGGGGGGTCAGAGTGTAAGTAATGTGTGTGTGTGTGGGGGGGGGGGAGCAGAGGTGAAGTAATATGTGTGTGTGTGTGGGGGGGGTCAGAGGTTAAACAATGTGTGTGTGTGTGTGTAGGGGGGGGGGGCAGAGGTGAAGTAATGTGTGTGTGTGTGTGTGTAGGGGGGGGGGTTAGAGTGTAAGTAATGTGTGTGTGCGTGTGTGTGGGGGGGGGGGGGGGGGGGGGGTTGTCAGAGGGTAAGTAATGTGTGTGGGGGGGGGGGCAGAGGTGAAGTAATGTGTGTGTGTGTGGGGGGGGGGGGGGGGGGGCAGAGTGGAAGTAATGTGTGTGGGGGGGGTGTAACAGAGGGGAACTAATGTGTGCAAAAAAATAATAAATACAGATATCTTTGCAGGTAAAAATATGTGTCTGTAATAAGGGGGGCTGTGTAATACACCGTGGGTCTGCACCGAGTGGGGTGTCTATTGGGTATACTGGGAGTGGGGTCTGCACCGAGTGGGGTGTGGGGGATACTGAGTGGGGTCTATACTGTGGGGGTCTGCACTGAGTGGGGTGTCTATACTGTGGGGGTCTGCACCTGAGGGTGGGTGTCTATACTGTGGGGGTCTGCACCGAGTGGGGTGTCTATACTGTGGGGGTCTGCACCGAGTGGGGTGTCTATACTGAGGGGTGATGAATACTGTGGGGGGGGGTCTGTACTAAGGAATGTGTCTATACTGCAGGGGTCTGCTCTAAGGGGGGATTCTATACTGATGGGGGTCTGCACCTAGGGGAGGGGTGTTTGCACTAAGAGGGGGGATTCTACACTGATGGGGGTGTCTGTACTGAGGGAGGGGGTCTGTACTGAAGCAGGGGGAATCTGTTCTTAGTGAGGGGGGATCTATACTGCGAGAGGGGGGTCTGTAGTTAGTGGAGAGGGGTCTGTACTGAAGGGGGGAGGGACACCATTTTTTTTCCGCACAGGTGACACCAATCCTAGTGACACCACTGATTGACTTTAAGTCAATAAAGTGACAGAGATAAGCAATCTATGCCAACCTCCACTACTGTGCCTCTTACTGATCCTATCCCCCCCACCACTGATCTCATCACTATCCCCCCATTACTTCTACAACAGAGGTGATGGGGGGGGGGGGGTAGGGATGAGATCAGTGGTGGGGGGGTGGGATCAGTAAGCGGCACAGGTGGTGGTAGGAGAGGATGGCACCACCACTGCCACCTCCCCTCAAGTACAACCGCTGCCAGCCCCCCCCCCCCCTCAAACACCCAGCACTTCCACTGATCCCATCCCTCCTCCCCATCAGCACTGTTACTGATCTCATTCCCCAGGTCAGATTTAATTGATCCTATGATTGCTTCATAGGATCAGCAACCAATGTATTGCTTAATTTACGTGAAATCCCTGGTGATATGGCCACTCCCTCTGTTTTCCTATTAAAAACATACCACTATGCAGGAGCGTACAGCATGGTCAGTACTCTAGTTAGGCTGGTAACTGCGTGTGCTCTCCTCCAATGATCAATATTGTCCTGACACATCCCCCCTGCACAGCCATACACTGGGAAGCTCAATGTGCTTTTGCTTCTCCTTTCCCCAGATCGTATGCATTTTTTTTTTAAATATATATATCTATATACAAGTGTAAAAAAATAATGTATCAAAATCGTGCTTTTCGGGGGGGGGGGGGGGGGGGGCTTTCACAATTTCTTGCACCGGGGCCCTGAAGTTTCTAGTTATGCCTCTGCTCAGGACGATGTCCGGTACTTATTGCTGCTAGAAAACAACTCAAATTCTATGATTAGAACTCGACGGAGAACATTTATTTTTGGATGTTGATGTGGCGTTGCACCTGTTATAAAGCACCTTTGTTTAAGTTAGATTGCAGACTATAATGTGTAAGCAAAACACAGGATCCTTTAACCACTAGACCTCCGTACTCCGTACTCCGAGTATTTTAAAGGGTTTACAACTACTTTAACATTCCAGAACCCTTATCTTCATAACCTATGAGTATAACCTGGGCAACTTCCAGGAAGCAAAGATTCATCTCTGTTTCTATAATATTGGAAACGTCTCAGT
This sequence comes from Rana kukunoris, assembly GCA_029574335.1. Classification (NCBI taxonomy): domain Eukaryota; kingdom Metazoa; phylum Chordata; class Amphibia; order Anura; family Ranidae; genus Rana; species Rana kukunoris. The sequence continues at coordinate 27,728,051 of CM056049.1, read as the reverse complement.
GGAAGGCATGCAGAAAGTTAAAAATTCGGAAACAAAAAAGGTTCTAATTCCTTCGGGTTCAACACACTTACGGTATTATATGCCTATAACTGTCATAGGCTCCTGGATACAATTTGAAGCAGAACTACAGTCATCTATATATATTTGTTCAAAAAATGATGGCTTCAGTTATGATACAATCCAAAAATCATTTTACCAAAATCAGGCTGTATCATATTAAATAACAGAACAAATGTATTACACATCTACAGTTTAGGTGTTTTATGTAAAAAGTAATTTCATCCATGAAAAATGTGTTTATAGTCTTTCGCTTTCTTTCTTTCTTTCTTTCTTTCTTTCTTTCTTTCTTTCTTTCTCTCTCTCTCTCTTTCGCTCTTTCGCTCTTTTTTTCTGCTCTTTCTTTCTTTCTTTCTTTCTTTCTCTCTTTCGTTCTTTCGTTCTTTCGCTCTTTCTTTCTTTCTTTCTTTCGCTCTACTGCTCTTTCTTTCGCTCTTTCTTTCTTTCGCTCTTCTGCTCTATCTTTCGCTCTTTATTTCTTTCTTTCTTTCGCTCTTTCGTTCTTTTGCTCTTTCACTCTTTCTTTCGCTCTTTATTTTTTTCTTTCGCTCTTTTGCTCTTTCTTTCGCTCTTTCGCTCTTTCTTTCTTTCGCTCTTTCTTTCGCTCTTTCGCTCTTTCTTTCTTTCGCCCTTTCTTTCGCTCTTTCGCTCTTTCTTTCTTTCGCTCTTTCGCTCTTTCTTTCTTTCGCTCTTTCGCCCTTTCTTTCTTTCGCTCTTTCGCTCTTTCTTTCTTTTGCTCTTTCTTTCGCTCTTTCGCTCTTTCGCTCTTTCTTTCTTTCGCTCTTTCTTTCTTTCGCTCTTTCTTTCTTTCGCTCTTTCGCTCTTTCGCTCTTTCGCTCTTTCTTTCGCTCTTTCGCTCTTTCGCTCTTTAGCTCCTTCGCTCTTTCGCTCTTTCTTTCGCTCTTTCGCTCTTTCTTTCGCTCTTTCGCTCTTTCCCTCTTTCGCTCTTTCTTTCTTTCGCTCTTTCTTTCGCTCTTTCTTTCTTTCACTCTTTCGCTCTTTCTTTCTTTCGCTCTTCTGCTCTTTCTTTCGCTCTTCTGCTCTTTCTTTCGCTCTTTCTTTCTTTCTTTCGCTCTTCTGCTCTTTCTTTCGCTCTTTCTTTCTTTCGCTCTTTCTTTCTTTCTTACGCTCTTTCTTTCGCTTTTTCACTCTTTCGCTCTTTCGCTCTTTATTTTTTTCTTTCGCTCTTTTGCTCTTTCTTTCGCTCTTTCTTTCTTTCGCTCTTTCGCTCTTTCTTTTGCCCTTTCTTTTCTTTCGCTCTTTCGCTCTTTCTTTCTTTTGCTCTTTCGCTCTTTCTTTCGCTCTTTCTTTCTTTCGCTCTTTCGCTCTTTCGCTCTTTAGCTCTTTCGTTCTTTCGCTCTTTCGCTCTTTCGCTCTTCTTTCTTTCGCTCTTTCGCTCTTTCTTTCTTTCGCTCTTTCGCTCTTTCTTTCTTTCGCTCTTTCGCTCTTTCTTTCGCTCTTTCGCTCTTTCTTTCGCTCTTTCGCTCTTTCTTTCTTTCGCTCTTTCGCTCTTTCTTTCTTTCGCTCTTTCGCTCTTCCTTTCTCTCTTTCTCTCTTTCTCTTTCTTACTTTCGCTAACAAACGCTATTACTCTCAGAGTTCTTTTTCTCAGTTAGGTGTAGTAAAATTGACAATATGTATGTCAACAAAGGGCTTGTGGATTTTACCAGGGCTCTGGTCAGCGCTAATGCTGGTGATAAAATTGATATCTTACCCAATATACTCACTAAGATTACATCCAGGTATGTCAGGAAGCCTAAAATTGCTCCCATAAAACTAGATGTAAGTTATAAAGAAGACCATATAAATACATAAAACCTGTAACAAGTCCGTATGGTCGGCGTTGAGAGCAAAGGCACTGCTTATCACCTGATTATAAATCAGGTCGTTTTTTGCCGGCGGTTACGTAACACCTCTACTCTCGGCACGCTGCTACCACTTGTTCTCGAAATTTGCATAGCAATAGAGTCCGAGGTCTTGGCAGCTCCCCATGTCTATAAACTAATTCCTTTCATTTCGTTGGCTCGTGATGTTGAACAGGTGTGCTCGAATGCAAAAAGGGGAAGTGGCAAGCGTTGGCAAACTACTATTTTTGGCACTTGATAAAAGCCTTCCTGCTGAAGAGATATCAACTTAAAGTGGAAAGCAAGCTGTCCATCTAATGCCATTACTGCCCAGCGTCTACAGCTAGGCCCTCGGGGCAAAAATTGGCCGATTCGTAAATGGATAACCTCACGCAGCTTGCGCCATTAAAGGTATTACGGTTACATATTGCATCTCTCAAACTGTCTTTGGGGTGTCAAAATTGAGAAGTTACAAGATAAGCCACCTGCTACACTGAGGATAAATGGGCGGCAGGCAGATTCAGCGTGAGAGGCTTTTGAATTAAAACCAGCCTATCGTGAGCAACGTAAATGGAAACCTTTAGAGATGAACTCAATATTGCAAAAAAATGGATTTAAAGAAGTACAGGGTGAAAAATAAATGCTATTGCAGTAGAACCTTGGTTTGAGAGTAACTTGGTTTGAGAGCATTTTGCAAGACAAGCAAACATTTTTAATAAATCTTGACTTGATATACAAGCGATGTCTTCATATACAAATAGTGTTATGTCACAACTGAGTATTAAAAGAGAAGAGAATCGCCTCTAATGCCGCATACACACAAACGTTTTGCCTGATAAAAACGGTCTGATGGACCATTTTCATCAGACGAACCGATCGTGTGTGGGCCCCATCGTTTTTTTATCCATCGGTGAAAAAACTAGTAACTTGTTTTAAAATTATCTGATGGTTAAAAAAACGATAGAAAAAAAAGATCGTCTGTGTGGAAGTCCATCGGTCAAAAATCCACGCATGCTCAGAATCAAGTCGACGCATGCTCGGAAGCATTGAACTTCATTTTTCTCAGCGCGTCATAGTGTTTTACGTCACTGCGTTGGACACGGTCGGATTTTTGACTGATGGTGTTTAGGCACGACTGATGAAAGTCAGCTTCATTGGATATCCGATGAAAAAATCCATCGGATTAGATTCCATCAAATATCCGATCGTGTGTACAGGGCATAAGTGTAGTAATACGGTTACATTTAATGAAGGTACAACATTTAGCAACATATTGCTACACTTAGAGGGGCCTCTCTTCTCTTGCATACTCTGTAGCTCCTGATGGATTTAGCTTCTAATACCTTGTGGAAGCTTCCATTTGTGGATGGACATTTTATGGTTACACATACTCGCTGTGATCTTTTTATACAGACTATAAACCAAAGGACTTATAAATAAATGGTTGTGGAACAAATCATCTAAGTTTTCATTATTTCTTATGAGGAAATTCGCTTTGATATACAAGTGCTTTGGAATACAAGCATGCTTCCGGAAAACATATTATGATCACAGACTATAAACCAAAGGACTTTTAAATGTATTTGTCAATGTAAAATATCAAATATGTATAAATAAATTAGATAAACTTCAATGGTATTCAGTGCTGATGGTTTTGGTGGTGCAGTGGGTCTGTCCTGGCTTTAGCCTCTGGATTTACGCGCTACAAAGTTACAATGTTGCAGTCAGACCATTAAGGGAAAGGAGACTGGGGAAATTGTAAGGTAAACCGAATTGCTAGTACCAGAAAACCAAAGATGTGCTCATGCGTTCGCAAATTTTTCTTCCTCCAAACATGGCGAGTCCCCCTCCTCAAGAAGGCACATGTACAGTCATACCAATGAACATCTAAATGATTCAGAGAAGGATTGGGAGAAAGTGCTGTGGTCAGATGAGACCAAAATTGACCCTAAGAACTCCATCCCTACAGTCAATCATGGAGGTGGAAACATGATGCTTTGGAGTCGTTTCTCTGCTAATGGTACAGTTTGACTTTGCCGCATTGGGGGACCAATGGACGGGGCCATGTATTGTAAAATCTTGGATGAGAAACTTCTTCCCTCATTCAGAACACTGAAGATGGGTCATGGATGGGTCTTCCAGCATGACAATGACCCAAACACACACGCCAAGGCATCAAAGGAGTGGCTCAAGAAGACGCACATTAAGGTCATGGAGTGGCCTATCAGTCTCCAGACCTTAATCCTATATAAAATGTATGGAGGGAGCTGAAACTTTGAGTTGCCAAGAGACAGCCAAGAAACCTTGAAGGATTTAGAAAAGATCTGTAAAGAAGAGTGGACCAAAATCCCTCCTGAGATGTGTGCCACCCTGATCACCAACTACAAGAAACGTCTTACCTCTGTGATTGCCAACAAGGGTTTCTCAACCAAATACTTTTAGGCTGCATTCACACCTAGGCGTCGCGTTTTTCGTCGTTTGTTTCCGCGTATTCCGGCGACAAAACACAGCGTTTGTTACCCGCGGATTCCGGCGACAAAACGCGTTGTTTTAAACCGTGGTTTTGTACAGCTCATTGTGAGCTATACAAAACGCCCAAGCCGCCCAATTTGCGCGACTAAAAAGGGTCAGGGACTTGTTTTGAGCTTCAGGCATTCGGCGTTTCGGCGTTCGGCGTGGAGATGTGAACCATCTCCATAGAGAACAATGTTAAATCACCCCTCCAGCATATTTTAGGCTGCAATAGCGTCGGGGTTCAGGTGACAAAACGCCTAGGTGTGAATGGAGCCTGCAACTTAATTTATAACATTTGTATCATTTTTTTTTTGGGGGGGGGGGGATTTTTCCGTTGATAGTTGATATTCTGTCTCTATTATTTAAAATACACACACATTATAGAACCTTAATTTCTTTGTAAATGGACAAATTTACAAAATCTGCAAGGGATTAAATAATTATTTTCCCCACTGTACATTGACATCAGGCCCTGCCCTCAAGGAGCTTACAATCTAAGGACCTGAACTTACATTCATACACACACATACTAGGCTGGGGCCAATTTACCTACCAGCATTTCTTTGGAGTGTGAGAGGCTGCCCACACAGGCACAGGGAGAGCAAGCAGGTAGTGCCATAGTTAGGATTTGAACTGAGGAACCTAGAGCTGTCAGGCTGAAGTGCCAACCACTTATCCACGTCCTATCCACATGATTACACAAGAGTTCAATATTAATTACTTCTTGCGACGTCATGACTATTCTTGTCAAATGTTTGCTGGGTATGCTGGCAGCTATTGTCGTAGGCATACCCCCAGAACTACATCTCCCAAGAGCGTTTTCCTATATACACAATATGATTATTTCTTTGTTGTTGCGATGATTAATTATACACTTTTTATTTTTTAGAGAAGAAATAATGAGGAAAATAAAGGGCATTTTTTTTCTACAAGAACAGGTCCAGGTAGATTAAAATGGAGCTTCTATAATCCTTAGGTGCCATTTAAAGCCAACTGAACGCTTACCACCCAAATCAACTTTGTGGAATTTCAGTAAAATTCTAACTAAGCATAAATCTACTCCCACTCCCATTCTAAGACCATTTTATCTACCTTGTAAACATATTCTGAAGCTTCTCTGGTTCGGTCACATGGTTTGATATCCGCACTGGCTTTAGTGTAGAGGAGGGGCAGCCAACAGCGTATTTGCCATAGCAAGCCTATGGGTGACGTCATTACCCAGTCTCTGCAGGCATTTTTGCTGCCACTCCTCTACTCTGAAGCTGGCGCTGGAAGCTGGACCTGTGACCAGACTGAAGCAGCTTCAGACTTCTTTTTTTTTTACAGGGTAGAATGGGTCTTAAAGTGGGGGTAGTTACATTTTGACTGGAAGTCCATTTTGATTATCACCTTTCCTATTGGCTCTGATGCATTTACCAAAATTTGGATGACATCTCCTGGCTGAAATCTTGCCCTGCTTATAACGCCAATACAATTATGCATCTGGTACAAAGAGACCCCATTATTGAAACTTGTCAAGGGGCAAACCTCAGACATACAAAGGGCCAGATTCAGGTAGAATTAGATTCCGCCAGAGTATCAGAGATACTCTACGCCGCCGTACTTTACCTGGCTCTACGAGGAATTCAGAGAAAATTTTGGCCCGTAAGGTACGGCGGCGTAGTGTATTTCTCGGCGGAATCAAACTAGCGATTAGGGGGCATGAGGCATTTAAATTAGGCACGTTTCCGTGGCGATTGAACTGCGCATGCTCCGTTCAGAAATTTCCCGCCGTGCATTGCGCGAAATCACGTCGTTACGTCATTTTTTTTTTTGAGTAGCGTCGTTTACGGACATTCCTATTCCCGGACGACTGAAAGTCGACGCGGGAACGACGGCCATACTTAACATGGGCCGCGTAACGTTAGACCAGCTAATAGCTGGTTTAACTTTACGTAGCGAAAAAATGACGTACGCGATTGCGAACGACGCTCGTAACTTCCTGGATCGCGGAGGAAAAAGCTCATTTGCATACCCGATGCTGAAAACGACGCGAACTCCACCCAGCGGCCGCAAAAAGATTGCAGCGTAGATCCGAAGGCGTACGAAGACGTAAGCCTGTCAGATCGAAGCCCAACCCGCCGTATCATGGTTTGAGGATTCAAACTAGTGATACGGCGCGCGTAATTTGAAAGTACTCGGTCTAACGCCAGTTAGACAGGCGTAATGGCTCTCTGAATCTGGCCCATAGTCTGTAACTGGTAAAACAAACTACAGACAACATTTACCAGAGTTATTATTTACCACCCAACTTATTGCCTTGAGTCTTTCTTTAAATGCAATGTGAGTTCATACCAAAGTAAAACTTAAAGAAAAAAGAATAGAAAGTTGTGTGTGTTAGGTTCGTTACCACGCCATTATAGAGGAAAGATTTCATTACACAGATGGTGACATCCCAATGTCTATCGTAAAAACACAGCAGGCATAAATGATTTTCAAGACCATACTGACTATAAAATTACACTAATACTAATGTCACTGTAAACTTCATTATGGGGAATATTATATTATATTAGGATTTGGCACTTAGGGAGGTGAAATTGAAGAGAATAAAAATTTGTATTGGATTACCTGCCAAAAAAAAAATAAAAAATCAATGCGGAAACTCATGAAAATTACAAGAAATTAAGTTACATTTGTTGTGAGGAAATAGCTCTTGGAGAGAGCCTAGGCATCCTAAAACACGTCTGCTTTTAAAGTGCGCCGTACAAAACAAAACAAAAACAAAAAAAAAAAAAAAAAAATAACTGTATAATCCTTTTGCTGCCAAAAACATTTTGCATCTGTTGCACACATGTTTAAAAATACTTTTTAGGTTAAAGCTTACTTAAAACCCCCACCATTATATATTTTCTGAAAGCAAACACCCTAGAGGATAAAATAATGGTTGTTCTATTTTTTTTATGTCACATAATATTAGCATAATTGTTTATAAAGCCCAACATTTCAGTAAAAAATACACTAACATTAATTTTAGGGCATGCAAGAGCAATATTTTTGGTAAAATATAAATAATGAGGTTGTGCTGCTGCTCATGATGGTTTCCGCACTTTTTAAAATTACATTCACAATAGCGGCAAGAACTGCTGTCCTTTTCAAATCTCTCTCGGAACGCTTTTCAGAGACATTTGACAGGTGGTGACCACCTGGAGGAGATGGTCTCTGCCTCCCCCACCCCAAAGCACCCATGTTAACGGGGACAAGCGCCTCTTCCCGACAACCCTGGGTGGTGGTTTTGGGGGTCTGTAGGCAGGGGGCTTAGCAGAACCTGGAAAACCCCTTTAACAAGGGGTCCTCCAGATCTCAGGCCCCCTCCCTATGTCAATAAGTATGAGCACATTGTTCCCATTCACCAAAAAAAGTGTAAGGCCGCGTACGCACGATCAAATCTATCTGCTGTAAAAGGTCGGCCCGACCGTCCCAGCAGACAGATTCGATCGTGTGTACGGGCGAGCCGACGGATTTGGCCAGCCGACAGACTTTAAAGCATGCTTTAAAATCTTTCGGCTGGGAATCCGTCCGCCCGATATGTCTGCTGGTTAGTACGCTAACCAGCAGACATATCTTTTCGCACATGCTTCGATCGATGGACGTCACTAGTGCCACCGCTTCTTTGTGACATCACCAACCGGTGCATGCTGGGTTGGTGATGTGACAAGGGGGGCAGTGCCAACAGGTGACATCACCAGGTGGCCTCACCTATTTAAGAACTGTCAAACAGCAGAGCAGGTATTCGGTGGCTAGTCTTCGTCGCAGGCAGAGCATTTTTTTTCATGGTGGTGGTGGTGCCGGCGTCATGATTGATGATGGATCTACATTGGGGACATTTTTTTTTTTTTTTTTTAATAAACTGATTGTGAAAAGCTGTTTTTATTTATATTTTGACACTTTGTGAGTGGGTAGGGGTACAATGTACCCTATGCTCCAGTGGTGTCCAAACTGCGGCTCGGGAGCCAGGTGAGGCCCCTTGCTTGCTCTTAGGTGGCCCTTGGGGCATAATTCCCTCCACTGTCATCAACAAAGGTACACAATTACTCCCAATGACTCCAACAATGAGATGCAATTTCTACTGACACAAGCAATGGGGGGAGAGGCCCCAATTACACAACTGATGGGGCACAGTTCCTTCCAATGATGGGGGGAGGGGCCCGAATTACACCACTGATGGGGCATGGTTCCTTCCAATGACACCAATGATAGGTGGATGGGCCCCAATTACACCACTGATGGGGCACAGTTGCTTCAAATGACACCAATGATGGGGGAGGGGCCCCAATTACACGACTGATGGGGCACAGTTCCTTGCAATGACACAATGATGTAGGGAGGGGCCCCAATTACACAACTGATGGGGCAAAGTTCCTTCCAATGATGGGGGAGGGGCCCCAATTACACCACTGATGGGGCACAGTTCCTTCCAATGACACCAATGATGGGGGGAGGGGCCCCAATTACACCACTGATGGGGCACAGTTCCTTCCAATGTAACCAACAATGAGGTTCAATTGACACCACTGATGGGGCACAATTCCTACTGGGGCATTGTTTACTCCCACTAATGGCAGGACATTTTCCACTCCTGATGACCACAGTCCGACCCCCCTAAAGTCTGAAGGACAGTAAACTGGCCCTTTGTTTAGAAAGTTTGGAGACCCCTGCTATACTCATTCACATTGTTAAAGGTGGCTTCCAGATTCCAATAAGCCCCCTGCTTGCAGACCCCCCACAACCACCACCCTGGGTTTTTAGGAAGAGGCCCCTGTCCACATCAACATGGGGACAAGGTGCTTTGGAGTGGGGGGGGCAGCGCTCCCCCTGCTCCAAAGCACCCCGCCATGTTGAGGGCATGTGATCTAGTATGGTTTAGGGGGCAGGGGGGGAGTGAGCAGCCTTTACTGTCCCGGCAGGCTGCATGCTCCGATAAGGGTCTGGTATGGGTTTTGGGTGGGACCCCACAGCTTTTTTTTTTACATTTTGGCATGGGGTTTCCCATAAAATACATACTGTACCAGATCCGAAGTTGTGCACAAACAAGGTCCATAAAGACAAAAAAAATTGTATTTTACATATGTGCAAAAATTTACAAAATTGGCTCGGATGCAAAGTGGTTAATCTTGTCAAATACATATAAAGAAAACAAACAAAAAAATGAAAGCAAAAAAATCAGACAGCGCCTAGAATTACTTAATCATCATTAATGTCTTGTTGTCATAACTCTTTACACAATAATGAAAGATTTGTTTATTTAGCAATACACGCTCAAATATTTACCCTGATCCTTTAAGTAAGTTTATTTGCGATTAAGTCTACTCTAACTTTTCTTCTCCACGTCTCCCTGACATGGTTTGGCTGCGTCGGAATATGATATATTCTGCTATGCTTCTTACTTATGTATCTACTTTATTTTTTTAATTTCTGAGATAAGGAATTGTAAATACAGATGCTATCTCCGTACTTATCCGAGAACGAGAAATTTATGGCTTATGTGAACCACGGAAAAAGCAGACATGAAACAGCGCCATTTTTTGCTGATCGCATCTTTCATTTTCCAGCAGAAAATTGTTTCCATGTGGGCCGGTGGAGACATGTGAAATGGCAGAAGTTAAAGTTCTTATCGAGGATTGCGCCCGAGAGAAACAAAAGATAAACATAAAAGAAAGCCATGTGTGGGTTGTTTCAGTTTTATTATTTAGGAAACGGATTCAGGTTCTGTTTTATTTCAGCTAAAACCAGTGGAGAAAATGAAGACGAATGAAAAGATATCGTCTTCCTGGCAAGATACAGGAAGGACCAACCGTCAGAAAATAGAGCAGAATGGGTCCTTCTAAGTTGACTAGCAAAAAAACAGATGCGCTAACAAATAAACAGATTAGTTCATGGATGTAATCATTAGTAAAATAAACCAGAATAGTTCATAAGTGATAAACAGAGGATTATGTCCAACTGATCCTATTCGGACAGAGTAAATTAATTGCTTATTCTTGAAAAACACCAGTGGGAAAATTGTGATGAGACAATAAACGTGGTGACATTCAATGAAAAGTGCTGAAGTAGATCCTCCACCTTGCAGAAAACAATAACTGCTTACCGGAAAGCCGGTGGTCTCTTAGTGAAAAGAAGACCCCAGAATGCATATGTGTAACCACTGGAGAAAGATAGTAGGCCAGGTAAGTTGTCAATCCCCTTCAGGCTTGTTGGTGCATTTAGCGTGCCTAAGATGTGGGACCTCGAACTGGGAGAGGCTGAACCCAGCCGGAACTTCGACAATAGTCGGCAGGTAAGAGCGTATCCTGAACGAAACTGTCTGTAGGCTGATATTAAGGACAAAAAAGTTGACTGTTTTGTAATTATTTTGTAATTATTGTTTATTATTATTATTTTATTTTTTTAACCTCAATTTATTGTATGCATTGTACTAATACTAATGCCTTGTACACACGACTGGTTTTCACGACGAAAAAACTGCCATTTTTTATATTGGTGGTGAAAGCCGGTCGTGTGTCGGCTCCCTTTCTCGAGGAAAAAACTCCCCACTATTTTTTTTAAACCAGCTCTTTTTTTCTCGTCGTGTTTCCCGTCACTATTTTTCTCGTAGCGAAAAACGGTCGTGTGTATGCTTTTCCGAGGGGAAAAAAATACGTGCATGCTCAGAATCATGTATGCAGCCCAAAAGCAGCCCACAGGGTGGCGCCATTTGAAAGGAATTTCTCCTTTATAGTCGCGTTGTACGTGTTGTACGTCACCGCGCTTTGGTCGGACGTTTTTTTTTTTTTTTGCATGAACGTGTGTATGCAAGTCAGGCTGTAAAGGAATCGCGTCGAGAAAAAAAAGGAATCCTGCCGAGAAAAATGATCGTGTGTACGAGGCATTAGGCCTTGTTTACATTATGCATGCGAGCGAGAATGAGCGTTCTTTTGTTCTCCTTGTTCTTTTTTTTTTTTAATGTTTGGTTGTAAACATTCAAAAACTTCAAAAAAATTACTGAAAAAAAATAACTGAGCAAACGTTTTTGACAGCGCAATTTTTAATGCGATTGCATGTTTCAGTTAAATTTTATGGGCTGTTCTATGTGCGTTTGTTTGCCCGAAAAAAAAAAAAAATCCTGATTCTTTTTCGGGGGCGACACACTTCACAACGTTTTTAAAGGCACGCTTTGCAGCGATTGCCGCAAGACAATGGTGGCAGAATCGCATTGCGTTTGGGGCACCATTAAAGAAAAATAACACCCAAACGTGTGCAGAGTGTTGTGCTGCAAATGACCCTGTGATTTGGAACTGCGCCCAAAAATCGCAGGGATTCTGCCCCTGATTCAAAAACATGAAGTGCGAATGGATCCTTAGGACATGCCATGCCATGAATCGCACAGGAACACGTGATCCGAGTGCAGTGCGGTTTTAGCCCACTCATCTGAATAAACTGAAATTGCCGCAGACCGCGCTCAAAGTAGTGCATGCCTTACTTTAACAAACTCACAGCAATAGGATTGCATGGTACCACTATACTATGCTATTCAATGCCGGAAAAATGCACTGCGTTTGCGACCTGCGTTTGGACCACTTTTAACTATTTGGCACTGCGTCCCTTTAACTGGTGCAATGCTGTACACAAACAAAATTGGCATCCTTTTCTTCCCACAAATAGAGCTTTCTTTCGGTGGTATTTGATCACCTCTGCGGTTTTAATTTGTTTTCGCTATAAACAAAAAAAGAGTGTACTTTTTTAAAGTCGTTTGCTCTTGCAATTGCGACCGCCGGCCAGCGCATCGGGTCCCCCACCGTGCAGTGTGTGCGCTCTTCCACGTGAGCCATGTGTTGTTTTTTGTTTTTTTGATCCTCTTCTTTTCGTGTCCCCCAGCCAGCGTTTCTGGTTCCAACCCCTGGAGCAGTGCCCCCAGTGAAAGCTGCTTGCCCTGGGGGCATTGCAGCATGCTCGCTTCCAAGCCACTGCTCTATGTGTCCATAAGACACTTAGGTGTACGTTTATCAAACTGAGAAGAGCTGAGATCCTGATGATCATGGCTGATTTCTCAGGTTTGCCAGTTTATGAAAGTGAGATGAGGAGTGGAGAACATGTTTTTCACTTCTCATCTCAAGACACACCCTTCTCTCATTCACTTTTACACAGATGACTAGTGTTGCTCACGAATATTCGCATTGCGAATATTCGCTACGAATATTGCATATTCGAGTATTCGCGAATAACGCGAATATCGCGGCGAATATTCGCTATTTCGAATATTCGAATGTTTTCAATTTTTTTTTAGAACAGATCACATCCTAGAGATCCCCATCGACGTCTAAAAGCATTGCTGGTATGATTAGAGACCCTGGGCCGAGTAGCTGCAGCGCTCATTTTATATTGCCGAAAAATCGCAATGCGATTATTCGGCAATAGCGATATCGCGCGATTATTTTATATTGTAATATATCACGAATATTCTGAGCCAATCAGAGTGCTCCATTCCGCATTTCTCGAAATTTCGCACTTATTTTATATTGTAATATATCACGAATATTCTGAGCCAATCAGAGTGCTCCTTCCGCATTTCTCGAATATTCGCAATTATTGTGTATTGTAATATATCACGAATATTCTGAGCCAATCAGAGTGCTCCTTCCGCATTTCTGCCGAAATTTTAGGAGCATTATTGTGTATTGTAATATTCACAAATATTCTGAGCCAATCAGACTTGCTCCTAAAGTTTGCGGCAGCGCATTTTTCGCAAATGAGCCGGCGGAATTCAAATTGGGCGGGTACGGGGCGTTGTATTTATTACGAATATTCTAAGCCAATCGAGTGCTCTCGCGGCGAACGAATACTGCGCAATTATGCGTCGAGTGTAATAATCAGCAATATTCTGTGCCAATCAGATGCTCCAAATTCTGCATTTCTGAATGAATTCGTCAATTATTTTATATGTAATATACGTCACGAATATTCTGAGCCATTCAGGAACTTGCTCCTTACGCATTTGCAAATATTCGCCATTTTTTTTTTTCCGACGCGATGACGACGCCTATACCTAACGAATAGGATTCTGAGCCACTAGGGGGCTCCTCCGCTTTATCGAATATGCAATTATTTTATATTGTAATATATCACGAATATTCTGAGCCAATCAGAGTGTCCATCGCATTTCTGGAAATTTCGCATTCGTAATTCGTCACTGCGCATTCGCGATAGCCCGAAAATTCGCAATCGTGAATTTGCCGATTTCCAAAAAATATCACGAATATTCGTATTAACGAATATATGTGAATATTCGACTTTTTGAGCGTAAATCCGCGAATTCGAATATTGAATTCGCCAACCTACGGCGACCATTTTTAAGTTGAGATCTGAGTAACTCATGCGATCTCAGCGAAATCTCAGTCCCAGATTCCACGCCAGAGGTTGAGATCGCATGGGTGAGAACTCCTGTGATGTGAAGAACCCGGCGTTTCTTTCCTTTAATCTGGTTACAGAAAAACAAAAACGCCGGCTTAAAGATTGATATAAATAATAACTATATATGTTTAGTATTATAGAAGCTGCGGATCATTGATCCGCCAGCCTAACTCTATATATATATATATATATATAATCTGGCCCATAATGTATTTCATACATACACAGTATAGTTATATTATGTATTTTTTCTCTGTTACTGGACATGCCATAATCACATTCTCAGATGAGCAGAATACCTCTCAGAATTGTGCAATTCTTTACAACACAATTCCAAATTTCTCTAAAATCTTTTCTGTCAAAATACGCAATGCGTTTTTGGGCGCAATTCACTGTTAATGGCACCCCAAATTCAGTTAGCAAACATGCATTTTGCCACACATTTTGTCATTTGACAAATACTCTAGCAACTTGCCAAAATGCATTGAAAAAATTCACAATGCTCCATGCCCCAAAACAATTTAATTTGGCTTTTTGGGTCTTTTTTATGTGCATTTTGGTACTGTTTTTGATACACTTTTTGCTGCTTTTTTTGAACAAACATTTTGGCTTGTTTTTTAAAATGCATTTTAGGAATTTTTTTATGTATATTTTGGTGCTTTTTTTTAACATGTATTTTGACTAATTTCGTTACCTGCGTTTTAGAGTGCGTTCCAGAAATACATGCAAAATGAATGATATGCTTGCGGTGTCATTAATTGTTAATGGCATCCCAAAAGTGACTAGCAAATGTGCGGTTTGCCAAAATACGCATAAAAAGCAAATCAAAGTGCCCATTAAAAAGGTTTCAAACTATATGCTAAAAAAAAGCTCCAAAGTGTGCATTACAAACCACACCAAAATGGATATAAAAATAACCTGTGCCAAAATGTGTGCTAAAGGGCCAAAATGTGTGTTTAACCACTTCAATACCGGCCCATTGACAATTGACGGCCAGAGATGGGATCTCCCATCCTAAGTGGCCGTCAATTGACGGCCTGGGCTTTGCAGGTGAATATCTGAATGATGCCTGCAGCCAGAGGCATCATCCAGATATCCGCTTCTTCAGCCGGCGTTTCTGAACGACATAAGAATGATCATAGCGGCGGTTCCGCCGCTTGATCGTTTTTACAGGCCGCGGGAGGGGACATCCCCCCTCTCGCCACCATCCGGTGCTTCTCCGGGCTCTCCCGTGCCATCAGGGGCCCGGAGAACGAATCGTCCGGCGTCGGCAGGAAGCATAGAGATGACTGGTGACCAGATGGTCACCAGTCATCTCTATGACCGTCGGAGGACCCTGGCGCGATGTGATGACGTCACGCCCGGGTCCCCGTAAGTAAACAAAGCCGCGATTGCACCTGTAAGCAACCATTCATGAGATCGGTGAATTTTTTTTCACCGATCTCATGGTTTCCAGCCTGGAGGAGAGATGTGAGGTCTTATTGACCCCGCATCTCTCCTTAAAGGAGACAAATGTTCTCCGCTTCATAAACAGGGTGCCAGAGGAGAAGATTTTTCTCTGAGAACTGAAATAAGATAAATTATCACCGTTTGATAAACGTACACCATAGAGCCATGGCTTGGCCCCACCCCCTCTGCTCTCTCCTCATTGGCTTACTCGCTGTGATTGACAGCGAGTCAATCGCTGTCAAGATGATGGCAAGAGATTCTTGCCAAGAATCTCGTCAGGAAAAAGAACGTTGACGAGATTCTGGCCCGTGTGTACAGGGCTTGACGCAGATCAGCCTCTCATCTTGTGAAGAAAAAAAAAATTGTTGATCTGGATAACATAAAATTGTAGTACCACTGGTTAGATTTGTTTAAATGCTGACAAATATGAATGTTCTGCATAGTGTGATGCAGGGTGGTCTACATCCCAGTGGTGCACTAAAGGGCTAAAACGAAAGTACAAGTCAACAGCTGTGAATTTTGTTGTTGTCCTAGTTTAAAACAGCTATTTTTCACCGTGATGGGACTTCAGGGAGAAGACGAATTTCCATTTTGCGATGCTGTGTGGATCCTTGCCGTGGCTTATCTGGACTGAGCAGAATCAGCTTAACATATCGCTGGCAACTCAATGATTTTACTACCCCGGCATTCGCAATAAAGCTGCACCTATGGAGTTTATATTACTTAAGAAACAAGTTAAAAAATAAATTGTAGCAAACATTTTTGAAACTTCTAGGAATTTAAAATTGTTTTGCTCATTATATATATATATATATATATATTATACAGTGTGTATATATATAAATATATATATATATATATATATATATATATATATATATATATATATATATATATATATATTAACTACTTCAGCCCTGGAGGATTTGGCTGACAAATGACCGGGGCACTTTAACTGACAATTGTGCGGCCGTACGACGTGGCTCCCAAACAAAATTGGCGGCCTTTTTTTCCCACAAATAGAGCTTTCTTTTGGTGGTACTTGATCACCTCTGCAGTTTTTATTTTTTTGCGCTATAAACAATAATAGAGCGACAATTTTGAAAGAACAGTAAAAATTTTTACTTTTTGCTATAATAAATATCCCCAAAAAATATATATAAAAAAATATTTTTCTCCGTTTAGGCCGATAAGTATTCTTCTACATTTTTTTGGTAAAAAGAAAATCGCAATAAGCGTATATTGATTGGTTTGTGCAAAGGTTATAGTGCCTAAAAAATACGAAATAGATTTATGACATTTCTTTTTTATTTTATTTTTTTACTAGTAATGGCGGTTATCTGCGTTTTTTATGTTAGGACTGCGATATTACGGCATACAGATCGGACACTTTTGACACTATTTTGGAACCATTCACATATATATAGTGAACAGTGCTATAAATATGCACTGATTACTGTATACATGTGACTGTCAGGGAAGGGATTAACACTAGGGGCGATCAAGGGGTTAAATGTATTCCCTAGGGAGTGATTCTAACTGTAGGGGGAGGGAACTGACTGGGGGAGGTGACCGATCGGTGTCCCTAATAGGGATGAGCTTCCTGTTCGAGTCAAACCCATGTTCGCATGTGCAGGGCGCTGTCGTCTTTCGGCGTTATTCCAAAAGTTCTTTGATGTGGGCCTTTTTTGAGACGAGTGCACCAGATCGCACTGCTGCTATTAGCAACATATGTCTAAAGCATATCTTGCGTGGCCAAAACATCACATTGGGCACCACATGCTTGACCAGACATATGTCGACCTGCCATGCAGTTCGTTGGCAAGCGTACCGCAAAGACCCACACCATAGAACAAAGCTGACCTCTCCTTACTCCTCATCAGCTGGGATCTCCAACCCCACTATACCCTCAGTCCTCTCTGAAGCCTATACTGATAGGACTGAAGGTGTAGAATTAGGTGTTTCACAGCCAAATACTTTCGGGCAATCTACTATCGGTACACCAACGTCAGATTGTACCAGGCAAATTTCCCTGCCCCAGCTGCTGCAGCGCTAAAATAAGTTCTCTCCCAGCCATCCAAATGCCCAGCGGTTGAATGCTAGCTTAGCTAAATTGCTAGCACTTCAACTGCTGCCTTTTCAGTTGGTAGATTCTGCCCCCTTCCATAAGATTGTGGAATGTGCGGTACCTCAGTGGCAAGTTCCCAAACGCTTTTTCTCACGGAAGGCGATTCTGGCTCTCTACCGGCATGTGGAAGGCAATGTCCATGCCTCGCTGGACAGGGCGGTCAGTGGTAAGGTGCATTATACCGCTGACTCATGGTCGAGCAGGCATGGACAGGGACGCTACCTCTCTTTCACGGCACATTGGGTGACTCTGCTGGCAGCTGGGAAGGATGCAGGACAAGGTACAGTAGTGTTGAAGGTTGTTCCGCCACCATGCGTGCAAAATGCTACTACTGGTTGTGATACACCTCTCTCCTCCACCCCCTCCTCTTCTTCCACTGTGGCCTCTTCCTGTGCTGATGTGTCCTCAGAACCAGCGGTGCTCTGTAGGCGTTCAAGGGGCTAAGCAGGTATGCAAGCAAAGAGATGCCATGCGGTACTTGAGCTGGTGTGCTTGGGGGACAGGAGCCACACTGGGGCAAAGGTTCTGTCAGCTCTGCAGGGGCAGGCTCAGAGGTGGTTGATGCCACGCCAGCTTAAGCCAGGAATGGTGATTTGCTACAATAGCACCAACCTCCTCTCTGCCCTGCGACAGGGAAAACTGACCCATGTGCCCAGTTTTGCGCATGTTCTTAACTTGGTGGTGCTGCGGTTCTTGGGAAGGTACCCGGGCTTACAGGATGTCCTGAAGCAGGCCAGGAAACTCTGTGTGCATTTCCAACGGTCATATAATGCCAGTGCTCGGCTGGCAGACCTCCAAAAGGAATACAACCTGCCCAAGAACCACCTAATCTGCGACATGCCCACCAGGTGGAACTCTACGTTGGCCATGCTGCAGTGGCTGCACACGCAGCAGAGGGCCATCAATGAGTATCTATGCCAATATGGCAGCAGGACAGAGTCAGGGGAGCTTGTTTTTTTCCCCACACGCCAGTGGGCCATGATCAGGGATGCGTCACGCGTGCATTGTCCTGTCACTATTTGAGGAGTCCTTGTGACCACAACACGGATGTAAAAATTGATGAATACAATAAATTAAATCAATCTTCCATCTGCGACCAGGGGTGATGCAGGTATCCTCAATTGCAATTCCACCATCAAAGGTAAGTAAATGGCCGCTTACCAGATCAGTCAGACCCCCACTGGTATCAGAAAGGCTCTGCATAAATGATATCGTCGGCAGGTTCCCAACACTCCATCCTGGTCCGCTCCTATGCTGATGACTCGGGGGGGGGGAGACACTGCTGTCTCACACAGATCTCTCAGGGGGTGATATCCACGTCAAAGGAAAGTGTGGGAACGTATGGGTGAGGAGGAAAAAGAAGCCTTCATAGTGCAGTATTTAGGTAAAAATAATTCACTTTATTTCACTCAATGGAAACAAAGACTGACATCTATAAAAGGCTTATTGGTTTAAAGTTTAAAACCTGAGCAAAAAATTCAGCCAGCTTTGGCTCAGGCCAAACAGCTGGGAATGTGGTGACATTAGCGACTAATGCTCCACCCGACGCTGCGTTTCTCCCTATTGGGCGAGAAGTGGTTACCGGTTTAGAGGTTACCGGTTTAGAGTTAAAAAGCAGGTATTATGCTAGAATTATTGCTCTCACTCTAATGGTAACTGCTTGCAAACAACAAACCGAAAGTGACAATATCCTCATTGCTTCCAGTTTCATACACAACCAGGTATGTGACAATTCTACCCAGGCCAAGCCTTAATGACCTGTTTTGCCTAAAAAGGGCTTAAAGGGGTTGTAAAGATACAATTTTTTTTCTCCTAAATAGCTTCCTTTTCCTTACTGCAGTACTCCTTCACTTACCTCATCCTTCCACTTTGCTTTTAAAGGTCCTTATTTCTTCTGAGAAATCCTCACTTCCTGTTCTTCTGTCTGTAGCTCCACACAGTAACTCAAGGCTTTCTCCCTGGTGTGGAATGTCGTGTTTGCCCCCTCCCTTGGACTACAGGAGAGTCGGAACGCCCACTAACACACAGCTCCTTTCTCTATCTGCAACATAGAGAGCGTCCTGACTCTCCTGTAGACAGAAAAATTCCGATGTAGCCTACATACGGTCGGAATTTCCGACCAGAAGCTCACACCAGACTTTTCTTGTCGGAATTTCTGATTGTGTGTACGCGGCATTAGTTTTAGATATACTTTAAAGTACAACTAAAGGCAAAACTTTTTTTTTTGTTTTGTTTTGGACAGAGTTAAAGTGGTTGTAAACCCTTTACAACCAGTTAAACCTACAGGTAAGCCTAGATTAAGGCTTACCTGTAGGTGCTTGAAATATCTTCCAAACCTGCACGACCTAGGAGATATTTGCAAACCGCCATACAGCAATTTCTTCTGCGCAATGCGCCGGGCCATGCCGGGTCATGTCGTTAGTGGCAGCTCCCACCCGCATGTGTGAGAGTGACATCACACAACTTCACGTAACTCCGGCCACTCACAGAGCCAGAGTTCTCAGCCCCCGGAAGCAAGAAGGGAGAAGATGGACGCTCACTACTTGTAAGGAAGACGGGGACATCGCAGGCTTCTCCTGCAGGTAAGTGCAGAGGCGTATCTAGTGAAACTGGCGCCTATGGCAAGTACTGAAACTGCTCCCCTGTCAAAACATTTGAAACCTTTCAGATAACCAGGGACAGAGAGAGACACATTTGGGGCGGGGGGCGAAAGCAAACTGAAAAAAAAAAATCAATTGCAGCCACTGTGCCAATCAAATGAATGAATGAATGAATGAATGAAAACTTATATAGCGCAGCACATGCAAACTTAATTACCTCTGGGCGCTTTAATGGCCAGTCATCAGCCATCATGGGGGCACCTGTCACTCCCCTCCCCAGGCCAAGTAGCAATATTAGCAATTGCTGTGCCGACACCGCGCTTCAGCAGGCCAGGCGCGATGCCGGGAGCTACGTTAGTGCGGGAGGCGGCCACAGGAGGACGGGTGTTTTTTTTTTTTCGTACGGAGGGTAGCTTTTTGCCGCCCCCTCCCTATGGCATCCATGGCACTTTCCATGGCTGCCATACCCTAGATACGCCACTGGGTAAGTGGCACATAATGGGCTACCATGGGATGCATAGAAGTCTATTATGCTTTACCTTTCCAGGGAAACAAAGAGGAAGTAACACCTATCAGGGTTTACTTCCTCTTTAATGCCTTGTACACACGACCAGTTTTCCAGATGAGAACACTGCCATTTTTTTGTCGTGTGTATGCTCCAAGCTTCCAGACGAGAAAACTGCCCACAAAAAAATTAGAACCTGCTCTAATTTTCCCTTCGTGTTTCCCTTTAGTCTTTTTATCGTCGAAAAAAACGGTCGTGTGTATGCTTTTCCGAGGGGGAAAAAAAACATGCATGCTCAGAAGCAAATTATGAGACGGGAGCGCTCGTTCTGGTAAAACTAGCGTTTGTAATGGAGATAGCACATTCGTCATGCTGTAACGGACCGAAAAGAACGAGGCTGAAAAGCGCGAATCGTCTCTCACCAAACTTTTACTAAAATGAAATCAGCAAAAGCAGCCCAAAGGGTGGCGCCATTTGAATAGTGCCGTCCTACGTCAACACGCTTTGGTCGAGCGTTTTTTTAACTGAACGTGTGTATGCAAGGCAGGCTTGAGAGGAATCACGTCGGGAAAAAATGTCAGGTTTTGGCATGTCAGAAAAAAACGGTTGTGTGTACAGGGCATAAGAGGGATTAGGACACTGACCAGGATTGTATTGCTATGGGACGAGAAATGAAGGGAAATCCCCCCAATGGGACTCAGAGGGCAAAAAGAAAACGTGATAGAGGTTATATAACCCTTCATTACTATTCAAAATTAAAATAAAAGTTTTGCCTTTAGTTCCATTTTAAGTAATTACTCACCAAACTTGCCAATAGGTAGTAGAAAGCCGACTTGCCCTCCCTGTGCCCTAATTGTATAATTTTATGAACTGTCTGTCGAAATGGATTATAGACTTAGTTACTTTTAATAACACTTGCATTCATAAAAAAATAAATAAAAAATATATATTTGTGATTTCCCAGCAGGGCAGTGTGAAAAAACAGTAGGGGTTCTCTTTTTATATCCCTTTATTCTTTTTTTTATATCCTTTTAGTGCTTTGCTCTCTTTTGAAATCATTGCCATTCTTTGTGAAGGAGGGAATATTTTTATATTTATTAACAAAATGAAAATGATGAAATGTTACATATGCAATGATATCAAGGGTACATTAAGAACAAAAGATTATTAGAATATTATGCTATCTTTTTCCTTACAGCTATAAAAACGAACCCAAAATTGTCTTATAAATCATAATAAATTATATTTTCGAGATCATCAAAGCTGTGATGGCGTGCTTTATTCTCCGGACTAGATTGCTGATTCACAGAGTGTAGATAAAAGAAGAACATTAGAGATATATTAGCTGTTTTTGAATTGTATTTTCTAAATGTACTTTATAAAGTAAATTTCCAAAATGAAACTCCTAACTCTAACTAGGATCAATATTGAAAGTAAACTTGCCAGGTCATTCGCATGCCATCCCTTTTTTTCTAAAGCTGCAGCAATATTATTATTTTTTTAAAGTATATGCAAACTTGATCAGTACATTATCATGTAAGCTCTCACATGGTAATATAATAATTTGACACTTCGCTCCTACATGTAAAAATCATCATTTTTTCTGTCAGAAAATTATATAGAACCCCAAACATTATGGGCCAGATTCATGAAGAGTTAGGCTGGCGGATCCAGTGATCCGCCAGCCTAACTGTCACTTTAAGCCGGCGTTTCTGTTTTCTATAACCAGAAAACAAGAAACGCCGGGTTGAAGCTCCGATGCGAGCAGCGTAACTGAGTTTCGCCATCGCATCGTTACTTCAACTTAAAAATGGCGCCGGGGGCGTTCCCGCCGATTTCCGCTCTAAAAATATGTTAATGAGCGGAAATCGGCAATTCACGATCGCATTCCGGCGCGACGCGCAGTGACGTTACGACGTTTCCGGATGGGATACGCGGCGCATAGTTATACCTACATGGGGTTGGAATATCCTATGTTAGGTATAGGCGTCGTCATCGCGTCGGAAAAAAAAAAAAAAAACGTCGCTTGCGTAAAACGTTCATGAATGTGAATGTGACGTCATTGATGTTCATTCACAGAATTTGGAGCATGCGCACGGGGATATTTTGACACTCGACGCGCATGCGCAGTACGGTGGCGGCGGGATCGCGCTTAGTTAGCATACTACACGCCCCGTACCCGCCCAATTTGAATTCCGCCGGCTCATTTGCGATGCGCTGCCGCAACTTTAGGAGCAAGTGCTTCGTGAATGACAGCACTTGCTCCTAAAATTTCTGCAGCGTAACGCAAATGAGAAGCGTTACTCTGGAGCAAAGATGCTCCAATCTACCTGAATCTGGCCCTATATATATATGTTTTTTTTTTAGCAAAGACCCTAGAGCAGGGGTCTCCAAACTTTCTAAACAAAAGGCTAGTTTATTGTCCTTCAGACTGTTGGGGGGGCCGGACTGTGGGTATTAAGAATAAAAAAAGTTCCCAATGTCAGTGGGAGAAACACAATGGGCCAGATTCAGGTAGATGGGAGCATCTTTGCTCTGGAGTAACGCTTCTCATTTACGTTACTCTGCCGAAATGTTAGGAGCAAGTGCTGTTATTCATGAAGCACTTGCTCCTAAAGTTGCGGCAGCGCATCGCAAATGAGCCGGCGGAATTCAAATTGGGCGGGTATGGGGCGTGTATTATTTAAACTATGCGCGATCCCGCGGCGAACGTACTGCGCATGCGTCGAGTGTCAATGCATCCCAGTGCGCATGCTCCAAATTCTGTCAGTGAACGTCAATGATGTCACATCCCCATTCATGAACGTTTTACGCAAGCGACGCGATTATTTTTTTTCCGACGCGATGACGACGTACTTAACATAGGATACTCCACTAGGGGGCTTCTTTATCTTTACGTCGCGTATCGCTTCGGAAACGTCGTTAAATCACTGCGTTGCGCCCGAAAAAGATTGTGAATTTCCATCTCCCGCTGATTAACATATTTTTTCAGCGTTAATCAGCGGGAACGCCCCCGGCGCCATTTTTAAGTTGAAGTAACGATGCGATGGCGAAATTTAATTGCGCCGATCGCATCGGAACTCCAACCCGGCGTTTCTTGTTTTCTGCTTACAGAAAACAAAAACGCTGGCTTAAAGTGACAGTTAGGCTAGCGGATCAATGGATACTCCAGCCTAACTCTACCTGAATCTGGCCCAATGCTCCATTTTTGGTGTCATTGGGAGGAATTTTGCCCCATTGTTGGGGTCATTGGAAGGAATTTTGCCTCATTATTGGTGTCATTGGGAGGAATCGTGCCCCATTGTTGGTGTCATTGGGAGGAATTGTGCATCATTGTTGGTGTCATTGGGAGGAATTGTGCATCATTGTTGGTGTCATTGGGAAGAATTGTGCCCCATTGTTGGTGTTATTGGGAGGAATTGTGTCTCTTGACTGCGGTCAGCGAAAAAAAAAAATTCTGGCTACATTTTTGGAGTTACAGAGAAGGCCTAATACTAGAATTATTGCTCTCGCTCTAACGTTCGCGCCGACACCTCACATGTGTGGTTTGAACACCGTTTTCATATGTGGGCAGGACTTACATATGTGTTCGCTTTTGCGTGTGAGCACACAGGGACAGGGGCACTTGTTAATTTTACTTTGTTTTTTACACTTTAAAAAAGAAATGTTTACCCTTTTGTTCCTATTACAAGGAATGTAAACATCCCTTGTCATAGGAATATGACATGACATGACCTCTTTACAGTGAGATATGGGGTCAATAAGACTCCACATCTTACCACTAGGCTGGGAAGACAAAAAAAAAAAAAGATCACTGCTTCACAGCGAAGCAGCGCTGTTTTTTTTTTAATGCAGAGGCCGGGTGTCATAACATCGCGCCCAGCCTCCAACAATCATAGAGACTCCGGTGACCATCTGAAATCTCTGTGATCATCATCTGGGGCCGGTGGATCCTTTCTCCGACTCACCGATCGTAGTGGTGAGTCAGGAGAAGCACCGGCGGGAGGGGGGATGTCCCCTTCCACTGCCCGTAAGAATGATCAGCCGCTATGATCATTCTTATGGTGTAGGGAATCGTCGGCTGAAACCGGCAATATCTGAATGATGCCTGTAGCTGCACAAAGTCCAGGACGTCATATGATATAACCTTGACGCCAAGTGGTTTAAGTGTTTCTAAAGCCTCAAGTTTTTTTTTTTACCTGCATTTTCTACATTAAGGTAAGAAAAAAACATTTGTGCCCGGGAGCACAGTGTGGCTCCGCACCTCTGCCTGCTTCCTGGTTAAAATATTTAATTGAGTGCAGCAACTCTCTCTGAGTCCTGTAAGAGACAGAGAGAGAGAGAGAGAGAGAGAGAGAGAGAGAGAGAGAGAGAGAGAGCAGTGTTGCTGTTCTTCTGCACAGCAGGGCAGGTATATGGGGTGGGCGGAAGGGACGGATGCCCTGGGCGTAGCTATTTATTGTAGGAAGGGGGTGCAGTTAGTGGCATTGTTAGGGAATGCAGGGGGTGTAGTCTGCACCCAAGTGACACCCTCTAGAAGGGTGACACCATCCCGACTCTCCCGAGGGTGAGGAAAGCCCTGGCATTTCTTTATTTTTGCAGCTGACCCCGCTGGATCAACACCTCCAGCGCTGCGGCTGCACCTGGTGTGTGTCCTTCGTTCTACAAGTTCTTCCTCCTCCTACTTCCCTGCTGAGCCAGTGACCCTGCCACATCTCAGACAATGATGTCACACACTATCTCCCCCCTCGTCCCCTCTCCAGCTGTTGCCTGGCACCCGGAAGTGTAAGTACAGTACTGGCACCCTGATAGCATGCGAGGAGGTGTCCACCACCTCCCCGAGCCTGAGCCTGAGGTGAGGTGTGATAGGTGTGGAGGGGGGGTTGCCATGGTGCCGGCACTCCACCTGAGAGCTGGTGTGGGACAGTGGGAGGATTCAGTGTCTGGCGCCCTCTGTGCTGTGCTAGTCTGATAACAAGGGGGGGGGGGGGTGGAAGGTGGTCTGCTAGACACAGCTTTATAAAACAGTTGCAATAAAAATTGGTCATAAAATGTGATCTGATCTTCATTTAAGTCACAACAATAGAAACTCACAGTCTGCTTAAACTAATAACACACACAAAATGTAATGTTACCATGTTTTTTATTGAACACACCATGTAAACATTCACAGTGCAGGTGGAAAAAGTATATAAACCCGTAGACTAATGACATCTCCAAGAGCTAATTGGAATCCTGTTGGCTGACACCTCACTTCAATCAAGGAGATGAGATGGGAGGTGTTGGTTACAGCTGCTCTGCCCTATAAAAAACACACACCAGTTCTGGGTTTTCTTTTCACAAGAAGTATTGCCTGGTGTGAATGATGCCTTGCACAAAAGAGCTCTTAAAAGACCTACGATTAAGAATTGTTGACTTGCATAAAGCTGGAAAGGGTTATAAAAGTATCTCCAAAAGCCTTGCTGTTCATTAGTCCACAGTAAGACAAATTGTCTATAAATGGAGAAAGTTCAGCACTGCTGCTACTCTCCCTAGTAGTGTCCGTCCTGTAAAGATGACTGCAAGAGCACAGCACAAACTGCTCAATGAGGTGAAGAAGAATCCTAGAGTGTCAGCTAAAGATTTACAAAAGTCTCTGGCATATGCTAACATCCCTGTTAGCGAATCTACAATACGTAAAACACTAAACAAGAATGTATTTCACAGGAGGATACCACAGAGGAAGCCACTGCTGTCCAAAAAAAACCATTGCTGCACATTTACAGTTTGCACAAAAGCACCTGGATGTTCCACAGCAGTACTGGCAAAATATTCTGTGGACAGATGAAACCAGAGTTGTTGTTTGGAAGAAACACACAACACTATGTGTGGAGAAAAAAAGGCACAGCACACCAACATCAAAACCTCATCCCAACTGTGAAGTATGGTGGTGGGGGCATCATGGTTTGGGGCTGCTTTGCTGCATCAGGGCCTGGACGGATTGCTATCATTGAAGGAAAAATGAATTCCCAAGTTTATTAAGACATTATGCAGGAGAACTTAAGGCCATTTGCCCACCAGCTGAAGCTCAACAGAAGATGGTTGTTGCAACAGGACAATGACCCAAAGCATAGAAGTAAGTCAACAACAGAATGGCTTAAACAGAAGAAATACGCCTTCTTGAGTGGCCCAGTCTAAGTTCTGACCTCAACCCGATTCAGATGCTGTGGCATGACTTCAAGAAAGCGATTCACACCAGACATCCCTAGAATATTGCTGATCTTAAACAGTTCTGTAAAGAGGAATGGTCAAGAATTACTCCTGACCGTTGTGCCCATCTGATCTGTAACTACAGGAAACGTTTGGTTGAAGTTATTGCTGCCAAAGGAGGTTCAACCAGTTATTAAATCCAGGGGTTTACATACTTTTTCCACATGCACTGTGAATGTTTACATGGTGTGTTCAATAAAAACATGGTAACATTTAATTATTTGTGTGTTATTAGTTTAAGCAGGCTTTGATTGTCTATTGTTGTGACTTAGATGAAGATCAGATCACATTTTATGACCAATTTGTGCAGAAATCCATATCATTCCAAAAGGGTTCACATACTTTTTATTGCAACTGTATATAAAAAATCCCATAAATCTATCCCCTATTTTGTAGATGCTATAACTTTTGTGCAAACCAATCAATATACTCTTATTGCGATTTTTTTTTTTACCAAAAATATGTGTAGAAGTATACGTATCAACCTAAACTGGGAAAGAAATTAGTTTTTTTTATATATATATATATATTTTAGGGGATATTTATTATAGCAAAAAGTAAAAAACATTGCTTTTTTTTTTCAAAATTGTGTCATTTTTTTTATAGGCCAAAAAAATAAAAACCGCAGAGATGATCAAATACCACCAATAGAAAGCTCTATTTGTGTCAAAAAAGGGACGCAATTGTCAGTTAATTGTCAAATTGGCAGTTAAAACGGCAGCAGTTAAAGCGGCACAACAAGTGCTCTGGCCAGGAAGGGGGTAAATTCTTCCGGGGGCTGCAGTGGTTAATTTGCCAGTATATGGCATATCATTTTTTTTAAAGTCACATAGAGCCCTCACTTCAAAGGTCCCCCCAAATATTTTGGAGGGGTCCTTGTACTTAAAAAAAAATAGAAACCAGAAGGGAAATGTCATTTGCTGGAAATAAAAAATATATATATTTTCCTTTGTAAATGCAAACAGCCAAAGTTTAGGTGAACCATAGGCTCTTCCCTCATCTTGAATACACACACAAGCAGATTTGTTCATTCTTTAGGTAAACCTACAATAAATAATATGCTGTAAAGTTAGAAATTTAAATTTTTTCTCTCTTTTTATATATTAATAAAGAAAATATTTTTACAAACTGTTATTTAAAAAAAAAATTGAGCTGCGTATAGGCCCTTGGGAGAAAAACGTCTTACTTTTCTATACAACTATTGGGATAGCGGCATTCTGCTTATACCTAGGGAAGGTGGGTACCCAACTTTATCATGCAATGTATGACCCAAACTTTAAAAAACTGCTTCGGGCTAAATGGAATTTTTAATAAAAGTCTTCTTTTGCACTGGTATATATTCCCTAGTGCAGTGCCCACCTTCCATACTATTTTTTCGACAACCGCCTGACTTAGAAAAAGAACACTTTGATTTGCCAGTTTTGTCTCTCTTTGATGTTTTTGGGGTTCGGGGTCAGGATCCAACTTGGTTGTTTCCTCGAACCCTGCTTGAACTGAACCCAGGGTGGTTTGGCTCATCACTATTTAGGGCAGGCATGTCCAAAGTCCGGCCCGGGGGCCAATTGCGGCCCACGTTCCGATTTAATGTGGCCCCCACTGGTAATTTGGACATATATCTCTTTTGTAGCCCAGATCGAATCCCAGAGCATTGCACATTCAGAGGCTGCATTCATGTCAATGGTGAGGCTGCATTTATGGTACTTGTGAGGCTGCATTCATGGTACTTGTGAGGCTGCATTCAGAGGCTGCATTCATAGCAATAGTGAGGCTGCATTCATGGCAATGGTGAGGCTGCATTCATGGCAATGGCGAGGCTGCAGATGGGCACTCATTAGGCTGCATTGATGGGCACTGACCTGACTTATTTTGCTTCTCAAATTTTAGTTTTTCCTGAAACTTCCCTTTTAGGCCTCGTACACACGATCAAATCTGTCTCCTGGAAACGGTCGGCCCGACCGTCCCAGCAAACAGATTCGACCGTGTGTATGGGCGAGCCGACGGATTTGGCCACCCGACAGATTTCAAAGCATGCTTTGAAATCTGTCGGCTGGGAACCCGTCCGCCCGACATGTCTGCTGGTTAGTATGCTAACCAGCAGACATGTCTTCTCGCACACGCGCGCCGAATGATTTTGACGCATGCGCGGAAGTGTTTTACTTCCTGGTGCGGTGACGTGGCGGCGTCAACGTCACCGCCACGTCACCGACACGTCAGCACGCTGTCTGCTGGCGGGGATTTTGGTTTGCTCGTGTGTACACGCGAGCAAACCAAAATGCCAGCAGACAGATCTGTTCAAATCGGTCGGTCCGACCGATTTAAACAGATAGATTGCCTCGTGTGTACGAGGCCTTAAAGTGAAGGTGCATGTTATACACCAATAAATACGGTATATCCAAATAACACGCCTAAGCTCATTCTTAGACTCTTCACCACACACAGCCACATAGGTAAGATAATTCTTGTTGGGCAGTGTATTAGTTAATTTGCATTTAATTGTAATGGTTCTAAGAATGTCTAGCAAAATGGTTGGCCCTCACACATGTTCACTTCATCACATCTGGCCCTCTTTGAAAAAAAGTTTGGACACCCCTGATTTAGGGGAATCAATAAAATTGCAAACTGCCGATTGGCTTGCTTGCGAATCAGTTTTCTTGATTTGTGAATGGATTGGCAAATCACTATGTCTGATTTTATTGGGACAGTTTCTGTCTTGATTCCTGCCTTCATCTCTCCTCTTGCCGGCCTTGCTCTTTACAATCTGTTACAATGGCACACATAAGCAATCATGCAAGTCACCACCTGCCATAACAATTAAATGATCGCCTTTCCACGGTCCCTCCATCGATCCTTTTAATACATCTTGGGCTGCTCCACTCTATATTCCACAATCCCATAATCACCTTTTCAGGACTATTAAAGTCAAGTCAGAAGGAATCATTGACTTATTGTCAACTGATCCAATCTGCTACCTTAATGTAAAACCGGCTGCATGTTAGGCCACTCAGATAATAATTGAATTGAGTTTACTTATTCACTATAACATAAGCTTGTAGGTGAACATTGCTTTTGTGATGGCCTCATTTATCAATATGTTGATGAAAGATTATGACTTTATGCTCCTCAAAAAATGCAAATGCTTGCCCTGTTAAATTATTTATAGTACAAAATATGTCCTCAATAAGGACGAGGAAGATTATGGGCCAGATTCAGGTAGATGAGAGTATCTTTCCTCTGGAGTAACGCTTCTCATTTACGTTACTCTGAAGACCCTTTCAGCGCAAGTCCTGTAATTCACATAGCAGTTGCGCGTAAACTTGCGCGCCAGAGTAACGATAATGCGCTGGCGTAACCCGACGCAAGTGGAAGTGGGTGTGATCATATGTAAATGATGGGCGGAGCCCAGCGCAGAGGCTTACGTTCAGCGCATCATCCACGGAGCATGCGCAGTGAGTGCGGCTCCACTCGCCCCCTTGTGCGCATGCTCACAACTTCCGTCGGCACCACTTCCTGGGAAACGTCAGCGCAATGCGTTCCGCTGGGCGCTTAAAAGCGCTGGCGGAAACGCCATTCCGGCGCAAAAGTATTTCCGCTTCCCCCCACCCCAGGGAAGATACTTTTGTTTGGTGATGGCTGCTCCCGCTACCCCCAGAGAGAGGAGGAACCTGAATTTTAATGCCCAGGAGGTCTCGCTCATCATTTCGGCAATGGAGACGGATAATGCTTTTCTCCATGGCAAAAAAAGCCGGAAGACCAGCCGGGAGAGGAAGCAGGGCATCCTGGAGTCCATTGCTGCCAGGGTCAATGTCTTGGGCTACTCCACCCGGACTGCTGGGGACATACAAAAAAAAATTAATGATCTGCGGCGCAAGGTGAGGGACAAGGTGGCCTCCATCAGGAGGTATGAGAGGGGCACAGGTGGTGGTCCCCCATGTCCTGTCACCCTGACCGCAGAGGAGGAGGTGGTCGCACGCTGCCTGGAGAGGGAGCAGGTGGAGGGGGTCGCAGGCTATGACTCCGTGGAGGAAGGCACAAGGACAGGTAAGTGTTTTATAATCCCCTATTTGTTGTTTTGCATTTGGGGGGGGGGGGTACATGTGCCAAGTGTGTGGGACCACCAACATGTGTCTGCTTTGTGTCATCCACAGATGACGGAGCTGGGCCATCATCTGTCAGCGTGCATTCCACCCCATCCCCCCCACGCCATCGTGTGCCCGAGCCACTGGGTGGTGAAGAGGTTGTGGAGGAGAGTGGCCACACCACACCTGCCGAGGTGGTTGTAGAGGATCCTGCTGTGGCAGAGCAGGACTTTACCTTAGTTTTGTCTGTCTCCTCCCCTTCTCCTGGGCCGTCTGTCGTCCCCTCCCCCATCCTTGGAAGCCCCTCAAGGGCGACTCCCTCCCCCCGAGGACAACCATCTTCTGGCCCCAGGAAGGCGACCCAGAAGACCAGGGGGGTGTCTGATGGTGTCCAGGACCAGTTGGCGAGGGATCACGCCAGGCAGACGGAACAGATGGGGGCCATAGTTGGGCACTTACAGAAAGTGTCTGACAGCCTGGGCTCCGTTGCCAACCTCAGCAACGCAGTGCAGGATGTAAGCTGCAACTGCGCTGCAGTGGTCACCACTTTGGGGGAGGTGCAGGGGGATATTCGGCACCTTACTGCAGCCGTCCAGGCCAACACTGCTGCCATCCGGGACCAGGGGAGGCTGAGTCGGCGGGCCCAGCATTATCAGGTCACCCGTCAGCTCCGGATGCAGGCCCAGACGAACTCCTACCTTGGACGGATAGCCAGGGCCTTGGAGGGCATGCAGGCCACACCTGCCAGGAGTGGCCCACCTGGGGATCAGCCACCTCCAGATGCCCCCCCACCCCCACCCACTCCATCCAGGCAGCTGAGGAGCCAGAGAGGGGCCCCCAGAAGAAGCCCCCGGCATCCCCGATGAGGCCTTTTTTTTTTTTCTTGTTTTATATTTTTGGTTTGGACATACTCAGGTCATGAGTTTTTTTTTTCTTTTTCTCAGGTTATGAGATTTTGTTTATTTTATTTATCAGGATATGATATTTTTAATTTCTTTTTGTACTGCACACGGTCAGGAGTGCAGGGGACAGTGTGAATGGTGTATGAATGTGAGGGGGTGGCACTCCTGAAAGTAAGGGGTGTCACCCTCGGCCGTGGTGGTGAAGTTAACCCCACGGCTGTATGAATGACGTGTGAAAGGTGTGTGAATGGACAGTGACATCATTGGGGCCTTGACGCGGCGTTACTGCTCCCAACTCCTACATGCTGGACTTGGGCTAATCCAATGTGATGTGGATGTGGTGTGTGTGATCTAGGGACATCAGTGGTGTACATGCGTGCACTGTATGTGTTATTAATGTTTTGATTTAGTGTCCAAAGATGCCTACGGCGAGGACCCTCCTGACTGCTCTTCCATCAGCAGACTGGGTCTCCTCTGGCAGGTGGGGACTGTGTGGGTCGGGGGTCAGGTCATCACGTATGTCAATCTGCAGGCCTTTTTTCATAGCAAAGTTATGTAGTATGCAACATGCACCGATGATCTGACACACAAAGGTAGGTGAATACAATAGGGCCCCCCCAGACTTATCCAGGCATCGGAAACAGGACTTCAGGAGCCCGAATGTTTGCTCCACCACTGCACGGGTTTTGATGTGTGCTTCATTGTATTTTCTCTCTCCTCTGGTTTGGGGGTTCCGGAAAGGAGTCATTAGATGGGGTCCCAGTGCATATGCAGAGTCACCTGGAAGGGAAAAGACAGGAGAATGTTGGTCATGCATGTGCGACTTCTGTTGTGCATCACGGGAGGGGATAGTCATGCCTGACTCCCTTGTCACTCACCAACCAGCCAGCTGTCCCCATACATGTTCTGGTTAAATTCTGCTGGGATGGGGCTCTGATTGTATATGAAGCTGTCATGGCTGGACCCGGGGTGTTTGGCACGGACGTGCCATATGAGGCGTTGGGCATCAGCTATCACCTGTACGTTGATGGAATGCCAATGCTTCCGATTGCGGTATATGTGCTCTGTGGCACTGGGGGGCTGTAGGGCCACATGTGTGCAATCAATGGCCCCCACAGTGCGAGGGAATCTGGCAATGTTGTAGAAATCTGTCATTGCCTTCTGCCGCAGCTCCTCAGTGGTGGGTCTGATGAACTGGTTGGACATGCGTCTGAGGATTGCAGGGACAACCTGGTGCACACATCTGCTCAAAGAGGACTGTGACATCCCAGCCACCACTCCACTTGTACGCTGGAATGATCCACTTGCAAGGAAATGGAGTGTTGCCAGGACCTTCACCAGTGGCTGCACTGCTTGTGAGCGGTGCGGTGGTGTGTTGGGCTGGTGATGTCATCCTGCAGGGTTGTGGTTAGTTCAAGTATTGCATCTGGGCTGAATCTGAAGAGGCGATACACCTCCTCATCCCCCATGTCAAAGAGGTTCATACGAGTGCGGTATATCCTCTCACGTGGCCGCCTTCTTGGTTCCAGGGGACCCATCAGTAGTTCTAGGACCACAATTGCCCCTGGCATGTTGGCACACAGAGGTGTTGTCCTTGCAAGTGTTGTTGTTCAGCAAGCTCCTATCGTCGGTAACGCTGCTGTAGCTGCTCTCCTGCTGACCTGTGACCGTCTGGAGTAAAGATAAAGCAGCCTTTTGTAGAAATAACTTTGCGCCGGACGGACCAGATACGCGCGGCGCATGTAGCCAGCGTATGATGCTAATCCGTTCGCGAATTGGGAAATCTCCCTCATTTGCATATTTGCAGGGGAAATCAATGGGCGCGACTGATGCGCCCAGCGAAAATAAGCGCTGACGATACTCTGGCGTCGGAACGTTCCGCCGGTCGCAAATGACCCGTTATTGGGCGCATCTAGTTTGGTGGGTACGGGCACATAGAAACGACGGCGCATCATCACAGTTACGCGGCGCATATCCAAATACTCCAGCGCAAGTGTTCGTGAATCTGGCCCTATCAGTTTAATTTTCCAGGGATGAAGAGGAAAATCAGAATATCTGGATGTACTTTTAACATTTTGTTAACATATATTATGTGTGTGAGGCCTCGTACACACGACTGAGAATCTCGTCGTAAAAGAAACATCATTTTCCTTGACGAGGTCCTTGTCAGGCTTGTCTAAAATCTTGACAAGCTTTCTTTGCGTACACACTGTCAAGACAAGATCTCGTTGTTCTCAAACGCGGTGCGTGGTGACGTACAACGTGTACGACGGCACTATAAGGGGGAAGTTTGATTCCACTGGCGCCACCCTCGGGGCTGCATTTGCTAATCTCATGTTACTGCGTGTTAGTAAAAGTTTGGTGAGAGACGATTCACGCTTTTCAGTCTGTTACAGCATGACGAATGTGCTATCTTCATTACAAACGATACATTTACCGAAGGTGCTCTCCCGTATCATACTTTATTCTGAGCATGTGTGGGTTTCTAAGCATACACATGAACGTGTTTCTCGTCATAAACCAGCCCATCGAGAAACACGACGAGGAAATTGAACATGTTCTCTTTTTTTTTTCTCGTCAAGATCCACGACGAAAAACATACACACGACCGTTTTCTTTGGCAAAAAAGCTCTGCCACCAATTTTCTTGATGGATTTTGCCGAGGAAAACGGTTGTGTGTACAAGGCCTAAGCAGGTGTGGGCTGCAGGATATCCACCAAACTCAAAATGGAACTGTGCCATTTCTTCGGGCTGGCAGAAGACTAGATGTCCCCAGCTATGGGCTCCAGGCAGCCATCTTGGGGAGGACAGCAATCCTATTGGATACCAAAATCCTGAGAGATTTGGGCTGCCACCTTCACTGAGAATTCCATCATTTGAGCACCTACACTGTGGGGCCACGTACACACGATGAGACATGTCCAAGGAAACTTGTCCGACGGACCGTTTTCATCGGACCAGGCTGAAGTGGTCGGTTGGTCTGATGTGCGTACACACCATCGGACACAAATCCCCTCGGACCAGAACGCGGTGACGTAGAACACAACGACGTGATGAAAAAACGAAGTTCAATGCTTCCAAGCATGCGTCGACTTGATTCTGAGCATGCGCTGGATTTTTGTCCGCTGATTTCGTGTACTAACAATGGAACATGTCCGACGGACAGGTTTCCATCGGACAGGTTTCTAAGCATGTTTAGAAACTTGTGTCCGCTGGAAAACGGTCCGATAGGCCGTACACATGATTGAACATGTCCACTGAAACTGGTCTGTGGACCAGTTTCAGCGGACATGTTCGATCGTGTGTACGCGGCCTGGGAGTACAGTACCTGCGACCGATATTGTGTTTCCAGCATGATGGGATCATGCTGGAAATTACAGCTGCGCGGCTGTGCTTCTCGTGCTTGCCACCTCCACGAAATGCCACGCATCCATAGGAATCCATTGGGGGCGGCAAGTGGGAGGAGCGACAGAGCCGCACATCCATAGGAATTCATTGGGGGCGGCAAGCGAGAGGAGCGAAAGAGCTTGGCGCTGGCTCCCGCTACAGGGCTCGCAGGTGTCAATCTCGCCACTAACAGAGGCGAGATTGGAACAATATGGGCGGCAGGTACTGTAAGATAGGGACAGAGCTCCACTTGTTAGGGAGAGAGTAGGGATAGTATTAGGGAGAAGTACCTGTAAAGGAAAGAGTAGGTTTCCCCTTACGAAGTGTCTCTTCTGTCAGCTTCCTACAACAACTTCTCACTGGCAGCCAGTGTGATCAAGCTATATCATAGCTCCCTCCTAGGGAAGTGCTGCTCTGGCATTCTTTGGTTTGCAAGTGCTTGGTATATTATTATGGAAAGTGCTCTGGGCGGATCACTTAGATCAACCGGAAGAGATCTTCTCCACATCTCAGTGCCTAAGAAAATCCGGCGTGGTGGTTGAGCTTTCTACCACCAGGGTGCCGTGCTATGGAATAGCCTCCCCGCTGAGCTCCAGGAGGCAGCTACTATCTTGGTTTTTTGTATGAAATTGAAGGCTTAGCTTTTCACACAAGTCTTTCCTGCGTAGCGTCTGTGTCCGATTTCATCTTTCATGCTGCTTTCTTGCAGCTTCTAGTCCCTGGGTGTCTTTTCTCCAGGGACTCCGCTAAGCGCATCGGGACCCTTTGGGGTAAGACCGCGCTATGTCAAGATACATCTGAACTCAACTCATAAGCAGTAGTCTTCTTCTGTCTGAAGAAGTGAATGACCTACAACATATATGGTGCCAACACTGTAAATTGCCTTATTCCTATGACATGCGGGGGCTTCGATGTAAGGTTAGTAGTTCATAATGAGATACTAGCTCATTATGCCTTTGTCTTGCAGGTTTTTTTTTTTTTGGAGGGGGGTTTACCCCTAGGGTTTACAACCACTTTAAGCTCTATGGTGAAGCACTCAGCCTTGAGTGAAGGTATTTGTAATCCACAGGTAAAGGTATCTTTGGAAAGTGCCTCAGACCAGCAATGGTAGCCCCTAAACCTTTTTTATGACAGAGACATTTTAAGGTTAAATACATTTTTTTACCGGTGGGAGCTGTGGTGGCTCAACGTGATTGGCACTGCGCTGACAAGCCGTTCACCTCTGCAGCCAAGGGTTCGGATCCCGGTCTCGGCTACATGTGAATTGAGTTTGGTGGTCTCAACCCGGCTCCCGGTGGGTGTGCTATGCAAGGTACGCCTGTGCTTAGTATGCCAACCCCCCCCCCCCCCCAAAAAAAAACACCACACTTGCACGCACACAAAATTGGTTTAACACACACGCACTTTGGCCATGAGGTCTCCGAAAATAAAGAGAGGCGAAGGACCTACGGGGCTGGCTGGGTGGGCTAGACCCCCTCACTCCCTCATAGGGGAATCCCTCTGCCCCGTTGGGGTCCCGTTGGGCCCAGTCTGGCTCCCAAGTGGAGCAGGTAGGGCGGGGTGAGTGGGAGGCCGCCCCTCACACCCGCCATTGCCACCGGGGGCATGGAGAAGGATGGCGATTGCCTCCGGGGGAGGGTCTGCCTACTCCCAACTCCTGCAGTCCGGCTCCTCTCTCTCGAGTTCACGCACAAAATACACTTTAAAAAAAAAAATATACATTTTACCAATATCACTCCACTCATCGCTTGTGCTAATGTATCCACCTGGTCCTAAACTGGGGCTATTATGCAAATTTTGTTTTTTGGCTGAGCTGTAGATACTGATTCTACAGTTTATCTGATCTTTCCTCCTAATCTCAATTAGGTGGTGCATTTCTCACTATCCACAGTAGGTGTCACTGGTACCACAGGGCATATGAGATAGTACAACTAGGTTGAGTTATGAATATTTATATTTCTTCCAGCCAGCCCTGTAGGATGTTTTTGGCCACTGAACCTCCCATTCTGGGAGAGGATATATATTTGGATGGGGCCATATGCTCGCTCTCTTGTCTCAGGCCCTCCTGTCCTGGGGATGTGCTGCTGAATTGAGCTCTGCAAGTAGGCCTAGAAGCCTGTCTGGGGCCTACTAATCCTGAGGTGGTCCTTAGGCGCTGTCTTGCCCAGTGTGGAAGAAGCCATGCCAAAACTGAGGGAGGACCCTTGCTGGAGAGAGCCAGGATGAAGGCTGGTTTCTCAAGAGGGGGCTGGTGACTCGTTTGTAGGACGCACCTACATCTAAAACGTGCTTACAGGGTGGCCGGGTCAGCTTAAAGGTCCTGACACTAAGGCCGCGTACACACGATCAGACCTGTCCAATGAAAATGGTCTGCAGACCAGTTTCATCGGACCAATTCGATGGTGTGTACGGCCCATCGGACCGTTGTCTGTCGGACGAAAGTTTTAAAACTTGCTTTAAGAGTACTAACCATCTAATCTGTCCGACGGACAGGTGTCCGTCGGACAGATTAGATGGTTAGTACTCCAAAAAACCTGCGCATATTCAGAATCAAGTCGATGCATGCTTGGACGCATTGAACTTCCCTTTTTCAGCGCGTCGTTGTGTTCTACGTCACCGCGTTCTAGTCTGACCGGATTTTTGGTCCGATGGTGTGTACGCACATCAGACCACTTCAGACTGGTCCGATGAAAACGGTCCATCAGGCCAGTTTCATCGGACCAGTCTGATCGTGTGTACGCAGCCTAAGTAGCTGCATCTTGTTCTACATATGAAAATGTGTTTGCAGTGTTGCCGGGTCAGCTTAAGGCTGCATTCACACCTGAGCGTAGCGTTTTCGGACGTTTTTTTCGTCATTTTTTCGCGCGTATTTGCGCGTTTGCATACAGCGTTGTCCGACGTTTTTGAACTTCAACATTTTTTATTTTAGCCAATAGGAAAAAAATTATCATCTCTTTCATCACTTGTTGATATGTTTGTAGAGTTTTTTTTCTTCTGCCTGGGTGAAATGTTCTATTGACTAAAACGTCAAAACTCCCGTAGAAACGCTTGTTGTCGCGCTAGACGCTTGAAAGCTCGAATCGCGTTTTCATTACTTTCTATGGGAATACAAACGTTCTAAAACGCCCAAATGCGCCCAATTCGAGCGACAAAAAAGGGTCCGGAACTTGTTTGAGCTTCAGGCGTTCGGCGTCAGGCATTTTAGAGTGGAGATGAGAATCATCTCCATAAAGAATAATGTATTTTTCCCCTTTTGCGTTTTATAGCTTCATGCTTCAGGCGACAAAACGCTCAGGTGTGAATGCAGCCCAAAGGTACTGTGAAGCTATACTTTTTTCTGGATCCAAGGAGTCTGTAAGTGATCTGCTACTGGTAACCCCTTCCCTACTACGGCCCAGAGTCACGTACCTGGGCGCATCTTTGTGCGGGCGTAGCATATCTTCTTTACGCTACGCCACCGCAACTTAGTCAGGCAAGTGCTGTATTCACAAAGCACTTGCGTCCTAAGTTACGGGGCGGCGTAGCGTAAATGGGCCAGCATAAGCCCGGGTAATTCAAGTAGTAGGCTTGGAGTGGGCGTGTTGTATGGTAATCAACCATGACCCCACGTAAATGAACATCCGTGGACATATCCCAGTGCGCATGCTTAAAATTACGCCGCAAATACTCATTGGTTTCAAGTGAACGTAATTTACGCAAAGCTCTATTCGCGAAAGTTGTACGAAACCGACTGTAAACGATGGAAAAATTCAATGCTCTCCGACGTCCATAATTTAAAGCGGATGGTTCACAAATAAAAAAATTTTAAAAGCCAGCAGCAACCAATACTGCAGCTGCTGA